>BMAU01014417.1:152500-867500 GCA_019973935.1 Trichonephila clavipes | reverse complement strand
TTCAAACAAAATTGATATAATTTCGTGTAATTCAGTAATGCTAATTAATTTTCATTGCTGCTAATATTTTAAGTTTTGGCTACGATGCACTAGGCTCCAGATCGGCTGACGGAGCTTTCACCGCCAATGTGGCGGGAAATGTGCAGGTTTGTTTTTATTTTTTAATGATCATTAAATTCATGTATGTGTTTTACTATTGCTTACGATTATTTCTTTTACATTTTTGCGGTTTGTAATACTGCAAATTGATTGCCGAATGTAACAAATAAACTTCTTGTAAGACAATGTTGCTACTGCACTGTGCGTGGTTACTTTTAAAGATATTTTCATTAAATCCGATTTTCTATTTCTTTTATATTCCTGATTCGTCTTAGCTTTGCAATGGACATCAAGATGGCTTTGAGGATTCTTGAAACTTTATTTAATATTTAACCTTTAAGCTGTATCTAATTTTTTTTGCTTCTACCATGTTTTTTATTAAATTTACGTTGACTTTTAAACAGTCAACAGCACAAAAAAATGTAAATATTTTGGTGCTTAGCAGCTGTAAGGATTTCGGATTTTCTGTTCTTGAAAACCTGAAAGTCGTTGGTATTATCAATCTATGGTTGTACTTGGGCCATAACTCATCTAATATCCTGAATATTAGTACATTTCAGTGGTACTTCTTGCTTACTTCCAACTGCATAGTATGATCATTTAGTCAAAAAGACTCTTCCTATGACATTTTCTTCCTTTGAAAAAGAAAAAGTGTATTGCTTATATTGATACTTATGCAGCCAAATTGGCGACATTAATACATAAGAAGCCATTTTCTTTATCGGCGAATTCAATATTTTACCATTATAGCAAAAAAGTAGGAAAATATTGCTAAAGAAAATGACAAACAATTAAAACTAATTCGGATTAACGGATTGTAAATATCGTGATTTAAGTTAGAATGTCTACTAACGTGTAAGATTTTTTGACATGTATTTTTGGTTTTGAACTGTTTATGGTGGTTTCATAAAATAAGAGCAGAATTTATCTACTTAAAGTAGCCTTTTGGATTGAATTGATATTCCAGTTTCTACTATATGTAAGGATGCTTCATTTTATTTGTTTTGTTCTACTTCTTTTTCAAATTTAAATATTTATGATTTTCTTTTCTTTTTTGGTTCAAAATGTTTAAAGCAATTTAATCAAAATTAGGGTTTAATTTTTCTGTTTTAGCTAAAAATTTGCTTTAAATTAATATTATATTTCATATTCCAGTTCCACAATTATATATCTTTTCTGCTTATCTTAGTTTGTGTACATTAATTTTATGATACCAAGACATAAAATTCAGTTTTCCAGCCGAAGAAAAATTTTTGTGGCTTTACGTAAAGAGAATTTTAGATCATGGTTACTTATTCATGACACAAATATCAAAGTTTTTTTCTTACAACTAATGAAACCAAAACTTCATTTTGTGTAGTTATTTGTTGATTGTATAAATACATATGAATTGTATACATTTTTACATATAAGTACATTTCTTTGTCATCTTTTGTCGTATGAAATAAAGATTATTACTATTCTTTCTTCATCTGCAAATTCAATGTTTTCCTCATTGTAAAAAAATATTGCTTAAAGTATAACAGAAATAAAATCAAACTAAATTCAAAATAATTGTTATTAACAGACTGGTAATATTGGGAAGATTATACTTCATATTTATGTGAAACCAGAAAGTACCATGATTTTTTGCATGTGAGTGTTTTTGGCCTTATAACCGATAATAACTTATCTTTGTTTTATTTGAAAAAGAAATATGAAGTGTTTTAACAACAAACTGCTTACTGAAACTATAATGAGTTGCACATTCAAACAATATTATCACATTTTCTTTTGGGGATTCCTTTAAATCCAGTGTTGAACAGATTTTTCGCCATGGCTTTACTTTGCTTCTGACAATATTGCTATAAATAATCTATTTCATTTGTTATCGGAAAAAAGTGTTTGCAGGAAAAAGATGCACCATGAAAATATTTTCTTATAATTCCCTTTGGAATTCAATAAAATTCAGTGCTACTTTGTCATCTGTGGTTTAACGTTGCTTCTAATAATTTATGCATCGTGTATTTTTTGAAGATGATACACATATTTTCTTTTTTATCTATTGTTATTTATCAAATGAAATGCATATAAGTAATAAAAAAACAATTTGCACCTTTGCAAAATGCGATTTTTTAGCATAAATTTTACTTAAAAGTTTAAAAAAAAATGTTAAAATTTCAACGGCTTTTTGAGTATTCACGGATGAAAATTATTTAAAAAGTTATGGAAAAATAAATGTATTCCTATTCTATATCGTAAAAAGCAGGATAAATTTGGTTTCACGCAGAATTTTAGTTTTAGGCATTATTTATGCCATTTAAATTTCTATTCTTTCTTCTTTCTAAAAACAAAAACAAAATATAAAACAAAACAAAAAAGTAAGAACCTTCATTTAATGATTCTTCTTTATGCAAAATTGTAAAAGTAATTTAAAAATTACAAGCAAGTAATATAAAAAAATGTAATCAGTTCCTTCTTACGTCACAAAAGAATTTTTTTAATATTTTTATTAAATAATTACAATTAATATAAATATGTATATACATACAGCAGAATCACAATATTAAGAGGAAATAGAAAACAATTTTCCTTACAATTTTCCATCTTCCTTTATATATATGGTGTTGGTGTAATATTTTTGCTTGTTACTATATATATATTAATTAATTAAATATGATTATTCCAATAAAATAGTATAGTAAAAACAATCACATTCTCAGAAATAAGGTCATCTAGGTAGGATTCGAACCCACAACCTTTGGATTAGAAGTCCAACGTTCTATTCATTGCGCTACAGGGACACAGCGAGCGATTTTCCTTTTTATATATGGTGAAGCACTTTTATTTTTGTTTGTAACTATATGCACAAATTAAAATTAATTAATCAATAAATATTTGAAAAACTGTATTAACATCAAGTGTCATCCACTATAACTTTAAAAAAAGTATTTAAACTTAAGTGGATGAATAAAAAGTATCAAAACGATCAAAAGAATGAGGATGAATTAAGTTATCAATGATTGAGAATTTGAAAAAGATAGATATATAAATAAATATATATAGGGAGAGTGTGAACTAATAGTAGGAATTGAATTGTAATTGAATTTAGAATTTCGGTAGTTGTGTGTGTATACAAATCCTTTTGTCAAAACAGTATATATAAACTTAATTTTATCTCTCTTTCTCTTTACGTATATATTAAGCTAATCTGGCAACAAGAAGACGGATATGATATCACATTGCAACAAGATGACGATTTTGAAATCTAAATGGAGGGATATATTTATTCAAGTACGATCTTCACGGCCTTTGATTTTCAAATGTTAGTGGAAAGTAAACGACACGAGACAGATAAAATCACTTTCAAATAGCTTCTTATATTCTCACATTCATTGCTGCAGACAACATTTCTAAGAAAAGTCTACCTCTTCCGACGATAAATGTTTGTGGCACCCTACAAAGATTTCAGAAATGCACGGAATGAATTTTGAGATGCTTTTAGGGGTCTTTGGGTTGTAGAAGAATTTTCTTGTGATATTTTATTCTCTGAGACAACTTTAACGAGAGGAGAATGCCCTGCAATTGCCAGATTGATCTTTAATGTTGGAATGAAATTTTTCTTTTAAGGATTTACTCAGTGTATAATGATATTATAATGAACATTTCAAAATATTTAGCTGATAAACATTTGTGTTTCATTCTGTATATACATTTGGGACTTGCATACTTTTGCAGAATTTCAAATGCTTTACTTGCACGAAAGTACTACAAATTCAAAAATCTATATTTTCTCAAAAATATACTGCAGTGAAATATTTTTTACAAAGGCAAAAATAGAATTTTTACTTGTTGTAGTTAGAGGGACAGTGACACAAAACAAACGATCAAAAGAATGAGGATGAATTAAGTTATCAATGATTGAGAATTTGAAAAAGATAGATATATAAATAAATATATATAGGGAGAGTGTGGACTAATAGTAGGAATTAAATTGTAATTGAATTTAGAATTTCGGTAGTTGTGTGTGTATGCAAATCCTTTTGTCAAAACAGTATATATAAACTTAATTTTTATCTCTCTTTCTCTTTACGTATATATTAAGCTAATCTGGCAACAAGAAGACGGATATATCACATTGCAACAAGATGACGATTTTGAAATCTAAATGGAGGGATATATTTATTCAAGTACGATCTTCACGGCCTTTGATTTCCAAATGTTACTGGAGAGTAAACGACACGAGACAGATAAAATCCCTTTCAAATAGCTTCTTATATTCTCACATTAAACGTCTATACTTTTTTATTCAATACCCATGCAATTTAGTACTTGTAAAAGTTTTTTATAATATCCTCTGGTGAAATTAATTTTTGTTACCGTGTGTATTTACTCAATTCTATGACGCCATCGATGCTATAAATCGCACCCCGAATTCTCACAATGATTTTGTGAAAAAATCCTGTCATTGATTCTCAGTCACACTTCCAATTCTCTAATCGTTTTTGAGAAAAAATAGCAAAAAAAGTGTTAAATATTCATCAATGCTCGATACTTAAGAATTTTTTTTTAAAAAATAAATAGAGGTAATAAGAAATTAATAATTAATTTTTACTTGACCAGTATTAAAAACTTTGAGATACATACATGAACCTATAATTACCCTAACCCAGTAATTCTCCTACTGTGGGGTGAGCCTTCCTAAGAGGGACGTGGTATCCCAACGTGAGGGGTGAGAGTATATTGAAAAGTTGAAAAAATAAAAGATTTAAGTTTATTTATAAAATTTAATGAAGGAAGCGAAACAAAATACATTATAACATAAAAATTAAACACGTATTTAGACAGATATGAAATAATTATAAATATTTCTGTTCTGATAATTATTTTTTTATTAATACTAAATTAAAAACAAGTTAAATAATTATTAATTACTCCAATGGACTTGTCATGTAAAAAATTTGATACTTGTATTGATAATTTGTATTTGTAATTTGTATTTTATAATTAAATTCGTATCGTAGTCTTATCTCAAAGTACATTTTTATTTCATTTAAAATATTGTTATTGTGTTGGGGGGCGCGGATGATAATATTATGATTATGATTGAAAATCGGGTCGCAAATATTGAAAGTTTGAGTGAGTGAGTGAATGTGAGATTTTATAGCGCAAGAGAGCCAAATCTGGCTATGCTGCGCCAAACATTTCTGTAAATCTGTGATCTTGACGGGAAAAAAAGGAAGGATAAATTGAAAGACAAGAAGAAGGGTCGAAAATAGAGAAGGATCACTAGGGTACCCCAGGTTCGTGAGACCCGTGTTTACCAAAGATAGTAAACCCCTTGGGGAAAGGAAAATATCGCTAGGGTACCTGGGGATTGTGACACACGTACTCACCGAAAGAAGGAGAGTCCCTGAGGGGATTGAAAGTTTGAGAAGCACTGCCGGAACCGCCAATGTCATGTTTCGAAAATGATTCGCCACTCCCATTGCCAAAGTTTATCTCGGAATTGATGTCAGCGTCACCATTTTCCCTCACGATGCCGTCTTCCATGCCATCCAATGCATTTTGTTATGCAAATTTATTTTAGCGAATGTATTATAGAAGAATATAAAAAAAAATATTAAAGACAATTGAACATTTATAAGCAAAAATTGTATCATTTTGCTTACACCTTTAAGGTATATTTGTTTCATTCGTGTCAAATTTTCAGTACCTGCTACTTTGTTTCGGTTTTTTTATGTGTATAAAATCTTCCCTCTTTTTATACTTGCGTCATAGTGAATTCGTTTTGATGCTACTGCCTAGTACCGCTGAAGGACCGCCTTGTAAGGGGGTGTGCTATGTGTTAAACCAGTCGAAGCTGAAACGTCCTCCTTTGGATGCGGTGTAGAAGTTAGGAGAAGGGTGCTAGCTCAGGTGTCGTCCCTGTCACCAAAATCCTTCAAGTAGCTGAATAATGCATCGTTTTTATTCACTATCAGCCTTTCATCAATGGGTCGATAAATGAGTGTCAAGCTTGCTTGGGGACTAAAGGACTGTGGGTTTCGTTTCACACTGATTACTTGATCAGGACTTTTGGTTATGCACCTAAGCACCCAATGGTCACGTATACTGAGAAGTTCTCAGTAGATCTTGTCCTTCATTGGCTGTTACGCGACTGAGTTTAAATTTGTTTTACTCTCTCACACACTCGATTGATGCTATGGCCGATATCTTTGATGTTTAAGTTATCAAAGAAAAGGTATACGAAAAAAAATTCCAAACTACAAGCAGACATCGATGCTTAAAAATGATTGAATACTGGAGATAAACTACGGAAAATGGGATATGTCATTGATGCAAGTGTCCAGAATGGAAGTGTTTCCTTTATAAAAGGGTTGAAACTAAATACGGAAATTATAAATGACGGATGTAATACAATATCATAATGTCAGGCTTCATTACGACGTATTATGACACCAGTAAAAACGAGACTGGTTCAATAAATCATTGTACTTACAGAATCAGTTATGCGTAACATTTTCACCTTCAAAGTAGTTCCTTTTAGCATTCACACACTTCTGTATTCGGTGCTGCCATTACTGGTAACTATTCTGAAACGAGGGTTTTGAAAGTCCCTTCAGGAGATTTTCCGTTTTTGCCCGAACAACTTCATCTGTTGTAAAATGGGTTCCCTTTCAGCAATACTTAACTGTAGGAAATAAAAAAAAGTCTAATGGTACCAAATCAGGTGAATAAGGCGGATGTCCATTAGAGTAATGTTTTTGCTGGTCAGAAACTGCTTGACAGATAGGGCCATGTGAATGGATTCGTTGACTTGATGCAACAACCATTCACTTCTCCCCAATTCATGCATTTTTATCCTAATTCTTCCACGATATATTTTGAGTACTTCAATTTAGTAGCGTTGATTAACCGTCTGGCCTCAAATGTGAGTGGGAACCCACTCATACTGTTCAAACATATGTGCATTAGACAAAGTTTCATCTCCATAAGACTCGATAATTATTCGAAATACTTTCGTTGTTGATGTCTTAAGTTTCACAAGAAACTTGATGTTGATGCTGTTACACGTGTTCACTCAATGACAAAGTACTATGAACTGCCACAATTGGTTAAGACGAAACTTGCACCTGATTAGAGGAGGTGCGTGGAATGATGTCACCAAAATAGCTGTTGTCAACGCAACTCCTTTTTCAAGCTACACAGTCTCGTTTTGTCTGTGTGTTACACCTTGTATATTGCTGCTTTAAAGATTTATCAGAAACTCGCAGAGATAGGATGTGAAATTCTGTTGCATTTAATAAACTCCCTGAACCTAGCATGCTGCGATTATCACTTATATTTATCTGTTCTATTTTTTATTTATTTATTTTTTTTGCTGAGCAAAAAATTGAAAAAACGAAGATATCAGACAAGTATTGGTTCAATTTTTCGCCTCCACTATGAGACAATTTTTAAAAATTGGAAGTACAAATTGCCCTCACACTGACAAGAAGTTACAAATAATTATAGCAATTATAAGATTCAACATTATTTATTCAATGTATGAAAAACTTATCTTTTTGTTTTATTATAAAATCAAACAGAATATTCCCAATGACCAAGTACTTCAAAACATACAAAAAAGAAAGTTATGTATACAATTATAACTAAATCATTAATATGCAAGTAGGAAAAAATCAAACATTTTAGAAGTTTCTTTAAAAGTTTGAGAAAAAGCAGTTTTAGTTTCGTTTTTAATTGCAAAATTCTCTTCAAATATCAAAATTATTAAAACTTTCTTTACTTATTTCGTTAAAAACGGAAGTTAATATTTTTTGTTGTTAACAATAAAATTTGGATGGAAAATAATGTTAAATCACATCAAAATATTTCTGAAAATAAAATGAAAAATAATATATCAATAGAACAAGGAAATTAAATTACTCATTCTCATCTCCGAAATGTCACTTGAAAGCTGGAAAATTGCTTCATGTCTGCTTAGAAAATATTTATTTCTACTAAAAATAACTATAGTTTTCTTAATAAATTTTATTTTTTTCAAGATGTGTCTCTTAAAGAAACTTAAAGTGTTTTTCACACTTCTTTTCTCTATTTTGATTCTAAAAACTTTTCCAAAAATCATCTTTCATTGCTCATTTATGCAAGTCGATTTGATTTGACAGTTTTATTAAGAAGTTTTGGATTTATATATATATATATATATATATATATATATAAAACTATATATATATATATATATATATTATATATATATATATATATATATAATATGATTAATTTGATTTAAAATAGTTGTCTGAGTCTCTAAGAATATCCGACATTTTTTTATATTTATTTTTATGTGCAAACATTATATGCTCTTAAAATTAAATTAAACACTTGTCTTTCTCTGGTCTTTTTCATGTTGCGGAAAAGTTTGTGAAAAAAATTATTAAAAAATCTAAGATACATGAGCAATTTCTACGATAATTTTATAGTTTTCATTTTGAATATATATGACTCAGAAAGAGGGTTATATACGAGATTATATCCGTTATATGTCCTTTACACTGATGTAATAAATGGTTTAAATTTAAGGATGAATTAAATGAAAATGACATTTAAAAAAGTGTTTGTAAATATGCGTTATATTTCCTCTAAACTATTTTAAACACAAGTCATATAACCTTTCAATTTCGAAAAAGTCCAATATTGTTCATCCAAATCTGGCTATAAGCATTATACTCCCGTTTTAAACCAAAAGTTAAAATAAATTAAAAATACATTCTACTTTAACGTTATTTTTTATAAACGGATTATAATTGGGGATAGTATTTTACATGATAATTAATCATAGGTTTATATTATGTAGACTAAATTTATTTGATTGATTTTAAAATTGATTTAAAATGTGCATAAGTAAAAATATAATGCAATAGATATTAATGATTTAGTATTGTTTGGATTTATGGGATGGAATTTAAACTGGATAACGCAAAATTGCTTTGAACAATATTTTGAAAATCTTTTCCATCACTCTTCTAACTTTGATTTAAACCGCTCTTTTACAATACGCAATGCACAAACATCTCCAAGGTCATTTTATTGCCTTCTTCACCCTTCGGAATAGTTTTACTGCTAGAAACTCAAAGAAAAGACTCGTATTTCGACAGAACGTATATACACTTTTGAAGCACTCAACACATTGGTTGAGCGAGATTGATATATACGCACGAACATATTTATAAATATTCTAGTGATTACAAAATTCTAAGTTGCATATAAGCAATGTCTGCAGTAATTTCAGTCTTCATTTTTAAGATATATGAAACACATTCGAATAAAGTATGGTTTGAATTTAATAATATATACATGAAAATATTATTGAAAGAAATATTTATAAATATATGTGTAAGATATCCCCCCAATAAACTCTTTTAAATATGAACCGTATAGTTTTTCGATAAACGAAAAAAAATCTAAAGTTTCTCAAACACATATGCTTTTAGACCCATTAAACACCCATTTTAAACAAAAAGGCTTTGTTAAATGAAAAAAAAAACATTCTATGTTATTTTACTTGTTTTTCATTAAATGATCAGAAATGATTTTAGAAAGGATATTAAGGTTACATAGAATAATAAAGCTATTTACAATAATAAGGATAATAAATTATACCTTATTATTATATGTAACTAAAATTATTTATTTCATCATACTACTTGTTTGAAATAGATAAATAAAGTTTTAATGTATTGAATATCATTAACGATTTAGTAGTGGGTTTGGATTTGTTGTTGGGACAAAAGGTACACAACTCAAAGGTTTTTTAATAATAATTTGAAAAGCTTTCCGCTAACAAAGACTAATCTCAGTTTTCTTACTCTTCTAAATGTAATACCACTCTACAGTGAGGCTCATTTCTGTGTAATGTGCTCTACCTGCATAGTCCTACATTACAGGGGCGCAGTTTAGCCAAAATTGGCTCTTGCGCCAATAACCCCAAAACTCACTCACTCACTCACCCTACATTACAGATCTGATAAAATATGCTTTGAAATCTCGATTTGACAAAATAAATGAAAATTTATTCAGTATGAATGTAAGAGCTATTTTTTGTGCAAATAATAGAGACAATGATGAAATATACCTCTTTATTTCCATTTTTTACAGCAATTTTAAATCAATATAGTTAATTTAAATGTAATGCAGCGTTTCTCAAATTGTAGGGCACACCTCCCTTGGAGGCCGTAACAACTCAATGAGGGGGGTGAATACATTGCAAAGTCTAAGGAAAAATTTTATTTATTAAATTTGTTTGCTTACTTTCAGTAAATTAATAAATACATTCTGACATAGTAAAAATAAACTACTCATTTACACATATATATTGAACTTATAAATTTATTAGTGCTACTCAATGTATTTTATAATGAATTTAACAGTACATAGTTAATAACTAGGTTAACAATTACCAACGACCCTATGAGCTTGTCATATATAAAATTATATACAAAAATTAATACATAACTTGATAATTTGTACTGTTTATAAATAATCGTTTAACCGTCGATTAAAAGTTACGTGATTCACTTCCCAATGCAAACCGTTTTCCACGTAGGCTCGCGTAAGCAATGCATTGCGGGGGCTAAGTAATAAAGAAGCATATAATCTAAAATAAGTAAATCCTACGCAAACACTTACAAGGTCCTTTTATTGCATTGAAATGCCTTCGGAATAATTTTATAGATAGTAGTGCACATAAAACATTGTACTTCAGAAAGACGTATATATACGTTCGAGAAATTAACGCTTTGTATGAGGGAAAAATTTATACACGCCAGTGGCACTTAAGCGTTTAAAGTCGTATTGTAGCTTTAGTGTCAAAGTATAGCAGCGTTTCTCAAACTATGGGGCACGCCCCCATGGGAGGCGTGACAACTCAACAAGGGGGGCACGAGTATATTGAAAAGTCAAAACCGAAAGATTATTTAAAAAAATATTAATTTATGGAAAATAAACAAAATACGTTCTGACATAAAAAATAAAACACACATTTATACACTGATATATTACCCTTATAATTGTATCAGTGCTACACAATGTATTCTATAATCAATTTAACAATTCTTAACATGTTTAATAATTGCCAGTGACTCCATGGGATTATCATATATAAAATTATATACAAAAATTATCACTTATCTTGATAATTTGTACGGTTTGGAATTAAACTCTAAATTGCCGATTAAAAGTCACGTGATTCGCTTCCCTATGTCAACTGTTTTCCACGTAGGCGCGCATATGTGATGTATTGGGGTGGAGGATGGAATAAAAATGCAAATAGTCTGAAATAAATAAATCCTTCGCAAACCTTGTCAAGGTCCTTTTATTGCATTCCAAAGTCTTTGGAATAAATTATGAATATCAGTGCACAGAAAAGACCGTACTTCGGAAAGATATATATATACATGCGGGGAAATTAACACTTTGGTGAGCGAGACGTTTATATACGCCTGTATCACTTAAAAGGTTAATGTCGTATATCGTAGTTTTTGCAACAAAGTATAGTATTATTGAGTTCAATACATTGTAATTGTATGAGGAGGGCGCGATGAAAATTATGATTGAATATTGGGTCGCAAATATTGAAACTTTGAGAAGCACTGAAGTATAGTATTGTTGAATTCGATACATTGTTATTGTATGGGGGCGGCCACGATGAAAATTATGACTGAATATAGGGTCACGAATATTGAAACTTTGAGAAGCACTAATGTACTCTATCAATTCATGGTATACTAAACGCTGATTTAAAAAGTGAACTCAGAAAGTTGGTTGATTTAGTTTGCGTTCAAATAATTTTGTATTGAAAATGCAAGAGAGACATCTGAAAATAATTTTATAATTTTGAATATGTCAAATGGGATAACTTAATTCTTACCCCATTGTTGCTATTGACGTGCAAAAATCCCTAGTTTCCATACATCAGACCAATCTTCGCATCATTTTTATTTAGCTTTCCTACGCTTGTTGAAAAAACTTGTTTGACCCAGTTTAATTTTTTTTTAATTTCTAATAAATATTGTTCAATTTATAACTGAATTTATTAAATTAAAAAAAGTTAAAAAACTATTTTTTAACTATTTCCCCACCTATAACACGACCCAGTATATTTTGAACTTTTTTTTGCGTTAAAAGTCGAATAGTACGGTGTAGTTGATTTTTTAATTTATTGTATATACTTTTGAAGTAATTCATTGAGACATTGTGAAAATAAATGATTTTCATATTTTATAATGTTTGCAATATTTATTAACCTCTTTGTGATATAATCCCAAACACAATTATTTATAAAAAAAGTGTTACCTGCTTATTTTTCTCTAAAAGGGAGTAATATTTTTGATTGTTACATCTAAGCTGTGTAGTTTTTGCCATTGAAAATTTTTATTTTCTCAAAATTAAAAATCATTTTAATCAATATACATCTTAACTTTCTTTATACAGTAAAATTAATTGTAATAAAATTTTACGCTGCTGACTTTTATAACAAAATATATCATCAATGTTCAGAATACGATACGTTTCCTCACGGGTTAAATAATAAGAATGCTTGAAAATACTATGCATAGAAAATTCAGAAGCGAGAAAAACATAACTAAAATACATTAAAAAAAGTGTGTAGTTTATTTCCGGTGTTTCGTTATTTGTTTTTGTTATTCTTTTTTAGTCTTCAGTCTGTTCTCAACATCAATTCTAGCCTACCAACACTTCTTGGTGTTCTTCCAAAGAAATCAATTTCTACGGAAACAAACTTCACTTTTATCTTCCGGTCCTCCACACTTCGAAAAATGTTCTCTGCTTTTTGAAACGCTTTTGTATCTTCCCTTTTTATTAAAAAAAGCGAATGGAGTAAAAAAAAATGGAGAAAGAAGTTTATGAGTAAGATGAAAAAGTGATAGTGTCTGTTTGGAGGGGAGCAAGAGGTAAGAGATAAGAAGTAATATATATCACCTTTTTGCAGTGGCTGAGGTAATTTTGTGGAAATGTTAACTTCGATTTTTCCTCTCAACTAATGCGGGGGAGACTTTTCTAGTACGTAACGATTGTATAGAAGAAAGGACATAGTTTTGAAATATGTCTCGATGGAAAGTATTTTACTTTTTCTTTCAAATAGAGCCACGTATATTTAATAATATTTTTCTTTCATTAAATTGTTATTAAAAAAGTGTAAAAGCGAACTGACTAAACATGGAACCATGATATATAGCCACATAGTATAAAGGATAATCTTTTGTTATTCAATGTCAGTTGAATTAGAATATACAAATAAAATTGTTTTAAAAATATTATTAAAAAAAATAAAGAAAAAATGACATATTTTCATAATATTTTTCCTTTATGGAAAAAGCTTCTAAAACAATTTTCGCCTATATATAGCTAAGAACTATGATTTTTGAAATATTTTACTTAGGAGTGGATTCCTTAGTATTTTAGTACATCAAAGTCCTAAGGAGAAATACTGTGTCTAATAAATATCTTAATTTAACACGAAAATATATAAAACTGAATGTAATCAAAAGGAAAACAAAACCTTTATCACATAAATGTATTTTAAGATCAGTATAAACTTATACGTTTGAAACTTGGTCCATGTCTCGAACAGATAAGGAAATAAATGATACGAAATGCTAATTTAAGAATTACTTTTGGAGGAATTCAAGAAAAGGGAATCTAATTTAGAGATATATCACTTATATATAAAGTATCCGACAACTTTAACTTCATCAAAGTCCAAAATATTAAATGGGTAGGCCCAGTTGTCAGAATGGACGAAGGCTGCTCACTAATAAAATACTCAATGGCCAAAAAATTGCTGCACGGAGAGAAGCAAGCCAAACTTAAGATGGATTGAAGGCAGAGAAAATTCCTCACTGTTTTGAGAACTAAAAATAGAAGAGTACTAGAAGGCTGGCCTGAAAAATTTTTCTAGAGAAGACTAAGGCCCACCCTGAGCTATCGTGTCTCAGATGAAGGATGGAATATATCACAGTAAAAAATTTTAACAAAAAAACACGTTTATTTCAATCGATACTAACTCTGAAAATAATGTGAATTTTTCAAAAGTCGGAATTTGGACTCGGTATGGAAGTCCTAGCTATATATAAGCAAAATATAATTATTATAGAAGTATTTTTCATAAAAGGAGAATGTTTCTTTAAAAAATGTCATTATTTCTAAACTTTTTGCCGTAAAATTGCATCAAAAAACATCCATTATCTCTCTCTCAGTTCAATTGATTCTAAATCTGAAAGTAATGTGACGTTTACCAAAGTCTAGCCCAGCTCCGGTAAAAAGTCGTAGATATATAGATGTAGGCAAATATTATATATGAAGAAAACTGCTTCATAAAAGGAGAAACATATTGAAAACATGTGCCTTCTTAATTTTTTGCCAAAAAATTCCCCATAATAATTTTTTCTTGAAATCAAATTTTGAAAGAAATTTTAAATGTATTTTATAATTCAGCCAACACTAAAAATAAAAAAAAAATGTTCATTTACACACTTTGTGAAAATCATGTTACTTACATAGTCAGTCTCACTTTTAGTTTTTGTATTAGTTAAATAAATATATCTACTTTGAAATGGCAACAATTGCTAAAGTACGTTATATTTAGCAAAACCTTGAAGAAATCTAAAATACTTCAGCCACAGTTTTCACAGTTAGAATTTTTTTTTATTATTGAAAGTTCTTTGTATGCGTTTGTTTAATTTATTGATTAAAAGATTTAAAGTAGTAACAATAAAAAGTATATAATTTATCTTACATATAATAGCCTCTAATTGAAATATTAAGAAGGCAATAAAATTTATAAATACTCATTGTCATGGATTTGTATTATTTCGTTGAGTTTATTGCAATCACAAATGGTGGAATAAAAACCAACAGAAAAGTATTTCTTTGCCAATAGATTTAGTTAAATTCTCATACGATTTAAATTAAACACATTTAATTTTCTTTTCAGTCGTTTTCCATAATTAATATAATTAATATTTCTGCATTTTAGACATTTTTTTTATAAAAACATAGCACTTTTTTTTAGATTAATATACAATTATTGCTACTGTTTAGTTGCTTAAATATTGTTATTAATATTTTGTTACTTAGGGCCATAACTGAATTCAGTAGTGCAATAGCCCATATTATCTAATGCCTATTGTGTACATATCTCAGTTTTCGAGATCTTAGGGCGCTGAGGTGCATGTGCAGATGTTCTGTTCAAGTGATCAGTCTTCTTTAAACATCGTGTTAATTCATACTCTATATATTACTTATTCGGTTGTCACATGGAGTCTTTATTATGACTAAAAATTACAAGAATTTCCTATAAAACTTTTCATATTCCTGTATTGATTATTTTTATTTTCTTTTGCAATTCATTTAATCACCATTGAAAATTTTAGATAATGGATTATTGATCGCAATTCACATGCATCCTGTTAAAGAAAAAGGAAATGATGCTTTATATGAAAATAAACTTTTAATATTTTATTAATAATCCAAAATAAGGAAATTTATTTTTAAATTATAATGCAGATATGAATAAAACTCAAATAGCATATTTCTAATTAATGTTTTATGTCATTACTTAAGTTGTATATAAATCAAAATATATATAGTATATAAGCTGATATAACATTACATTTTATTTTATTTGGTGTGCATTATGCTATTATATTAATATATATATATATATATATATATATATATATATATATATATATATATATATTTATATATACATATATATATATATATTTATTTATAAATATATATACATATATATATATATACACACACATATATATACATATATATATACACACACATATATATACATATATATATATATATATATATATATATATAGAAATATATATATCTATATATATAAAGGAGAAAAGCGACTCACTCACTCACTGACTAATCACGATATCTTCATAACTATTAAACCTACAGACTTGAAATTTGGTATAGGTAGGTTACCTTCATGGAGTAGACGTCAGCTAAGAACGGATTTTGTAAAGTTCGAACCTCAAGGGGCGTTACGGGGTTTAAGGGTCGTTATAGATTATTATTTCCATTACTAAACTATTAGATGTACAGTCGTCAAACTTGGTACACAGATTTCTTTCATAAAGTAGAGATTCCCTACATAACGATTTTTACGAAAATCGACCTCCAAGGGGCGTTTAGGCCGCTTAAGGGGCGTTATACATAATTATTTCCATTTTTAACCTATTAGACGTAAAGACTTGAAATTTGGTAAGCGGATTCCTTTCATAGAGTACAGATCCCCTACAGAATGGGTTTTGTGAAATTCGACTCCCAAGTGGCGTTGTATGGAACTAAGTGGCGTTATATGCAATTGACACCTTTTTTAAACTGTTAGACGTAAAATCTCGAAATTTAGTGAGCTGATTCCATTCATTGAGTAGAGACACGCTATAAGATGGGTTTTGTGAAAATCGTTTCTTAAGTGTTGGGGCTTAAGGGGCGTTATACATAATTATTTTCATTTTTAAACTATTAGACGTACAGTCTTGAAATTTGGTAAGCGTATTCATTTCATAGACTACAGATCCGCTGCAAAATGGGTTTCTTTAAAATCGACCCCAAGTGGCGTTGTGTTGAATTAAGGGGCGTTATAGATAATTATTTCCATTTTTAAACTATTAGACGTACAGTCTTGAAATCTGATAATCGAATTCCTTTGATATAGTACAGATCTCCTACAGAATGGGTTTTGTGAAAATCGACCCCAAGTGGTGTTGTGAAGAGTTAAGGGGCGCTATAGGCAATTAACACCTTTTTTAAACTATTAGACGTAAAATCTTGAAATTGAGTAAGCAGATTCCATTCACTGAGTAGAGATATGCCGTAAGATCGGTTTTGTGAATATCGTTTCCTAAGTGGCGTTGCGGGGGCTTCAGGGGCATTATAGATAATCATTTCCATTTTTAAACTATTAGACGTACAGTCTTATAGTTTGGTAAGCGAATTCCTTTGATGGTGTAGAGATCCGCTACAAAATAGTTTTGGGGAAAATTGATCCCCAAGGGTCAATAAGGGGGATTAAGGGGCGTAATGGATAAATATTTTCGTCTTTCAATTAATAGAACCACCTTCTTGAAAATTAGAAGGTTCGTCCGTTCATGGAATAAAGTTCTTTTTACAAAGATTTTTGCGAAAACGGACCCCCAAAGGAGTGGGGTGGCGAGGGATTAAGGCGTGTTGTAGAAAAATTCCTGTTTTTGAATTCAACTCATTTACTTGAAATTTGTTGAACACATTTCTTTAGTTGAACAGAGTTCCACTAAGAATGGATTTTACGGAAATCAACTCCAGGGGGAAGCGGGGAGAGTTATTGAGAGTATTGATAGACAAAATTCCCGTTTTCGAACTGCTAAGACTACAATAATAAAATTTGGTTTGCATGCTTCTTTTGTTGAATTGGAATCCACTAAGAGTGCTCTCCACGAGGTATTGATGATAAAAATTCCGTTTTTGCTTTGAAGATTTAGACTTGAAATTTAGCAAGCATGTTTATTTTATGGAGTAAAGATCCACTGAAAGTTGCTTTGGTCAAAATCTACTTGATTATTAGGTTAAGTGAGCGAAAAAATCTTTCTCCTTCTATTTTAGATATAAATAGGAATTAGATATTAAAATTTTTGTTCTTTTTATATCAAGGGGCGAGAGTGTAACAGCTAGTATATATATATATATATATATATATATATATATATATATACTATATATATATATAAGGATACTTTTTAAGTATACTTCTATTATAAAAAACAGCTATGATGTAATAAAGAAAGTTGATCAAAACAAGAGGTATTTTTTGTGAGTGGGTTCGAATTCGAAGATTTATTTAACTCCATTAAAATAGAAGATATAATTCAGGTAATTTCATATGCATATGAGAAATATAATTTGAATAATTACATTAGATTGAAAAGATCAATACACTTATTCGTTTTGTAATACAGGAGAACTTCATTATTTTTTAGAACAAACTTTATAAACAAATCAAAGGATTGTCTCAGGGTGGCCCAGCCAGTATTAGTCTCGCTTACCTGTATTTACACCTTTTAGAATCAATTCGAAGAAAGGAACCCTCTTGCCTCTTATTAAGATACATAGATGACTTAATTGTTATAGGTCATGATAGGGAATTTAAACCTAACATTAATTTTTATCCGGAATACCTAAAATTAATACAGACGAATTTTAACTCAAACAAAGTTGAATTTTTTTATTTGGATTTAACTATTATTGACAACAAATTATATAGCAATATATATGATAAAAGGAAGCATTTAAATTCAATGTCATAAAGATACCAAACTTCAATAAATGTCTACATATATCAGTATTTAGAAATATAATTTAAAATTTTCTGATGAGAAATCATAATTTAACTACGCACAATATTGATAAATTCAAAAATATCCAGAAATTTATATTATGTTGCATACAAAATGATTATCCCATCAACTTCCTGAGAAAATATATAGATCAGAAATATTTCTTAAAAATATTTTTAAACTCGTAAATGCACAAATCCACCACACAACATTAGGTCCACAAAGTCAGCTTGTTAGTGGTCCAGCTGTGAAGTATTTGTGCATTCCACACACAGGATACATTTTAATATACATTTTAATACACACACACTTAGATCAATATTTACACGACTATATATATACTTTAAAATTATTTATTACCAATTAAACATTTATGTCCAATCACACATTTATGACCAATCAATCAAGCAAGTTTTTTGCATGTGGTCTGGTTTGCATCTAATGCCAAGTGGTTAATCTCATGTGTTGGATCAAGAATCGTTTGGATTGACAAGGCATTCGTTAGATGTTATGAGCAAAATATGAAGTGGTAATTGATATATTAAATATGAAAAGTCGTGCTATAAGAAATGGATCGTATTCTTCATGGGATACTCTTTGGTGAGTTTTTAATGATTTACTCTATTCATTTGTGAATATACTGTGTTTTTAATGTGAACATTCGGTTTTTAGAAATTTTTAGTTTGAACTTTCGGAATTTTTAGTTTGAACTTTCGGATTTTTTAGCTTAAACTTTCAGATTTTTTAACTTGAATTTTCAGATTTTTTAGCTTGAACTTTCAGATTTTTTAGCTTGAACTTTCAGATTTTTTAGATTGAACTTTCGGATTATTTAGTTTGAACTATCGGATTTTTTAGTTTGAACTTTTTGATTTTAGATATTTTTTAATTTGAATCTTCGGATCTCAAATATATTTTGATTTGAACTTTCGGATCTCAAATATTTATTTTTTCTACCTATACAACTATTTTAAAGATGGGTGCATCATCTTGGGCGTTTGATGGTTCACTTAAATTATGCACTAAATTGTTTTTAAATTTTAATATTGTAATATCTTTCAGAATGCGATGGCGAATAGTTTTATTTTTCAAGTATAATGCATTAATTTTAACTGTTTAATTTAAAGTATAATGGTTTAATTTTAACTTTTTAATTTTTAAAAATTTTTTTGAAATTTGGATATTTTCCAATTAACTTACCAAGTTGCAATAGGGGAAGGTTGGCGCCATCAAACTAGTTTAAACCCACTTATCTGTCCTAAGTCCGAGATTGCACTTTGATATTTTATAAATTTTTATTTTATTTTATAATTTTTTAATTTTGTTTAAAAAAGATGGAATATTATCTTTTATATTCGCCATTGATATTCTGAAGTGTTTTGGTATTATATGATTCATATATTTCAATTTTTCAATTGATAATTGTGATTGTTTTTATATATTTAAATATATATATATATATAGAAATCAATATATATATATATATATATATATATATATATATATATATATATATATATATATATAAATATATATATACAAATATATATATATACATGTATAGAAATATATATATATATATATAGAAAAATATAAATATATATATATATATTAATATAATAGCATAATGCACAACCACTCTTATGGGCTATTGCACTGCGTAATTCAGTTATGGTTCTAAGTAACAAATTATTAATAACAATAATAAAACAACTAAATAGTGACAATAGTTATATATTAATCAAAAAAAAGTCCTATGTTTTTATAAAAAAAAATGTCTAAAATGTACAAATGGTTTTAAAAATTATTTAACACATCTGGGCTAGAAGCTACAAAATATTATTCAAACTACATTAGACAAAATTGATAAATCTATTATATTTAAGAATAGTATGGATATTATTAAGTATATGCATGGTAAAAAATTATTTCTATTTATACCTATGATTTTGAAGATTTATTTAACTCCATTGATATAGAAGTCATGTTTAAGTGTCTTAAAATAGCATATCGCAAATATTTTTTGAATAAGATAATAAAATATGATAAATATATTTCTATTATTGAATTAGTATTAAAAGAAACTTATATCTTCCCTAATAACCCTTATTATAAGCAAGTTAAAAGATTACCACAAGGTGGACCAGCTAGCAACTGCTTAGCATATATTTACTTGCACTTTTATGAAAATAAATGTATTAGTTATGATTCTTGTTACTTTTTTAGACATAGATGACTTCATTATTTTTAGTAATATAGTAGACTTTGTTAATAGCTTTAATTATTATTCCCGATATTTACAATTATTAAAAAATAATTATAATAATGAGTTAGCTAACTTTTTGGACTTTCAATTAAACGTTAAGAAAAATTTGCTTTCAAGTAATATTTTTGGTAAAATAGACTAATTTGATTTTAACATTATAAAAATGCCTTTCTGGGGTAGTAACTTACACCTATCAATATTTAGAAATATTATCTTAAATTTTATAAAAAGAAACAATGATTTAGTTACTGATGAAATTTTAATACATAATAATTTTTGAAATTTTGCAATAATTGTTTAGAATACAACTATTCTAGTAAATTTATTTTTAAATGTATTTCTATTTCTAAATAAATCTAGTTTTATCTTAGTTCAATATTTTTTTAATACTTCTTCTCTTTCTCTATTTAGTTTACTTTAAAATATATTTTAAAACATTTTATGCGTTTAATTTATTTGCAATATAACTTTCTAGTATACAATCATCCAAGTAAATTTACTTTAATCTATTTCTATTTGATACTATCTGTTCTGAACTTTGTTCTGTATTTTATTTAAAACTTTTTATGTTTTGTTTAGTTAATTATTTATCTTTGTGGTTAGTTTAATTGCAAAATAACTATCCAGATTATGCCACGGCTTTTTCTTTCCTGCGCTGGCATTTCAATCTTTTAAGCCATTTTACGTAGGATCTCATCGCAGTAAGTTGTATTTTTCATCTCTGGAATTTTGTTTTACAAGTAAGAGAGTTTTTACTAATATTTTCTATATATTTTTTTTATTATTATTCCTCTCCTTGATAGATTCATTATTGTTCTCTTTTCTCAATTTCTTTTTACGATTTTATTAGGTTCTACATCCAAATGTTATATTAGTCTTAACTTTTCAACTTGGTTCTTTTTTTTCTTTTTTTTCCCTATTATGTCGGAATTTTCTGCTGTACGGGTAAGGTTGGATCCTCAAAGCTTTGCTTAATCCTAATTCGATGGCCTATTTTAGCGACAGCTTTAGAAATCATAATAGGTCTCCAGTTTAGTCCAATGACTTGTATGTATCATATTTGTTGTGTCTGCTGAATTCCAATTTCTTCTTTAGTACTGTGGGTTCTAGTACGTCTTCACTTTTATTTTATTATAATTTATATATATATATATATATATATATATATATATTTCTCTCTCTCTCTCTCTCTATCTATCTATCTATCTATCTATCTATCTATCTATCTATCTATCTATATATATATATATATATATATATATATATATATATATATATATATATATATTGGTTTAGCGTAAAAACTTTTACCATGTTTAGTTCATTACTTACAATGTAACGCTAACACAAATATGTAATTACTTCAGAAACTCAAATGAAATGTTATTTTTAGCTAGGATTTTAAATAGAGGGTTTTTTTGTGCAAAATTTATGAACCCCTTGTGGTAGAATTGTTGAAAACTATTGATTTCTGAGAGATTTTAAATCACAGCAAGAGAAGTTAAATGAAATCAACTAACCAATAAAGCTTTTCGGAAGCTTAAGTCCAAACATTTGCCACAGAAACGATAGTTATTTTTTTAGAAATTGCAATATATATATATATATATATATATATATATATATATATGTGTGTGTGTGTATGTGTGTGTGTATGTATATATATATATACATACAATATATACATACAATATATATACATACAAGTCAATTTCAATTTTCTCTTGTGCCTACAAAATACTCATACACAACAATCAAAGGAATATTTTGTTAGAAAATATAAAGATACTGACACACACACAGAGAAGAGCTAATCATTACTGTTTTTGCTTGATATCACGCATTTATTTTTTTTCCCTGGAAAACCTTAACATCATTATCGCGTCATAACTACTAAAAATAAAAGTACAACGATGTCAGTTCATAATTCCAAATAGACAATATCATGCCACTGAGGCTTATGTTCGTCTCTAAGGAGAATTGGAACTTTGGCAGATCAGGTTATACCTAGAATGGCCGAGGGGAATACTTTGGCGAGTTTCTTTGACGTAGATATGTTTATTTTTTGATACCAATGGACGGCTCTTTTTTGCCACAGTTCGTTGGTGAGTTGGCTGTATGTTTATTTCAGAAACAAATATTTCAGTATTTTTCTATATTATTACGTAATTTATTACTAAAAGTGTGACGTAGAGTACAGATAGCGTAAATAAATCGTCACGGCCAAATGTTGTAATAGACGAACAATTTATATCTCCCTAATTTTAAGTCTCTATTTCTCTAATTTTAAGTCTCTACGCCAAGTATCTCCTCAGTTTTTACTCCAAATACTTTATTCTCCAAGAGTATCTCGTGAGGGAATTTTCTTTTATCTTTGACAGCCGAGAAGTTTAACGTTTCATTTTTTAAATCATTTTTCAAACTAACTATTCTCTACCAAATCAGTACCATGCATCCCGCTCACTAGATCGTCTCATTTCATTTCAAGTCTGTTTAGTTTGCTTTCAACAGTTTGTTTCACACAGTGGGCGCTAGAGGAGATGGCATTCTTAACACTTAAGTTTTAGACGCTTCCAACAAAGACGTTACAAAATGCTGGACAAATTATAGAATATATCATCTTAAATTTTTAAATTATAAAATTTATTTACACTGAAAAAGTCAACTATAACAATCAAGCTTTTAGGGAGTAATTTTTCAGTGTATGTCCGTATACCTCATTTTTATGGAATTATCTTCAATGGTTAATACCTTCCATTGACAAATTTATCGATTCCATCAATCATAACTCTCAGAATTTTAAATGCCCCACAGACGATCAATGTGGTTGCTCTTTTTAAAAAAATACAAGTGTATGGGCTTATGACCACACGATAGAAGTAATAACTTCAAATGGTGTAATGCTATTTCAGGGATTAGTTTTGTGAATAAAATACAAGGGGGTACTAGTATTGTCCTATAAAATTATTTATTCATATGTCTGTACTCATAAAGTAATAATTTTGTGCGAAATATAGAATCATTTTCGGGAATTAATTGTATTCTAAGAAGAAAATAATAAGTTTATGGTAGCTAAAATGGGGTATAAATCCTTTAGATTCAATATTTTATTTTAAATATCTATAAAAAAAACTCCATCAAATGTTGTTCTATACTTCCTGTGGGTCCGAATGAAGGCGAAAAGAGCTTAATGAGCATTATATTCCCAAATGTGACTTTCATTATAAAAGTTATCACTTTATAAAGCATAGCAAAATAATCATCATACATTTCCTTATTTTAAATAAACTTTATCAATCTTCACCTAAGTATATTTTTACTTATTTTACGAATAAAAGTTTTTTTTCAAAACTGCCATCTTTGTGGTCAAATTTTCAATAATTGTTTAAAAATATTGATTATTTGTTGTCAATCTTTATTCAATTTCTTGATAATAAATGCTTATTTTTTTAGCAGGTGATACATGAAGGAGTTTATTGTTCGTTATTAAGCTCACAGAGGGTAAGAGATATACGTACATGGTCTCTTTAAAAAGCATACGCCCTTTAACCCCCTAAAAATATCATAGTTACTTTGAGGGGGGAGAAATACGATTCTAATCAAATTCAGAGTTACACAGCCCATATTCATTCCACATCAGAAAATGCTTCTAGAAGGCTTCTTTTGGAATGATGTTTAAGTCTGCTATCAGATTCTGTCTTATCTCATCTCTACTGTGAAGACGAATCCTTTCAATGGCATTTTCCTTCTTGGAACAGTCAGAAGTCGCAAAAAGCCAGATTCAGTGTTGATAGTGTGTAGTAGGTCATATGCAACTAAAGACGGAATTCTTTCTGTTCCACCGATAGAAGCTTGGGAACAAATTTCACAGCCGCTTTGTGCAAAATGTCTCACAAAATTGCATGTGTAGAACCGGTACTGATCTCAACTTGTTCAGTATCATCTCGTATTGTTATACGAAAATCTTTCATTATCAGATTTCCCGCCCTTTTCAACAAGTTGCACTTCAAGCTGTCTGTAGCCTCCTAGAACGTTAATGTTTCACTACTGAGCATGTAGTCAGTTTTAAATCAGTTAAAGCAGAGTTTCTCAAACTGTGGTACGCACCCCCCTAGAGGGGCATGATGATCATAGGAGGGGTTTGAGCATGTTGAAAAGTCAAAAGCAAAAGATTATTAAAGAAAAATTATTAATTTATTGAAAGCAAACAAAATACATTCTGACATAATTAGAAAAATATTTATACTGGTATAAAACGCTCTCTCTTGTAAATGTATTAGTACTGCACAATGTATTTTATAATTAATTTAAGTGTACTAAATTAAGAATAAATTCAATAATTTATAGAGACCCCACGGGTTTGTCATATATAAAATTATATGCAAACATAAACAGTTATTTCCATAATTTGTTTATTATTGTTTATTAATAATCGCTTAGTTGCCGATTTAAAGTTACGCCATTTGATCCCCAATGCCTCCGTTTTGCACGTATGCACGCATATGTGCATGGACGAGAAAGAGAATAAATAAGCAAATTTCCAGAAATAAGTAAATACTTCTCAAACACTGTCAAGGTCATTTTATTGTATTTCAAAGCCTTTGGGATAATTTTATAGATAACTTTGAACATAAAATATTCCTTTTCGGAAAGACGTATGCATACATCGGAGCAATTAACACTTTGGCTGAGTGAGCCGTTTATATACGTCAGTGGCACTTAAGAGGTTAAAGTCGTATTGTAGCTTTATCACCTAAGTGTCGCATTTCCGAAATTAATACATTGTTATTGAATGGAGGGGGTGCGATAAAAATCATGATTGAATATTGGGTCGCAAGTGTCGAAAGTTTGAGAAGCAATGAGTTAAATACATCTTTAATTTATGTTACCCTCATAGTATGGTCTCCAAACACTTGTTGCATTTTATGATTTTTCTTTTACTTTGAAAAGCAATAAACTTTTGATAAAAAAATCGATGCAGTATCTATGTCCAAGTATTTAAATCATCTTTAGAGAAATGAAAATTCGACGAATGAGCATAGCAGTGCATCACTAGACTACTTGGATGTGGTACACTGGAATGACGAAAAGAAATTCATATTTGTGCATGAAAATGTCATCTTACTGGGCACAATGACGCCGCTTTAAAGTCTCTACATTGCGCGGGAAAATTCAAGGTCGTATTCCTTTGGAATAGGCCATGTATTAGTATTGATACTATTATCATTAGTCAGTACCTATTTAAGCTCATTTCGGGCCCTGCGCGCAGAAGCTCTACGTGCGCCCTTGGCACTGGAGTATTAAAATTTACAACCAGAAAATCTGGTAAGTCCAGCTTATCCCAGCCCCTGGACGTCCGGCCCAAGTGCCCAATGGATAAACCGGCGCTGTCATTAGTTATATAATTTCTTATATTGGAAAAAAAGTAATTAATATTTTATTGATTAAGAGGTCTTTTTGCCTCTATTCCCAAACAAAGTAAATAAAATAAAAATATAGAAAATTGTTTAATGATAAAATGATAGAAATAAAAAAAATGCTTGCACATTTGTAATTTTCTTATTCTGTTAAATACTGAGAACATTATTTTAGTTATTTGTAGAAAATTAAAACTGTTGTAACAAGAAATTAAGTTATTGATTTAAGTTACTAGAAGCTGAAGAATCAATGTAAAAAAGACAATTTACCACTTTCAGATTAACTGTATACATTTGAGTGTATATAACATCATGTTTTGTCAAAATGTAAAATTCCGAACTATTAGATTCCAAATTTTAAACAATGGTTTAATAAAATTTCGATTTCTATAAATAAATTTTAAAACCTTTCACATAATTAGAACTAATAATTACCATCCTTATTTTTTTAATACCGTTAACGATATTTTCTAGTTACTATATATATTTTTTAATTTGAGTCATTTGGCAGTCATTAATAGTTTAATTGAAATTAGTTAAGTCAACACGTTATAGTTTATGCTCTTTATAAAAATAATTTGATCCATTTTTTGAATTAAGAACAACGCTAACAATCTTCAAAAAATTACATCGCATTAAAAATTTTAAAAAAGCAACGATGTAAAGCAGATCACTTATTTAATTGTAAAGAAAAGTACACATATGAAATAGAAAGTTCTTACTTTAAAGTAAATTTAGGACATTACATATAGCTCTATTAAAATATGAGCCTTCTCAAAATATCTATTGTTTTTACGTACTTTAAAAAAATAGCGATATTATTAAATTTGATAAAAAGCAGAATTCTTCATTTTGTTCTAAAAGCAAAAATTAAACAACCAATTTAAGAAAATACGTAGGGATAAATGTATTTGATGGAAAGTAAGTGTAGGAACTTTAAGAAATAAGGTTTTCATTTAAAAATTGTTTTAAAGTTTAAGTTTGGTAGTTTTTTTATGCATTAAGTAAAGGAAATTTAAAACGCTAAATGTTTGTGTCATTAGGCATTAGTCTGTAATTTGATTTTAAAACAACTTCTACAAACAAGTAAGGCTTAAAAATTTAATAAAATTATTAAACCATTCAGAGCCAATTTTTAAATATTTGATATAAAGTAGATTAGAAAAAAGTACCATATTTTTGTTAGGCAATCAAACGTATCTAAATTTTTCTTAAGAGAAAAAAAAATGGCATGTTATACATTCAAGTTATTAGAATTCAAAAGATATAGCATAATACAGTGTTAAAAAATAATGCAGTTCTTCATAGAAAATATTGATATAGTAAACCATATATATATATATATATATATATATATATATATATATATATATATATATATATATATATATATATACATATATATATATATATATATATATATATATATACAATGGGACCTCTATATAACGAAGTCGCTAAATCCCGACAAAAAGTTCGCTATATCGAAAATTATTTATATAGTGGTTCATTTTTCAATACACTTAAAAACCACATAAACACTAATTTTAAATTCATAAGCAATATATATTACTTTTTAAAAAAGTAATTATCCATACCTTTTTTGAACACTGTTATCTATTTTACATAACTTACCCATTAAAAAGGAATCCGCAAGGAAAAGAAGCGGAAAGAAACGTCCGGCAATATATATATATATATATATATATTGAACTTTAAAAATAATTTTTAATTAAAATTAAGTTTTTTTAATTACAGTTAACAAACAATGTAAAACATATTATTCAATAACCAGTTATTTTAAGGATACGCTATGAAATCATCCTTAAATTTAATTACTGGTAAAATGTATTAATTTTGTTTGAGTTTTTTGTTTGAAAAATTACGGTAATTTTATTCCTCTATGGTAGTTATATACCTGGTAAAACCAGTTCAAGATCATTGGCAATCATAAATTCAACTAAAAGAGAGAATAATTTAACAATGTCCTGAAATATTTTTAAAATGAGAAAAAAAAAAAAAATTGAATGACTAGAGAAAAAAAATTCGCTTAACAGAAAATGTACTCAGCTATAGGGAGGTTATTTTATGAAAAAAATTGTGAAATGCTCATGGTTCCAGGAAAAGTTTGCTATTTAGAAGAATTCGCAATATAAAGGTTCGTAATATGGAGGTTTGACTGTAATTATAAAATGAAATTTTGAACGAGGGCGTACTTTAATCTAGATTATAAGATAGTTTAAACTCTGGTCCGAACATCATTTTTGGACGCACTGATAAACTTCCGTCTGATGAGACGGTTACGTAAAATGTTTTTGAATTTTATTACCTTAAGGATTGTATTAATCGTCCTTACAAGCTCATGAAATTGAATATAACTTAAGTAAGATGTGCGGAGTTAAATCAAGCGCAACAATATATTTTTATCTCTACAATTGTGACTAGTATTTTTATAAAAACTGATTAAAAATTATTTATATTCATGTAAAAGTAAAGAAAAATAATAATAATACCAAACACGATAAAACTATAGGAATATCCTTCTGATAAACTGTGATAGATATAAAAATCGCACATATCATGAGTTGAAAAAAATCTCCATGTACCACCACTTGATTCTCTCAATGAGTAGAGTCCAACGGAAGATGGCAAGGCAGCCCACCCCCCAAAAGCATACCACATTGTTATCTACAGGTATCAAAGCAAATCATCCCCGTATGAGCGACGGATGCTTCTATCAGAGTCTCTGGCCAGATTTTCAAACTGTGAAAAAAATATTTGTTTTTATTTACATCGTTCTCACTCATTTTTTTTAAAAATAACTCCAAAAGAAAAATGCTACAAACATTTAAGACATCGTTTTTCAAACTGTGGGGTGCCCCTCCCCTTAAGGAGGCGTGATAACTCTACGAGAGGGGCATAGGCATATTGAGAAATCGAAAACAAAAGATTATTTTTTTAAAAAAAATTATTAATTTACTGAAAGTAAACAAACAAAATACATTCTGGCATAATAAAAAATAAAATGCATATTTACACCGATATGAAGCACTTATATGGGTATCAGTACCGCACAATGTAGTTTATACCTAATTTAACAATGCTAAATCAAGAACAACATTATTACATACCAATGACACCATATGCTTGCCATAGATAAAATTATATACAAAAACTAACACTTAATTTTGATAATTTATACGATTTATAATTATTCCCTTAACTGTTGAGTTAACGTTACGCGATTCGCTTTCTAATGCCCCCATTTTCCACGTAGACACCCGTACATGATGTATTGAGAAGGGGGAGACGATAAAGGGAATAACTAAGCAAATCCTCCTTAAACACCTAAAAAGTCATTTTATTGCATTTCAAGGACTTCGGAATAATTTTATGCACAGCAGTTCACAGAAAATATCATACTTCGGAAAGACGTATAATTACGTCAGGGGCAATTTGCGCACTGGCCGAGTGAAACGTTTATATTAGCTGGTGGCACTTAAGAGGTTAAAGTTGCATTGTGGGCTTAGCGTCAAAGTATAGTATTACTGAATTTAATACATTACTATTGTAAGGACGGGGCCGAGATGGAAACTATGATTGAACATTGGATCGCGAATATTGAAACTTTGAGAAACACTGATTTAAGATATAGATGATGCCAAAGTATATTGGTTTTAAATAAAGTCCTATGTTAGTTATGATATATGTATTACTCACTTCTTTATTTATTTGTTTCTTAGTTCATTTCACTGCTGTAACTAAGAGTTGTCATGGTTGCAAACTTGTGGTCGACATTTTACAGTCACAGATTCAAGTCCTATTATCAATGAAGATTTGTTGTGTAGACAGGTTGATGCAGTTTAAATTTTCCGAGATTCTAAATCTTCCTGGAAGTTCTAAGATGGGATGTGCTGGCTCAGATTTCATCTTCGTCTCTTGACCGTGGTCAAAACTTATGAGGTCTGTCACCAATAACAACCGTATTTCTTCCGATCCTTATGAAAACCAAATCAAATTTTCAGTTCTAGTGAATTGAGAGCAAACTTATAGCAGAAATATTCTGTTAACCCGGCACTTCACGCGAGGGAAAAAAGCGACCTTAACTTTACGCGCAGGGAATCTCAAACCTAAGGTTATTTACATTCTGTTTTTACTGTAAAATTTGCATACAAAAGTGAAAAAGGATATACAACATGTTTATTACACTTTCCACATGTTAATTTAGTTTTTCTGTTCTTTCAATTAGGGCATTCAGTACATTGCTTATACACTCCTTTAGTCATCGTCGCAAGTGACTGTTAAGTTTTCACAGGATCTTAATTATTTTTTTTTAAATTTTGTAGAAGAAATTTTGCTGGTTTTTACATTCTTTTGTTAATTGAAATCCAAAACACTTCAGAAATCAGCGTCTAGTTCGAATTTTAGTAGGTGGTTTCTAAATACTTAAAAGAATAATTTGAGCATTTATTTTCGCTACGTTCAACAACATAAATGATATTGTCATAGGCTAACGATTTTCTCGCCTTTGAATATGATGTCGTCATTTTATCAAGGATGATAAATACTCCCTCATTTCAAGGGACACAGTACGATTCAATTGACAAAATTCAGCCCAAAAACCAAATCTAATTTTTTTAGCCTAAATTATGTTTTATATACTTTTTTATAACCTCACAAAATTTGAAAACTCTAATGTAAAAAAACACAGAATAATCGTTTTTATCACTTTCCAATGGCAAATCAAAACTGTAAACTTACTTATCTCAGAAAGATAAAATAACTACCGTGTATTCACTTAAAATACTAAGGCTTTTTTTTCTATTGTGTCTAATACTTTCAATTTTTTTTACCAATCGCTAATACACTGCTGGACAATTGCTAAAGACGGATCACAAATTGCTATGTAGCATAACATTAAGCGAGACATGAGGCCTAGTAGGATAAAATATAGTTGCCACACTGTTCAGACATTAGAATAAAAAATATTTATTGTTCTGGAAAGTACGAAAGCTGTGAAGCATCTGAAAGAAAAAAAAATGTTCATTTGATCTGCGTACGGAGAAATGGAACAATGCATCTAAAAGTCAGCAGGCACCTTAAAGAAAGGTATCAGTACAGGATATTTCCACCGTGGATTGTGATGCAACATTCCACACATCGTACCATACTTTGCACAACATTATCCAGCAGCTGTTGAGGCAATTTATCCCATTCCTCTGTGAGTGCACGGATGAGGGTGCTCTTGTTTGTCGGAGGATAGTTTCGACCAGGAACTTGCCTCCCCAAAGCATCCCACAAATTTTCAATGGGGTTTAGATCTGGAGAACGCGTTGGCCATAGGAGACGTTGAATACCCTCGGTGTCTAGACAATCCTGAACAGAGAGTGTTCGATGACATATTGCATTGTCGTCCATAAAAACAAATTTATCACCGACAGCACCACGGAAAAGACGAACATGAGGAAGTAGAACTTCATCAATGTATCGTTGGCCCGTCATAGTGCCATTCGAACCACATGTAGGCGCGTGCGGCCATTGATCAAGATGCCGGCCAACACCATGATACTGCATGTCGGATATCGGTCCTTTTCCTGGATATTTTCTGGACGATAAGCAGTACCACTCTCGCGCCAGATCAGTTGGCGTCTACAATCCGATGACAGACTGAACCTAATCTCATCTGAGAATAGTACGCATGCCCAGTCCTGTTCAGTCCAATTGTGATGCTCACGACACTATTGCAAATGGGCAGTACGGTGCTGTCTGGTCAATGGGACACACACAACAGGTCTGCGTGCGTATAGTTCTCCTCCCGTCAAACATCTGACAACAGTTTTTCGGGAGATCTGCTTTCCTGAGGCAGCAAGAAACTGATTTGCCACCTGCTGATCTGTGGTGCGCCTGTTCCTTTTTGCTGATAGGACGATATATCTGTCTTTTGCAGGCGTCGTACTTCTAACACGACCTACCCCGTGCCGTCTACTACACATTCCAGTAGTTTTAAATGACTTCCACAGCCGTGAACCAACGCTGTGAGCGATGTCGAACTCCCTGGCAACATCTGTTATTTTTCGGCCTTCTTCGATCTTTCTAATAATTCGGCCACGCATAAAATCATCTATGTGATGTCGGGAAGACATGCCAAAAATTTTAAGTTCGTCTATTAAATCTTTCCTGTAAAACTTTGACTTGAAACAACAACTGTCCCACACGCGTCAAAACCTTTAAAGCTCTTATGTACGGTATCACGTGATGAACAGACGTGGAAAAAAATTGCATACTCATACTTCTTCTTACTAATATCCCGCACTTATTCTAATTTTCCACATTTTGCTTCCTTTCATTTTGTGGTTGCTATGGATGATAGTGTTATACGTCCTTAGCAATTGTCCAGCAGTGTAGTACATGTAACCAAAGTTGGTATCCCTGTTTGAATTAGAGCAATACTTATTCTTTAAAGATAACTAAACTCAGAATTTGTACATTTTTAAGGAATTTTTAATAAGCATTCATCTCTCAAAAGAAGTATTCCAATCATGTTATCTCAATTCACATACCAATTTTTTTATACATAGTTTGGCATAATTGTAAATCAGATTTCATGTGTATACGTAAATTTTTGTAGGAGGAGTAACATTTTAAAATCACTTCCCAAATTTTAAGTTTTCCTTAAAGAATTAAAACCATTTTATAAAATTTTGAGCACGAAATATGTTTTATGTATTATACACACATAGGAGGCAACCAAAAAATTTTGAAGAGCCTGAAATTAAAATTTTTTGTGTAAATCGTACTATGCTCCCCTAAATTATCTGGATAGATTTCAGTAGAGGAGTCATACTTGCTATTATACTCTTCATCATTCGATTATTCCTTATCATCTCTTTAAAGATACCTTTTTTCATCCGAAAATAATGTTGTGTATTATATCTATAAAATACTGTATGTATGAACTTATTTAAATATCACTTTTTTTTTTTCATAATTACAGTAATGCGCCATTGAAAAAGGCAGATTTTAAAGCTTGATCATGCATTTAGAACTGTAACGGTGCTATTCACGCGCAATGTATGGCATAATCGAATAGGTGATATCCAAAAATATACTTTTACTTTTGTATCTTATAAAAATATGTAATACTACAAGCTAAGATCCTTCAAAGGATATGATGTTAAAGTCAACTACATCAGAAACTATTTATTTTCAGAAATAGGTTTTGATGGAGCCTTGAAAAAAGGTGGTGGGTATATATACCCTTCGAGTGAAGTGCAGGGTTAATCGTGAAAATAAAGTTTAAATTCCTTGACCATCAAGCAATTTTTTGTGCGATTAGGGCTCATTATATAATGTAATAAAAACTTCATGAAACGCTCTAATAATTCTTAACTTGAAAGTTAAAGACGTAATAACTTTTATTTTAATAAATATAACAGAAATACCACTAAATTTATGTCTTAACTTAGTAAATCAGATTTAAATTTGAAGGATTATGTTTGTGTGTGAAGTCAACTGCTATAAGTACATCTTTCCTCTCTGGAATTTGAGAAGATTGCTTCTGGTTGAATATATTGTCTCTGTTCTCGAGTGCTTAGAACATGATCTCAGAAAAGGAGACTGCTTAGAAAAGAAGAAATTAAACCTTTTTTTTACCAACAATACCTAGAAGTACCACTCACTTAAAAATTACATAGAATAACCACTTTTACGAATATTGTGAAGATACTTAGCAGAAATATTCTTTTAAGTCCACGCTTTTAAGATGTATGACAGCACAGTTACTATGATGAGTATTTTAGTGGGAAAGACAAATAGTTTTATAGTAGAACTTGCGTTGTCAGCTGACGGGGATTTCAGCGGATTGCGAAGATTGTCATTTTTGTTCCGAAAAATAATTAACGTCAAAAAGTTCAAACATATTTCAGGATATATCACATAACAGGTAATTTATAATATTGTGAAACTAGAGAGATTAAATCTTTTATTTTCCTTTTATTATTTTATCATATTCTTTTCTTATCCTTCTGTGGTGTGGTGTGTTAGTTAGGAGAGTGGGGTGCCAGCTAAGGTGTCGTCCACGTCACTTGACCATGGTTCAAAATTACATGGGCTGCCACCATAAGCCCTCGTGTAGCGGAACAGTGCGAGACATTAATATTCACTCACTCAGTGGGAAAAACGGTGGCATTGGGGGTGAATTCAGTAATTTTATTCCTCGGCAGTTAAGAGGTAAAAAAATTTTCCAGTTTTTTTTGAAATTCATATAAACATAAAAAAATGCACATGGGAAGACATAAGAATGGAAAAAATAGAAATCACATAGGATGACATATCAAAGAATGAAATAAACTATATATTTCAAAAATATAAAACAAGCAAATTTAGGAACATAAAAGATTAAAATGTATACCCAAAGGAAAATATGGATAAGAATAATAACATATGACAGTGTATAGTTAAAAACTAACAATCATTTTAAAATATTCTCTGTAAAGCGTTATAAAATTGTTAGTTTTTTATCCAAATATCGACTTTAGTCTAAGAAAAATTTATCAGAGTAAATGATTAATATTTAATGTAATCCAACAATTTACTATCGTTAATATTAAAATATAAATAGTTCATCTTCTCTTTAAAACTATTAGGAGATATTTGAAAAGAAATGTACATTTAGCGCAAAACTTTACTTTCACATGGCCTTGGATTTCTATTTGTGGGCAGAGTATCAATGGGGCTTGAAATCTTGCCAAATTCTATTTTTAAATACAAACAACATATTAGAATTATTTGAAGAAATAAACGCAAAATCGTGCCAAGCCACATAATTTGTCAAATAAAACTAATCTTGCCATCTTTTAACAAAACCGTAAATTCACCCGAACATTTATCTAAATTGTTATGTTAAGGAATTGGGGGTTAAATTGCATTGTTTTTCTCTTTCCTAAAATAAAAGAAAGGACGAATAATCAAAGAGTGAGTGTAATTAAACATGAGGAGGAAAATTAAATTTTGAAGGTAATTATAAGTTTATAATTGAAATTGTTTAATGAAGGATAAAGCATAGCTTTACGATGCAACTGAAATTTTGAAAAAAAGAAACAATTCCTCCTAAAATGTATGTTTAAGTGTGAAGTTTACACAAATTACATATCCATTTAACGGAAGGGACATTTTAATAAGCATTTGTTCTTGCTCTATTATTGTTAGATTATTTGATACATACTTTCATAGATTTAACACTAAATTTAACACACCTTTACTGTTTCTTTCTTTCTTCTTGTTTGTACAGTTTCTTTGCTTCAAAATTCGCAATCGGATACATATTGAAACAAGTTTATAAAATTTAATTTGATTTTATTGATATAATAGCTGAATTGTAAGGAGAGCAAAGCCAAGTGCTCGACAATGTTTACAAAAATGTAAAATTATCTTTTTAAAATGGTTGCTCAAATTATAATTAGTTTTAAGCGAAATGTAATTTTAAGCCTCACAGAATTAGCATTTATAATTGATGTTAAATAATGAACAATAAAATAAAATTCCAATGAAGAATAACTGTATTATTTTTAATATTTAAAACGAAAAGACTTCAACATGTATAAACCCGGGAGCAAGCGCGCACTCGATACTGTCGAGCGGGGTTATTGAGTCACCCTAGTCTTTTTTGTAATTATTTTATTGTACACGATACAAATCATGATTCTAGTGAATAATTTAATTAAGAGAAAGTTTACTTACCTACTTTTCAATTTTTCTTTTTTAACAAATAAACAGTTTTGCCAGAATTAACGATTTCGTAATCTGTGCGTCCCACGCGTCCACTTCCAGGTAAAAAAGTATTCATTATTATTATATGAAATTGTGTAAAACGTTTTTCGGGTTATGCTTTATATGAATAGAATACTCGTAAAAATAAGTCTTGGCCAAGTAATCGTTCAAAGTGTGCTCTCCGTGGTTTTCCAAAAATCATCTCTTTTGCATGGAAAAAAGCGTAACAGAGAAATACATTACTTACAACTTCCCTAAATGAGAAACAAACACATAAAAGAGGGGTCATAACTAAATGTACCAATAACTTAGAAGGTTAAACAGATTAACGCTATAATGTGCAGTTTTTTCAAAAATAATGACAGTGATGAATTTTTTATGTTCTTAAATTTTTTCGATTCTGTGTCTGGGATCTGTTTTTTCTCTGAAAGAGTTGTATGTTAGGTTTAAACAGAAAGCGTAATAAAAATATCTCTCATCATGGAATTGTAGCAAATCAAATAAATGTTTTTTTTATTTGGTTATAGGATCAAAGATAGCTAATTAGGTATTGAAGAAGTTTTTATTTTTGTTGACTTAATATCGCGCGCCTATAAATTATATCAGAGTAAAAGTGCATTTTTTATTATGTCTGAAAGTATTTTGTTTTAATTCATTCCAGTAAATTAATTATTTTTAAATCTTTTATTTTCGATATGCTCGCGCCCCCCTCGTAGGGTTATCGCGTCCACCAGGGGGGCGTGCCCCACAGTTTGAGAAACACTGCTGAAATGAATAAGTTTAAAATCGCTTTCGTCACCTGAAGGTACAATTCCAATTGATTTATTTTTTGGCAACATGAGATAAGAGATAAGTTTTTGTGACAAAGGATGAGTGGTCAGTTGCTTGTAAATGTCACGATAACCAGATATAAATGATTGAAGCCCTTTTTTTTGGAATTTTACATTCCTTTCTTAATTGGTATCTATTTGAAGAAAAAATGCTTTACCAATTTGTTGGAAAGCTGGATCCCTGCATATTTTTATCCACTTTCAAGGAATCGGGTTATTCTTGTCCGTCTTCATAATCTTTTAAATTATTCATAATGTTACTGTCAATGAAAGTTTCGTCTTCAATCAAGCGCGGGTTGATGGAGCGTTGAGAGACAGCAACTGAATGCGCATTGTCGGGAGACTGTTTATAATAAATAAACAAAGCGTCTCGAAGTGTTTACATTTCAGTGAAGTACATTTCACTCACGCATCATTGAGGGGGAAGGATTCTAGGGGTCCAATGCCTGATTTACGCTAAATACGAATTTACCCAATGTATAAAATATTAAAGGCAAAACCTGACTTTCAGGGGGAGAGGGGTCCAAACATTCTCCGTTAAGCCACTAGTAAATACATTTAAAACATTACAGTGACACCAAAGCCATTGAAATTCATACACCGCATAAAAAAAGATCGCACATAAAAATTCGCACAAAAAGAAAATCGCATAAAAAAGACCTCACAAAAACAGGTTCTACGGTATTTTTTTCCTTTTAACACATTTAACTAAAATAAAGTTATAATAAATGTATAATTAGAATAAACATTCCCAGCGTTTAATTTAATTTTTATTTAACACAGATATTCTTATACATTTGTAAAGAAAGAGTCAGACTGTGTACATAAGGAATATCTTAATTTTTTAAAAAAAATCCTCTTAGGCGCATCAAAGTAACGTGAAAAAAATAAACACAAATTTTAATAACAGAACACCTTCTTACAGCTTTCATATATCTATAAATAAAATATTCTCATATGTAATAACAGTATCTTTCATTTTCTAATCTTTCTAAGAATGCAACAATTTTCGCTGCTGAAATAAACGTCAAAGGATACAATCCTCACCATAATAAGATTTATTTCATTCTTTATTTCTTTTACAAGCCAGTTAGAATTATTCATTTATTCTTTGAAACAACCCTTTCTCTGACAAGTGAGAAAATTCAATGAGTAAATATACTAATTCGATAGTCATAATTAAGTTTATTGATATGCTGGAATTAATTCTTATTATTACTTTGTCTTTATATTGAGTGAATAGAATATGCTGAGAGATAAAATGATATAAGCAGAATAAAACAGTTGGATTATATTTACCTTGAAAACGAAGTATCTTCAGATTCTCAAATAAGATGAAATTTTTCAATGTTTTCGAAGGTATGTGTTTTAAAAAGATTTTTCTTACACAGATTTTCAAGGAAGAAATTTAATAAGGGGATATTTTAATAAAATGTTTTGATCTTATCAAACAGAAAAACGAAAATATTTGAGTTCATAGATTATAAAGGAAATCTTTATGATGTTATGAAGTTTAATTTATAAAAGGAATATGCAGATACCGGGAATGATGTACAGAAATGAATTGGATTTTAAACTTGTTACATTACTTAAACGGAGTTCATATATATCTTTTTCTTAGTTAGTGTCCGAAATATTGAATTAAATACATTAAAAATGTGTATTTTAGTAGCATATCTTTCTGGGAAGAAATCAGATCAGAGTAAATATTTTTGTATTGAGTAAGATCTACACTCTTTTGTAATAATTATGTTACATATTAATTTTTAAATAAGAAATTCCTAGTTATTATAATAACAGCTATCATCGGTAAAAAAAGTTCGAATTTTGTATTTTAATTATCACCATTCGGATTTGTTTTTGAGATAAATCAAGGTAATAAAATTTTTAACATTGTAACACTTTTCGCGTATTAAATAATCTTTAATATTTAAACATTTTCTCAAAGCTGAATAACAATTTTTTTTTTTTATTCTTGATTTGTTAATATTTCTCCCATGCATAAATCGTTTATTTCAGGTTTCTTAAGTATGTGAGGTCTTAAAATATTGTGTTAAGTATCTTTAAAAAACTTTTTAAGTCTATCATTTTTCACAAATTAAGTAGCCCAGAATCTCACCTGAGATAATACATAATCAAAAATTAATGTTAATATTACTTAATTCATAATACTTTATGTATGCGAACTGACTATTGTATAAGAATGACTATAAATTATATGCAACAATTTACAAAAATAAAAATTGTTATGAATTTAGTTTTTATTAAACATATTAAACCCACAAAAAATGTGATGTTATTCGGCTATTTTTAATTGAAGTATTTAACAATAAATAAAAGATCGAAAACCAGAGTTCAACATAATAATTGGTTAAACGACTTAAGCTTTAAAATTGAAATAAAAATTTAAAAATGCTGAATGATACCCTTCTTCTAAAAATTAGGAGCTCCTTAAATCCAATAACAATTGTCTCTTTATAAATTATTGAATAACTTCAAACTTGGTATCAGGTAGTTATATACTAGATTTTTTTAAAAAAGTATAATGTGCAATAATGCTATATAGACGCTGTCTCTCTATGTAAATGTTCATTTAAATATAACTACTAATGAAATTTTACATATATGGTTGCCAATCGAGACGTATTGTAGCGTCAATTCATTAGACGGACACTTAACAACAATACTTGTCAATTTTGGCCACGGGGGAGGGGGAGTATGGCCAGAAGGATCAGTGAATTCTTCCACATATTGACCACGTATTTTTCTCTCACGCCAGGTTGCAAAATAGATGTATATCTGATTCTGGAAACGACTTTGATGTTACCACACTTCTTCCGACACTCGGACGGATTTTAGTCACAACAATTTATACAAGGGACACTTCTGTCCCACGTTTGAGCGTCTTCGCACATATTGGTCACAAAGTACTTGAATGAAGGAGTGTTGGGACTGTCGTGAGGAAGAAATACCCGGTAGGGTATTCTCATTTTGAAAGTGAAAGTTTCATTGATAGACCCTCCATATTGCTTACGATGTATTGTGACGTATTTTATCTCAGTCGAGACGACTTTTGTCTTAAAGAACCGATGGAGTTGGGACCAAGACGAATGATTCTGGAAGCAGACTCACGACGATCGCCAAACATATAATATAACGGCGTGAAAAAGACCTTTCCAGGAAGTTTAAACTGTTGGTTGGGGAGGTGACGAGGATCTTTGGAGGAGAAGCGAAAAAGGGTAGCGGGACAACCGCACCCAGGAGACGATTATCTGAGGATCTACAAACTTTGATCCGGACTTGAATTTTTCTCCAGTAAAAAGCTGCGATGATTAGAAACATTAATAATGGATTTAATTTTTTGTAAATTCACTTGTGAATAAAATATCTTTCGTCCAAAAGCTGTTTGATCCCTCTCGCTATCCAGAAATGAAGTAAATTGGAGGGTCGACGATGTTACAGTATGGAATCCGTGTAGAGTGAGCCGGTGCACGTTAAATCTGTCGAGGCACAATGTCTTCTTGTTGGTGCGTTGTGGTAGTTAGGAGAGGGGCGAGCCAGCTCGGATGGCAACATCTTCGCTTGATCTGAATCTCAAAATTCTGATATATGTTGCTGATAGACCTTATGTTGCTTTATATTGCGACGTTGACATAACTCTCACCGACTATTAATCTACCTTTGCTTCATAAGTTCGTACTTAAATGCTGTGATTTGTATATCTCTCGTGAAATGATGAACTCATATGTAATAACAGAGTGTATTCTGCTTTCATAAATGTTAGCATTATTATTTTAATGCGCATTCTGTAAAATATACTCATCAGAGTAAGACTGTGCTTAAAAATGTGGACCTTTTTTCTTAAATTTTAAAGAGGGAAACCAAAACATATAAAGTTTTGATTAATCGTAGTAATGATTATTCTACTGAAATTGATGATCTTTCCTTTAATAAATGAAGTTAACGTACTAAAAACAAATTTAAGTCCTGTATCGTAAAAATAAATTTGTAGGAAAACAAATTCGTTAAAAAAAACATCTCTTTTAGTTTAGAAAAAAGCAATCAAGAATAAATTGAAACAAATGCATGTTTATTTTCCTCACAAAATTGACAGAATACAGACAATTTGTACAGGTTTTAGTTGAAATGTGTAGTTTTATTGTTCATTTTTTTTGGAATAATAAGATTTTTTACCATTTATGCAAAATTGAAAAGTTTTTATAGTGTTTAATACAAATAATATCCATTCTTTTTTTTATTTCCACATAACACTTTTCCCAGTAAAATCTTTATTTGAAGACATCAAAATTCAGTAATGTAAAAAAAAAAGTCAGAATTTTACAGATTAGCAATCTATTACGTTTAACTAATATTTAATTTTCATTATTTTTGTAAAAATATTTCCAAATTGTTCGCTTTTCCCTTAAGGTAACCTTTTGTTATTAGTAACAAACTGTGTCGAAGCTTACGACACTATATTTTGTAAAACAACGTGTGGAGATATTTTTTAAATATGATTTAATTTAACCGGGAGCAGGCGATTCGATACTAACGCTAATGGTCTAGCAGGACTGGGGTGAGTGGGTCACCCCAGTATTTTTCTTATAATTATTTTTTATTGTACATGATAAAAATCGTAATTCCAGTATATAATTTAACTAAGTGAAATCATATTTACTTACTTTTAAGCACTTTTCAATTTTTCTTTGATAATTTGAGAAAATATATCAATCAAACTAAACAAAAAAGTTTCGAATGTGACTTTAATAAAGGACACAAATCACAGCCACTTTTCGCTAACATTACAGAGAAGCTTTTTGCAGGCAAAACTGTAATCTTTTGTTCAAGTTATTGTAGTTTTATTGTCCTTAGAAGTTCAATAAATACCATGATCACAGCTTTTTCTTCCCTGTGTCGTTTGATAGGACGAAGTGTGTCTTGTGGTACACTTATGGTTTTAAATTTTTCTTGATGGAAGTCTTTAGGAAATATTTGCAAATTCTCCTTTCAACGCAGACGTTTCATGTCTTTCTCTCCATTGCTTTTCTCAAATTTACCTTGACTATCATGATTAATATGCAGTATTTCATCAAATCCTTCCCTTGCTTGATCAAGTTCAACTTCCTTCAATATAGATCACAGATGCACATCGTTTTTTTATATTCAGCTAATTTACATTTATAAGTCATAATAAGGCGTACAACTTAGCAATCAAAACGAGTCAGTTATTCACAGGGGTGAGTGAATAAAAAACATCGCACTGTTCAGCTGCACGAGAGCTGAGAACTTTTGGCAACGGACCTCGTAATTTTGAACCATGGTCAAATGACAAAGACGACACCTGAGCTGGCAGCCCCCTCTCCTTACTACCACACCACACCAACGGGAGGATTGATCTCTCGATATATTTAACGTGCACTACACCCTTACACGGTGGGTCTTTTGTGGTATTAGTCTTGAAATAACACGCCAGCTAAAATCCGATACCTTGGACACTAGGTTACAGTTGCCTTTGCTCATAAGAGGGAAATGTAGCATGTTCATAGAACTTATTTTGAAAAAAAAAAGTTTTTTCACAGGAATCGCAGTCAAAACAAGTACCTTAAGATAAAAAAAACGTTCCCTACTCCCCAAACCAGATGGAAATATTTTAAAAATACATTTTAGTTCCCACGAAGATTGCCAAATAGGAGGATATGCCAAGATCATTGGTAACAACTAAACAGTTTTCCCAGAATTAGCAATTTCGTGAACCTGGGGGTGACTCTCGGATTATCTCGCCTACTCTCGGATTATCTTTAAATTATATTCTTTCATATTGCATCACTTAAAAGAAAATTGTGTGCCTGTTTTTCTCAATCACTCCGATAAAAGTATTCCTGAAAATATCTTAAAATTATAAGACATATAGGAGTATATGTTTATGTATATATACAGTCGGATATCTATATAACGTAGTCACTAAATCCCGAAAAAAGTTTGTCGTTATATGGAAAATTCGCTTTACAGAGGTTCAGTTTTAAATTTTCTTTAAAAATCACATGAAAATACGTGAAATTCATAAACATTATATATTAAAACATTAATTATTCACAACTTTTTGTAAATTATTATATATATATATATATTATACATCTTACCTATAAAAAAAAAGAAATGAAGGAAAACTGCAGGTAAAAAGTTTCTTGACTCCTTTATCCACTTCCGAATTAAATTTTTTTTCTGTGATGCTCAAGCATTTAAGTTTTGACATTTTTGAGCTACTAGAAATGAAGTTACCGGTACGGATGATCAGCACTGCAAATGAAAGGAGTCTAATTAAAGTACATGAGGTCACGAGACATCTCCACTGACGGTGAAAGGGGATACCAAAGATATTTTTCGTAAATTGGACAATGGGGGTTAGGGATTGTAATTCTTGGATAAAACACCCAGAATTCTATTGCTCTCGGTTAGTTAGGAACTTTATAAAACCAGTTCAAGATTTATATGACTACCAAAAAAATGTGTTAAAAGAGAGAATAATTTGAAAAGTTGAGAAATACTTCAAAAATAGAAGGAAAAAACGTTCTTTATATAGAAAATGCACTTCGCTACTGGGAGGTTATTTTACGAAGAAAATCATGAACTGTTGTTGGTTCCAGGACAAGTTTGCTATACAGAAAAATCGCAATATGGAGGTTCATAATATGGACGCTTGACTGTATATGTAAATTGTTATAGGGACAGAAATCGAAGAGAAATGCAACTTCAATATAGCATTATTCTGTTTTATGAAAAATAGTTGTATAATCATTTACTTTCAAAATATTTGCGAAAAATCAGTACATTCAGATGTCTTGATAAATATAAGGAATAAATACATGAACGTGCAGCAGTGACTTCGCCCGAGATTTCGAGTAACTCTGTAAACAATCGATATAAACAACATCTACGATTTTTTTTTACTTAGTAGAATAAATAGCTAGATAAATGTCCGGTCACGATATTATTTAACATCATGTTCAAATATTTTTGTTACTTTTCGGAAAAATTGAAGTTTTAAAGAGAACATGTAAGTAAAAATTCCATTGTGTTTTGTATAAATATTTACGGATCGAAGTAAGAAAACAGACAAATATAAATTATAAGATTTGTTCTTGTTTATTTCAAGCGACCAATGTTTTTCAGATGCATTTGTTATCAAAATATTTGCTCCTATTTGTTTACTGAAAAATAAAAGCAAAAATATTTACACTTATATATCATATTTAATTCGATTTTTCTTATTTAGTTTGAGTATGTTAGGATTTGTTTATTTCAGAATCAATACCTTTTGAGACAAAATTAGAAAAATGATCCATGCGATTTTTAAGATTATGCAAATAAAGCAAAATGTATTTAAATAAATTCCTGCAAAAAGTTTTTTTTTTATGTTACACGATAAGATTATATATTCTAAACATGGAAACATTCTCAAAAAAAAAAAAGGAAAAACAAAAATAATTAAGCTATCTTTTCAGGTAACGAACTCTTTAAAAATCAATTGCTATTGCTAGGCCTAGCCTAATGCCATAAGCAATCATTCAACTCATTTAGTTGAAATGTGGCCATCAGTCGAATCGATTTGGGCATAGGTTTGCGAGATTGTGAGTCTCAGCGGTTCAAGTCAGCAGTGGTACATCCCGCTAGTCCAGGAGTTCTAAGGGGACCAAAGCCTGACTGAGCAGATGGTCATTATTGTTCTCCATTACGTCACTGATGATTCGTGTACATTTATTTGTTTTCAATTACCGTTTTTACGAGTATTTGACAATACATGCTATCTAGTGTATTTTTAAATATCACAGGAATGGATTACTTTTGCATATGGTCCTAGGGCCTCAAAAAGCCTTAACACGTCCCTGATTTTGAAAGCAAAGTTCAAAACTTTAAAACAAAAAACAAAAAAAGGTTGTACATGAACACTGTCGTAGCCAGTTTTGAACAATCACCTATAAAAACTCCTTCGGTGCCCTTTTTTTAGGAAAAAAGCCTTGTTCGTGGTACCGTAGTTACATATGTTGGGGGCCCAGTATCATTGATACGGTTGCTAAGGCGGTAGCTACACCCCTGTAAACGACGTAAAAACCACTAATTGGCATAAGAACCCGTATCCGTGGCTGCGGTCAGTGTACTGACGCATGCGTAGAGCTTTGAAGAAGAGAATGCAGCTGTAGAGGAGTGCCCGAAATTATTCAAGTACAAATCACGATAGCAGACAGATACGTACTGACAACTTAGTCACCAATGGGAGTGCGTGGTGTTATCTGGTATGAATGTGGACACTTGATACTATTTTATCCGCTATCTATGAACACAGAAGTATGGGGAGAGGTCATCTCTCGTCAAATGGTCAGTCGCTGATGTTACCTATTCTGTATATGAAAGCAGGAAGTGAAGGACAAAGGTGAAAGTTGGCGTCCCTTCACATCCACAAATGATAACATGATGTCAGGTTGGGCGAGAATCTTCCTTACAGGGCACGTATTTTACCAGAGTGGTTTCTTCAAAGTGAAGGCACGCAAGGCCGATCCTAGCATGTGTGTCGCGCATGCATAGCACCCAAGGGAATAAAACAAGGGTCGGCCGCAGGCCGCATTTAGCTCTGAGAATCAAACAATTGTTTTTTTTTTTTGTTACTTCTCAAAATAAAATTTTTTATAAGTCAAGTTGCTGCATTTTAAATAGCTCCAAAAATTGAAATTAAATTCCGATTTACCAAAAGCATAGCATAGGTTGATTATATATACATATAAATAAACATATTTTGTTAAAAAAATAAAAATGTTCGCATGTCCTATTTATAACATATAACAGGCTTTGTTATTAATAAAACTAATTTAAACAATGATTAATTCCCAAGTGTTAAACACTCAAAAAATATCTTAGTTTTAACATAAATCTCATTTCCCAGGTTGTAGTAGTAATTTTAGTAATCAAATTAACACGAGCAGTATCCCAGCACATAGTTTAAAACATTGCTAAATAATTATTAAATATTATATTCTAGCTTATTAAATAAGTCCAAGTAATATTGCAAGCCTTAATAAAAGTAAATTAGTATCGACAAACTAATATTTATCACTAATGTGATCTTTATTCTTGACTTTTTTTTTATTCCAGAATCAATACTTATCCAAAAAAAATAGTATAAACCCGAAATTGAATACATCATTAAAGGAAAATAGCTTTTTTATTTTTCATTTCACATCAAAATAATGTTCTTTTTTTAAGAAAATCAATTCTATTAAACGGATACAGAAACCCCAGCATCACATAGTCGGAATACTAGGACCTGTAGGGCTTTGGAACGAGGTATAAAAGGTCCCATTTTTAATTAAAATCGGTTAACCACGTCATAAAAAGCGCTAATGGTAAGAAAATGACTTTTAGATTATCTAAACTTCTTCACCATCATTGTCAAGTTATTCTTGATGAAAGAATGCACTTTTCATACAGCAGATTTTAATTAATAAATGAGCAAGATAAAAATACTACCTCCAATGAAAAAAATAAATATATATCATTAATTCTCAATTAATATAGTGGTAGTTTTCAGCTTTGCACTTCATTTTTAATGTCCTACATTTTTTTCAAAGAAAAGGAGATTAAAAAAATGTTTAATTTACAAAATCTTAATCTTGTAGTTATGTATTTTTTTAATTCTTCATTCACTTTTATATGATTAGTTATCAATCTTAAAATATTTTTTTTTGTAAAATAAAAATTTTAATTGATTTCGCAAAAGTAATAAACTGTATTATCAATTTCTCATTATTGTTCATAAATACCCACGAAAGCAAAAACCTATGCACTGTAGTAGGACTCTCATTGCTTTTTTTTAATTTCTAATTATGGATCCTTGCTTTGAAATAAATAAATAAAAATATGAGCAATTTTTATTCCCTTAAAGTACTCTATACTTTTGAAATGTAAAACACAAGTATGGGAAAAGGTAAGCAAATAATACATATATTGAAACATTATTATAAAGAATGAAGAGCAATCTGAATATATAAAGATTAAAAAATGTACATTTGTTTTAAATTTCACACACTATTTATTTATTTTTACATTTTATGATGTTTGTTAAATATGCTAGTGTATGTGCATGTTTGTGTGTTTGAGCAACATTTTTCTTTAAAATGTACTCTTGAACTATCTGTGATTTTATGAAAATATATTTTTCAAATGATAAAAAAAGCAATATTTGTTTCATGCATTCGTTAGTAGCTCACTTAATCTTAAAAGACATACAGCGCAGGATTCTTATTTTTTTTCAAACTTATCTGAATTATTCATCAACACACTTGTTCTTTAAACGTAGTTGTTAGAAAATCTATTATGATCCGTGAATGAAAAGGGAAAATAGGAATTACAAGAGTGTTATGCTTTCATCCCAATTTCGTATCAAAATTCGAATTGAAATTTTATTTTTGTTTTTGTTTTAATAACATTTAAAACAATGTGAAGGATAATATGTCCTATTTTTTCAATACATATGAATGAATAATGCATTATATAAATTTTGATTATTTCAAACATCCTTTGGACCATCTCTCAGATGAACTTACTGAGATTTGTGAGTCTGCATCATTCACCAAACTTTTACATGAATGAATGGATATATTTCCTTTTAGTCTTTACCTCCCCCCTGATTTTTTACTTGTTTTTTTTAGTTTTCAAGATTCGTTATGAATAGTTTTTAATTGATTTTAAATAATTTATCAATTTTTCTTCTTTCATTGCTGTGTTGTTTCAGTTCTTTTTAGTGCGAGATTATGGCGTATTGTTGTAGGGTTAGTTCGTATTTTTAAAATATGCTTTTTTTTTATTTAAATATTTTTTTTCGTTCGTTGTTACCGAGCATCAGAATTTTCTTCAGTGGATGCCAACTCTTTGTGACATTCACTGGAGAACTTTTATGATAAGAATCGATACCTTGTGATTCAAAGACCCACCAGAATTTCAACCTTTAATTCCTTAAGGCTTTTTACTAATATGGTCTTTAAGTATAATATTGTTACGTAGATCCAAGGGTTCGAGGATTTTATGCAAAAACAATCACAAAGAAAAAATAGTTAGTTCTTTAAGAGCGATGCGAATTTATTATCGAAAATCCAATCCTTTCAATACAGGATTCATCAACAATTTCACTAGGTAAATACCCGAAGGTCTTCACACCTTCAACAGCAATCAAACACAATAACAGTGTTTAAAATTATACGTAAGTAAAGTTATTCACAAGCACAGTAGAGCTAGTCAAAACAATCCTCACAAATCGCTGGCTTAATTAAGACTCCTCTCCGTATCGGCGAGCATCGTTTTTATAGACGCGATAGAAACTTCCAGAAATATAACCACTCATGTCATTGAACGTGACACTAGTGGAGAGATCTACTACTTTCTAGAAGATTCCAGAGGGTTCCGAACTCGCCAAAATGGTCGCCGAAGTCCCCAAATTGGCCGCCAACTTAGTCTCCAAAAATCATGTCAACTTGCTCTACCGCCAAGATTTCGCCAAGTTCTCATTAAATCGTCATTATAACATAAGGGGCGGCATTGCTTGAGAATAGTACAATTTTAACATAAAATACATATAACATAGAGTAATATAAATGCATTAAACACTCACATACAAATTATTTACACTATTTACACAAAATTCGTAACAATATTTAAGCGGAAACTGCGGAGATGTCGAAAGACAAAAACTGGACAATCTCCAACAAGAACCCGCACTGGGTTCCTGAGGCTCCTGGAAAAGCTTCTGTAGTTCATTTCAAACTCTTGACAGGGCATTGTAACAACCGACTAGAAGTTATTGGTGTTTAAATATTCCAGTAAAAATCTGCTGTAACAATTTTATAAACTCAAATTTCTTATCCTTTTGACTTAATCTACACAAGTAAAGGTAGAAAATGCGCTTAGTAACTAATTAGAAGAGCAGTCTCACTATAAGTATAATTTACACCACTTACTCTTGGTGCACTCTGGACTTCTATGCTGGAATTCCCGGTAATTAACCATTTTAATTCTACGACCTCCGGGCGTCAATCTTAAGCACAAAATTATCACTTGTATTCTCCAATTATCAATAATGGCCTTCCAGTGACTAAATGTCAACTAACATATCGTACCTAAATGTAAAATCTTAATTAGACAACTCATTTGAATAAATCAAGTCTTCTTGGAAATAAAAATTTCAATAGAACATACAGTTAAAAAGATTAATTTTACTCCAAGAGGATTAGTGGAATGTTTGCGGATAGACCCGTTACTGCAAGACTGTCTGAGAACTCATCTCTACAGAATTGGTATAGCCCAGAAGTTACCAAACGTTTTTGGTCTCATTGACCCATTGCCATGTTTATCGGTTTTTGGGGTAGATACCTGCTTACCTAATATTACATTTTTGTCAATTTATCAACTAAAATGTCTTGTTGACAGCTGTAGAGCTACTACTGACTTTAAAATAATTAAATTTATAACTGTAGTGTCTAACTATTTAAAATTTAAGAAGCATATATTAATCAATTAAATTAAAACTTAGTTAATACATAAAATAACAGAATAACAAACAAATGCTTTTAAGGAGAGGGCTAAATCTGGTGCTTCAATAACAAATTTTCGACATTTAATATAAAGATAGTCAAGTTTAAACCAAAATCTCCCTTGGGGTAATAGAGTCAAGTTTTTGTTCTTTCTTTTTGTTTTTTGAGATTGGCAAACTCGCTGAAATTCTTTCTCACTAGGAAACGCAATTAAAAACTTGTTGATGATATTTTTTAATTCGAGACAAATACAGGTACGTCTTTTTAAAGCCGAAATTACTGATACCTATTTCTAAACTTTACTTAAAGATCTTTGTTAGGGACTATGTCGATCAGTTTTCCTTGTAATTCAATGTGATCATATGAATTCATTGCCTACTGTAGCATTACCAAAGTCAAAGTATTCTCAAACCTAGTTTCAAAATCTTAATAAAATGCATTAAAATACTGAAAGTGGCTTAAAATTCCCTGACAGATTGAGAAAATTCCCGACGTTCCGGGATCCAATATTATACTTCTTTAACATAATTATCAAAGGAAATGCTAAAATGGTTTTGTTTGAATTAAATTTATGTTATCACCTTGTAGCGGCAAATTAACATAATTAAATTTAATAAATACATCCATTAAATAGGTAAAACCTGGCTTCTGATAAAATCTGATTAAATTTTCTTTTAAAATTAAAGTCATTATTTGATTTAATGACAGCCACTATCATAGACTCCTATTCATATGGCTGATGTACCGCCAAATTATGTGGTCATAGACCCCTGGTGGCCAATATAGACCACTTTGGGAATCACTAATACAACCGATTTACCGGACTGTACTCTTTTTGATTCAGGTGAGCCTATGATTGTTGAGCATTTGGACGTATGTTCTATCTAAAAATTCTTAATGCTATCGTTGAAAAATATTGGATAGCATGTGCACTAATGGCATAGGTGCTATTATAGTGTAGGATTGTAATATAAAATGTATATAATTAATTTTCGAGATTTGGCATTTAGGTTCACTTGTTCGTGTTTTTTGAACTTATTTGTTCGTGAGTGTCACGAGTCTTAAATAATACGATGGACCAAATCTTTCAACTAAAATTTTAATAAAACTTAACAAAAAGGTAACGAAAGTTTTTGTGTGTTTGGTAGTAAGAGCAGCTGTTACCCACGTCAATGATTGCCAACAGTCATTCAACTTCTGTGGAATGTTACATACGGACAGTAGGTGGCGCACGGTGCCAATTACGCAGGTGCCAAGCACGAAGGCGTCAACATTGATATTTAGCATCTGTAACTTAGGTTTAATATTTTTACTTCCTTTCTTTGCAGTCAGTATAGTTCAGTGGTATAGAAAAACATAGTGGAAGGTTGGCTGGCCTTTAAACTATATTTAATCCTACAATGTTAGTTCCTAAGCATTTTCTGTTATACTACTGAGTCTATACTAACCTATATTGTCTGGTTATTATTCCGTATAACCACGGAACTGTACTGCCGTACATTATTATACTTACGGCAGTTTATAGTACCTTGTTTTTAATTCTATTTGTTTTTATTATATACACAAAAAGTTGTTTTATTGTAATGAAAATAAATATTGTAATATATTTGGTTAAGTATATTGAACGATTATTGATCAATGTACTAGTTAAAAACAATTATTTAAATAATCTAGAATAAAAGTATTTCACTCATTAGTTTGTATTAATTTCATATTACAAGTTCCCTATTATTCTCTATATTAATACTACTAATAAAAAAAGTTACAAGAAATTGATAAACTACTGAAAAGTACATATATCAGCTTCAAAAGAAATATTGAAAAATCAAATACGGAATGTTAAGAAAAATACAATACGAAACGCATACAAAAGTATATCAAGATAAATAAATAAAAAAACGTTCATAAGAATCTAAGAAAATAAAACACAGTTTGATGAAAAAAATAAAGAAATATTTCAGTTGTGGATTGAAGGCGAATTTAAAGGTGTAGTTCTTATCGGAGACTTTCTCTATCAGTCCAGAAAATCGCAGGAAACCAATAAAACTAACTCCGAGGAAACATTTAAAATCGATAAAAGTTAGAGAAGAACATTCATTTCCGGGTGAAGAAACATTTTTCAATTTGTTCCGCAACTTCTCAACATAAACTATACTTTATGCGTAGGTAGGGAGTTAGCTATTTTACTGTTATGATAGACGACACTATGTTGACTTTGCGTTTGCCTCTTGTTTCCACTTCCAATAGAGATATTGATAATGATTTTTAACTTTATATCCAAGCAGCAGCCATTCTCTTTTTAAATCTAATTAATATATCGTAAGGTATTCGAACACGTTCGGAGAAATATTTAAAAATAGCATTCTAAAACATTATAAATGCTTTTTTAAGAATCAATACCAATATATATATATATATGTTACAATTATATAATATTTCTGTGGAGTGGTTGATTTAAACAATGACGAACCCAAGGTAGGGCGTGGCCGGTGATGTAATTTTATGCGTTACGTGGAGCGTGGTCGAGTACGGTATTATCGAAGAGGCACTCATGTAAATCATTATTCTTTTTTATTGAAATCCAGAAACACATAAAGATCCAGTAAGGACTGCATTACACATAACAAGAAGCAAACATAATGATCCAAACACAGACAAAGACAAACATAGAACGCGTTGCAGCCGGCTGATTACATGATGAAGGCAGGTTAACAAAAAAAAGAGAGTGATTACGCAAGAGTCTTGCTTTTATACCAGCAGTGCTGGCGCGTGATGATTATGTAATAGTAGTTCTGATTGGATAGAATGGGCAGGATAGAGATTTCGGACTAGCTGATTACGATTAAGATTACAATGTTAAATTTAAACCAAAGAGTTAAAGTTATTTTAAATATTAGTACAAAGAGTTAATAAAAAGGGTGCTAGAGGAAATTATATATATATAAATATACATATATAATACATAAATTTTACAAAAATCACAATTATAAGTGAAATTTCAGTAATATTTTTTAAACAAAGTTTCAAAGTTATTAGAGAAAAAATTGTTAAATTATATCAGTAAAAGTATTACTTAAGTAAATTAGATTAGTACATTTTCTAGATTAGATCTAGAAAATGTTCTAATATTTTAATGTTTTATTAAAATTTAAAAATTTTACAACTGACCAATTACATAATATATAGGTAATGTGAAATTCTTTATGAGACCATTATTTAAATAACAGGTAATAATTCAAATAATATTTATATACTAACAAATATTTTAGTATATTCTCTAGAAAAATAATAATATAAAAAAATCAGACTTTTAAAGTTTTAAAAAGATAGTTTTGTAATACACTCAGGAACATTGAAAATAGCGATCCAAGAAGAAAGCATCGCATTGAAATGAAATTTAATACACATAATGACACAGATGAGAGATTCACTTGATCTCAAAATAAGACAATTAAACATAAACAGGGTGTGCAATGACACGAATACTGGGAAACTTCAATAGCGCGTTGGAGCACCTCCAGCTGCAATACATGCCGCCACACGGTCCAGCATTGAGTTGATTAGACTCCTTATGTTGTCCTAAGGCAGATGGACCCACAAATCTTGAACAGCCAACTCTAAATTATGTACAGAGTGACACGATGGTATCTGCCGTTTTACCTGATTACTCCACGTGCTCTATAAGGGCCAAATTGGGGAGCGGGCCGGCCATGGAACAGTCTGAAAATAACGTAGGAAGTCTTGAGCAACTCTTGCTGTATGCGGACGAGCATTATCGTGCTGGAAAATTGCCCCTGGGAGACCATTTAGGAAAGGTCCTACATGGGATCGAATATCATCAACGTAACGTTGGCCCGTTAAGGTTCAACGCATCACAATTAAATTGGATCGGTTATCATAGGCTATGATCCCCCAGACCATTACACTAGCTGTGCGGGCAGCGTGACGTAGAATAGTGTGGGGGAATTGTACCGCTCACCAGGGCACCTCCACACCCGTAAACGGTTATCATCTGTCCCCAAAACAAACCGCGATTCATCCCTAAACACAAATTTTTTGCCAATCTGTGACATTCCCCATTGATCTTGCTTGGCATCGCGTCGACCAGCCTGCAGTTTTTATCCCGATGATCAGGCCCCTCTCAAACTCGCTTAACTGTGACAAATGTCTTCTAGCACGTTTGCCTGGCATGTTTCACTTACCAAAGTCTTCCCACAATCGGCGGGTAATCGTCACGTTTATGAATGTTCGAATTTGCGCTGGCTTATATAGCACCCTCTTCCTGATTGTAGCGCCTCCTCGGCGTGTATGAGCATGCGTATTGGCACAAAACTTGAATCATTTGCACATGACATTACGCTGTACTTATTTGCAAAGTTTCGCGATTGTACTTAGCTTCCTTCTTGGGTCACTATTTTCAATGTTCCTGAGTGTATTTTGAACTATCAGACTCCCACACACAATGATGAATTTTGAAATATTTGAATGCCAACTTCTGTTAGATTATAGATCTACTTCCGGTTATTCTAATTTTTTAAAATTGATTATAACTTACCCTGTAGGTAACGTAAAGGCAAAACGAAGTATGTTTTGTAAAGTCAAAGATTGCCTTATTCAATAAAATCAAAAAAAAAAAAAAAAAAAATGTATTTTGACCAAATTTAGTTATTTCAATGTGTTTGGATACCATAAAAATTAAATTTAGATATAAAGTTAGACTGTATACTCAGTTGCTTTAAAAGAATTTATATAGAAAATTTTAGTATACGAATAGATATAAAAGTATTCATCTGCAAATAAAATTGGATTGGTAGCCTAGTGGTCAAGGCCACACGCACAATTCATATAGTTGTCATATGTAAATACTTTTGAAGATAATTGCTCAACAGTATCGATAAGTTATTTTGACTTTTTCTGTAAATAAATTCGATACGTTAATTATATATATATATATATATATATATATATATATATATATATATACGTTTTAGCTTTATTCCCAGTCGTTACCTATAACTATTGAAATAATCAGATAGGTAGATCCAAGAATTATACTGAATGTACATTTTATAATTCCATTTTAATATGAAATTCATTATTTTTATTTTATTTCACGTAGTATTATTTAAATGCACATTTATATTCATAAAAAATATAAACGATAAGCAACTTAAGACATTATATGCTACTTGTAATATAATTGTTAGATATTATTTAATTTTTTATCAGAGTCAGGCGTAATACCTTAGTCATACGACGCACATTGAGACTGGAATCCATTTCCCCCCAAACTCGTGTTAAGGTACCTGAATTAAGTTCATCTAGAGCGGTTATGAAACGCTTTTTTCAGCTCCGCGAGATCAACAGGAAGGAAAGGGGCGAATACTTTATCATTTACGTATTCCCGCGGAAAGAAATCACAAGGTGTTATGGCCATTGGGTAAGTGGTATATCGCAGTCCACTACTCGTCCAATCCATCAGTGAGGGAGATGATCATTGAGGTAATTTTGGACGTTGGTCAACCAGTGTGGAGATGCACCATCCAATTATAGAATGAAACTGTCAATGTTATCCTGCCCCTCTAGCCTCATCCAAAGAGTTAACATATCCAAAAAAATGGCTCCCGTAACAATTTTCTGTATTAAAAAACACAAAATACATCTTCGGCTGCAAAATGTGCCATTTTGACTGACTAGTCACATGACACTCATACTATTGTCTACGTCACTTCCGTTTGGAACGAAACGTGAACTTTAAGATTACAAAGATCTTACGGTTCACACAGGTGGCTCTTGTCTTTGATTTTTACTGTTGAATAGCATTTGGAAATTGTAAATTTCTTTATAAATCACCTTGTATAAGTAATTCCCTAGATCTGTAGCTCAACTTCTCTTTATTAATTAAGTATTAAGCTATGTAAATAAGTCATATCGAATCACACGAGAAAAAAATATTGGTACTATTCTTTAGTTTAGTGTACGTAAATAAAATGATGCTCCAAAGAAATGGTAGAATTATGAAATTTAGATTGCAACTATAGTTTTCATAAGTTTATTTAAATATTTTCTTAAGCCATTTGATTCTACTTATATTTTTAACATCGAATTGCAAAGAACGTGAGGGCTTTTGGTGACGGACCTTATACTTTTTCAACCCCAGTTAAATGACGAAGAAATAACTTGAAGTGTCCCAGTTTCCACAAACATCCACGTCACTGCAACTTGTAAATTTTAAATGTCATAAATGCTCATAATTCCCTCTAGGTGGATCTAATATAAGATAGTTTGTTTATTAATTAGTTATATTTTTATTAATTAAAATTATTTTAATTCACAACAATAAAAGTATAATGATATTAAAATAATAAAAAAAAATAAAAAAATAATAAAAAATGAACAAAAAATAGCCTATTTTTTTGGTTAGTGGATCGTTATGATAAAGGCCTTTTATAAGCGATTTAACTATGTTTATTTAGATAGTATGCACAAACATAAAAAAAAAAGTTTGTACTGATACGTCTACTTATAACAGTATGAATAATATGACGCGAGGTAAATATTTCATTTTATATTGGTAACCAAACATTGTAAATGTATGATATATGTTTATTGAAGTACATAATTATACTCATTGACTGTTTTCAAAAAAAAATGTCCAGGTTTTTTAGTAGTTTAATATATAATTAGAACTATAAGTTATATTTTTCCTGTGTCGAATTTATGTGAGCCAAATTTTCGAAAATGCTTTTATAAGAGTTGTAATTAAAAATGTTTCCACAGACAAATAATTCTAAGCCATTCTTATTTTGTAAGTATTTTTTGTTCATTTTTGATAAGAATACATTTTTATTTGCAGTAAGAGAAACCATCAATTCGTCTCTTTATTTTAAATGGCAAAATATAGAGAGATTAGTTTCTGAGCAAAAAAAGTAAGAGCACGCATTACTTTATCACGACCTTACGTGTTATTTTTTGCATGGTTTAACAATGTATTGAAAGTCTAGAAATACTTAAAACCATGTATGGACATAAGTCTATCGTGATAGACCGATGGACCTCTAAGACATTTCAGGCTGACCACCTTTATTTAAACTTAAAACGCGATACTAAAAGAAACATATTTATGGAACATCAAAGGAAGCTAAAATGGAGAATCGATTTTTCATAATCGACGCGACTGTATTTACTTTAGCAAATAATTTAATAAATGTGTACACACATGACACATGTACCTTCACTGGAAGCGAACGAAAACGCTTAAAATCACCAATGATGCCGTAAGGGAAAAAGGCGATCACAGTGATGGCGGTTGAAAAAATGAATGTTTTCTCACATTCAGATTGAAAGGGTGAATAAATGTTGATGAGATGGCTCTTCTTGCGATAGCACGGGATTAGTTATTGATACATTATCCCATACCCCACGCTTTCATGGGATTAGTTTCTTGAGCTGATAATATAACCATGAAGGTGTGGTACTCGGCAGCAAACAAATGAAGTACATACTTTGGTTTTCAGATTCATAAGTTCAAGTACGCTCTGTGCTCGCTGCTTTGAATACGTCCATGTACACACTCCAGTCTATCAATCGCTAACAGTTGTTCAAGAATTCCACTAGACAATTTTATGTTACTTTTGTTTTTGTAGTGAAATAGTATCCTCTAATATTTTAAATCAGAGGTACGGCATCGAAAACAAGGATTACGAAAATACAAAATACAATTTTAATGCAGAATAGCCCTAGTAACGCCATTGGGTGGAGCCGCAATATATATATATATATATATATATATGTGTGTGTGTGTGTGTGTGTGTGTGTATATACGAGGGTTGAGGCAAAAGTCATGGCAACTATTTTTTTTTCTTGAAGACCAGACCGTTTGGAAAATGGGACATATACAGATGAAAGTTCAAGTTCAAGGTGTTAACTACATGTGTGAACAATGGATAGCACTGAAATATCATAACGCACCAATTTATTACGATAGTATACATGGCGATATGGCTTTTACGGTGAAAAGAATGACAACACAGTTCATATAAAGTTGACATGATGAACCTGGGCCTAAAGACTCTTAATGGAGTCTATGACCCTTAATGTAATCCAATAGATGGTCGATGACTGCCTGGGCAAAGTTGGTACGCACACTGACCGCTCGTCCCGAATGGGGATCATCACTTTTTGACACACGTCCTGGATGAAACTTTCCTATCCATCGTACAACTGTACTTTGTAGTAGGACATTATTCCCAAGGGCTTCCACTAATTCATTTTGACATTCCATCTGATTTCTCTGACGGAAAATGGCTATTTTGATGTAAGCGTGCTGCTCAACAGAGGTTACTTCCATCTTGCACGGCACTCACCAACTGACTGATTTCAGAGCCTTCACTGAGCTACTACCTGCTATCACAGAGCCATCTGATGTTCTGCGTACACACTATGCCTGCGGAACTTCCACACGATACATATAAGTCTTTGATCCGTCCGCATATCTACAAGGAAAAAAAATAGTTGCTTTGACTTATGTCCAAGCTCACGTATATACTATACTATAAATCATTTTTTATCACATAATATGTGCATGTGCGAAAGTGGGAAAGTGAAGAGTAATCAAAAAGTGAAATCCGGTATTTCAGGGAACAACTAGGTATTTCTTGAAATACCTATAAATGTCAGTACATAAAATTATTGAATTTTAAGATTTAACTAGGCATTCTACGGAATAACGATTACTTGATCGTTAAAGTATGAAATACAACACTCGAAAGTTCTTTGAACCAATTCTTGCTGCTTTTGGGCAGTCATTGCTGCTTTGCAATGGCGTGTGTGCATGTGCATATCATTCGTTTGTCTTAAACGTAGAACTTAGACGGTTTATTTATGTTACCGTTTTAAATTTGGGATCATTAACAAATATTTTTAAACCTATTTTCAAGCATTGGTTTCTTCAGGAAAGAAGGACCAGCCTATAAATGAGAAGAATTTAATGTAAGAGATGATTGAATATTTTTAATAAATAAGCGTGAGACAAAAAGAAACGGTGCTGTAGTTACTTTGTAATGATCCCTAAGGACCTCACTTTGAGAACTAGGATAATTAGGAGACGTAAATGAACCATTTTTATAAATAACTTTCTTTATTTAGATATCTTTCCCAAATAGAATCAAAGACTTATTAACAACGACAAGACGATATTATGAGGTTTTAATTATAATAATCTTTAAATTAACTCAATTAATTAATAATTAATTAATCAATTCATTAAATAACGATCACGCAGAAATTACCACGATAAGAGATCAGAAATATTCAATAATGTTCTTAATGAACATTTAACTTTAATCTCACTCTTAAAACTTTAATGAGACTTTAAATACAATTTTTATATTTACAGGAAAATTCTTCATGAGTACTTCAGCAATATTTCAATAAAATCACTATAACTCTATGTTTCAATATCTATCTCCTACTGTTCAAACTTTACTATTTCGTTTTTGACTTAAATAGATCTAATCTGAATAAAATCCTGTTTTTTTGGAGTTGATTGGAAATAGGTAAATTAAAAAAGTTCAGAAGGTTAGTGATAAAGTTCCGTATAGATTCGTCACAACTTGTGAAAAATTATTAACTTTAATAACAGAAATAAAAAGAGCAAAAAAAGCACAGAAAAAGTACCACATGACTATTGGTTACTCTAGCATTATGATATCCTTAGAGATCAGGGAGTAGAAAAGTTAATTGTGCCAGTAAAAAATGCAGGTTTTCATTTTTTTTCCATTCTGTTTAATTAATGCCAGTTATATTAGCAATAATACACTATATCACCTATTTTAAATTATTATTTATCAATTAAACATCCGCAATAGAGATAAAATAAATTTTTCAAGAGGTTTTAGCTATTTATGATCAACTGATTTATAAAAGAACTTTGAATTGTTTATTTTTCACTTTAAGGTATCCGACTACGTTCGGAACCGTGTTTACCCAAAGCACATAAATAGATAATTTTCATAATATTTAGTGTCACTTAGATTAGAATATATGCATAAAATTATTGTAAGGACATTTTGACAAAAAAGAATTATTTAAATACAATCTTTTGGTAAAAAACTTAGAATAATATTTTTCCCGAATGTTCACCTTTTGTGAAAAATACTTCTATTACAATAATATTTTGCCTGTATATAGCTCAGACCGATGTTCAGGGGCTCAACTAGAACTTTTGAAATATATGACTTAGAAGTGGGTTTTGACAACACAGGGGAGCATTTTTTTAAAAAAAAGGTGAATAATTATTTCAATAGGTGGTAACTCTGAAAATAATGTGAATTTTTCAAAACATTCTAGTTGAGCCTCTGTAAAGAGGTTTGAGCTATATACAGGCTAAATATTATTATAAGAGAAACAATTTTCACAGAAAGAGAACATTTGGAAAAAATATTATTTTAAGTTAATTTTTTGCCACAATATTATAAAGGGTGTTTTTTTAGAGGTATAGAACTTTAAATTGCAATAAAAGAACGATGTATTATTCGATTGACATGGGTTTTTTTTATTCGAAAGATAATTTTGTGGCATTACATTTTAAATATGATTTCTGGCATATGACTGCCACGCCTGGCTCGGATGTAGTCCAATCTGGACGTCCAATTTTCGATGACTTTTTCCTACATTTGTGGCCTTTCATCGACAATAACACGGCGAATGTTGTCTTCCAAATGGTCAAGCGTTTGTGACTTATCCGCATATACCAATGAGTTTACATAGCCCCACAGAAAATAATCTAGCGGTGTTAAATCACAAGATCTTGGAGGCCAATTCACAGGTCCAAAACGTGAAATTAGGCGGTCACCACAAACGTGTCTTTCAATAAATCGATTGTGGCACGAGCTGTGTGACATGCTGCGCCGTCTTTTTGGAACCACAGCTCCTGGACATCATGATTGTTCAATTCAGGAATGAAAAGTTAGTAATCATGGTACTATACCGATCACCATTGACAGTAACGTTGTGGCCTTCATCGTTTTTGAAGAAGTACGGACCAATGATTCCACCAGCCGATAAAGCGCACCAAACAGTCAGTTTTTCTGGATGTAACGGTGTTTCGACATACACTTGTGGATTAGCTTCACTCCAAATGCGGCAGTTTTGTTTGTAGACGTAACCATTCAACCAGAAGTGCGCTTCATCGCTAAACAAAATTCGCTTATGAAAATCGGAAACAATAGCAATCTCGTTTTGGGCTCATTCGACGAATCTACGCCTTTCTTGATGATCGTTTTGAGGAATTGCCAAACCAAACTGAGAATAAATCACTTGACAGCTTTTAAATCGGTCGGCATCTTGGAAAGAAATGCTAACTTAAACTTCTATACCTGAAAAAAACACTCTTTATTTACATATTTTTTTAAAATGTCCTTAAAAGAATTGTATGCATGTATTCTAATCTGAGAGACACTAAATATCATGAAAATTATCCATTTATGCGCTTTTTTAAAATCACGGTTTTAAAATAAGTGTCTATGATTAGTTATTTCACTGAATGTCTAATTATTTTATAGAAAAGCTAAGTAAAGTAAGAAAATTTTCATGTATTATATACTTTAATTGATTTCACTTGTTAGTTCAAGAAATATCTAGTTATTCTATGAAATAACTGAATAATATATTTTAAGGGTAACACACACACACACACATATACAGATTCATCGATATATTTTAAGGCGTTTCTCTCTTTTATGCAATATCAGCGTTAATAATACCAAGTGGTTTGATTAATATACAAATTAATCCAGTTAAGATACTTATGTTATAAACATAGTGTAACATATATATATATATACATTTTATTTTATCCTCAAATAACATTATTTATTAACTAATTATAACAAATATTTTTAGAAAGGGAAATTAAGGTACATTTTTCCTTTATAATTTAAATAGCTGTGAAGACTTCACTTGATATTTTAAATAGTTGAGTATGACAAAATTGTTATAGTCATGTCCTTGATGTATTATATTGATGAGATTAGATGTTTATTTACACATACAGATATCCTTCCAATGATTAAAATTATATAAAAAGATTTTAAGGCACAACATTCTTCATTTAAATATAGTATTTGAAATATTAATGAATAAGTAAAAAGTATGCCTAAAACCTTTAAGAAATTGCTTTTAAGAAGTTATATTAATTAAACTTTCATAAATAATAATAATACTTTTTCTTCAATTCTAAATTTGAAAGAAAATGTAACTTAAGTCAACTATATTTTAAGTCTACATGAAATATATTAATAAAGAAAACACATTTCGTAATTCGGAAATAATTTTTCTTTTATTCTTTCAAAAATGATTAGTTCTTCAACCTCATGGTACAAGCTTAGTTATCTGTGAAAATATGCATAAGTAATCTTTTGAACAAAAGTCATGAAAGCTTAAGGTATCCGAATACGTTGAAATGACCAATTTCAATCAAAGCACGCATTTTTTTTATTGAATAGAATAATCTTTTGGATTTACAAAACATGTTTTATTTTGTTTTTACATTACATAGAGTTCCAGTTACAATAAATTATATAAAATTAGAAAAACTAGATGTAGTTCTTTAATCGACCAGAAGTGGACATTTACAATTTCCAATATCTGTCCTAGCGTGTCTGAAAATTTTATAAATGCATTCTATGAAGCTCCATATACCTGATATTTATATTACTTTCTAGGGAATATACTAAAATAGCTTTTCCTGTACATATATTTTTTGATTTATTAATGCTGTTTTAATGACAGCCTCAGAAACATGTCACATTTCTTATAATTGTTATTGGGTCAGCAATTTCTATTTTTTAAATAAAATATTAAAATTTTAGTACATCTTTTATATAAACATATGTAGTTTATTTTAGCAATACTTTTATAGTTTTCAGCTCATTATTTATTCTTTAACTGCTTTAAAATATTTTTTTTAAAAGTTTTAAAATTTTTTGGTAATTGTGATTTTTGAAAAATTCAGATAGATTATTTCAACTATTGTTGGTTAAGTATTAATATTTATTGGTATTGATCACTAATAAATATTTATTATGTTTTATTGTGCTGATTTTTAAAAAAAAAAAAAAAACTGTACTCGGAATATTTTTAGATACCTTAAGTAGAGTTTCTAAAGTTGTTTGAAAATTAAAGATGTATAAATTTAATTTATTAGCTATTTTTATACATAAAATAAAAATATTTGTAAAATTTTATGCGTGATGGTATGCTTATGAGGAGGAATCAAGTTCGTGCTCGCGTATGCGCATGCATATATTCATACAAAAGTGCATGTACACATTCATACTTATATACAAAAGAGCAAATCATTGCATTTAACATATATAGAAGCATTTCATTTTAAGAATTCCACGAAAAGTACCACATTGAGATAAAATATTTACTAGACCATCATTCGATTTGTATAAAGGTGCATCACCACATCTTAAGAAAAAACATAATTTTGTGTTGTGAATTAACTAATCTAATTTAATAAATCTAAGATATTAAGTCACTGGATTTCAGATCCCATTCAATGATTAGGAAAATAACCCTTACAGTGCCATATATTTATCTCATTTTCTTAAGAGCACCAAACTTCATTCTTATATCTATCTCTAAATTAAGTCTTTCCACATCAAGAGACTAAGCGATAGCAATTTTAAATGTTTCGAAATTGATTTCAAACTTTTTGCATTCTATCAGATAACTTCATTTCATTAAGTCTTAAGTCTGCATCGGTAGTTCCATTTCACTAAATCTCAGGAAATGGTTTAATCTCGTAAGTAGTGTGTTACAGTTCATCGAAATTGTAGTCGAAAGATATTATCCTAGAATAAAAGGAAAAGGTGATGAATGCAATCGAAAATGGGGCTATAAAACTGCAGCAGTTTGTATCCAGATCCACATCCGAGTCCTATTGTTTCCCTGCAGACGGTGTGCAAGTGTCGTAAAAAGCGAGCGAATGGAACATTCTGGATGGATTTCTCTTGTTTCTGAATGAGTGAACTCGATTTATATTCTTGCTAAGTAAGAGAAAAGTGGTTATTTAAACATCATTTCCTAGGCAAGAGTTTGTTCTTTCGTAAAATAAACGAATCTCTTTTTTTGGCACGGTAGTCCGGTTCATTGCTATAGAAAAATGTGATTGTGAAAAATGATTTTAAGGGTTGCTGTCACGGCATTTATTTTACGATTTGGGAGTGCTTATGCGTGTTAGTAAGAAAAAAATTAGATTTGAATTTATAAAATCTACTTTTAGCATGTTTTAAGGACTATGGAGTTTAGAAAGAGGATTATAACTAAAACAGGATTATAACTAGAGACAAAATGGTAGACATTAGACCAGCACAATACTTGAATTATGAGTCTAAGTGTTCTCAAAGTTTGCAAGCGGTTTCAAAGTTGACTTACAAATGAATTATTACGTAAGCATAAGTATATTTCGGGAAAGAATATTATGCAGTGGTAAGAATATATATTTTAAATATAATATATGTATATCTATATATATATATATATATATATATATATATATATATATATATATATATATATATATATATATATATATATATATATATATATATATATATATATATATATTGTGTGTGTTGAGTATTCGTTTCGAGATTTTAAACTAAATTTCTTTGCTTTTTAAGATAGTATTATACTTCATTTATATTGATAGTTGATAAAGTACATTATATTCCACGTAAATGTTTATTGTGTTATCTTCTAATTTAAGACTGCTTCTCTTTTAAATTAGGCAATATACAACATTAATATTAATCAGATTTGCTTATTTTATAGACTAGAAGGACACTACAGGATTTTAAAATTTTAAGAAAATTTATGTTATTTTTAAACTTTTATTATTTTTTGGAAGTATTATACATTATGAGAGTAAATGATACCATTGTTATTTTAAATTTATAACTATTTAAAGGACATATATATATATATATAATTTTTATATATAAGCTGTCCTAAGTCAGCAATATTTATAATAATGCAACATCCAGTTTTTAAAATTCCGATTGCTTATGTGTCCCTCATTGTGTGGTTTCCTTATTATTTCTGTATTTTCTAAATTTTGATCCATGGGTGTTCTTTTCTCGTTTGTAGAGAATTAGACTTTCTCTCTTTATATATATACAGTAGCACCCCAATATAACGAATTCATTGGGACAAAATATATTGTTCGTCAAATCGGGATTATTTGGTATATCGGAATCCAAGCAAAATACAATATTTTTTGCATTTAGCGTTTGACAATTATAGAATAATCAACTACATAACAATATGCATAGTTAGAATTTTTACATTTTATTCAAAATTTTCTAGAGAATTATTACGCGTCAGTTATTTGGAAATTTTAAATTACTGACTGATAGACGCTTGAATTTTTTTTTTTGATTCCTGACTCGAGAGTTCTTTTTTAGACTTTATTCAGAAAAGAAAATACTGTGTAATTCACATCCTGCTGTATATGGTATGTTTTTACAGTTTACTTAAATAATGTAAGGCGTTAGAAAATGTAGAGTTTTGAAAAGAGTTTCATTATCTATTTCTGCATCAGAATCGCTGCTTCCGACAAATCAACATTTTTCTGATCTTGCATATCTTGCATCAAATGCAACATAATCGATAAAATCTTAAAATATTCCTGCGTTATGGAGTGGTATGTGATAAGAATGTAGTTTCCTGTCCTATTAAAAACAAATAAGGCAAATTACACTCATGAGTCATCTGCACCTGTTAAGTCTAATAACGCTCTACCTCCTTTGCCGCCGAATGTTGCTATTTAGAAGAAAAATATTTTTCTGTTCGGGACAAAACGTATGTAATTCGAAAAAAAAATCATTTTTTCTAAGACAAAATAACAAAAAAAATTGTTTCAACTGTTGAAATAATTCGTTTATTCGGGGTTTATTTTTCGTTAAATGGGGGGTTTTGCCTTCATTTAAAATTCGTTAAATCACGAAATTTGTTAAATAGGGATTTTTAAATCGGGGCCCAACTGTACAATTTTTGGGAAAATTATAACATTTCACAAATTTAACCATTTTGTGTACACACTTTTGTGCACAATAATATCATTTTTTAAATTGAAGAAAAATCCTTGAAAGAAGTTTTCAATTCAATTTATATATGACAGTTTCATTGAAACTATAAAATGAATGTCATAAAATATAAAACACTAACCAGAATTAAAATGTTTTAAACGCGTATAATAACTAGTAAAAGTATTAAAATAGACGATATAAATATTACAGTATTAAGTAATGCAAGCATTTGATATAACGGAAAATCAAAAGAATTTCTCTTTAAAAAAGTTTTGCAAATAATTGTAAAATTTAGAATTAAAAAAATGGAACCAAACTAAGTTGAAATATTAGTAAAATAAATCTTAACATGTTTTACTGAATTAATAACCAACTGACGAGTCCCGAAATGAGGGAATGTTAATGAAGTATTAAATAAAAATACAGTTTTTCAGCTAGTTAATCCCAAAATATCACTTCCACTTTATTAAATCAAAATTATTTTTATGGTGACACACATTTTTAACTCACTGCATTCAAAGTGGACAAAATTATATTGTTAATAAATTTCATACATTTTGAAATTGATAATTAATAGCGAAATGAATACTTACAATTAATTCAGGACCAAAACATACAAAATATGTATAAGATAAATTTTAGAAAGTTATTTAATCATAAAAAAATATTATAATTATTCCAAAAACTAGAATGTTACACTAAATAGTACAAATATCACATAATAAACAAATCCGTTTGAATATGTACTCAAAAGATTTTACTAATAAAAATAAGAGTAATAAAGTATTTTTAATTCACTATTTTACATTATCTTATGTTTTGACTTATACTATTTTAAAAATTACTAATTCTTTTTTTTTTTTAATTTTACGTCATTCTATTTAACTGTAGAAGAAAATGTCTTGTTGATTTTAAAGTATATAAATGAAGGAAAAAATAATGTAAAATTATACTTAACAAGACTTTTTTGTCCATTGGATACTTAATGATGAGATGTAAAATTTCACTTTTTTACAACTATTTTTTACTACTTTTTATAGTAATATTTTTTTCTGTTTTATTTCACATGCCTAATATTTGAAAAAATTTCATTCTGCAAATATTTTCATTTCATCGGTATATATATATTATAGGCATTTAAATTCGCATATATTTTTGATTAAACGAATTATTTATCAAGATATATAAATTAATAAGCAGTTTTATCAACATTAATGATAAAATATTTATATATGATGAATATTTCAATGAATGTCCACTTGAAAATAAAATTAAAATTATTCACAAAGCAATGGTGTATATCAGTGCTTCTCAAACTTTCATTACTGGTGACCCCCTTTTTTCAATCATAATTTTTATTTCGCCCCTCTTTCAAATAATAATGCATTGAATGTAATAATAATTCACTTTTTGACGCTAAAGCTACGATACGATATTAGTTATAAACCATACAAATTAATAAGTTTTAAGCATGTTAAATTTTATATATGTTACTTTTAATATATATTTTAAGTAATTTTTTTAAGTAATATGATGATAGTTCTTGTGTTATTTTTCTTTCTCTAATTTTTAAATTGGAACATATTACAAAATGCGGTGGCTGCTTTGAAGACAAAATATAGATCTCAGTAAAAAACAGAAAACAACTCAGAGGGTCAATTTCCAATCGTAAACCTTCCGTTGAAAAACTTTGCTCTTCAGGACAAACCCATGAAAGTCACTAATACTTATTATACTTGCTCTTAATTTAGTATTAATGAATTAGTTATCATGTAATTTGTGCAACACTGATACATTGAAGTATACTGGCTGAAGTACCCGCTCTTCGCACGATATCTGAGTTGTAAGGAAAGAAAAACCAAGTACATGATAAGGTATACAAAAATGTAAAATGATTTTTTTGAAATAAATTCTCATATTATAAATAGTTTTCAATGAACTGTAATTTTAAGCCTCGCAGAATTAGCATTTATGATAATCCCCCATGTCGTATCTACGTTGTATTGAAATAAAGAAGCCTTTTCATTACTGGAACAAATACTATTTAATGTTCTTACGTTCCACAATACAAGGGATCACTTAATAAAACAGCACACATTCATTATAGTTACAGAAAATAGCTTAAGGACTAAAAATAGGGAAACAGGCTTTCCCTGGCTCCACGTGTTCAATCTTTCCCCGGTAGCGATCCAGGGCAGAAGTGCGAGGGCAGAACGAGTTCCCGCTTCTCAAAAGAACAGGTGGTGCCCCCTGGCTGCCACTAGTCTTCAAGGGAAGGCAGGGTTTCAAGGTAGTTGTTACAGTGTTCATATTAGGTGTTTCTAGAATCTTACATCCCTAATTGAGTCACAGTGTGATACATTTAGCTTTTAAATGTTTTGTACTAATTAAGTGTATATATATATATATATATATATATATATATATATATATATATATATATATATTTCAAACATAACATGTAATCACGTTTTTTTCAATATGCTATTGTGACTCATGATTAATTTTTTTTATTTCATATTCAGTTGAGTTTATGTTATTTTATTTAGATTTTCTGAAGATCTTTTTAAAAATGTTGTGTTTATTCCCTTTATATTGGATTTTCTCTTTATATGTTTTCTCTACAGGGAAGGTAGTTGATTAATGATTAGTTAATGCGTATCCATTGCAAATACGAAAACCAATTTAATTTATAACTTCCTGTATGCTTTAAAACATGAATCTAGTTTTATTTTAAAAGACAAATATGGCTTTTCTCTCAAAAGGCAAGAAAATAGACCTCTATAATTTAGCAAGTGAGCTACGAGTGTCTGTGACTTTAGAGGATGAAATAATTGACTTACGCGAAAAAATCACTTGATGTACATTCTTTCAGAATAATGAGCAGTTTGTGAAAGAGATGCTCAAAAACACTGTTGATGAGCGTAAATCGCTTATAGAACGGGATGATAAGTGCCTTGCTGATCAGAGAGCATTTGAGCTTGAAAAGCTTAAATTACAAGCGCAAAATCCTCCGAATTAATGTTAAATAATAAAAAAATGTAAATTTCCAATGAAAAACAATTGTGTTATTTTTAATATTTAAAGCGAGAAAACTTCAAAATATTTTAACCCGGGAGCAGATACGCACTCGATACTAATGTTAATAGTCGCGAGGTGTGACGGATCACCCCAAAGCTTTCTTTATAATTATTTTTATAGTATACGATAAAATCACAATTCCAGTGATGAATTTAACTAAGATAAAATATACTTACCTATTTTCTACCTTTTTTTCATTTTTTTTTTGATAATTTGATAAAAATTCCAATAGAAAAGAACTAACATTTTTCTAAGGTGCGCGACCTTAATAAGGGACACAATTCACAGACACTTTTCACCAACATTACAGGAATGATATTTGCAACAAAGTGTCATATTTTGTTCAAATTTTTGTAGTCTTGCTGTATTTTGACTCTGCACCCCGCGCGACTGCTCCCGGTTTAAATATTTAATCATTGTAAAAATATGAATGTTAGTTCTAAAGAGGAATTGAGTAAAACGTTTTTCACCATGCTTTATATAATTCAGAATTCTGATAAAAATAAATTTTGGCCAAATAATCTTTCAACGCACTTCCTGTTGTTTCCCAAAAGTCCTATAACTCTTTCGTATGGGAAAAATTGCATTATTTACGACTTTCCTAAAGGAAAAACAAAGACATGAAAAAAGGAACGAACTAACCACGCCAGTAAGTTCGAAGGCCAAACAGATGAATTTGTATCTGCCTAGAATGTTTCTCTGGGTCTGAGTTTTGTCTTTTCTCAGAAATAGTATTTTAGGTTTAAAAAGAAAACTTAATAAAACATCTCTCATTGTGGGATTGCAGCAAATCAAACAAATGTTGTGTTTTTTTTATTTAGTTTTAAGATCAGATAGCTAATGAATGTATGGAAGTGAAAGCTTTTATGCTTGATAAATAGCGCCGGATGATACAAAAAACTATATCATTGTAAATGTGTATTTTTCATTATGTCAGAAAGTATTTTGTAAACTTCATTCCAGAAAATTAGTTTTTTAAACCTTTAATTTCCGATATGTTCATGCCCCCCTTGAAGGGTTATCACGCTCCCACAGAGGGTGCGCACAACAGTTTGAGAAACGCTGTTGTATATGGAAAATTGTGTCGAAAATACCTTTATCCATTTTGAATAAATTATTTTCATTTTTTATGTTCATAGCATGATTTAATTATCTAGTGCTTGATAATTGTAAATCCATAATACTTGTCCAGAGAAAAAAAATGCTATTTTTCAATTACTATGTGAGCAAAATGCTGAACTTCAGACTATATCACAGGATTTTAAGGAGTTCATAATTCTAGAAATCAATTTAAAAATAAAACCTAAGAATCAAACCTAATTAAAATAAAACATTGAAAGATACAAATATACTAAATACAATACAAATATGCTGGTTTCAACAATTGAAAATTATGCCTTATGAATCAGGCTTCATTGTTAATTTTTATATTGAACTGCGTTGATTTTTTATATATAATTAAAATATTCCTTTTTTAAAAGGAAATTAATTTTATCTACATGTTTATACGGTACGTGCTGTTTAAAAAGAAAACAAGTATTTATTCAAATTAATTATATTCTTTCAATGGTTTTGAATAAATTAGCATGCTGATTTCTAAAGTTATCAAATGTATTACAATATCTTATAACTATAAGTCAGATATAAAATATTACAGTTCTTAGAAAGTATATAGCCAGCTATATATATCTGAAGCCATAAAATTGTTTTTTACATTCATATAAGGGAAAAACCGATTCATTGGAATTGTGTTACATTTACTATTAAAAATATTGCGTAGTAACTATTAAAACTTTCAAAACCCGAGCTTTATTTTTTTGTTTTTAGAGCGCGCGAATAAGTATGTTGTAGGAAAAAAGTATTTTATACCATAGATCTATTTATAGTTATTAATTACTATATAAAAGTTTTTCTTTGTACCTTATTTTTTATTCTTAGTATTTAAAAAAGTTATATTGAAAGGGACTCTTGACATATCTGACATATTTTGAACAAACCTAATCTTCATTAAATTAATTATATTAAAATATTTTTTTTTGTATAAGAATATTTTTAAGATACAAAGACTAGAGGCCGGATATTCCTTTAACTTCTTCTGATAACATAAGAAATTTAAAATTCATGACTTGTTCTTTTACTTTTTAACACATAGTATCACATTATTGTTTTTACGTTATAACAAAAATTCACTGTGAATCAAGGAAGTAAAGGATAATATTTTTTTTGTTCAGAGAAAATAGAAAGTTTTTATGAATATATAATTTCATGTAACATATTTTTCTCATTTTTAACATCGTTTTCTGTACCAAACCTTAATATATAAAAAAAATTATACCAGGCATTTCTTTAAAGTAAAATTGAATTAAAATAAAACCGAATATTCGCAAATCTAATATATTTTTTTCTCTCATTTTTCGAAGAATGTTTTTTTATTACCTCTTGAAGTTTCAATAGTATAAAATAGGTTGTTTATACGCAAAAATCTCTCTTTCTCTCTCTCTCTCTATTTTTCGCTAGCAAAAAAATTACAGATATTAGTTTTATTTTATTCTTTTTATTCAAAAAATTTAATTTTCAATTTTTTAAAAAATAATATTAATATCTTTGCTTCAATAGGAAATTTTTTAAAATATATATTTCTTTACAATTCCATTTCAATCTACAGTATTCAGCCATTTTATTCCATTTTTGAATGGAGAGTTAAAACCCAAAAATTCATTACTGAATTTAAAGCTTACTAAAAATATTAAATCATGAGTTTGGGTTTATTATGTGATACACACGTTATTTAAATTTTTTTTTATTCTGTTAGAAATTCTGTATAGTTATCAAAAAAATAAATATTTTGTATGAATTATTAGAAATATATATATATATATATATATATATATATATATATATATATATATATATACATATATATACATATATATACATATATATACATTTTACTATATATATACATATATATATACATACATATATACATATATATACATATATATACATATATATACATACATATATATACATATATATACATACATATATGTACATATATATGCATATATATATATATATATATATATATATATATATATATATATATGTAAGGATAATTAAATTAGATTAAAAATTAAATTCCCTATCTAGCACTTGACTCATCTTCTCAGTCCCCATCTTCAAGTATCAAACTAATCACCCATTTACTTCTTCCGAACATATGGCCTAGCCAATAAACATGTCTAATTCCAGATCGTTAGATTTAATAGTCAACATATGTCAGCATTAACTTGCAAGCAACATCTTCAAAGCAGCGATACTTACCATATGTTTTTCAAGTGTTTACCACTTGAAACCACCACCATGGCGTGATTTTTACTCCCTGCTCTTAGCGTCAGAACAGATGTACAAACGATTGAATAAAGATCTCCTTTTTGAAACTTTAATCTGATTCTGTTTTAAAAATCATGACATATATATATATATATATATATATATATATATATATATATATATATATATATATATATATATATATATATATATATATATATATATATATATATATACTGCCAATATCTTTATTGATCGTGGTGGCCTAGTGGCCGTGGTCACAGACTTTTGGCTGGCGTTTTAGAGTCGTGGTTTGGAGCCCTGATGCCACTGGAGACCCATTTGTAGGGAGAGGTGGGGGTGGTTTATGGGGAAGTGTGGGACAGTTAGGAAATTAAAGTGGCCGTTCAGGCGTCGTCCTCGTCAGTAGACCACTGTTCAAACTTATGAGGTCCGTCACCAATTGTGCCAGTGTTGCCATAAGTGCGATGCTAATAATATATTACTCGTGAATTAATTTATTTTATTTTAAATACAAATAAAACAGATTGACAGAAAGCCAAATTTAAATTAGAGTAAAATTTTGATATTTATGAGAAAGGTGAAAGCATATGATGTCATTTAGTTTATTTTTAACATTCGTCAACAGACTTCTTTATTTAATATCATATCATAATAAATACCGTGTATTTGATTTCTTTGGTTTTAGAAGCTTCTAAACTGGTGTCTCTTATATTCTTCAGAGAAAGTGGTGAAATCAAACTTTATAATAATGTGTCGCGTTTAAATGATTAAGATTAAAGCACATTGAATATCTCCAGACTTCCACTTCTCGGTATCAACAGAGATATTATGACCAATTTGATGTCTTTTTCGAAATAATGTGAACAATTTTGAAAACAGCACGAAGTAATTTGAATGTAAATGAGTGTCATACACGGGATTAATTCCCAATTAAGGATATTTTATTAAAGTTTCTAAAGGGAATATGCGAGCTTTCTTTATAGTAGTATATTGGTACTTTAGATTAAATTAGTTTATAATATGTTTTGTTCATTATACGGTGTTGTATTCCTACTGTTGAGGTAATACCTCAAAATACCTATCATATATATGAAACTTATCATACATATGAAAAAAGTTTGCAATTATTTGATTTTTTTACTTAAATAAAAAATATTTTCTTAATAGCCTTTTTTAGTAACTCATAAATAAAAGAAACATATATTCATAAGCATATGTAGAAACCACTATATGTGTAACTTTAAATATATATGTTACCATTAAAATTTAATATGCGTTATTTCATAGAATAACTATATATTTGATGAAATAACTAACCAAGTCAGTTAAAGTACATAAATTATTCGATTCAATTATTTTACTATATATTTTATAGAATAACGATTAATTGATCGTTAATGTAAGAAATACGCCACCCGGAAGTATTTTGAACCGTTCTAGGAAATATAAGGCCGAATAAAACAATTGTACTCTAGATCTCAAATCAGTACGCGGACGCGAGAATTAATTATCAGTGAATAAATTTCGAATATTGACACAATGCTTCGATCTGTTGCAACCTCGCAAAGTTGTGGTACTGGAAAAGGATTTAATAAGTGCTCGTGTAAAAAAATGTTTAATAGTAAGAAATGGGCCGGTTTCAAAAATAATATGCAATTCATTTGTAAGTGGCATCACAGCAATCCTTGCTCTAATAAACAATAAATGTTAAATGGAGATTTTTCATAAAATTTAAGTTAGTATTCTCTTACATTTTTGTTTTAAAATATTTACACACCATACTTTTATCTGGCAATGAATTTTTCCCCAGAATATATTGTTATTATAATATTTAAATATAAACTATTTCGGCAACATATTTTTTTCCATATCTGTTTAACTAATGTGTTGCAATATGAAGTATAACAATTTATATCAAATGCTTTTCCTTATTATTTATCGATCAATCATCGTAATAGGGATAAAAATTAGCTTTCGATAGATTTGAGCTATTTATGATCAATTAATGTATAAAATAACATTGAAATTGTTTATTTTGAATTTAATGATCTTTCATTAGTTATTTCATAGAATAACTAGTTATTTCATTGAGTAAAACCTGATAAAGTATGAAATTCTTCATCTACTATATAATTTAACCGAGTTGTCTACTTATTTCATTAAATACCTAGTTATTCTATGAGATGACTGAATTATACACTTAAACGCGGTAATACGTACTATATTATTTTGTAGTATATTATGTTATATATGTATATGCATTTTCAAATCTGTGTGAGGTTTGATTGTTATTTTTATAATGTTAATAAACCTATATGAAAACTCCAAAAAATATCCTTATAACAATTTCTCTTTATTTTGTAAATCACTGTTTAAGGTTTTGCTCTCTCATGATTTCTATAAGCAGATGCGACATCTATAATTTTTTTTAACTCTAGCACAGAAAAAGAAGCCATTCAATTTCCCCAAAACAAAACCATTCACAAAATCGAAAGAAGGAACAATAAAAATCGAAGGCTTATTGAATTCCTTCAGCGTTTTTCTCCGGGAAAATACAGAGCAATAGAAATAGTATCATTGTGCTGTACAATGTCTTGTATCGAGAAATTGCTACTGTCTGGAAGATCCTTAGATATAAATCCATCAACTGTACTACGCTATTGGTGTATATTATTTTTTGGTTGGAGAGAACTAATGCTTTCTATATATGTGCCTTGGAATTCAAATACTAAAACCCTTGTTTATTGGAAAGTTTCTATTGAGCTATGATATAAAACAAAAAAGATTTTATGAATTATATTCTTAAATAATGAGTAATGTTTTTATAATATTATTTAACATGGTCAGTAATATTAATTTAGTAATAAGCATTTATAATATTGCAATGTTTTAGCATTGACTTCATACTGATATGTATGGTGGAGATTTATGAATTTTTGTTGGGGCTTACTCCCGTTTGGGATGGGGCTGCGGAAGCCCAGAGGTCAAGGTATCGGATCATGACAGGCATGTCATGAGTTAGAGCCCAGAACCACTAAAGACCGGCCATGTTGAGCAGCGATGCACGTTAAATCTGTCGAGAGCTGAAACGTCCTCCCGTTGGTGTGGTGTGGTAGTTAGGAGAGGTGGATGCCATCTCAGGTGTCATACACGTTCCTTGACCATGGTTCAAAATTACTTGGTCCGTCGCCAAATACCCTCGTGTAGCTGAACATTGCGAAGTTAATATTCACTCGCTCACTCCAGTTTGGGACATGAAGAAATAAACTAAAGAGCCATAAAAACTGGCTCTTACGTATGCAAATAAAGATATGTGAAATAAAGCGAATCAAAGAAAAAATCAGAAATAAAGAGATATAGAGTACAGCGCTGTCGTCGGCAAATCCTATATAAGACAACGAGTGTCTGACAGAGTTGTTAGGTAGGTTACTGCCACTTCAATGGCAGGGCATCAAGATTTAAGTGTGTTTGAATGTTGTGTTATAGTCGCCGCACGAAAGATGGGACATAGCATCTTCGAGGAAGCGATGAAATATGAATTTTCACGTACGACCATTTCTCGAGTGTGCCATGAATATCGGGAATCCGGTAAAACATCAATTCTACGACATCGGTGCGGCTGGAAAAAGAACATGCAAGAACAAGACCAACAACTGCTGACGAGACTCATTACGAGTGAAAGACGTGCAGTGCTTCAGCAAATTGATGTAGAATTTATTGCTGGACCATCCCCATACTGCGAACCATTTAACGAAGCATAATCGATATGGGCTTTCGGAGCCGAAGACCTACTCGTGTACCCTTGTTGACTGCACGAAACAAAGCTTTAAGCCTCACCTGGTTCCCGTCAACACCGATAATGGACTGTTGTTAACTAGAAACACGTTGCCTGGTCTGACGAGTATCGTTTCCAACTGAACCGAGTTGATGGACGTGTACGGGTATGGAGACAAGCTCATAAATCCATTTATCCTACATGTCAACAGGGGACTGTTCAAGCTGGTGGGTGCTCTGTGATGGTATTTGACGTGTGCAGTTGGCATGATATGAGACCCCTGTTAAATCTAGATACGACTCTGACAGGTGACATATACGTAATCACCCCGTCTGATCATCTGCACCCATTCATTTCCATTGTGCATTCCGACGTTCTTGAGGAATTTTAGTAGGACAATGCGACTCCTCACACGTCCAGAATTGCAACATTTTGGCTCCAGGAGCACTCTTCTGAATTTAAAAACTTCCGCTGGCTACCAAACTCCCCAGACATGAACATTATTGAACATATCTGAGGCGCCTTGCAACGTGCTGTGTGTGTTCAGAGAAGATATTTCCACTTCCTCTTATTCCAACTGTTTTGTAGACAACCCTACAGGATCAAAAGTGTCCATTACCCTCAGCATTACTTCAAACATTAATCGAATCCCTACCACGCCGTGTTTCGGCACTTATGCGTGCTCATAGAGGCCCTACACAAAATTAGGCAGGTGTACCAGTTTTTCGGCTCTTCAGTGTTCTATTCAAAAAAATTCGAAAAATAGCTGATAATTATATATAATAGTGTCATTCATTTATTATTCATATATATTTTTTATTGAACAAATAGTCAAATTATTTTTAAAGAATTAAATAATTCATTATTAATATAATCAATAAAATTTTTATACAATAAAAGTTTTTCTTAAATTTGACTACAGGCATTTTACTGTTTTATTCTTTTTTTTAAAAAAACAGCTATTAGCAACTAGAGACAATGCAAACCATATTTGTATTCACAACGCTTAGAGGAAGTGAAATTGATTTCTACTTAATTCCTTGAAAATATTGTAATATGTATGTGATTTACTTGGCTACACACATTTGTTGGACAAAAATTGTTTAACGGCTATAAATAAAATAGTTTTTTTTACCTTTCATATCCAGACCAATTAAGTTTTCTCTGGATTCTTTTTTCCTCCAGGCTTATTTAGTTTGGGTTACACAGGAATTTTTTAAAAATATTTTAGAAGAAAACTTAAAACCTGAAAAAATAGAAAGCTATATTCCTCTATTTAATGATAAATTAAGTTTAGTTTTGATCAAACTTGCATGTAATCTTATTTATATTCACATCACTTGCCGAAAGTGAGATTGATTTAAATTTATTTATTTTATATATGTTATAATACATACGGAATGTTTGTACATAGCTACCTATGTTTGAGAAAAATGTTCAATAAATATAGCTTTTAATATCTTAAATAGCGCCAAATTTGGTTCTGGATTTTCTTTCATTTTGAAGAAAACAAGAAACAGAAAAGAAATAGGAAGTTATGTTCCTTTATTTATTAATAAATTAGGCTTATTTCTGAGCAAACTTAAATGCAATCCCTTGTAGAAAATGAATTAATTTATTAGCTATTTTGCTGAAGTTATAGTATGCAGGTTGGTCCCCATTTCTTGGTACAAACTTTAAGGATAGGTATAGGACATTATAACAATCATTTATTGTACACTCACGTCCATAAATTAAGGATAATTCAGAATCACACATAAATTGCACTCTAAAATAAAAATTTTACCTGTGTGTGTGTGTATAACTATCACACACATATTGAAGAAGGATATGCAAATTACAAAAAATCACCAGATGGCGTGGATAGTACGTCACAATGACGAGAGTGTAAGAGAAGGGTATATAAGGAACGGTGGCAAAGAAGATAATTGTTCACAAGCGCTTTAAAAGCCTTTGAGTGCAATAACCGCATAGTTACGGCACAAAGGAAGCATTTCGATGATTTTTTATGTGGTACAATTACTGGACGACTCGAATGTGGACGCACCCAGCTGGAAGTATCCCAGGAACTTGGAATCGCCCAGAGTGTCATCTCCATGCTTTGGCAACGATTCCAAGATAATGGTAATGTGAGTAGATGTTACACCACAGGTCACTCCCGAGTTACAACGCCGAATAAGGATCGGTATATATATTTGGCAGTTACTGCCAAAAGAAACAGATGGAGCACAGCATCAGACCTGTCTCGTCAGCTCTCTTCAGCTACCGGTACAGCAGTTTCAAGGCAGACCGTGTACAGACGCTTAGGGTACATTGGTCTATATGCTCGTAGTCCTGTCAGATGTGTTCCACTTACCGCAACTCACTGTCGCCTGCGATTAAAATGGAGTAGAGAGCATACATTGTGGACACCACGACAGTGGCCTTGTGTGATGTTTCCCCCGACGAGTCCTGGTTTAGTTTGCAGTCTGATTCTCACCGGACATTAATAAGGAGAGCGTCAGGTACACGTTACTACCAAAAGAACACCATTGAACGACACATTTTCGGTGGTGCAAAATGGCTCATTTGGGGAGGAATCATTCTTGTTTCCAGAACTAACCTGAATGTTCAGAGTGTAACGATGACAGACCACATCTATCGGGATGTCATTCTGGAACAACATGTGCGTTTGTTTCAGTGCGCCATGGGTGCTGAATTTCTGTTTATGGATGGTAACGCTCGTCCTCACAATGCAAACATTGTAGACGAATGCCTTCAATCGGAGGATATCACCCTTATGGATTTGCCAGCATACTCACCGGATTTGAAACCATTAGAACATGTGCGGGATATGCTTGGCCGACGAATTGCCACCCGTCAACCCCTTTCCATCTGTCTACCGGAACTACGGAGAACATTGCTTGATGTGATTGGTGTAACAACCCCACTAGATCAGATTGATAATTTGATACTCACCCTGCCTAGGCATTGTAAGGCCTGTATTGCATCGTCCGGGAGACATACTCCGTATTAACCATCATACTAACCATATCATACTGTTTTTTGTAAATAGGTTCTTTTTTGAAATTTGCTCCAGGGAGTAAAAATCGCAATTTTTATTAATTATATCACACATATAGCATCTGTTTTGCTCTTTACCTTTAGTTTAACAAATAGTATTTACAAATAAGTCACATTTGTTTTGCTTCTGTCTCTTTCTTTGCCTGAACTTTATTATCCTTAATTTATGGACAGGAGTGTATATGAATGTATTGGCTCAAATGACTTGGTGAGGCGCAAACACACACAGAGATAAGAGACGAAAGGAAAGACAAAGTGTTTTTGAAAGCGTCATTGGCAAGCGAGATGTTTACAGTAACACTTCATAACTGATAAACATATGAACTATGAGATCCAGGTGCAGCTCACTTTGAGGTACCACCCACTGGTAGTCGGAGAAGATAGTATTCAGTATTCAAAGCTTGTACTCGCTAAAAATGGAAGAAGCGTAAGCGATTGTCGTTTAACACTCTACAAACGATCTGATAACTCACACTTTTGGGATCAACAACAGCTCTTGTACTTGACTCTGGTCCAACAGCTATAACATTTAAGATGTTTTCTTCCATGCTTGGATGGCGTACAGATCCTTGTCGACCAGCTTTATGTTTAGTGACGGGACACGAACGCATGTTTCATGAAGTTGAGGATACAACCACAAAAAATTTCTGTGATCCAGCATTTTTCGATGAGGAAGTTGCGCGTGATACATTCGTAGTGCAGCTCCACCGTTACCATTTACATGGCTTTACATGTAATTCATGCCTATATTTTTTTCCATCGTAAATGTCTCCCATTATAAATGTAAGCGCCATTGTGAATGGGGATTTTTCCTACCGAAATGCATCATGTTGAATGCTGGCCAGACATCTACTGCCCCCTATCGACAAAGAAACCAACCTATAACCCAATTTCATTTTTCTTTTATTTCCTCTGCTAGCAATTCACCAAGTTACTTGCTCCTATACATTCCTATAAAATAAATGATTGTTACAATGTCCTGTATTTATCCTTAAAGTGTGTACCATGAATTTGGGACCACCCTGTATATGTAATACATATATTTGGCTACATTCACTTGAAAAAAAATAATACCCGTAAATAAAGCAGTTTTCATTCTCTTGCATCCAGAAAAGTTAGGTTTCTGATACACCGGATTTTCTTCTTTTTGAAGATAACATAACTGCAAAAAATAGAAAACTGTGGTTCATGTATTTAATGATAAATTACGCTTTATTTTGAGCAAACTTACGTACAAACAAAAGTACTCCAGTTCAAAACAATACAAAAAAGGTATTTTAAATGAAAAACACACAGAGTTTGAGAGCCATTGAGAAGTTTTGGTGGATTCTACTGGAGTGAAATGCAATTTATCATGGTACTGTTAAACGACCCATGACAATTAGACAGGCATAAAAGCCAATTAAATATGCCTGTAGAAATGTCTGGATCTTAGGCGAAATTTTGTAATTTAACTTGTTTTTACAAATTCATTTAGCATAAGAGAAACAAAACAGAAAATAATTTTATTTCAAACTCATTTGAAGAGTTTTGTCATATGTAATGATTCGTAGGTTAGATGTAAGGGCAGTTTAATTAGTTTAGAGAATTTTGCATACGAATAGTTATTTGTAATATAAACAAAATAGTGAAATTAATCGCGTTGCCAAGGTATTAAAATAAATCATATTCAGTTTTGATTTTTTAATATGAGGATGAATGAAAACCCCAAAATAAATTACTTCTCAAATTAGTGATGCAATGCACTTTTCATTACATCAGAAATTCTTGAAGTGTCTCAGAAATGTTTACTGTGAATGTTACAGAAATGTTGTGAATTTAAAGTAATACATTTTATATATCTAAAAAAATATATATTTAAAATACAATTTAATTAAAATTATTTAATGAATTTAATAAACATTCACCTATGGCACCTGTACTATTGATCATGATATTTTTTTTAAAAATATCCCCCCACATTCGGGGATTATGAATTTTTTGACTCAAATAATATCAATGTATATTTGCATAAGATAGCAGTTAATTAAAACAAAAAAATATAAACGGAAATAATTTACTTAATTTGATTTATCTAGTCTCATAAGGAAGCAAATTTGTTAATTATGTCAAGATCTTGTATCTGTACTCTACCAAAATTTTATTTTAAAGAGTTGAATAAATGAGTTTCTATGAAGAACGAGATATGCTTTATTTTGACGATATTCTTCTAGCAACTAAATTAACTAATATCATTTCGGTTTTTTAATTAAGTTTATGATTTAATGTATAATCTTATGAATTGTGTGTGTTTTTTTGTTTCTGCTATAATGAAAAGTAATGTGTACTTAATGTACATGTTTTATTGATGAATTCTAACTTATAAAGAGTGTTTTTTTTTCAGGTATAGAAGTTTAAGTTGGCATTATTTTCCAAGCTGGTGACCGATTTAACAGCTGTCAAGTGATTTATTCTCAGTTTGGTTTGGCAATTCATCAAAACGATCTTCAAGCCAGGCGTAGATTCGTCGAATGGGACCAAAACGAGATTGCCGTTGTTCCCGATTTTATAAGCGAATTTTGTTTAGCGATGAAGCGCACTTCTGGTTGAATGGCTACGTCAACAAACAAAACTGACGCATTTGGAGTGAAGCTAATCCACAAGTGTATGTTGAAACACCGTTACATCCAGAAAAACTGACTGTTTGGTGCGCTTTATGGGCTGGTGGAATCATTGGTCCGTACTTCTTCAAAAACGATTAAGGCCGCAACGTTACAGTCAATGGTGATCGGTACAGAGCCATGATAACTAACTTTTTCATTCCTGAATTGAACAATCATGATGTGTGTCCAGGAGCTGTGGTTCCAACAAGACGGCGCAACATGTCACACAGCTCGTGCCATAATCGATTTATTGAAAGACACTTTTTGTGACCGCCTAATTTCACGTTTTGGACCTGTGAATTGGTCTCCAAGATCTTGTGATTTAACACTGCTAGACTATTTTCTGTTGGGCTATATAAAGTCATTGGTCTATGCGGATAAGCCACAAACGCTTGACCATTTGAAAGACAACATTCGCCGTGTTATTGTCGATATAAGGCCACAAATGTTGGAAAAAGTCATCGAAAATTGGACATCCAGATTGGACTACATCTGAGTCAGCCGTGGCAGTCCTATGCCAGAAATCATATTTAAAATGTAATGCCACAAGATTATCTTTCGAATAAAAAAATTCATGTCAGTCGAATAATACATCGTTGTTTTATTGCAATTTAAAGCTCTATACCTCTAAAAAACACCCTTTATATAATGAGATAAAAACAAGTTTGAAATCAAGCAACGAAATATGGTAAAAGTGCTTCGACGTGGTAAATCTGTTACTCTGAATTTTGCTCTTAAAAATTATATTAGCAGAATCATTTTCATATTAAATCCTTTCCACAAACTTTCTTATAGTTACATTACTTAGATTGACTTTACTAATGAATCTCTAACATACATTTAAATACAGTGCATATGTATCACATGATTACATATGCATCATAATGCATACCATCAAACTATATAAAAAATTACTATATCATGTTTCCATTAGAAAATACGGTGAATACTTTACAACCATTTCCTTGCCGTATAATTTTTCTCCATATTTGAGACGTATTATTTAATTTATAGTTAATTTCTTAATATTTAAGATATTTTATGAAAACAATTTTTATAATTATGATGAAAGCTAAAAATCAGAAAGACAATTTGCGAATATTATAAGTATGTTATACCTTTATCTGGTTGGTCTAGAAATGAGTGAGATATTGACATTTACCCCATCTTTTTCATTTCTATAAGAATAGAAAACCACTTTAATTGTATTAATTGTCAATTTCTTTGTATGTTGCTGCAGAATTTAGCTATTCATGTCATATACTTTTTAAAGATGAACTTGTGACAATCTATACGCGACCTCTAACTAATCATCTTGCAGAATCTTTGAGCTAATACTCGTGTTTAATTTACAGCCATCCCTATCAAGAAGAAACTTTGTTATTTAGATTAGTTCGACAATATAAAGTCACAGTTTCGTAATTGTTGTAGAAAAAGGCAAGAAGATGTTGCATTCGATACGCAGGTGAGATTGAATAAAGTTGATTTTTGCAGCTAATGATTAAAAGTGGCGTTTGGCCACTGTGTTGAATAAGTCAATTTTGAGGTTAGTAATCAACGATAGATGAGGTTGAGTTAAATTAGTTACTTGCGCCTATTTGCTTAATATTCATTGGTTTCTCTCTGCTACTCCTTAGACATTCACTTAGAGATTAAAGTGTTGTTGGTTAGTGTGCTTGAGTAAATAAATAAATGTTATTATGGAAATTTCTAGTTCTGCTTTCATTCCTCATACACCCATAGGTAGGTAAGACTGTGAAGGAGAAACTTCAGGGGTAACTTGTTCACAAGCTATACATACTATTTACTTGATAATTTTCATAAGTTTTTAAATGTCACCAGCGTTATATGCTACTAATAGCCCACTTATTGTTTGCGAACTACAATCTGCTATTCTAATCATGGAATATGAATAATTAGCAGATTTTTGTCTGTAAACCAAGCTTTACTAAATTCAAAACTAAACATTTAACCGTAAATATGTGTTAAATGCGTATTGTACAATTGAGTTCTTTCTAAATCATAAACTTACATTTATATATCTTTTGCATACTGATTTGAGGAAAAGCTTTAATGACTTTGTCAATCTTCAAGACGAACTCAAGTGTCTACTTCTCTATAAACCTACTCTATATTCGATATCTAAAAAAAGGAGCTTATATTATCTCACAGACTAGCGATGATAAACACTTCACTTAATGCTCCAATTCACACAATATCCTCTACTTTCTAACTTTAGATTTCTATAAATGATAATGCTTTTGGCAATACGTTACGACTCTTTTACAAGGCAGTTCTTTGGTATATTCACAACTTATCATTTCAAGTATATCAAATAGCGGTTCGTGAAAATACACTACAATTGGTGTATAACAGTCTGCATAAGATCTTTCAGTCAAGTACACTAAAGTTTTACCGTCCAACCGTTATAGTGGTTAGTGACGCTGACTGCTGTACAGTTGACCCTGAGTTTCAAATCCTGGAAATGGCATATATGTTTGTAAATGTATAGTGCATTTGTGGCATGGGAGTACTGAAAATATCCGTCAAGCCACAAGTCGTCTTATGAGGTTGGGGAAGGGGAAAAGAGGTTGGTGAGTCCTGACAACCCCAAGGGTGTTTCGTCGCCTTCAAAATCTGGATGGAATCGTGCAAAATCGTCCTGTGCTCAAAACTAACGACATACCTACATCTAACCCTTTGCCGCGACGAATATGGCGGGCCTTGATCTGAGACCGTCAGACAGGTGGCATTATTAACAACAACAAATACTTAATTAATCTTATTCAAAATAGATGACTATCAGAAAACAGCCTTGAAAGAACCAACATTTTCTAGCTATTGAGTAAGCATTATTATTAATTGTATGAAGTCCTTTTTATAGCATATTAAGCAAAACTGCCACGAAATGACATACAATTGATATAATTTAAATATAACATTTTTATTTATTGATGATAACCTTTAGAAATAAAAGTTAATCCATCTAATATTGTCATTTCTAATGTAGTTAATCTAGCAGGAATTTGCAATATTGCACAGGATGTTGGCTCCCTAGGTTGACGAAATTTACAAGATAAAAAAAAAATCTAAAATTATATAAATATATGAAAGTACCTTTAATACCAAATTTTCTCAAACTGGGGGTGCGCCCCTCTAAGGGTCTGTGCAAATCCTGCGTTGAGAGGCACGAGTATATCGATCAATAGGGAATAAAAGGTTTAAAATAATTATTGATTTACTGAAAGAAAGCAAAACAAAAATACATTCTGACAAAATACAAAATAAAATACACATTTCTTGGATATACTTACAAGTGTATTGTATTGCAAGTATTGTACAATGTGTTTCATAAATATTTTTTTTATAAATAATAAATAAAAACAAGCATAATTATTACTAGCGACACCCATGGGCTTGTCATAAACAAAATTTAATACTTATCTATATCATTTGTACGGTTTATATAATTAAAGTCATATTGTAGATTTAGCGTCAAAGTACATTATGCTTGTATTCAGTACATTGCTATTCTATGAGAGGGGGACGGCGTAAAGAAAATTATGACGGAAAATTGGGTCCAGAACATTGAAAGTTTGAAAAGCACTAGTTTATACTAATAGAGATTCTGGATTTTTCCAATTTTGTGTTGATCAATAAACTGTGCATCCTACAAGCATTCATTAAGTATACATGTTATTAAGGTTACCAATTGTCCTTCTTTATGTAGGAAAGTCCTCCTTTCATAGGTTTTGTCCTTCCTCGAAAAGTGTCATCCTTTTTCTCCTCCTTTTCAATATTTTAGAATTGATCTGTTAATCTCTATTTTCAGAGATGAACCAAACATGTTTCAAAAATGCCGAAGAATAGTCTGATGCAAATATCACAGGAAATAACAGTTTCCAATGGTATTTGACTTTGCCACATGTACATTGGGCAGCTACAGAAAATTACGTTGAGATTTTATCGAAAGAAATGCCTGATACTAAAATCAATTAAAATTGTCTATTTGCAGTTGAAAGAAGACTGAATATATATTTAAATTCTAATAAATTAGATCAGTTGGAAAATAAACATGCAGAGAAATTGGTAAAAGATGGGCGAAATTACTTAAACCATTACAAAAATGAACACATGTCATATGAAAATGTAATTATTCTTATTGAATTCACATTGTGCTGCCCTGGAACTAATGTAGAAGTTGAAAGAGTTTTTTCAGTTGGTAATGATTTTTGTGAAGCAACTAGGGAGAAATCAAAATTGAACGTTAAAATTTTAGCTATAGTGCTTATCGTAAAATTCAGTATGAAGGATATTTTTAGCCCGAACTTTCCGATATATAAGGAAATGATACGTTTACAATAAGAAAATCATTCAATGGGAAAATACTCGTTTAGGATAATAATTAAAAATAATGTAAGCGTAGTTAGCGTAGTTTTGTTTGGATTGATAAAACTTTTCATACATTTAAGTAGTAATTTTTTCTTAAATTTTTTGTCCTCCTTTTCATTGTAAAAGAGATTCCCTTAATGTTAGTAAACATTTTGTGTCTTTTGCATATCTCTTCAGGATAATAATATTTCTCTTCGGAAATTCTTCATAAAAAACACGTAAAGGACCGGAAAATAGATGAGAATCATGCCTTAATAGTTAGAAAATTACTCTCCCGAAGTTCTTCGAAGTGAGAAAGTAGGGAAGAAACGAGAAAAAAGTCCCTAAGAGAGGGAAAAGCAATCAGACCTCAGTAAAATCCCCCGCGGGTGCAATTTCGAGGTGTTTATAGACATCGCGGATACATTTAGGAAAGTCTCTGCTAGACGAAATCACTTGGCTAGTTTTACCATTAATATTGAGATATGAAATTTTAATGAAATATGGTTTGGTGACTGTAGTCAAAATGGAAGTGATGAGATTTTTCCTAAGACGTGAAGGTTCTATGAAGGAAAAAAATTGTAATAACTTTCAGCCGTGCTCTAAAAGTTACATTCTGAAATACCAATTTTTAGAAAGGTATCGATACGAAATGTTCGTATAGGTTATCTGGTTACAAAATATTACACATGGAATACATGGATCATTTAAAGGTATCCGACTAAGATCGGAACCGTGATTTTAAGAAATCGCATAAATGGATAATTTTCCTGATATTTAGTGTCACTTAGATTTGAATACATGTATAAAATTGTTTTAAAGGCCTTGTTACGAAATAAATCGATTAAATAAAATATTTTGGCAAAAAATTCACTTAGAATGACCTTTTTTAAAAAAAAACGTTCCTCTTTTATAAAAAAATGTTTCTATAATAATAATATTTTGCTTATATAGAGTGAAGACTTTTCAGCCAGTTTTTTAACTAGGATTTTTGAAAAATTTACATTATTTTCACAGTTACCACCAATTGAAATAATTATCGGCGTTTTTTTTCTTAAAATGTTTCCTCTATGTTGTCGTAAAACATGGATAAATTGACTTCTAAATTATATATTTCAAAAATTCTAGTTCAGCTTCTGAACAGAGCTCTGTCATATATACAGGCAAAATATTATAATCGAAGCATTTTTCATAAAAGGAGAATATTTTAAAAATTGGTCATTTTTATGTTCATTTTTTGTCAAAATATCGTACTTGAATAATTTTTTATTGTAACAATATTCTTAAAACAGTTTTATATACGTTTTCTTATCTAAGTGATTTTAAATATCATAAATATCCATTTATACGCTTTTCCAATATCAAGGTTCCGAACGTAGTCCTTAGAACCTTCATAAAAAGAAATAGCATATTTTTTGCCGTGTTCATTAAATACATCTTAATTCAAATTTTGTAAATGCGATATTATTTGAAGACAATCTTATTGAAATTTTATAGAAATGTGTATGGAAAGTGAAGCATATTTTGATGTTATTTTTATAATGAAAATTCTAATACATAAAAAAATTGCTCAAGGTTATAAAAATATAAGAGAAAATAAAATAAAATTTTAAGAATATGTTTTTAAAAAATAATAAAAGTATTATAATGCTACGTATGAGTTGCTATTATTATCTGAGGTACATAACATCATTGAATCTTATTTAATAACCCAGTTTTTGTGTTGTTTTAGTGATTTCTGTTCAATTGCAGATTTGAAAAAATCGAAGATAACAATCGCAGGTATAAGATTCAGGAGTTGAAATAAAATATTTCCATGCATAGTGGTTGGGTGCAATGGCGACAATATAAATATGAGTAAAAACTAAAGAAAAAATAAAGGGTGATGGGGGAGTGAAACCAGATAATCCCTTCCCCTTGAGTTCGTTTTTGTGTGTGAATTAAAGACATGATATTCCTGCATTTTTAAATCTAGAAAGTCTTAGATGCTTCCATCATAAGTTCCACCATATTTTGCAAGAATGTTAAAATAATATAAACATGAATTTTAACTAAAAATTAAATCATTGAATAAAACTAAAAGTATTACAATTATTATGGTTCATATTGTCTTTTAGATTATTGAAACTCTTAGGCTCTGTATAACACATAAATCTTTTTTCAATTCCTACTATTAGCTCACAATCTCTATATAATTATTTATTCATCTTAGTGGAATTTTTAATCGGTATTAAAACACATTTTTAAATACTCAATTGAGCTGAAATTTTATATACAGGAATTTTTTGGATGATAATACAAAAATGTAATTATAACTAATAAAAATTTTTAATTAAAACTAATTATTTAAATAATTACAAACACAACCACGTTGGCATCACTTTTGGCGAATTAGAGACCATTTTGGCGACTTGTGTCAAAACTTGAAAAGTTTTTTTTTCCTCACGTTTTAAAGCATTCAGTTGAACTGAAATAATATATACACGATTGTTTTGGACGACAATATGATACTTTAATGATAATTAATAAAATTAATTACCACTTAATGTTGTGATTCTGTCTTATGCATGTACAAATTTATATTACTTGTAACTATTTAATAAAAAGTAGCTAAAATAAATTTTTTTCTTTGTTGATCTAAGTATTAATTGACTTAATTTTTTTATATTACTTGTTTATTTGTTTTTTACTTTGTTATATGTTAATTTTTAAAAAACATTAATATGAAGATTCAGTGCGGATGGGTACTAGTTTTGTAGAATGTTTCAATAACAGGAAAAATGTGTCTCATTTTCTGCGGACCTAAATTTATAACAAATTATTTTAATGGTAGCAGTATATGTGCATAAAATAATAATACCAAATGAAAATGATTGATTCAATTCAAAATTATTTAAAAAGTACTAAAATAAAAACTAGCAATTTTTATTCAAGAGCAAAACATATATGAAACTTTTTCTTTTAGTTTGAATTCAGTTTTTTTTTTTCAAATAATTCCGATACTCTTGTAAAATGTAATCGCTTTTTAGTTACAACGAATCTTGAAATAATACTTTCCTCTAGTATTATTGAATGATAGTTCTTGAAATTTTCTTTGCAGTGCTTTTCTTTAGGGTTCTATTTTATCTTCAACTCTGACAGTGATTGAGCTACCCAAATTGCTCACTTGAATTGAAAGAGGGGTCGCAATGTCCTTTCTACTTCAAAGTGACACAATGGGGTCACTAGTCTTTAAAAGTTTAAAATTATTTCGAGGCAACTTTACACAGATGCCTCATTTCACATATAAATATCATTTGTATTTAAATTGTGTGAAGTTGTTATTTTTATTTTAATAGATTACATTGAGAAGGAAAATAATCATTTTAAAGCTCTAAACAACAATAAACATCATTTATTACCTTTCTTATCCATTAAACAAAGTAATATTCCGAATACATTTATTGAAAGTTGTATAAGTTATACTGCAGACATAAAAAGTAGCAGATTACATAGTTAATTTTAAAAAAACCTCTCGTATAATTTCATTTGTTTCATTTTAAGCTTAAGATAGAACAGTTTATAACGATTTATATATTTATCTGATGTGGCTAATAAATATAAATTGAAAACCTAATTATCTTATTGATTGTTGATTAGCGTTGCAATTTAATGCAAAACTGGTGCTTTTGACGACATACATTCTAGAAAAAAGTTAAGACGATAATTCAGATAGTATACACATTTTCCTAAATTTCAAGCACCCCAAACGTTTTTTTATAGAAATTGAGAGATGTAAACTTTTATAGCCTTCCAGATATAGCCTGGCCACCATTGCTAACTTGTCGCCTTAGTTGCCCAGTTCAAAAGCTAGTGTCACTCAAAACACTCCATTTGGTGGACCTGGTGCACGTTAAATCTGCCGAGGCTCAAAGTTCTTTCGTAGTGGAAGTTGGGAAAAAGGGTACCAGTTTAGATATCGTTCTTGTCTCTTCACAATGGTTCTAAATTTAAAGTTTCATCGCAGAGAACCTCCGTGTTGCAATACTTTTCAAAAAATTAATTTAAGATTGATAGATATAATGTGCATTAGCTTTTTATACGGTGGTTCATTATGAGCATCAAGACTAAAACTCAACTCACCATAAATAAAATCAGTCCTGAATCCGGGACCATGAACATGGCCATGTCTAATTAAATTATTGCTCCTCCTTTTATTTCAGCAATATTTCATTAGCAAAATTTTAACTTCTTAAGACATTTGTTTTTAAGGTATCCGACTACGTTCGGAACCGTATTTTAAAAATCGCATAAATGGATAATTTTCTTGATATTTAGTGTCACTTAGATTTGAATACATGCATAAATTTGTTTGAAGAACATTATGACACAAAGATTATTTAAATACATTATTTTGGCAAAAATTTAACATAAAATAATTGCTTTTCAAATGCTTCTAAAATAATAATATTTTGCTTATATAAAGTAAAGTCTTTTCCAGATAGTCTAAACTAGGATTTTTGAAACATTCACATTATTTTCAGAGTTACCACCAGTTGAAATAATTATCGGCGTTTTTTTTCTTAAAATTGCTTCCCTCTGTTGTCGTAAAACATGGATAAACCTACTTCTATGTTATATATTTCAAAAATTCTAGTTGAGCCTCTATAGAGAGGTCTGAGCAATATACACGCAAAATATTATTATAGTAGAAGCATTTTTCACAAAAGGAGAATATTTTGAAAATGGGTCATTCTATATTTATTTGTTGTCAAAATATTGTACTTAAATAATTTTTTAATGTAATACTATTCTTAAGACAATTTCATATACGTTTTCGAATCTAATTAACACTAAATAACATAAATATTATCCATTTATACGTTTTGACAAAATAATGGTTCTAAACGTAGTTGGATACCTTAAAACAATTGCATGATTAGATTTTTCCAAGAAATATTGTAAACAATACAACTATGCAATTTAACTGAATAACGTAGTTTTCCTCCAAATCTGTGTATTGGCTTTGACGTAGGAAAGTTCTTTCATAATTTCTTAAGTGAATGGATGAATTATTTCTATTTGCATTAAGCTAAATTAATTTAAAGCAAATACTGATTGGTTTAGTTGAATTAAATTAGGAATGTCTTAGAGCCAAGCTTTAAAGTATATGCAATTGTATTAACATATTTGCATTATTGTATAAACTACAACTTAACAAACTACAACTAGCACAAAAGTAATTTTCTTCTAAAATTTTAAATCCAACATTACTCAATTAACTGATACGAATCTATTAAATATAATGTTTTCAAACATGCATATGGTAAATCATTAACAGTTTTGGAATATTTGTTTCATATTGAGTACATATGCTTACAAAAAATCTTAAATTACGTACTCAATATGATTTAAAGTATGGGTTGAATTTTTATAAAGTACTGGCAATTCTTTTACATTAAGTTGTTTATGTATTCAACATGCATTCAAGAAATTATGTTTTAAGCAGTTTTGAAATATAACTTTAACATTATTAAATAATTCGGGCTATTTTCCATTTAGGTCTTACAATTTCAATTGAATTCAGTTTATTTCAATACCAAATGTAATTATAGCATTTAAAACTAATTTGAAATTTTTTATTAAAATTTAAATTATATTACTTTATTAATTTGTTTGATTTTTTTACCACCAAATATTCACAAATGTGGTATTTTATGCTCATAGGTCACAGTAATATGATAATACTCACAATAATATTGAAATTTTTTGTCATACTTTCAGTATTAGTTTATACAATAATTTATCTATGCATATTACGTTGTTAATTAACCACAACTTATAAATATCTTTTTGACCACTATAAAGACTAATCCTACTTAAAGCAAACTTATTGCCTACACTCAGTCTAAATGTATGATATAATGCTAGTTTTGTAAAATTGAAATTTAATTGGTTTCAATTTAATAAAACTATATTGTCACGGATTTTGTCAAAAAAGTACTTAAAATAGTCTCAATAATTTATATTTAGATGTATAATTTTGTAATATTACTCTATAGGGTATTTGCTTTAAGTTAAAATGGTAATATTCACAAGCAACGCTGTTACTTACATAATAATGTGCGATTCAATGGAAACAAAGGGACATAGCCAAGCTGGCATAATTTTTGGCGACCAATTTGGCAACATTGGTGACTAATTCAGTGTTTCGGTATTCAAGTTGTTGAACACTTTTGGTGAGTTCGGGATCCAATGGATTATTCTGGAAATTAGTGGATAAATCCATTTGTGCTTTTCAATATTATTTATAAATTTCGCACTATTATATTTAAATATATTATTCCTTACATTCTTTAGAACTTTTTTGATTCCCTAAGAATCAATTGAGGTATCCGACTACGTTCGGAGCCGTGACATTAAAAAAGCGCATGAATGGATAATTTTCATGATATTTAGTGTCACAGATTAGAATTAATGCATAAAAGTGTTTCAAGTATATTTTGACAAAAAAAATATTTAAATATAATATTTTGGCAAAAAAAAAATTAACTTAGAATAATCTTTTTTTTTCCCAAATACTCTCTTTTGTGAAAAATGCTTCTATTATAATAATATTTTGCCTGTATATAGCTCAGACATCTCTACAGAGGCTCAACGAGAATTTTTGAAAAATTCACATTATTTTCAGACTTACCACCCATTGAAATAATCATTGGCGTTTTTTTCTTAAAATTGCCCCCTCTGTTGTCTTAAAATATGAATAAATCCACTTCTAAGCTATATATTTCAAAAAATCTAGTTGAGCCTCTGTAGAGAGGTTGAGCTATATACAGGCCAAATATTATTATAATAGAAGCATTTTTCACAAAAAGGAGAACATTTGCGAAAAAATTTTTCGAAAGTTTTTTTTTTTTGCCAAAATATTGTATTTAAATCAATTTTTTTTGTCAAAATGTCTTTAAAATAATTCTATGCATATATTATAATCTAAGTGACATTAAATACTCTGAAAATTATCCATTTATATGCTTTGCAAAATCACAGTTCTGAACGTAGTCGGATACCTTAAGATAATTTTAATAATGCTAACCAGATTTAAAATAGATATATTATAAATGTTGGCTCAGTTGCTTAGAGGTAGCACCCCCCTCTTAAGCCTAAGTTTTCGGGTTTGATCCGGGCTAGAGTCAATAGATTTTCTGGATGCGAAAATCGTAGGCACAATCGTGGCTGATAAAAATCCCCTTAGCATTATTTTAGCTCTGGATACTATCGGCAAAATTAAATCATGGCAATATTTAGCATCCAATGAGAGCTTGAATTAAATAAATCCAAGCATCGAGAGCTTGGTATCAGGAATTACTACCAGATGATGCCGCAAATGAAATGAACTCTCACATTTGGAAACTTGGCGTGTCTGCGAAGACATAAGTACCAAAATACAGCGTATTAGAGAGGAAAAAATGTACGAGAAATAATATATGAAATATTTTTCCTTATAGGACATGTAAACTTTTTTATTACTTCCCCTTCCTTCTCGCTCCCATCAAAATCACGGGGCGAAATTTATCCTTCTATTTCTTATGCCCGTGATATTTCAGGCTGGAGTGTTCAAAAGTAACGCGCTAAAAAGATTAAAACTATCTATTTCTTATGACCGGAATCATATTTACTTCTCACCAGATGGCAATACGAGATTATTAGAAACGTGTTTATAGCAGTGTTTCTCAAACTGTGCGGCGCGCTCCCTTGGGGGGTGCGACAACCTGCGAGGGGGCCTTGATCATATTGAAAATAAAAGGTTTAAAAAAATAATTTTTTGGAATGAAGGAAAACAAAATGCTTTCTGACATAATAAAAAATACGCATTTACACTGATATAATTTATATATATAATCTGGTGATCATCAAAAATAAAAGGTTCCACTTCAAACGCTCATTAGCTATTTTTGATCCTGTAACCAAATTTAAAAAAGACATTTTCTGTGCTTTGCTGTCATGCCACGTTTAGAGATTTTTTTATTACGTTTCCTTTAATCCTTACTAAATACTACTTTTCATTATCATATATTTGACTAAACTTACTAGAATTCTTCACTCCGTCTCTTTTTCTTTTGGGAAAGTTGTAAATAATATTTTTTGTTGCTTTCTTTTCCGCGTGAATGGGTTTTATGATAAATGGATAAGCTTTTTGAGCATTTTGAAGGATTATTTGGCTAAGATGTATTTTTATGAGTATTCTGAAACATAAAATGCACAACGAAAAATGCGTTACACAATTATTTCTTAAAACTGGCATCGATATTTTTATATTGACTAAAATACCTACTGATATGAGGTTGTAGCTCAAAAGAGCTGAGTACTCAAGTCACCCACCCAACGATATTTTAAATACATGTTTAACTTAGGAGCGTTTGCATGAGGCGCAGAGTCAACCTAGGCTCATGAAATCCTTAGTTCTGGAAACACTGTTTCTTCGTAAACAGATACTTTGAAAATATCCTTCCATTAGACAGTCTTAATGGGAACTAAAATAAATTTATCACAAAATTGCATCTTTTTTTTAAAAGTGGCAAACGGGTTTTTTTGTGTTTTGTTGGTTTTTTTTTTTGCAATCAAGGTATTTGTTTTTATCGAGTTACCTGCGTGACCACTTTTGTTCAAAAATATTTTAAATCAACATGCTACGCTTTTTCCTATGAACAACTTTGTGTTTTTGATTATCGTGTTGTACGACTTACTACGGTTTATAAATGAAATTGACCAGAATATAAAAAGTGAGCATCTATGATCTCTATTGAAGGGAGTTGAAACTGAACAAGCAATTGAAGAACCTGCTGAAATAATACGTATTAATATCAAGATAGCGAAAGTAAATATGAGAAAAGCGATAGACATGAAACGTGCGAGTTGAATTGAAATTTTCAAATGCTGCTTAAAGCACTCTATGAAGGATACTATGAAGTCATAAATGTCAGGCTTGTGTCTTTATGAAGCCATAAATACACAAGGAAGACAAGTTCAAAATGTTATTTGTAGATCATCAAACGACAGCAAAACTACAATAACGGAATAAAATAAGTGATAATAAAAACGTGACAGTTTTGCTGGAAAATAACGTTCCTGTATTGTTTGTAAAAAGTAGCTGTGATTTATGTTCCTTATTAAGACCACGTATATTTGGAACATTAGTTTTATTGGATTTTTTCTCAAATTATCAAATCAAAGTTGACAGTCCTTGAAAGTAGGTAAGTACATTTCTCTTAGTTAAATTATTCACTGGAATTGTAATTTTTATCGTTTACAGTAAAAATAATTACAAAATAAATTATAGTTTAAAAACAAACTAAAAACATGATTTTATAGTGAATCGAACTAAAAAGTAAATATATATATATTACTTAAAAGTAACAGATAGAAAATTTAATACTTATCTTATCAATCTTTACGGTTTATAATTATGATCGTACTGTAGCTTTAGCATAAAAGTGCATTATTATTGCATTCAATACATTATTATTTCGGGAGGCGATGAAAATTATGCTTGAAAATTGGGTTGCCAGTGGTGAAAGTTTGAAAACCACTGGTTTAGAGATAGTCATTTTATTTTAAAACTAGATATTAGCAGAATCATACATATGTCACAGAAAAATAATGAAAAGTTAGGAATTTCATTAAATCCTGAAGAAATATGATGAATTGACGGAATATGTTAAAAAAACTCTCTTCAAAATCATTTTCCTGATGAAAGTAAGTTATTTTATGAATTTCCTTAACTATTTCAGTGAAATGATGAACTAGCCAGGATTTATAATGGCAAAATGCTGTTCAGGGGGCTAGACACCCGGGAGGGGGTTGAGTCATTATACTTCCGTAACCATACAGGTATTGCTATCAATCCCCTAAATATCAGCCCCATATCTTTAAAATAAATGGCACCATATGATTAACATAGGGATTGATTACCAGCCTAATTTTCTAATTATTTGTTATTTAGTTTCGAATAAATAATTGTATTTCGTTGATTAGTGTATATCTTTCTTTTACATTTAAAAAACGTCATATTTGTTAAATAAACACATTTAAACTCTTGACAATGTTATTTCATCATTCCACTGAAACAGCTCAGGGATTCCTTCAAATCTCTTTTTTTTATCAGGGAAATCACCTTGAAGAGACGTTATTTTAACAACTATCGTTAAGCGACCATCTCCCTTATTGATTTGAATAGATTCCTAATTTTATCATTTTCCTTCGTCACATGTATATTAGCAATATGTATTTGTAACCTTAATTACTTAGTTCAGATTTACGTGAATTCACTTGGGTTGCAGTCAGCGTATTTTGTATTTCAAGAAAAAAAGTTACCTAGAATTTAGAAATTAATATATATATATTACACATACAATTACTTTTAAGTAATTTTCTTGAATAAAAAAATAAGCACTTTTATGACCTTCTTAAAAACTATACGACCGTTAAAGGGTTAATAGTAAATTAATCGATTTTTTAATGTATTAAAATCAATTAAAAAGAATAGCAATCCTACAAATAAAATAATTACCCATATTATTTTTATAAAAAAAGTATAATAATCAAGATTATGAAAATGTTTAGTTCAAGTGCAAGTAAGATACATTATGAAAAAGTATTTCTACTAAATACTGAATAAAAAAATAAATATCATATAACAACACAAGCGATATATATATATATATATATATATATATACATTGTAAAACAGCCAACTGTATAAAACGAAACGCATTTAATTGTTATGTCTTTTTTGTTGTAAAATCAAAATCAACTACTACGTACTTACCAAAAAATGAAGTCTTTACTGGCTTCCTAAGTATTTATTTGTTAAAATCTGCTTTTTAATGCTTTTCTGAAAAGATACGATTTACATTTTATGTTTAAACATTGATGACCTCATTTTGGTAAATTGGTTGCCATGTATCCTTTAATGGATGTTCTTCATTCTTTTCAATCTTCTTTTATTTTTTATTTTTTTTTCATTTTTTCAAAAAGAGTTATAGTCAGGGAAGATGAAATGATCTGTGATACAAACGATCAATCAAGTAAAAGAAACTACTTTACTTTTTAACCTCTATCCATTTCAAAAGAATTAGCTAGCTCTGGAGTGATATGGATTTTATTATGTGAGTTTTCTTATAAAATTTATAGTATTAAAATTCAGCTAACAGTTTATAGTTAGTGCTGTATTATATAAAAATTATAATATATTAAACATACAAAGCTAACAAAGTTAATATATTAAACATATAAAGCTAATAAAGTTAATATATTAAACATATAAAGCTAATAGAGTTAATATATTAAACATATAAAGCTAATAAAGTTAATGTAATAAAACTTTTTAATATAGTTCATAATATGTCATTGTTTTATAAAATACATATTCCCTCAATATTAAAGATCAATTATGTTGAAGAATTGTAGAAAACATTAATGGCGAACAGCTGTAGAAAAACAATAATGGTGAGCAATTGTACAAAAAAATATAATAGTGTTTGACTGTAAAAAAAACTATAATGGTGAAAAATTGCAAAAATAAATATCAATGGTAAGCAATTGTAAAATGACAATAATGATGAACGGTGAAAAAACAATAATGGTGAACTTTAAAAAACAGTAATGGTGAACAATGATCAAATGATCTGTGATACAAAAGATCAGTCTAGTAAAAGAAACTGCTTTACTTTTTAACCCTTACCCGTTTCAAAGGAATTAGCTAGCTGTGGAGTGATAGATTTTATTATGTGAGTTTTCTTATTAAAATTATTGTTTTAAATTTCCAATTAATTTTATAAAATGTACTATCAGTTTTAGAAACGTTAATAATGTAGTTTATTCTAAAATATTTATGCTCTCAATGATAAAGGAAAATAAGTGTTTTTTTTATTTCTAAGATTTAAATTAATACTTAGCATAAACTTTTAAAATTTTATTTCGAAATAATTGCGAGGTATTGGTAGAAAATAATTAATTCAAAAAAATTATGCGAATAATGATGGTGAATGGTGAAACAAAAAATAATGCGAAAAATTATGGTGAATGGTGAAACTAAAAAAATAACTTTAAACAATAATAAAAAACTATAATGGTAAATGGTAAAATAAAACAGTAAATGCAAATAATTACCGAAAACAATAAAGATGAATGGGAAACTAAAAAATTACCTTTGAAGAATAATAAAAAAAACAATAATGGTAAAAGGTAAAATAAAACAGTAATTGCAAATACTTAACAAAAACAATAATGGTGAATGGTGAAACCTAACAACAATGGTATAGGGTGTTTTTTCTAGAGGTATAGAACTTTAAATTGCAATAAAACAACGATGTATTATTCGATTGACATGATTTTTTTTTATTCGAAAGATAATCTTGTGGCACTACATATTAAATATCATCAAGCAAGGCGTAGATTCATCGAATGGGCCTAAAACAAGATTGCCGTTGTTCCTGATTTTCATAAGCGAATTTTGTTTAGCGATGAAGCGCACTTCTGGTTGAATGGCTACGTCAACAAACAAAACTGCCGCATTTGGAGTGAAGCTAATCCCCCCGTATGTCGAAACACCGTTACATCCAGAAAACTGACTGTTTGGTGCTCTTTATGGGCTGGTGGAATCATTGGTCCGTACTTCTTCAAAAACGATGAAGGCCACAACGTTACAGTCAATGGTGATCGGTATAGAGCCATGAATGCTAACTTTTTCATTCCTGAATTGAACAATCATGATGTCCAGGAGCTGTGGTTCCAACAAAATGGCGCAACATGTCACACAGCTCGTACCACAATCGATTTATTGAAAGACACGTTTGGTGACCGCCTAATTTCACGTTTTGGACCTGTGAATTGGCCTCCAAGATCTTGTGATTTAACACCGCTAGACTATTTTCTGTGGGGCGATGTAAAATCATTGGTATATGAGGATAAGCCACAAACGCTTGACCATTTGGAAGACAACATTCGCCGTGTTTTTGCCGTAATGCGGCTACAAATGCTGGAAAAAGTCATCGAAAATTGGACGTACAGATTGGACTACATCCGAGCCAGCCGTGGCAGCCTATGCCAGAAATCATATTTAAAATGTAATGCCACAAGATTATCTTTCGAATAAAAAAATCCATGCCAATCGAATAATACATCGTTGTTTTATTGCAATTTAAAGTTATATACCTCTAAAAAAACACCCTTTATATGGTGAAACAAAACAATAATGGTCAATGCCAGAAAATATGTAATGTTGAATCTTGAAATTAATCAATAATGGTAGACTAACAATAGTGGTAAATAACTTTCAATTCAAAATATGTAATATATTACGATAATTAATTTACAAATAATAATGGTTATATTATAAGGTTATAAGGTTATAAGACTTAAAAGGTTATTTAACAAAATATTTTAATACAACTGAGAAAGAAAAATCAGTGAATAAGATAAGTTTAAAAATAATTTAGCAGAATTGAAATTGCACACTATTAAAATTAAATTGAAACAACGTTTTTGCTTTGATTAGTTTCAATCTAGAAGGGAAAAGATATGAAACAATGCAATTAAAGAATTAAAAGTATTTATCCAAATTTAGCTTTCCAAAACATAGAAAAATATTTCGGATTAAATTTCAATGACTTAAGTTTACGATATGATTGAATATTAGTAATTTATTGTTTACTACTTGTTTTGTGTTCTATAAAATTTTTAATGACGTAAAAAATTAGTTTATTCTATTATTTATTACTATTTTTTTAGTACATTATTTGGCTCTAATTCGATGTGAATTGAAAAAATTCAAATTAAATATATCCTTTTTTTTTTTCTAATGTGACATCACACCTGGAGTGTAAGGTTAATCATTAGTATTTGATGAATATTTGTTTATTCAAAGTATAAAAAAATTGTTTTCCAATCATTTAAAATAAATTAAAATGATTGACAATGTTCCAGAATTATGATTTTGAATTTACTGTTATTTAAGTTAGAATATACATATAAAATTGTTTTAAAAATAAAAATAAAGAAACCTACCTTAAATTTCTACGGGTGGAGAGCGATGTTGAGAGTTGTAATAAATTTCAGGTAAGAAAAAAAATCAGATGAATACTTTTTGTACGAGAACTAGTAAGTGGGTAGAACAAATAAATATTTATTGATAAATGGCAAATACTCTCGAGTTTTACATAATGAAAGCAGGACAAAATCCGTTGTCGCAAAATTACATGCATACATTAAATCAAACATCAGTTACTGCATAAATACATAACTTAAATTAAATTAAGTTAAAATTGTTATTCTCAAGTTAGTCACGAGGCAAAAGTTGTGAGGCGAGGATTCGCGACAAGAATATTAATACAAACAGAAATAGTTTAAATTCCCTTTTTTAGAGAAAAATTGCAGAAAGACTGACATTTTTTCAAAATATTCTCCACTTATAAAAATACTTTTATTACAATAATATTTGTCCTATGTATAAGTATTACCTCTAAAACTCACCATCCAGAGGAAGCACCGAAGCCACGCCTCCCGGATCCCATCGATCATCCAATCGCCGTCATGCCACCTAGCAGAATGCAAAACCCCACTCTCGCCATGCCCCTCATCGAAGACTTGTCCAGATATGGGATTCAGGACTATTCTTACAGTCCAGAAGCCCAAAATAGCAACGCCTATTCAGTATTAACTCTATGAAGAACCCAACTAGGATTTCTAAAATGATCACAAAATTTTCAGAGTTACGACCATTAGAAATAATAACTGATGTATTTTAGTAAAGTTTTTATACTCTCATGTACTAAAGAATGTGTAATTATATTCATAATTTATATATTTCAAAATCGTAGTTTAGGCTATGTGTAAAAGTCTTAGTTACATGATGATGATGATGGTAATTGTTAATTTAGTTACATGAGTCTACATATGTAGGCAAATTATTATTATTCTGAAAAAGGTTTTCATAAAAGGATAACGTTTTTAATGAATGTATGTCATTCTTTTTTCATTTTATTCCGAAATAATTGTCTTAAAAATTGTTTTCTATTGTAATAATATTTTAAAACATTTGTATATATATATATATATATATATATATATATATATATGTGTGTGTGTGTGTGTGTATATATATATACACTGCTGGACAATTGCTAAGGACGGATAACACTATCATCCATAGCAACCACAAAATGAAAGGAAGCAAAATGTCGAAAATTAGAATAAGTGCGGGATATTAGTAAGAAGAATTATGAGTATGCAAATTTTTTTCGTCTGTTCATCACGTGATAGCGTTCATAAGAGCTTTAAAGGTTTTGGCGTGTGTGGACAGTTGTTGTTTCAAGTCAAAGTTTTACAGGAAAGATTTAATAGACGAACTTAAAATTTTTGGCATGTCTTCCCGACATCACATAGATGATTTAATGCTTGACCAAATTATTGGAAAGATCGAAGAAGGGCGAAAAATAACAGATGTTGCCAGGGAGTTCGACATCGCTCACAGCGTTGTTTCACGGCTGTGGAAGTCATTTAAAACTACTGGAATATGTAGTAGACGGCACGGGGAGGTCGTGTTAGAAGTACGACGCCTGCAGAAGACAGATATATCGTCCTATCAGCAGAAAGGAACAGGCGCACTACAGCTCAGCAGGTGGCAAATCAGTTTCTTGCTGCCTCAGGAAAGCAGATCTCCCAAAAAACTTTTGCCAGACATTTGAGGGGAGGAAGACTATACGCACGCATACCTGTTGTGTGTGTCCCATTGACCAGACAGCACCGTACTGCCCGTTTGCAATGGTGTCGTTTGGACTGAATGGTTTGGACTGAACAGGACTTGGCATGCGTACTATTCTCAGATGAGAGTAGGTTCAGTCTGTCATCGGATTGTAGACGCCAACTGATCTGGCGCGAGAGTGAGACTACTTATCGTCCAGAAAATATCCAGGAAAAGGACCGATATCCGACATGCAGTATCATGGTGTGGGTCGGCATCATGATCTATGGCCGCACGCGCCTACATGTGGTTGCGAATGGGACTATGACGGGCCAACGATACATTGATGAAGTTCTACTTCCTCATGTTCGTCTTTTCCGTGGTGCTGTCGGTGATAAATTTGTTTTTATGGACGACAACGCAACATGTCATCGAACATTCGCTGTTCAGGATTGTCTAGACAGCGAGGGTATTCAACGTCTCGTATGGCCAACGCGTTCTCCAGATCTAAACCCCATTGAAAATGTGTGGGATGCTTTGGGGAGGCAAGTTGCTGGTTGAAACTATCCTCCGACAAACAAGAACACCCTCATCCGTGCACTCACAGAGGAATGGGATAAATTGCCTCAACAGCTGATGGATAATGTTGTGCAAAGTATGGTACGACGTATGGAATGTTGCATCACACTCCATGGTGGACATATCCCGTACTGATACCTTTCTTTAAGGAGCCTGCTGACTTTTAGATGCATTGTTCCATTTCTCCGTACGCAGATCAAATGAACATTTTTTTCTTTCAGATGTTTCACAGCTTTTGTACTTTCCAGAACAATAAATATTCTTTATTCTAATGTCTGAACAGTGTGGCAACTATATTTTATCCTACTAGGCCTCATGTCTCGCTTAATGTTATGCTACATAGCAATTTGTGTTCCGTCCTTAGCAATTGTCCAGCAATGTATATATATATATATATATATATACGTAGCATTAATTTTTATCCGGAATACCAAAAATTAATACAGACGAATTTTAACTCAACACAAAGTTGAATTTTTAGATTTAGATTTAACTATTATTGACAACAAATTATACAGCAATATATGATAAACGGGAAGCATTTAAATTCAATGTCATAAAGATACCAAACTTCAATAGTTATCTACATATATCAGTATTTAGAAATATGATTTTAAATTTTCTGATGAAAAATAATAATTTAACTACGCACAATATTGATAAATTCAAGAATATCCAGAAATTTATATTGTGTTGCATACAGAATGATTATCCCATCATATTCCTGAGAAAATATATAGATCCGAAATATTTCTTTAAAATATTTTTAAACTCGTAAATGCATAAACCACCACACAACATTAGTTCCACAAAATCAGCTTGTTAGTGGTCCAGCTGTGAAGTATTTGTGCATTCCACACACAGGATACATTTTAATACACACTTAGACCAATATTTACACGACTACACTTTAAAGTTATTTATGACCAATTAAATATTTATATATGCCCAATCACACATTTATGACCAAACAAATGCTTATGACCAATCAAGCAAGTTTTTTACATGCGATCTGTTTTGCTTCTAATGCCAAGTGGTCAAACTCTAGTGTTAGATCATGAATCGTTTGGATTGACATGGCATTGGTAGATGTTATGAACAAAATATGGATGCGGTAATTGATATATTAACTATGAAAAGTCGTGCTATAAGATATGGATTGTATTCTTATTAGGATACTTTTTAGTGAGTTTTTAATGATTTACGCTTTTCATTTGTGAATATACTGTGTTTTTAATTTGAACATTCGGTTTTTAGAAATTTTAATTTATACTTTCGGATTTTTTTAGTTTGAACTTTCGGATTTTTTAGTTTGAACTTTCGAATTTTTTAGTTTGAACCTTCAGATTTTTTAGTTTGAACTTTCGGCTTTTTTAATTTGAACTTTCGGATATTTTGTTTGAACTTTCGGATATTTTTTTTGAACTTGCGGATTTCTTAGTATGAACTTTCGAATTTCTTAGTTTGAACTTTCGGATTTTTTAGTTTGAACTTTCGGATTTTTAGTTTGAAATTTTGATTTTAGATATTTTTTAATTTAAACTTTCGAATCTCAAATATATTTTAATTTGAACTTTCGGATCTCAAATATTTTTTATACATATATACAACTATTTTTTCTACCTATACAACTATTTTAAAGATGGGTGCATCATCTTGGGCTTTAGATGGTTCACTTATATTATGCACTAAATTGTTTTTAAATTTTAATATTTTAATGTTGTAATATCTCTCAGAATGCGATGGCAAACAGTTTAATTTTTTAAGTATAATGGTTTAATTTTAACTTTTTAATTTTTAAAAAATTTTGAAATTTGGATATTTTCCAATTAAATTACCAAGTTGCAATAGGGGAAGGTTGGCGCCATATGCATATATATATATATATATATATATATATATATATATATATATATATATATATATATATATATATATATATATATATATATATATATATATATATATATATATGCATATGACATACTTTGCCATATATATATATATATATAACCGACAAAAATTTTCCTTCAAAGATATAAAACACCAAATTTCAAATCTTCAAAAAAATTTCATTATTGTATATGTTGATAAAGTTCCGGGGACTATGCAATCATTTGAAAATGGTTTTATATATGTATACTTAACAAACAGTTTCAAAACAATAACTCGTTTATTAAATGTAATAGCAGCAGTAGAGAAATCATTAACCGTATTTCAGCTTTTTATAGAAAACTAGATTTACATACAAATATCAATTTTCCTTATATTTTTCTAACACCAAAGTTTCATAAGTGTCCAATTTAGAACTATTACTAATGGTTTTAATACTTATATTACACAATCAGGCAAGGTGTTGTAAAAAGTTGTACAACAGACTCTTGACCAGTGATCCGCAACTCCCGGTCCGCGGATCAAAGTGTACCGGGACGCCTAAAGAGCATTAAACTATTGCCATTTTATTTAAAGTGGTGCATTTCTCTCGGATTTGCGCTACTTTCCAAGGAAATCATTTTATATATTCCACGTTAAATCAATTTTATTCATTTTTGGGTGTAACTATATTTTATTCGTAAGACATGTTTAAATGTAAATAAATTAAACTTGTTCAATCAAAACAATCTAAAATATAAGCAATCAACGTGTCCCACCTTCAGCGGGCCACGGTAAAATTATCAAACGTTGACCGGTCCTCAGCGATAAAAAGGTTGCGGAGCATTGCTCTAGACAATATCTCAAACTCCATTATTGTAAATAATAGTAAAGATATCGTGTTGAGAACATGCAAGATAAGAGTATTAAATATTTTCATAGCTTTGACTTCGAAGACTTATTCAACTCTTATGAAATAGAGGATATGATTAAAGTACTTAAAATATTTATACTATATGTTCAGTAAATAAACTGAAAAATATATTAAATATAATACTATTATACAATTTGTTTTGAAAGAAAATTACATATTTCAAAATAACTATTATTATCAACAAATTAAGGGTCTGCCACAAAGTGGCCCAGCAAGTAATTGTTTGGCTAATATTTATTTACACTATTATGAGAATGAAAATGATTGGCACATACTCATGTTACTTTTTAGATAAATCAGTGATTTAATTATTTTCTGTAATAAAGTTAACTTTACTCCTGTTTTGAATTATTATACACACTACTTGTGAAATTAATGAAAACCAATTGCAATATTGAGTCAGCAAACTTCCTAGATCTCCAATTAAAAGTTGAAAGTAATATACTAAAAAGTAATATTTATGATAAAAGATACTATTTTGATTTTAATGCTATAAAATGCCATATTGGAATAGTACCCTTCACATTTCAATATTTTTAGAAATATTATTCTAAATTATATAAAGAGAAATAATGATTTAGTATCTGAAGAAATATCAAGAATTACTAATTTTAAAAAGTATTCATTTAAAGTTGCCTAGACTATAACTATCCTGCTAATTACATATATAAATATATGTATAATAATTATAGCTAATTAATTATTATTATGAAATATATTCATTTCTGTTTAAATTATAGTACATAATTTTTAATACATTTTATAATAAGTTTAGTTACTAAAATATATACAGATGGCGCCATTATTCTTAGTTTTGAAGTATTTTGTGCATTGAGTCAGTACACTCATGAATTTTGTCTACATCGGGTAAGATTCTAGTTTCTTCGCTAATTTACATTATTATGAATTATGATCATAATCATTTTTAACCTCTTTTGCAAATTCACCCAGGTGGGTTTTGAGCCTTTCCTTTTGTTTATCTCCTGTGCTATTATGTCGAAAATTTCCGCTGTAGGGGAAGTTTGATATCTCACAAAACACTGTTAAACCCTGTTTCACTGTCAAAAACCAGTGACAGATCGGGAAATCATAATAGTTTTTTCCACTCTAGCTAAATATCTCTTTTTTAGTTTGTCATGGTTCCATGTTCTTGGTTCTTTCGGTTTGATCTTAAGGTATTTTAGGATTTATTAGTCTTATTTTTAGTTTATTTATTGCTATATATATATATATATATATATATATATATATATATATATATATATATATATATATATATATATATATATATATATATATATATATATATATATATATATATATATATATATATATATATATTCTAATTCATCTGGCTTTAAATACATAAAAAATATTTATTTTGGCGTTTATTTTATTGAAGCTATCTTTTATTACATCAAACAAGTTTTATTCTTTGTTCTCCTATTTTTCATCAATTACAAGGAAATAAGTCAGACATACAACTGACAATTTAATCAAACCAAAACATAATTACTTATTCAAAAACACAAATATTTATAGGAAAAAAAGACCCAGTTCTTTAATTCCTTTAACTAATACAATCATCAATCAGATCAAATTTTAACCTTTCAAATGCACGCAAATCCTTTAACCATCAGCTACCAAATCAAAGATCATGAAATGGATACAAACTTATTACAAAATATTTAAACCAATATATTTATCCGATCAATTGTTTGGTATAAATCTAATGATTGTTCATCTAAACTTACATTCTCTGAACGCTAATGGAGTCTTTTATATCAATGTATTCCATCTGCTTATACACAGGAGGGGAAAGGGTACCAATTGGAGGAATCTCAACACCGATATTGGAATTTCTAACCGTATCTATAACAGCTTCTAGAATAATTCATATTGCTTTACACAGAGGGGAGTAGATATTGGATTCAAAAGAAATCAATGTTTGTCGAACAAAATATTCAAACCTTTGGTAACGCGAATGAATGTTAGGGTAGGGTTTCTATGAGAAAGAATTTGAATATCGGCAAATCATATATAAAAAACCCTATCTTACGGCTATTTTTGGCAATATTTCAAACGAATTTCGATTTTTTGAAAACTTATCATTACTTTAAGTATAAAGTAATTTAGATGTCAGAGATTTGATTCATTTTGTATACGCACTTGGTTCTGTTGTTGGTAAAACATTAATGAGATTGACCTCGATTAAAGGTAAAATTGTTTTGCATAAGTTAAAAAGTTCCTCATACCTTGATGGTTTCAGTAATGGGTTATTTTTGTTGAATAACGACAGCATATTTCTGTGACATAACAGAGACGAACACTGTATCCTGTACTGTAATCAAATGGAAAATCATGGTTTTTATTTGTTTCCTGTAATTAAATAAGAAACATATTGATACTAATGTATTTTTTTTTTACATAATAAACAAATACAATGCTTATAAAACTAGAATATTTTAAATAAAAAAATTCTTTGAAAATTGAAACATATTTCACAATTGTTTTCCTGATTTCAGTTGTTAATTAGTTCCTCTTTTTTGGATTTAATTATATATATATATATATATATATATATATATATATATATATATATATATATATATATATATATATATTATATGTATATATATATAATATTATATATAATTATATATATATATACAAAATTATGTATGTATATATATATATATATATATATAATTATATATATATATATATACTTATGTATGTATATATATATAATTATATATATATATACTTATTATGTATGTATATATATAATTATGCATATATATATATATATATATATATATATATATATATATATATATATATATAATTATGTATATATATATATATAAGTCAAAGTACTTATGTGGGACGTAGGTTGCGTTGTTCTGGTAGGACGCTTACCCCAACTGACATTAGAAGGGATAGGGATTCATATATATATATATATATATATATATATGTATATATATATATATATATATATATATATATATATATATATATATATATGAATCCAGTTGTCCTACCAGAACAACGCAATCTACGTCCCACATAAGTACTTTGACTTCGACAGACTTGCGGAGACCACATGAACGAACGACGCACTGGCTGGTGATCGATGCTGAAATAGGACTTGTTTTGCCATGCTTTGGAGAACAGAGTGCTTTGCTGAACATTAACTAAAATATATTATACTATATGTATATATATATATATATATATATATATATATATGCATATATACGATTAATTATAATTATAAAAAATAACTTTTATTAAAAGAAAATTAAAAGAACTAATTTATTCAAATATTTTAAAACAAACAAATTAATGAACTTGAGAATATTTAAATTTCAAAAAAAATTGGAAAAGTAATATATATACTGAATTTTATGACAATTTATCAAAGTCAATTCTATCTAATTTTATTTATTATCTTTTGTTTAATATCATTAACCACAAACACAAAAAAAAATTAAATGCTAAGAAAAGTGTAACCATACAATTGAAACTATCAACTGCATCACACTTTCTCTAATGAAATTGTTGAAAGGTCACAATGAAGCTTGCCATTAGTAAAAGATGAAATAGTTTTTCTTACATAATTTTCCTTTTAACATAAATTTGAAGGAAGAGAAATTCCAATACATATATTTGTCATAAATATGTTGAGAACTAAGAAACTTTCCTAAATATATAATTAATCGAAGTACATGTATGTGTGTTTGTGTAAGGGAGTATGTACTTTTTTTTAAAAAAAAGTATCCTAATCCCCGAAATATCTTATGAATTCTTACCATTATTTTTTACAATTAAACGCAGTATTTTGTAATCTCGAAGTAAAAGTAAAACACATATTTCAATTTTAATTAAATTTAAAGGTTCTATACAGATCATATTCATATTACTTTTTATTTATTTCGGTCTAGTGTTTCTAGGACGCCTTCCTGAAAAACACACTTGCCAGCAAATGTGTTAATTTACAAATATTATAGCTAACCTATTCCAATGCTATTTACAATGAATACCATAAAAAATGTTTTGATTCAAAAAAGTTAATTGCTTTTATCTTTAAATGTGAACTAAGTAAATTTTCTAGCAATTTATATATATTTTTGCATTTAGTCTATCTTTACTATTTATAAAATTAAAATGATTTAGAATCAATGTAATTTTATTACATGTAAACAATGTATGAAGAGAAAAGTGTTCCATATATTTCATCGTTTTTTCTCTTTTCTTACGATAATATTTTAGATTTTCTTTACACAAAGATATACCTCCAGGATACAGACAAATAATTTCGAAATGAATAAGTTTGGTCTAGACATAAGGTTCCTAAGAGGATTATTATAAAACAATTTTTTTCCACTTACATTAACATTTGCCTTAGAATATCGGATTGTTTCCGCTTCACATATAACACAGTATATTGTAGTCAATTATTAATAACTTTGCAATAAAAAAATGTTTAGATATTTAAATGTCAGTTTGTAGATATTTGTGTTTTCAATAAGACTATTTGTGAGACGGTGATAGTTAATGCAAAACTACGAAAATTACATTCGGTTTTTCCCTCAAATATGCAAAACTTTCTGAATCAGTCTAATGTTTAAATGTTTAACGTTTCATTAATGGTTTTTAGGTATATTCAGAATATTTCAAATTTTACTTTCAGAGATTTTATTATATAAATAATATTTGCATACACATTTTAAATAGTATTTAAAACTTTAGTATCTTTTGAGAATTTTTACTTTGAACTTTTTCCTTAATTCTAAAAAATAAGATTGATTTGAACTCTTTTTAGTTGATTATAGTTTTGTATAATTAAATCGTATATAATATAGAAGTATTAGGAAAATGTTTATTACATATCTTAAACATTATTCGAAATATCAGTGCAATAGTAGTACACAATTACACAAAATATTTTTTAATTAGTTTAACTAAAACTGTTAACTTAATTAAGAATAAAAATAAAAAAAAACAGTAACTATTTGCAGAAATATTTTGTTTGAAGTCTTATTCATTTACGCAACTCATAAGAATTTGAAATATTCACTAAATTTATAAATTTTCAGGAAGTCAATTTGTTATATGTGCTCATTTTATCATTAAAATGTAAATAAAGAAATAGTATAAATTGTTCGCAGAAGTATTAAACATTTGAAAAATACAGAAAATAAATACAAAAACTAATCGTTATTATATTTTCTAATTCCTTAACTGAACAAGTTTTGTGGCTGCAAACACATGCTTCAACAAAAAAATTTTCGTAATTATGACATTTAAAACTAAAAATATTTTGATTGAATTGATTAGATTGAGTATCTATACAGATATAGAGTATCATCAATTATTTTTATTGAAAATTCACAAATGCAGTGTGATGGAAAAGTGTTGGGGGATACTAAAGTGCTTCAAAGATTTACACTGAATCACGTAGCCTAGTAGTTATGATCATAAGCTCGCAGCCGGCGTGTCATGGGTTCAAATCCTAGTTCCACTGAAGGTCCGCAAACGATATTATTCTGAGTCTTAAAGTCTTCCCGTCGGCGTGCCAATGGTAGTTTGGAGTTGCTTGACCGAAGTAAGTCCCGAATAGCTCTCAACTAGCTTTTTATGTGACGTTAATGAACACTTATTCATGGGCTTACGACTTTTTATTGATTTAGTAGAATTTTTGTCTTAATTATATTAATCAGAATCTCATAATATACTTCAAAATAATTCAGAGATAGAAAAAGAAAAGTAAGGTAATATAGAGTAAAACAATCATGGATTATCAGACTTGTTTAAAAATAACAAAATTATTATCTTGTACTTATAAGAAATTAATGATCTGAACAGAAGGTTATATAAAGAAAGAAAATGAGAACATATAGTATATTTACAGTATTTAAATCGGAAGAAAAAATAAAATTTGAAACTTTTATAAATTATACATTATCAGACTTGTTTAAAAATAATAAAATAGTTATCTTGTATTTATAAGTAATTAATTATTTGATATATAAATGAATGTTATATAAAGAAAGAAAAAGAGAACTTTTATTATATTTACAGTATTTAAATCGAAAGAAAAAAAACAAAATTTAGAAACTCTTATAAAAGTGATCAAATTCTGAAATGTGTCACTGCAACATGTGTCATTTAATAAAGACTATGTATAAATATTTAAATAATAAAAAAAAATGTGTCAAAAAAAACTGAGGTAAATGTTTGAATGGTAGCTAACATTTTATGTTTCAGAAAAAGAAATTCATGACATTCCATACACACATATCAACAGATTATTTTAAATCCTAAAAATCTAAGAATTTAAAGTAATATTCGTATCCTTGCGTTTTGATTGGCTGGGAAGTTTTCAGAGTCATCCCGCCTGGACGGTACCGGACAGCCGGATTGCATACCAATGCGTTCCGCTTTTGGACACTAGATGGCACCCCTCCGTCAGAGTGGAACAATCCGGCTTCGATCTCAGCAAAATACTCCCAACATTCGCTAGCACAGTAGCCAGAAGAGCAGCGATCCAAACGCAGCAGGACTGCCGGACTTTCTCATCCCGGACGAAGAATAAAATAAGCATTTTTTCCCCTCTCCTTTTGTTTGCCCCTTACTGTGGACTTGCAATTTCGCCTATGCACTTTGATGAGCCACTGTGGGAAAAGCCGGATTCATTGTTGCCGGACTTTCGTGCGTTACGTGTCATTGCCGGATTCCTTCAGTAAGGTGATGCTCTAGCGGTGTATCTATTTTTCTCACTTCTGATTTAATCAAATGTGCGATTTTGCTGAGGTGTTAAAATGAATGGATTACAACAGTGTTGGAAATTAAGGTTTTGGATTATATGTTTTCAAGGACTATGGATGTTTTTTATCACTCTGAAGCCTGTGATAGGTGAGTTCTAGATATGATTTTTCCCATGTGTTTATATGTGTGCGATATTTATGATATTATATGATTTATTTTTATTCATTACTCGATGAGACGTAAAGATTAGCAGCTATGTGTGTCATCATACTTTACATAATTATGATATTTATTTATATCTAATAACTTTACTAAAATCATACAAGTAATAATGAGAAGCACTGCATTAATAAAATAAAAAAAAATTAGATTTGCTTAAAATATTTGAAAGATAGATAGTACATGGCTAAACTTGTTTATTTTTATTAACTCATAACATTTGATTGTTGGACCACAGATCGTAAACATTTCTACATTTTGTAATAAATAAAAAAAAAAAAAAAATGACTTGAATACCAAATTACTACAAATAAAAAAACAGTCTTTTTGAAGCCGAATTATTTTAATTATTAATTTAATTTTCCTAAATTTAAATAAATTTAACGTGTTATTGGTATATGGTTCTTTCATTTTTGCACTCTATCATCAGATTACTTACTTATGATCTAATAATAAAAGTAACTCATTCTACAATAATTTGAGTATTCGTATAAAAATCATATAAAAAATACATAAATGTAGAAGCTAAGCGTAAGAAAATTTACTGTGTATTAATTTATCTGTATATATATTACTAATCTTAATTATATTTTTTGTCATCTAATAAAAATAAAAACATATTGTTTCGTTTCTAAAAAAAATAGTCTTGATATTTTTCAAAATTACGCTTTTAGTTTTGTGTAAAAGGTATAATATTATTAATATAACATCCATAAAAATAATTATAGTTTTAACTCTAAATAGGAATGGGGAAATTAATATGTCTTTGCAAATTTAACAAAAGAGTTTTTTTTCTGATTTCTAGCATTATTTTTCATATTTTTATCTAAAAATTTTTTACTGTCATTGATAGCATAGCATACTGTGCACTACTAGAAATTAGTGGGAATTAAATATTAGAAAATTTGTTGCGAAAAATATGAATTTGTGTTAATCAAAAACCAATAGCATGCTTCAATAATAATTGTATTTTAAAAGTATTTGCAACCTCATAGGTTTATTTCAATATCAAGTAAGATCTACTTTTGCTGATCTCTACAAATATAACTTTTGTAGCTTTTAAAAAAGTTTTTTCTTCTAGATTAAATTAATTTCTTACCTGAAATATAAATATATTTACATTAAATGAGTCCGTAATATTTTTTTTTCATATATATCTTAATTTACACTGGGAAATAGGAATTCAGTACTGTCATTTTTATTACTGGATAGGAGATTATAGCCCAATAGGGCTAAGAGCTCCAAACAGGTATCTACAATGATCTAATATTCATAAAAATGCATTATTACTCTAAAAATATACTGAAATTTACTTAGTTGTAGGCTATATCCTATTTAGAAAAATGAGGAGGCAGTTAGTAAAACAATTTTCAAACAAAGTTTCCAAAAGAGATGTAAGATTAAAATAATACATTCAAAATTAAATTTTTAACAGGAATGAATTCATACAGAGAATATCTCTGCAGACGCGTTCATTATTAAGGATAAAAGGTATAAAATAAGTGTTTAGTAAATTATCCTAAAATTATCACGAAAATTAAATTCTAACAAATGTGAGTAAGTCAATACAAGAGAATTACATCAAAAACATTTTTTTCAAAAAATTAATTAATTAATTAAAATAAAATAAGACAAATTCAGATATTGATGCTCCCTATATTATTCTTTACATTTTCAGCAATCGCCAATCATTATGATATATCTCTTTGATTTTACTTATGCGCGAATATTACTTTGAATTGCTAAAAATATAATAAAGAACCAGACGGTTTTAAAAGTTTAAAATTATAGTACTATTACGAACAAGAGGAAAAATGCTCCTTTTCTTATTGAAAACAATTTATTTTGATACCTTTTTAATAAACTAAAAGCCATTTTTTGAAATTTTGATATAGATAACTTGATTAACTACTGAAGAAAGTTATCGCATATGTATAAAACATGGACAAATTCTTCAACTTCTTGACATTGATTAAATAATTATCTTAAAATTTAAATTTATATTTATTTAATGGTCTAAAATACTTTTATAACCATTCACCTCGAGTACATTTTCATTTGTTTTTTTTACAGAATCTTTCTTTTGAAATCTTTTGATGGTATCGCAATTTTTAATTTATTAAACTTAGGTATTTTATATATTTTATTCTCATTTACATCTTTAATTAACTCATTTTCATAAATATTAAGCAAAGGTATGAATTTAAATGATTAATCGTTGCGGTCACAAATTTCAAGATAGACGGACAGAACGAGTATAATAATACCTTACCTTCACGTCTTCTCAATAACCACAGACTAATAAAGCGCATTTGAAGACATAATAAATTTACACCAACATTATTCCCAGGTATTCCTACCATTTATTTATTAATTATAGCCGTAATTTTCAGCTGCGAACGAAAAAGGCACCTCATTTGTTCTCCAATAAATAACGCAAAAGGGAAGCCCATATTTTGGAGATAGCTGGAAATTAATTTGAAAATTTTCCAACTTTTCCGCTATGAATTGCTGAAATAGTTCAGCTCGTTTTCGAAAAGGTTGGACATAAATTAGAAAGTATTTGATAGTTAGATACCTATTTTATTGTGACAAATTAATTTTTTGATTGTTTCAGTTTTGCAGAGATACTTTCAACGCATTTCTCTTTTTGTAATATGTATATAAGTACTGAACTTAAACAATTTTTTATTTGAAAGTGAAACAACATTTTAACATTATTGCTTACTATTTTTAATGATAAGAAATTATTTTACATATACTTGAAATAAAGTTAAATATTTTTTCCCTATTTCTTCTAAACATTTCACTTTTTCTGTTTGGAGAAATATATCATTAATTACAGTTATGGAGTAGTGAAATAAAAAAAATATTCAAGGTAGTTAATATTTAAATGGTAGTTCAAAATAGTACACAGTTAAAAATATTCAACATATAACACAAAAACTAATAAACTCTTACAAAAACATATCTTTTATTTTTATTTTGAAATTTTTAATCATTATTACCTTTAAACACACCACACACACATATATATATATATATATATATAATATATATAATATATATATAAATATATATATAAATTTATAAAACATTATAAATCTTTGTAATCTTATATATATATATTATTATATATTCACTTTTGTTCTCATAAGTTGATAAATTTATAACATTCTAAATCTTTGTAATATTCCTTTATATTCACTTTTGTTCTTAAAGTTGATGTTAAGGAAAATTTGTATAATTAAGCAGTTAAGTGAAACTAGTTCCACTGCATGTTAACTCTGTCACATAAATTCTATGATCTCTATAAATGGGTTTAATATTTACCACGCTGAAATTCATTATTCAAGCTGAATTTGTTTGTCTAGACATGGGCGGAATCGAACTGGTTGCAAAACAAATATCGAGAGAGACAGAAAGAAAACACTACTAAAAGTATTAAAATATATATATATCAATACTTATAAACGTGTGGAAAGGTAATTCACAGAAATTCGTCTTTTTACACACATTTAAAGTGAATAAAGTTTTGATTATAAATAATTGGAAGTTAAGAAAATTGAAAAGAATAAGATATTTTAATTTGATTTTGATATGCGTGTTTAATATCTGTATGAACAATTTGCCCTTGTTAAGAATACATATACATGAATCCTTTCACAACTATTTTACATTTTTAAAGGCATTGTACTCCTTGAGCTAAAATTAAATCGTAGATACATGTATTTATTAACAATTTTAATGTCCATCTGCATTTATTGCGTACATCATAAAATAAATGTTAATCAAACCTCTCTTAGAACAGAATATAAAAAAGCAAATCGTATCTATCATCAAAGAAAATAACACTTATGTTTACCCTTATGTATCAAAGCAGTCATGACAATACAATTGTGAAACTACTATAAGAACTTCATCAAAAAAGTTATGAATTCAATTTTTTTTCTGACTTATTATTTCAATATTGTTTGGAGTGTTTTGCTTGAAAATTACATTTTTATTATTTTAACTGTGTAAAACTTGCAAAACCTTTTACACATTACAACTTTTGAATAATATTGATATAGACTTGTTGAAATCTCTTTATATATGTTTAAGCATAAACGAATACGTAAAACAAATATAGTTTTATCCAGCTTTTTTTCCCCTCATTTTTTATTGATAAAAATAAGATGTAGCATTTTTTACTATCCATAAAAACAATATATGTCAAATAAGAGAAGTTGTGACATAAATTATGAGACGTCTTATGATTGATGCTGCAAGTATCACTCGTAATATCGATACATCAAAAATAGAAATATAAGCATAATCAATTATTTGTATATATGCTAAAATGTACAGAATTTTTAGAAGGCTGCTGTCATAAAAATATATAAAAATAATTATAATAAGGATTCTTTGTATCAAAAAAGTGCAAATGTCGATGCTGTGACTCACTGATCATTGTGAGATGCTTTTTAAGTTGCACTATAACTTATACTTAAAAAATTATTTGTTCATAATTAAAAAATACATGTTATGAAACATATACTTATTTAAGTAATTACATAATTTGTGTATGCAATGATTTCAATTTTTAAAACTTGCATGTGAATCTTCTGTAAATGTTAAAATAAAAATTTAGAAAATAGAACAGCAATAAAAATAAAAATAAGCTTTCACATTTTTGTAATTATATGTAGATAAACGTCATTTTTTATTTGATCATGTATAATTTTTAAGACACCTATTGAAAGGTATGATTTAAAGAAAAAAACAACATGAATGGTTAATCATTTTCATGAAAGTATATGATGTCTTGAATTATTATGCTACTTTTTCCCAACCATATAACTGAGATAATAATGACTTAAGTATTCAAACTAAAAATCTCTAATATATATATATATATATTAATTGAAGAATGTATTTATCATATGCATTATGCGCTTAAAAGATAAAAAATATTCATAATAAATTACTATATGTAAAATTAATCAAAAAATTAAACTAATTTTATATTTAAATTCTTATGGAATTTTATCAAGAATATTGGCATTTTAGTAAGGCATTCATTATTATATATAAAACTGATTCTCTGTATTTCTTGGATTTATTATACTTAATTTTCTGATCATTTTACGATTTCTTCACCTTCAATTTAGTTATGGGATTGCTATGTATATTGTTTCCTCTCCAGTGAAATATGTTTTTTAAATAAAATATATCTTTCTTGATTTTTTTATGTTAACGAATGCAGTAATACCTCGAATTACGCTACTCCAACTTGCGCAAACACAGTGTTACGTAAAGTTCAAATCTCGTTGAATCGTTTTCTGTTTGAGAAAATAAAATCGGTCAAATTGGCAAAAATAGTTAAGTGATCTTACCAGGGAAAAGCAACGCACAATGAATAGTGATGACGTTGGATTTACACAATCAGGAGCTAACAATTGATGAGCTCATAGAAATACATGGTCAAGAGAAAGACATTAAAAAACTCGACACTTTAGACCTAGTTCTATTAGAAGATCAAATGGCGATGTCTGGAGTTTGACAGATCTCAGTTTTGTTGAAAAAAAAAGAGTTAAAATTTTTAGAAAATATGGACTCTAATGAAGAATGTATTTTTCAACAAAACAGCGAATTAAAATTTAGTAGCATGCCAAGACGAAATAATGGGGGGAGAAAAACAGTTGTGTCGCAGACTAATCTGTTAATTTTATGAAACTTTCAACATCAAAATAACATAGGTTTGCGATTTTTTATTTGAGTTTTATCTTGCATTTTTTTTGAAAATTATTATTTTATTTCGTGTCAGCTAGCAAATAAAAAATCATTTATATGCGAAATTTTACTCCGACTTACATGAATTCGATTTACACGATTATCGCTTAGTCCAAACTATCGCTAAAAAGTTCGACGTAATACTGTATTATTATTCCAGGTATTTAACGGCTAAGTGAATATCAATACATACAAATTTTAACTCTAGTGAAGTGCTATGTGATTTTAGCTCCTCAGATCAGAGTAATAATGACATTCAAACTCAAAATTTTGTCTTAAGATGGTATATCTTCATAGATTCCTTTTTTATAACATACATCATGTTTCATCTTAGCATTTTGTAAGATCGGTATCAAAACATATTCTTAGTGACGAATTATGTAATTTCAAATCACTATCCTAGATCAGAGTAACAGATGACGCTTTAATTCATTCATATATACTGAAGAAAAATAGTATAACCAGACAGCTCAGGCGAAAATAAGATAGTAATACAATAGCAAATTATTAGTCTTAGGAACTAAGTTAGCAGATTCAACTATTGATTTGTAGCTAAGCAACTTCAGTTTTAACTTGCCTATTTAATTGAACTGTAAGGAAGATAAATAAGATGAAGAATAAGCTATCATTAATACCGTGGATATTAATTATAACATATCCGGTGAATTAAGTCAGAACGGCCGATCTGGCAACACTGACGAAACAGAACTCTGCACTTGCGTGGTGGTAGGTGTTGACCCTCTCTACCCATCTTTGTTCAGATAAGCATCGTTTATATTCCGTGTTAAGAAATTTTTTGCAAGGTTTAAGTGTAGTGTGTTGGTTCTTAGGAAAATGAACGAACAAAACATCAATTTAAAGTTTTGTTTTAAGCTTGACAATACCCCGAAAGAAACGCGAAGCATGGAATGAAATGAAAACGCCAAATCTGGGAATATCGTTCTGCTGCACACCTCATCGGAAAAATTTCGAAACAGAAAACACCCACATCAAAACGATGCTCATCACTTTTTTAAATAGTCAAAAAATTACCCAAAAGGAATTTCTATGTTGGAGAACAACGATGAATGATGCAAGGTATATTGAAATTTTAATCCGTTTCATCCAACGGCTATGCCAGGTACGACCCCAGTACGCACAACTTAGTTCATGGGTTTTTTATCGCTAGAGTGTTTCCCTCACACAGCCAATATGGCCAAACAGTCCCTGAAAAAAAAGAGGGAAGGGGGCAAATCGAGCATCCACCAAAATACTAGCCAGATCTCATTCCACCAGACTTCTTCCTGTTCCAAAGACTCAAACTCGCTTTGAAACGAAAGAGATTTGACGATGTTTCTGACACCCAACGAAACGGGACGAGGCTTTTGGGCTTCATCCCCCCAAAAATATTTTTCAAATTTTCTGGGACATGTATAGCAGATCCCAAGTGTGTATAGGTTTGGGACTATTTTGAAGAACAGTAAGGAAACTTTCTTCAATAGTTCATCTACGTTTTTGTTACAGGAGTATTTACCGATCTTTATTGTCAGGGGTTGTATAATAATATAATAAGTTGTCGTTATCATAACAAAGCAAACCAATGAATAAAAGCATACCAAAACATTATTGGTCAAAATTTAGTTTGTCTCAGTAGCATAAAAGTAACCTCTTATTCTTATGAACTAAAATTAAAGGGTTATATATATTTAATACAAATGAGAAAACTTTTGGTGGTTAATACATCTTATTTTATTAATTTATGCATAACTCATTAACAAATGCAAAACATATAACATGCACACAAAATTACTGTATATAACGCACACTTTAATGATTGAAATGGCAATTGCCAAGCATTTTTAATATTCAAGACCATTTTAGTCTTTATACAAAATGATGTCGCCTGAAAATATATAAATTCTAATTCATTTGTTAGACAAAGTCCCAGAAGAGTCAGGACCATTAAACACTAAAAAGGCATCAAAGGAAGATTAACACGCGAATTATTGCATTTTTAGATTAACATGTATATATATATATATATATATATATATATATAGTATAATAATGTAACATAAAATATTAAAAGATAAATTGTAATTGCAACAAAGCGAACAATGGATGAAAATGGATTTAAAAACCTATAAAAACCCGCCAAAATATAAGTAGACAGATAAAAAGACAATACATCAAATTTTATGATTTCTAGAGCTGTCACTGACTATACAAATGATGATAAAAATATCTGAAGGTACTTCCTAGAACATCAAAAACATAGATTTTTTTTGCCTCCTAGTGATGAAGTTAATGAAAAAAAACCAACGGAAAATCTAATATTTTGTATCTGTATCATGAAGGGATTGAGACAGAAATTGTAAAATTGTAGCAATGCATCATCCGATTATTTCTTTCTAACTTGAAAAAATTCTCATTTTTGTTGTAACATATTATGCTGTATTAAATTGAATAATGAAATGGAGGAATATGATGCCGTTATATTAAAATAATCCTGTTAAACAGATGATTACTAAATTTGGCTGAATCTAAAGAAGTTATTAAAATAATAAGGAAGTAAGACTTAAGCATTGTTGTGTGTGTGTGTGTGTGTGTGTGAGCATTAAATTCATTAAATCCTAGAAGCCAGATTCAGGCGACTTAAACGCTTTATTTATTAGACTTTTATAAATATCTTTTCCGCGCTGTATATTGCTGCCTTCTTAAGACTTTTCAAATTTCAATTCCAAAAGATTTTTTTTTAAATATTAAATAAAAAAATCGGTACTTACGTATTATCGCAACCGTATTGGTGGCATTTTATGAAATGAAGCACATGGTAGCCAATAAGCTCATATGACGCATGCAAAATCAGGATTGCTAATATGACCAGTTATCTTTAACGTTGGCATTTTTTGTGATAATTCCTAGGTCCAACATTTCTTTTAAAAACATGCATCTTTTAAATAGTGAAACTGAATGCTGAAACTGTACCGAATTGTGTTTAAAAATTAAGGGGAAAAAATCTTACAATAGAATATCTTAATTGTATTATTTCTAAAAAAATACATCTTGGACTTATTTACACGAATTTATAATCATAAAGGCAATGATTTTGCTTTTAATATTTTTCTGATATGTTTAGTAATTTTAAATTTATAAGATGCATATTTAAAAGAAAATATCTAATTAAAATTAAGTCTCATATATGTAGATTTAATTTAAAATAGTCTTACATATTAAATTATGATTAAAATAAAGGTATATTATAATAATTATACTTTATAATTTCAAACATCTATTGAAGTATTCTACTACTTTAAGAAACAGACAAAGGTAATTTTTTTTTGAATTTGGCCATGTTTTTATTCTCTATAGCCTCTTTTTTTCTACTTTAAACTTTTAAATACTCCAATTAACAAAAATGAATCTTTTATTTCATGCTGGATTAATTCAAACAGTTACACAACCGAAATATTATTAATGTTTGCAGTATTCTTAAACTTAAATGTATTTTATAAATCTGAATACAAAAAAGACAAAGAACATGCTCAAAATACTTTCATTTTGTTCTGAATATCAGTTTCATAATTCTGTAAAATAGTTACAAATCCTATCACGAAAAAACAATAATAAATGCTTAAAATAAAAATACTTCTTACCTGTCTAACACAAATAATAACAAAAAAAAGAGAAAATACGATTAAAAGTCATTGAACTACAAATAATTGCAATTAATTATGATAAAAAAAGTAATGATATCTTTATAATTAAATTATATTAAAAATACCTAAGCTGCATTTTGGATTGAAACTTTAATTTTAAAAAAGTACAAACATTAGTTATGGCGTTTATCGTATTTTACCCATTTATTTAATGCACACTATCGAAATATTCTCAGAATTTTTTTTAGAGAGAACAAACAACTATATACACAAAATATTTTTTTAAATATTTTTTAAGTAGTTTTAAGGACCAAGGGGGACGTTTTTTATGTTATTAAAAAAAGGAAAAACACCTTGATAACTATTGACGTTTTCATAAATCATTCTTTTTTTCCTTCCTCTCTTTTAATTAGGAAATAATCAAAATTGGACTTTTTATCTTGAATATGAGAAAAAAAAGCTTCCTGATTGTAATTAACTTTTTTTCATAAATATCGTTATTATATATCACAGGAATTTCGGAATTTTTTTACGTGTCGTTGAAGTTTTCCTTCATAAAACCGAACGGTAGTTTCCGAATTCACTCAACTGTTAAATCCAATGATAAATTCCAGCAGAGAGAAAGAAAAAAAATCTATACAATTTCGAGAGTTAATATCGAAATTTAAATATTTCTTTTTACACAGCTTTTCTTACTTATTTTAACTACCATACGAAGTTTTATTCAAATCCTAAATCCGCCCTTTCGTTCATCAATGTGGACATATTTTCTTCCAACAACGATGGTTTCTTGGTAGAATAACTTCCTAAAGAAAATGATACCGACGTCATTTATTCACTCCTTGAAGAGTGTTTCGCATGAGCAATTACTGCGAAAAGGATTCTGGGAAATAGTCAGTGTTTTTCTGGTTTAAAAGTAGCGCTTAAGAATATCATTGTTAGAGAGGGGCTTCCTATTTCTTCTGTAATGAAATTTGCTTTTGGTTTTTATTTATGTACAATTTATGCGTGGACTATTAATTTTTGCAAAAATAAATAATTGTTCATTTTTAAATGTATGTATATATGTTTGTCATTTCCTTTTTGTATTTATATTGTATGACAATATATATATTTTTTCGGCTTCGTTTTAAAAAAAATGGTATTTTTAATTACTAATGAAAAATTATTTTTTTTAATTACGTAAGGTCTTTCTATGTAGGAATTGATGAATTTGTTTTCCTCTACGAGCTAAGAGTAAATAAGTTACCTCACACGATTTTTTATGCTTATCTATAATTTAAAAAATTAATAAAATAATGTTAAAGTTTATTTTATATGCCAAATGAAAATCAAGTCAGCCAATATTTATTTTTAAAGCAAAATAAAATATATATCTCAACTAATATATATCTAGTGTGTGTGTGTGACGCTTGATATTTTATAAAAGTTGTTTTTTTAATATATTTGAATATTATATATTTGTTCCTTTTAATATCTTTTATGCAATATTAAAATTAAACGAAAAATTCCTTGACAAAATTGTTTATTATTTTTTTTCTATTTACAGTAGACATTCGTTTTCAAACTTAATGTGATAAGGCGCTCTATCGATTCATTTTTTATTAAAGTCAGGTCTTTAACTTATTTTATGTTTTATAGAATTCGTTATACATTTTATAAACTAACATCGTAATTGTATTTAAATATATCTCTCTCTTTCCTTATATATATATACATATATATATATATATATATATATATATATATATATATATATATATATATATATATAAAGTGCGTGCAGAAGCCTTTTCATACAAATTTTAATTTGTAAATTGTATTAACCAGAATCAATGTTCATTCTCAATAAAAAAGTACAATTACTTTAGTGTTAAAATTTATTTCATAAAAATGTAAAGGGTTAATCATGCAAAAGGCTTTCATCAACGATTATTTATTTCAAAATAGATGAAAAGTGATACTTTCCAAAATTAGCATTCGAAAATCTGTACTGGGTGATTTTAAGTTTCGGTTATATGAAAAAATGAAATCGTATTTCATCACGCTAGATAAAAATGTGTTGAATAGACACATTTTTCTCGGTTTTTCATTTCTGAGTTTGTTCCATCTCAAATATTTTTATATCCTTCGAAATAATATTCTACAGAAATAATTTCCTGGATAAAAAATATTTTCATAATTAAAAGAGTAAGTTAGAATTGAATTCAGCAATATCAAGCGAAAAATACAATACTCAGCGTGATCATTGAAATATTTTGACATCACAATTATTTATAAAACTTCTCATATTTTCATTCTTCAAAAAATTTATAAAATAGTATCACTTAATTTATTCTTGTTCTTCTCTGAAATTTAAATTTCAAGCATTGAACAACGTTCTCAGAAATTCATTTATATTTATGTCACTATTATATTCATATCGATTTAGCTTTGAAAGTCATGCAATCTGTTATTGAAGATGCATTCAAAGTAAACTCTTATGGATTTTAGCACGGAAGTTTCGAATAAATACAAATTTCAGTTACGAAAAGAAAAAAAAAAGAAAAACTTTAAACAATCTTGCTGTTCCATGCAAAAAGAAAATAAATGTGTTTGCTTTTGCAGTATTTCTCGTAAACTCATAAAAAAGTATGTTTTTCACACTTTCACAATGATTATAATGATGATGATTGTTGATTTTTTTGGCACAAGAGCCAGATTTGTCTATACTGCGCTACACATTCGTTAGTATATTAAAATTTTAAAATTATATACACAAAATATATATAAATGTATATAAATAAATATATAAATGTATTTTAAAATAACCGATCAAAAATATAAAATTGAGCAAAGTATTTAAAAGTGCATAAATGTAAAATTTTATAGTCTAAGAGTAAAATAAAATCCTTATATATAAGAAAAATTATGTTTCATATAAAACATCAATTGAGTGTAAAAATGCAAAAAAGGTTTGAATGGGCAGTTTTCCCAACCAAATCAGTGAAAGTTAAAAGATTAGTCTTAAAAAAGGTGTTTCATTTAGATTAATATTGTGGACATTCTATTAAAATGTGTAAAATGGAAAGGTCACATAGACAAAAGTCGCATACTGGGGGACTCTCTCATAGCAGCAAATGCGTTAGATGGGTGTGTCCAGTAGGAAGTCGGGTCAAGCGAACATCATGTCTTCGTACTGGTATTGCTGCCCAATGAGCAGTGGAACGATGAATGCTATGTAGTTTGTTGATGATCTGTTAATCCCAAGTCTCTTGCCATATATGATGCATATAGTGCTGTATAGAAGTTTTTAAATCCTAGTAACAGACAGGCTGCTGCATGTGATCAGACATGGATCGTGCAGAGTTATCAGTCTGTTCAATACCAAGTATACCCACGTGTCCAGGTACCCAAGAAAAAATTATATCAAAACCCTTTATTTCTAATTTTCGCAGAAGTATAAGTACAGAGTGTTTTTTTCCAGGTATAGAAGTTTAAGTTGGCATTACTTTCCAAGATGGCGACCGATTTAACAGCTGTCAAGTGATTTATTCTCAGTTTGGTTTGGCAATTCATCATGAATAGACTCACGCCTGAACAACGCTTTCAAATTGTGCAATTTTATTTCTAAAATAATGGTCTTTCATAAGCGAATTTTGTTTAGCGATGAAGCGCACTTCTTTTTGAATAACTACGTCAACAAACAAAACTGCCGCATTTGGAGAGAAGCTAATCCACAAGTGTACGTCGAAACACCGTTACATCCAGAAAAACTGACTGTTTGGTGCGCTTTTTGGGCTGGTGGAATCATTGGTCCGTACTTCTTCAAAAACGATGAAGGCCACAACGTTACAGTCAATGGTGATCGGTATAGAGCCATGATTACTAACTTTTTCATTCCTGAATTGAACAATCATGATGTCCAGGAGCTGTGGTTCCAACAAAACGACGCAACATGTCACACAGCTCGTGCCACAGTCAATTTATTGAAAGACACGTTGGGTGACCGCCTAATTTTACGTTTTGGATCTGTGAATTGGCCTCCAAGATCTTGTGATTTAACACCGCTAGACTATTTTCTGTGGAGCTATGTAAAGTCATTGGTCTATGTGGATAAGCCACAAACGCTTGACCATTTAGAAGACAACATTCGCCGTGTTATTGCCGATATACGGCCACAAATGTTGGAAAAGTCATCGAAAATTGGACGTTTAGATTGGACTACATCCGAGCCAGCCGTGGCAGTCATATGCCATAAATCATATTTAAAATGTAATGCCGCAAGATTATCTTTCGAACAAAAAAAATTCATGTCAATCGAATAGTACATGGTTGTTTTATTGCTATTTAAAGTTCTATACTTCTAAAAAACACCCTTTATTTCCATCACAGTGGGTTGTCTATATTCTGTCAAAAAGTGTAAGGATTCTACAGCATTCACGCTGTCAGTGTTCACACAAAAATGACGATGGTTGGAAACTAATATATGTTGAAGTGCTACAAGAATGGCAGTTAATTCAGCACTAAAGACAGACATAGAATTATGTAAAGTAAAACTTAGAAAGGTATTGTTAAAACCAACACCACTCAAACTTTCACAAATAAAGTTATAGTCCCAGGTAATTTATTGTGATGAAAACATGTTTTTATACTATTTATTTTACTTCTATTTTAATCCCTTCCTAGTTTGATTTTCTTTACTGACAGACTTCATTTTTCTTCCATTTTCAACTTAAATATTCCTACTTGGTGTTCCTACAGCCAAACTAATAATAAGATATTGTATTTTTGTATTTCATTTTCATGTTTACAAAAATAGAACATTATCCTTTTTATAAAGAAGAATTTTTGGAAGAAAATATTAGCCATTTATTCAGTTCTTTTCTGATTATTCGTAAAACGATAGCAAAATCTATGTTTGATAAATTGAATAATATACATATGTATATTAAATAAAACTTGAATAACAGTGGTTTTATAACAGCCATATACATAAACATATTGTTTCGCAGATCCGGGTTCATGGATTTGAGAAAAATAACAGTTATTTAAGAGCGATGCGAATTTATTATCGGAAATCCAATTTTTTAAATACAGGATTCCGCAGAAATATCCACAGAATAAATATCCGAAGGTCTTCACACCTTCAACAGCAAACGAACACATTTGTCAGTGTTTGCAATACACGTATGTAAAAGATTATTCACAAGCACAGCCGAATTAATCAAAACAATGCTCACTAATCACTGGTTGAATCAAGACCTCTGGGTTGTGGCTGGCACTGCTCTATTTATAAACTTGGCGGAAATTTCCAAAAAAATCCGCACGCGTCGTAGAGCGTAAAATTAGTCGACGAATGTCTAGAAGAAACCAGAGGGTCTCAAACTCACCAACATGACCGCCAATGACGCCAAAATTTTTGCCAAAGTCGCCAACTTGATTGCAAAAAATGATGCCAACCAAGCTCTATCGCCAAGTTTTCACCAAGTTCTCATTGAATTGCCACTATAGCGTAAGGGATGGCGTTTGCTTGTGAATATATTACAATTTTAAGGTATTCGACTACGTTGAAAACGTCAATTTTGGCGAAAAGTTCGATTTTTATTTTTTGGCTAAATATTAAAATTCAAACGATTTGCTTTCTAAAACTGTTCTTGCTTTGTTAGTACGATAATTAGAAAAAAAGTTACAGCATTTTTAAAACAAGTCATATTCATCAAAAACAACCGGAAGCTGCGATTTCGAAACCGGAAGTCGTATTCTGTATTCATATTTTGTGTATTTTTATGTAACTTTTCATCTGAAATTGAATAATTTTACTTGCAGAATGATCTATTTTTTAGCCCCATTGTTTTAGTATTGAATTTTGTTTTGAAGAAGTGGCAACGATCATTCTGATTTCATTTGAAAGTATTGCTTGTTTACGTTTTTGCTGTGGCTTTTCTTGAATCATTTTGCTAAAATTCTTTCTATTTTTCTCACGTAATTTAACATTTAAAGTATTTTAATATTACGTAAAATAATCTCGTTATTATTTGATATGGAAAATCGCAAGAATAAATCTCGTTCGCAAAAAGCGAAAATTTATTGGGAATCGTTTTACAGAACGTACCAAGCCATTAGATGTACCAACAGTAAGTGAGCAGAAGTTGAAGACCACATCTGTCTCTTTTGAAAATATTCCATCTAAAGATGATAAAATGTCGGGGAATCGAATCTTTGATGTGGAAATTCTACGTACTGTATTCAATTGTTTGTGTTGTCCCTCCTGTTTGTCAGTGAATCTTCAGTTGACAGAAGATTCAATCTTTGGATTATCTTCAGGTATGACTTTGCAGTGCAAAAATTGTATGTTTGTGTATGCTTTTCAAAGTACAAGAAAAGCAAATAAAATGAACGACATAAATTTGCAGTTTGTGTGGGGAATGAGAATAATTGGAAAAGGCCATTCATCTTCGAAGAAACTGTGTGCCAGTTTGAACATTCCTTCACTGTCAAAAGCTGCATACAAATCTTGTGAAAAAAAAAAATTATTGAATGTTGCTTCTGTCGTATCAAAGAATGCTATGATTGAAGCTGCTGATGAAGTTAGAAAACTGAAAAACACTTCAGATGTTGCGGAATGTGGAGTTTCAGTCGATGGTACATGGCAAAGACGGGGACATTCATCGTTAAATGGTTGTGTCGCTGTTCTTTCAATTGACACAGGCAAAGTCCTGGATTTAGAAGTGATGTCGAAATGGTGCAGAAACTGTAACACATCAAAGAGTTCAGAAAAAGAAAAGAAACACCAATGCTCGTGCAATCATCAGGGATCAGCTGGAAGCATGGGGCCTGTCGGAGCATATAGACTATTTGAGCGTTCCCGTGAAACCAGGAAACTTCAATATGTAGAATTTTATGGTGACGGCGACTCAAAAAGTCATTTAGCTGTTAAAGATATCTATGGAATAGATAGCGTAAGAAAATATGAGTGTATAGGGCACATTCAAAAGAGAGTGGGCAGCAAACTGAGAATTATAAAAACTAAGGAAAAAGGACTTGGAGGTAAGGGTAAACTTTCTGACTCATTTATAGACAAAATTCAGAATTATTATGGTATTGCTATTAGGAGCAACATTGGTAATTTGGAAGAAATGCAAAGGGCTGTGATTGCAGCCTTTTATCATTGTTGTTCCGGTAAAAGCAATCCCATGCATGGCCAGTGTCCATTGGGCTCCGAGAGCTGGTGTACCTACCAGCGAGCACAATCTGCTGGCAAAGTGTTTTACGACAAAAATGCCGGTCTTCCCAAGAGTATTATTAACAAAATTAAGCCGACATATCTTCAGCTATGTGATCAAAATCTTTTGAGGAAATGCCTTCACGGGAAGACTCAGAATGCAAATGAGGCATTCAACGGATGTCTGTGGAACGTAGTTCCAAAAGAAATATTTGTAGAACTTCAAACATTTTCTCTGGGATCTTATATAGCTGTAATAACCTTTAACAAAGGTTTTAAAGGGCTATTGTCTGTATTAGAAGCCCTAGATATAAAAAATTGGGTCTTACACTTTACGAGGTTATGCAGCCATTGATCAAACTCGTATCAAGGACTCAAAACGACACTCTTTGCCCAGTGCAAAAGTTACAAGAAAAAAAATTCGAGCTATTATAAAGAGAAAAGTTGTTAATACTGAAAAGCATGAAGGTGTAACATATAAATCTGGAGCATTTTAGGTAATATTATTTATTTTTGTAATAGTTATGTCTTTTTAAATTCTTTAAATGCGTTTTTCTCAAAACTGTTTTTTTTTGATAAAATGTCGTAACTTCAAACATGATATCTTAAAATCTAATAAAGGTACATAAGTGAAACTTTGTACAAGTGTTTTTGAATACATATTCTAGAGAATGACCTATGGACTTAGTAAAATAATAATAATTAGTATTATTATTGCTCATGTTTTTATTAAGAAACAGAAAAAATTTGTCGAAAAGTGATATTAGTAAGTTCGATTCATGATAACTTTTGACTACAGTTAACAAACTTCAATATAATAGGTCATTCTCTAGTAAGATGGTCAAGAAGTAAATTGCAATGAAAAACTTTGAAATATGTAGAATTTTACGAAGTAGGAGTGCTTGAAAAAATATTAAAATTTTATTAAAATTTCTGGAAAATTTTTAAATTTATTAAAAAGTGTGTTCCGGTATTTAATTTTAACTGAAATTTTGTATGTTATTAAGAAAAATGAATCTTATAATGCAACAAGATTTTTACATTTTGCAGTTTTTCAAAAAAAGTTCTCCGAACGTAGTCGGATACCTTAACATAAAATAAATATAACATAGAGTAATAGAATTGCTTTACACATCCAAATACAAAATATTTACACCATTTACACAACATTCATGACAATATAATTATGATAAAACTGAGCAACATATAAACATAGAAATGAGTTTATAGTATATGATTTTCATATTTTTATATAAATGACCTATTATAATTATTCCCAAACCAATGAATCACACGCTATTTTATACAAAGTCTTATTACTCAACATTATTATACGTTAACCAATTATAATATTTTTGTATCATATGGAAACATTACAAAATCAAATTGAGTACTTTTTCATTAAATATTTCAACATCGTTAGGCGAGCTATTTTAAAATCTCAAAATTCAAGCGCATTTCTTAGGAAAATTATTTGCGCATGTTACAATGGAACAATATGAAGCATTTCATCGTGTGATTTTCTAAGCACAGCTGCGTGTTTCTGAGAAAATAGACGTGATTGTGGCACTCAGTATAAAAGAGTTATTGGTTAAATTAATGCATTGTGAAACTGTAAAAATACCATGGTCCAGCATGTAAGCTATAATTACCGTAAATTATGGCGTATAACACGCACTTTTAACAAAAAATAATAATATAAAATTGAAATTTATGGGAGCGCGTTATACGCCAAATATGAAAATAACAATAGAAACATGCATTAAAAGAATTAGGTTTCTACATATTACGAAACGCAGGTTATTTAAAAGAACGACATTCCTTATGAAATTAAAGGTATGTTATACTAGGACTGTACTATTTTACCTAAAGCTTTTGTATAACACCTAAAATAAAGGAGTTCAAAATATAAGAGCACTGCGTACGTACATTTCACGCGTTATACGACGAATATGACTTAAAATTTTAAAAAAAAAAAATTGTGCTTCAAAGTGTAAGTGCGTGTTATACGCCAGATTTAATGGCAAATATTTTGAGTAATTGTAAATATAAAGGTGAAGGAAGCATTTATTCTACTGTTTAAGTGAAAAATATGTTAAATTTTTTATATTGCTACAGATTATGTGACTTGTTTCGCATTAAGAGGGGCAAGGCAAACAATCTACCTTACCATCCGAAAAAGAAAAAAAAAAGGTTCAAAAAACTTTAAGGCGAAAAGTAATGGATTAATATATAACTAATAGAAGTATAGTAGAAAATTATATTGCTAAGGCGTACATATATATATATATATATGAGTATATATAAGGAGTATTCAGAATTATTCTTTAACGATTCAATTATTTTATATTCTTGATATAAAAAGAAAAGCTTTTTATTACTTTAGCAAATAATGAAAATCCCTTACTATTACAATAGAATTATTTTCTCTATGTAATTACGGTTTTCTAATTTAAACAATTTTGTATATTTGCTTAGATTTGGATGATTCTGTGCTTAGGTAAGTCAGGTATAAGTTTTCACATTGGTTGTATAAGAAAAGAGTTTCCTTACAATTCGTACAAAAAATTATAACAACAGCGCAATTTTTAATAATGAAGTATATAATAAGCTTTGCTTTTGTAATACTTTAATGGCAAATATTGTAATCTATCAATTATTTCTATGTACTTCAAAACATCAAAAACTTTAAACAAGACAATGGATTGCAGTTAAAGTAGAGTTAAAAAAATTTCATCTGACAAATTAGACAAAGTTTTAGTCTTCTAAGTATTTTAAGCATAAATATACGTGAATTTAAATATTTAAGAAATTTAATAATAAAGATAAAACATTTTTTTAAAAAAATTCTATGTTATAAAGTGACTTATTAGAAGCTATTTCAACAATCTCATCACTTAGTTGGAAAAATTTTTGCATTATTTTTTTCAATGAAAAAATATATTTTCAAAACAAAGATTGGATCTGAAATAATTTTTCTTTAACGAATGATGTTTCATTTTATTCGTCAACAAAAGGAAATAACAGTTTTATAAACTTTTAAAAATAGACAGAGTCTATACCTTTTGAGTGGAAAGCTAAGCTTACGTAAAAGTTAAATACTTGCTTAGTACAAAATGATATTTATTCGCGTTAACGGAATTTAGTTCAGAAATATCTGTAGCACTTATTACTGTTTCAAATTAAGGGAATTAATCTGATCGAGATAAAGTTCTGATCAATAATCTAATTACATCCTGACGAATGAAACTTCAAATAAATCGTCTTATTTAATATCATTTCATTAGGTAATGAAAACAAGAGTTGTACCATTGGTAATCCTAAATTACTCTAAGGTTTGAAGTCAAAATAAAGGATAGGAAGTTCATGGGAATGAATTTATAAAGACCTAAAATGTAATGTGGTAATAACTATGAGTGAAATCAAGTATTTTAACAGAATATATTGTGCCAGGGCAAATGCATTCTGTTAACGTAAATGCAATGCCAATGCAAGGAATAATATTATATATATATATATATATATATACATATATATATATATATATTTGTCAGGCTTGAAAAGTTTAGATTCAAAATTAAGGAAGTAATAAATGAAAATCGAGCGAACTTTTTACCATCGAGTAAGGATTTGTGGGTAAATAAGCCTATTTAAAGGTGGAGCCAGCGCTAACGAAGGATAACGCATACACGAAAAGTCTTAGCTGGTGTTGCCGATATGTTGTCTTTTGTACCACCCAAATGCGCGCCAAATGGCCGCCATGTTGGATTTTATATGATTGAAGCGAAATAAAGACGTTCTTATTGAGATGATGCCCTCCTCATTTTATCAGCAGGCCTGTCATATATATATATATAGCTATAAATAAATTAAAAAGAAGACTAATAAATCCAAAAACATCTTAAGAACACTGTATTATGCACACACACACACACACACACACACACACACATATATATATATATATATATATATATATATATATATATATATATATATATATATATATATATATATATATATATATATATATATATATATAAATATACACACAATACAGTGATGCAACTGTTTACAGATGATTCAACTCCAAGATTTATATGTTATATTTATGATTTATATCTTGCCTTTCTCCTGAAATTTTTAAACCTTTCTGAAAGCTTTGAATTCTCAGTTTAGTTTATTTTTTCATTTTTTATATATTACAATAAAATAAAATCCTAATAGATATTTGTTTTTTCAATTTATTTTTTGGTAATTAAGCGAATAAAAATTTCGTCGCAAACTGAGATTTTAGTCTCTTAAACTGCTTAAATTATATAAGCTCGCCTAAATGTTGCGTTGAGTGTCCCGGACGTATATATGTGTCTTTCCGAACTACGATTCCTTCCTTTGCTTTCTCTTAGTAAAGTTATTCAAAAAAGCGGAATGTAACAAAATGACCTTGACAGGGATTGTGAAGGAGATTTACTTATTTCAGAGTTATGCTCATTTATGCTTTTTATCTTCCCACCAATAGCCCGTATACTTGCGTTAATGTGAAAAACACAGGCAATGGAGAAAGAATCGCGTGACGGTTATTTAACACTCAAGAACACTCAAGGGGACTCAGTACAATCCAATTTACAAGAAATGTTAAAAAAATCAAATCTAATTTTTAAACGTAAATTATCCGTTATATGATTTTCTATGATCTCAAAAAATTTGAAAACTATAAGTCTAAAAACCGCTGAGTCATAATAATTTTTACGTTAGTTTTTATTCACATCCTAATCGCAAATTAAAACTTTAAACTAACGTATCTCAGAATGGTAAAATAACTAGTTTGTCTTCATTTAAAATTCTAAGAATTTTTACTTATTTTTTTAAATAATTGAATTTAGAACTGTCACAAATTTTTAAGGAATGTTCAGTTGGCATTTAAAAACAATGTTTTTATGAATGTTAATCATGCTCCAAAACCTAAAACAACTTTTGTCATAGATTGTTGGGCGTACTTGTAGATGAATTTTCACGCATGTGCGTCAATTTTTGTAGAGGAGTGGCATATTAAAATCACTTCATAATTTTTCCCATAAAAATCTTAAAATATTTCATGAAATCTTCAGCACAGAATCTGGTAACCAAAAGAAATTTTGAAAAATGTTAAATTAAAAAGTTTTGTGTAAATCGTACATGTTCCCTAAGGTGTAAGTTACTTACTAAAAATCCTAAAACAGAAATCAATAACTAAAAAATATACGGTATTTCAAGAACAAGATTATGAAACAGAGAAAATCACAGTAAAACAATATTACCAAAATGAAACTAGTAAGCACATTTTTGTAAAAAAAATATTTTTCATTCTTGTCAAATTATAATGATTACAAAAGGAATATGCTCATACGTATATCTACAAAATGGTTAAACATTTTTTATGTATGTTGAAATTTTCCTTTCTTCTGTTCCAAACTTATCTAAAGTAAAATAGTTGAACCAATGGGGTACTTAATTCTCAGCAGTTGACGAGTTAGTATTCATTTAGGAAGCCTTTATTTATATATTTTTATGAAACCAGATTAGAAAGGGCAATAACATTTAAAACAATTTCTTCTGAAATATCCTCTATTAATCTTTGCACAACTAAAGGAGTTATTTTCTTCCATTTTAAAATAGGTGTTTGCCGTACAAAATTAAAATCTTTCAACGTTTTTTTTAAATAAAATTTAAAGTTTTTCGAATGCGATTTCATAAATGCTAAGTTTTAGAATAAAACAAATAAGAATCAGTTGGTGTCACACACAATGATAAAAAATTTAAGACATTTATCTTATTCTTTTTAAATTTTTCAGTTTATTGCCATAAAAATATATTAATGTGTTTTATGTTATTCTGTACATAAAACAAAATGTCAGCAAAATAATGAAATATATTTGAACCAAGGAAAACAAATGCCTAACAACACTATTTATTGAGTCAAGTGACACATTGAAGTGATTGAAGTGACACATTGATTAAAAAATTACATATTGATACATGTTTTCTAATGATTTTTAACTGTTTTACGTCAGAGAAAACTAGAATAAACAGGACATCATCAATTTAATCCAACACCTTTATTTATCGCCAACACCAGAAATTAATAATCCCTTAATGGATAGAAGTATAATACAGGAAATAAGAACTAACGTCAAAATTTGTCACACACAGTTAATTTTTCTTCTTTGCCAAATGTGTAAGATATAACAGTATTTTATCAGAAACAAGTTACATACTTATATTTACTCTGAGTAACTTTATGGTCCTGTAAGGTTCGAGAGCTAAATCCTAGAGGAATCTTTATATTTTAGATACCATAAAAATCCGATATATATATATATATATATATATATATATATATATATATATATATATATATAGAAAGGATAACTTAACTACCCACAAAATAGATAAATACAATAATATAAAAAAAAAATTTCAATGTTGTTTAGATCATGTATACCCTTTTAATTTCTTAAGAACTTATATTCATCACAAATACATTAACCGTCTTGCTTCTTCGAATTCCAAAACCACCACACAGCAATAGCTTTTCAAAGTCAGTATCTTAGTGGTCTTGCTGTGAAGATTATATCATAACACTCATATCACAGTTTACATTTTTTCCACACACATCTTGAACATCTTACACATTGTTGACAACCAACCAAATTAGAGCCTAGGAAATTTACATTTTTGACAATCAACCAATTCAAATTCTACCATATTTGATTGTCGTCTTTTTTTATATCTGTCTTTGCTGGCTGGTTTAAAAGTTAGCTCAAAACATGTGCTTATGTATATTCGAATTTTTTAACTTGGTGAATAATTGATTTTCATTGATATCAAGAAGCTTGATCCTCTTCGTAAAAGCTCTGTGAGTAAAGAAATTTTGTTAAATTATTTTTTGAAAAATACTTTTCTTATGTAATTGTTTTAGGATTTTTCTACTTTTCTTACTTAATTATTTTGCGATTTTTCTGCATTAAGAGTTTGGGAGAGTTTATTACATAATAGTAGTGAGTGGTTTTATCATACTCTCTGAGTTTTCCATACTCTGAATTTTTGTTTATTTTATTTTATTTGGTTTTTCCTACCGAGTTGCAAAGGGGGAAGTTTAGCGTCTTCAAACTAATTTAACCCCACTTATTCGGTCCTAAGTCCGAAATTGCTTTCTGACTCGCTAGGTTCTTCTTTTTTGTAGTTTCATTTTTCATTTCTCTATAATTTTGTTCTTCATGTTCAGCTTTTATATTTTTATTACGCTGTTTCTTGTTATGTTCATTATCTATTATTTCTTGTTTTTGGTATATAATACATATTTCTTTCATATATATATATATATATATATATATTCATATAATGCGCATCCATACTTCCAAGCTACTTTCTTTAAATTTTAGGTATATTCGCCGTATAACGCCTCCCTTCCCCTCCACTTTTACCAAGAAACCCGAAATATACGGGTGTAATTCCCTTATGTTTTTAAGTCATTTGTTCGTGATATTATATCAAGTATTTTTCTAAAAATAGTATACTTCTAGAAATATAATACTTTACTTTCACAAAGAATATCATTTCTTTCAGACAAACAGTATGTCGATCTATGTAGATATCTAATTTATCATCCCTTTTTTATTTTTAAAGCTTTCATCATAATACCCTGCATATAACGCACACCCGGAAAATACGATCTTATTTTTTGTGTTAAAACTGCGCTTTATATGCCGGATTTTACCGCAATTCAATGATAGCCAATTAATTCCGTGGTTCTATCGACATAACAATCGCTGACATTTTACTTTTAGCTTCAGGTTTCAAACATACTCACACACAAACAATCATTATAAATATAAAATCCACATTGCAAATGAAAGAACTTGTAACTATGGCAATAATTAATTACAAAAGAATCTCAATTGTATTAATAGATAAAGAATAAAGACATTCAATGACAATAACCGAACATGTTAAATGCAATCCGTAAGCATGGCTCTCTTTACAGGACATGTTTTGCTTTGATGGGAAGTCACGTGTTTGTGAATTATGAAACTGTTATGTAAGAATAAACTAATCTCTACTTATTTTAAATTTATCTTACATTGGGAGGGTGCGGGAACTTGTGAAACAACACCAGTGCCGGTAATTTGTTTTAGCGGCGTTCAAACGCATGGGTCGTGTGGGCTTTTACCAAGAACTAATAAAGTGCTGGAAAATTAAGTACTTCAACTACTTTTGAAAGGATTATTTCTACTAAGTAAAGCAAATTAGTTTGGACACGTCGGTTAGTTGCCTGGCATGTTTATCGCGTTCAAAACATTTGTTCTTACGAACACTGAGTTTTCAGTAAGCTTTAAAGAAAGTATTCCTATTAACAAGCTGTCAGTAAAGTTTCTTGGACAATAATAGTTCTTGAGGAAATATCTTGTACTAGAAACTATGCAAAGATAAATATCTTCTGGTTTATATTAAAATCTGAAGCCTTGTAAAAGAAGATATATGATTATATATCATGATTTTTTTGTGTTATAAATTTACTGTAGAATGCAAGGAATGTTAAAAAAAAGTTGTTACTCATAAAATTCCATTTTTGAAACGCACAATACAGGTAATTCTTAATTAATACCCGATATTAGGGTGATTCTGTTGGAATAGAAGTTATTACTATTCAATATAGTTATTTTTCCTTTTCGTATATTAATTTGTAGAAAACAGTTTACACATAGTTTTCGTTTTATAAGGCATTTAATAGGTTAACTTAAATTTCAAATTCGTAATTTTGATATGAAAACTGATTAAATTTATTTGTAAATGAGAAATATTTTTGCGTGTAGAGTTTAGGAAAGTTTTGAAATGAAAGCGTTTTATATGTAGAATGCTTAAGAACAGGAGCTAATTCTTGTTCTAATAAATATGTTCAGTATATATATATATATATATATATATATATATATATATATATATATATATATATATATATATATATATATATATATATATATATATACATATATAAATACATATATATATAGATATATAAATATATATATATATATATATATATATATATATATATATATATATATATATATATATATATATATATATATATATATACATATATAAATACATATATATATAGATATATAAATACATATATATATATATATATATATATATATATATATATATATATATATATATATATATATATATATATATATATATATATAAATACATATATATATAGATATATACATATAATATATATATATATAAAATAAACATATATATATAAATAACGAAAATATAAAAATAAACAGATAGTTATAACCTAAGATATAACTATAAATAGGTAGAAGGCACAGCAGTATAATGACAAACTCCTGGCCTTAGGAACCAGGATCGAAGGATTAAACATGTTTTGGGGCCGACCAACCTTCACCTGAAATTTGTCATACTATATACCAAGAGGAAAGGAAAGAATTATATAAGAGAAATTTAAATATTAAAAAATCATTAAACTAAATAACATATGAACAAAAACATAACATACTTTTATTCGCATTGTGGACGTAGGTATATATATATATATATATATATATATATATATATATATATATTATTTTTTAGTTTTTAAACGACGTTTCTATTAGATCGTTTGAAGATTTTAAGGAATATACGAAATATTTTATAAGGGAAGTTATACCAATGAAAATACGAATAAAACATCCTAGCCATTTTTTTTTTAATTTTTAGGTATATTTGCCGTATAACGTGCACCTATTTTGTTTGTAAGAAACTCTATATGTTGGAAGGCAATGCTCATATGTGTTGAAGTCATTTATTTGATGTATTACCCCAAATTTTTTTAAAAAAAGTAGCGTGCTTCTAGAACTAGGATTCTTTAAGTTCACAAGCATGTCATATTTCTTATAAATAAACATTATTTCGATATATGTAGAAGTCCATTTTTTATACTTATGTTTTATTTTATTTTTAAATCGTTCTTTTTTATACCCGGTGTATAACGCGTATCCTTAAATTTCGATCTTATTGTTTGAGTTGAAATTCCGCGTTATACGTCGGATTTTGCGGTACTATATTTAACCCCTTAAGTGGTCATTTTTTACCCAAATTGCTTCATAAAAGGTCACATTCTTTACTATTTTTATTATAAAATACATACTAATGACCAGCGTCACCACAAAAAAGGCAAGATGAAATGATTTCCAGTACCATAGGCAAAGTAAATCATCACTAGCACTAAATAATACACTATTAGAATTAAAAATATGATGAACTCAAAGAAAGAAAGACTGATGACTAAGTAAATAAATGCAAATAATACTATAAAAATGTGTCAAAACAATACATTACATTAACATTTAGGAAAGAAAAAACTGAATGGGTTTTTAAATTCAAAACCTTCATACATCAAACCAAATTGCAGTAAAGTTTTTTTGCATCTGAAAACTTCAAATTATCAAACTTTTCATGCACTATAATTTAACGACAAACTAATGCTAGACACATTAAAAACTGACATACAACATTAATGCATTCACATTCTTCTTCGAATCATGAATTACTGAGCACAAAAACATCCCTAACAGGGGATTCTTTTTTTCTAACAACTAAGTTCTCAGTTCATCGTGTTGAGTCTAGCACGTTTTGAAGGAACGCCACAAAAAAAAGCAACTTCCTAAAAGTTTCCCTTATTGCGTTCCTTCTAAAAACATAAGACTCCGTTTTTGGTATCCTTTAAAAACTTGCCCATTTCATAGATGCATGCGAAACCATAATTTAGCGCGCTTAAGCGAGCTTTTGCGGTTACTCCGGAGACTGACGTGACTACACGGAATCTCGCATTTTACCAAACCTTTTGTATCCATTACCCGCCGTCATACGAGAATAATGCCGTGTGCGCACGATACGTCAAAATGTGCGAAATACTAACGAGAGAAAGCAGCTCTGTCTTTCTTGGAAATGGAAAATCTCTGTAAAAATTGAAGAATCGCGCTGGGTTGGAACTGAAGAAGTTTTGAGTTAAGTGATACTTGGGGCGGAGTACTCTTGAGCGCGTGCGGGTAAATTTTAATGGAACTGGTTAAATATTCAATGGTATTTCATTTTAGAAGCTGAAATATTTATGAGATGTGTTCCATAAGCAGATGGTGTTCTCTCAATTAGAACTGTAGTTTTTGGTGTAAGAAATCTTGGAAACAACACGTTTGTTTATTTTCGTGTATTCATGTGCACAGCTTAGAGAATAAACTCGATTCATTTATGGATAGGGATTTGGAAGGTTTGTGAATAATGACGTTTGTACAATCGCAATTGCTGTTCGTAATTACTATGCGTATTTGGTTTTTCTCGTATAATTTAATTCAAATTAACTCTTGCTTTTGCTAAATAGCAGTCTCCTTCATTTCGTATAAATAAATATTTTAAGAGTCATTTGTACTCCTATACGGTATAACCCAGAAAAATTGATTATAAATATGTTTATAAATATTCTTTTCTTTCTTTCCTTTAAACTATGGATATTATTATATTACTGTATTGTTAATGGAATATGCTTTACTTGGTTTCCAAGGCAAACAGTGCATGTATATATATTGGCTTGAATTTATTTATTATTAAACTATTTTCACCTGTCTATCGATCTCTCTATCTCTCTCTCTCTCTCGGTCTCTATCTAATTTTTTCTAATTGTCTATCAATCTATGTCGATGTATGTATAAATGTATAGGCATTTTAAGAATGAGATTTCAGTGTTATACAACAGGGACTATCTTATTTTTGATCTATACTATATGTTTTTATAAATTTATTTATTCCTTTGCTTTATATTTATGGTAACATATAAATGCAATATATAATGGCATATATAGAAATATATATATATATATATATATATATGTATAAAGACGTATATATATAAAGACGTATATATGTAAAGGGATAGATATAAATGCAATATATAAAGGGACATATTTAAAGCCATATATATAAAGACATATATATAAAGTCATATATATTTTAAGGTACATATTCATTCTATACATCAAAGAATATGTATTCATGTATTGATTAATTTCTCTTTTCATTTACTTATAAGAATTTTCTATAAACAACATTATTCCATTCTGCAACACAGTAGTGATTTTAAATACTTAAAAGAATGGACGTTTTCATTTATCTTCTGATTTTTTTTGCCATGATATATAGTTGAAATAACATAACAGCCCCACTAAAAATTTATTTCCAATTTGGTTTCTGTATATTTTAAATAAATAAAAAATAATATAATAAAAGTAAATTATTAAAATACTTCCATTATATACATTGATGTTTCCAATAAATTCCATAACAAAATGCATTATATTAACACATTTTTTGCAGTTCTGTTTACTCAATGCATTCTTAAGATATGTGTTATTAAGGATAATGAAACATACTCTGATTGCTATTGATTTATTGTAATACATAAGTTTAATAATGTATATAAAAGAGAATACTTCATAAGCCAAATATTTAAGGCCTGTGTGTGTTTTAGATTCTTTAGAACAACTGCACAAATAATTATTCCATTTACTGTCAGAATGGTGGCTTAGAAGCAGTATGCCCCCTTTGTAAGCCCATGATTGCCGGTTCAATACCGGTTCGAGTCGATAGATTTTCTGGATGTGAAAATCGTGTGATGTAATATGATTATTTGACATGTAAAATATCACTTGAGTATATTAATTTGGCTCTAGTATTCTCGTTAAAATTAAATCACAGTAATGTTTAGCATCCGATAAAAGATTGAATTAAAATCAATTTATGCGAGGAAAATTTGGTAGCGATAGCCGCCACTAGATCACGCCATTATGAAACAGCTCTGAAATTTAAGGATTTGCTGTGTCGGCAAAGTCTTAGTTGCCACCATGCAGCCTATAGGAAAAAAATATCCTATTTTCTTCTTAGTAGAAATTTTGTCCAGCATTTTCTTTTTATTAAATTATTTTTAAATTATTTAAAATACTATATACGTTTTTTTTTAATTTCAGCTAATGATTTTCAATAAATAGTTTCTCACACTATTTAAGTATAGTCATACAAAAATATATTCATAATTTAAACATGTTTGCATTTTTATTTCGATTTTAAAAACCTGTAATTTTATCTGTTTAAAAATATTTTTGCTTTTATGTTTTTCAGTGAGGAAATTTGGGTACTGAAATATGGATACCGCTAAAATATTTTCTTTCTATTTAATGCCTCACATTTGCGGTTAAAATTAAACTTAAGTGCATCATAATCCCGTTCATTATAAGAGATTAAGTACAGTTTTAATTATAAAGAGCTAAGTTTTATAAGAAACATGAAAAAAAAATCACGTAAATTAAAATATAAGTAGATGTTAATGCTTCAATTTTTCATATTTTGTTAGTTTAACTTTATTATGTTATGCACATTTATTTTATTTTTGCCGAAAATAATCCTTTGAAGTTTACACTGCTTTAAAGTTTCAAGATACTAAATACATATTCTTTGTTTTTTCCTCCCTTAACATTTTAGAACTAATTGTTATTTTTTCTCAACTACTTTAGTAACACTACTTGTACTATATAATGGCTTTACGAATTACTTGTTTTCAAAGTTTGATAGCTTGTAGATCATACCTTATAAAGGTATTTCAAAAAATATGGCACTAAAGGTTTTCTAACAAAAATCATACATAAAAAAGCAGTTTAGTACCAGGCACTGCAATTGTACGTATATATAAAACATCATTTATAAAGGGAGAATTTTATTCCAAAATAAAGCATTTTCTTATAACCCATTTCTTACTAAAACTGCATTTTCTCTCTAACCAACTCTTTTGAAGGGTCTATGAGATTTTTGTAAATATTTTTTTTTCTGAACTTTTTAAAAGCTCTGCAGAATTTAATTATTTTCTGCACAGATTATTGACTAAATACAAAACAATATATCAACTCGTACAAATTCGATATTATTTCTTATAAAAAATAATTACATCTCTAACAAGGTTTAAAAAACTTCTGATAAGCTTATTTTAGCAAAATTAATTTTTTTACAACACTCAAAAATTTCTTAAGAGAAAAATATTTTTAAATAATGGTATGAAAAGAAATTCTTTAGAAAACTCTGCAAATTATGCATGACTAATAAACAACAATTACTATGGGAATTATGTTACTTAACAAAAACAAGATTCATTTTTTGTCCTTTATTGAGATGTATATCAATATGACTGTCGAATAAATCCATTCCATTTAATCTGTAATTTCTTACACATTTTAGGAATGGATTAACTGCATATTTGTTTGGAACTGCATATATTCCTTTCTTTAATAAAAATCACGATTATTCCAGCTTCATTGCGCAAATCCACAGTTATTCCTGCAGCATTACAGATATCATTTACAAACATAGTACAGGCTGTATTTCCACTATCCTAGACATTTGTCAGTTCAAAAGTAAAAAGGCAAATTCAAAATAATCTTTTTTTTTCAAGTCTTCATCAACTAGAGTTCACACACATACGCAACGTCTTTTGCTAACATTTTATAGATAGTTTTTTTATATTATTTATTTATTTATTTTAACACTTAAAAATAATAAAAAAATACATTTTTAAACATTTACGTACAAAATATGTGTGTAAAATTACAAGGACTCTGAATCTCAGAGCCTTTGTAGAATTTTGGTGTTTTTCCCGTTTTTTTATTTTGTTAGATTTTTATATTTACAAATTCATTTGTATTTCAATTAAGTTACAGTATTATAACAGGCAAAATGTCAGCAAAAATAAGTACTCTTAACTCACAACTTTGAAATTTATCCCAAAGTTTTAAATTTTTGAAAGCTGCCTTAAATAATACATATAGTTCGTGTATTAATATAAAATTTAAGAAAGGCAATAAAATAAAATAGAAAGTTGCATCATATAATCAAAAGGGATTTATATGTGTAATCTTTTTTACTCCAATGAGACTACCTATTAGAAACTTAGCCTTTGCAGACACACGACAATTCTCCAAATGTGAGAGCAATTTTATATTAGCAGCATCTAGTGGCAGCCTCGTTACGAAATTTGAATGCTTGGATTAGTTTTTAATTCGTATGATAAGTATATAGTATATCGTCGGCTGTATACATATTTAGTAACTTTATTTAATTTAATTTCAGATCAGTAGCAATACACAGTACCATGCAATTAAATATATATTTTACCAAAGAAATGCATGTAGAACGAAATGTTCCTATGTTGCTTCAATCACATTAAGTTTTGCTGTTATTAAAAATATACATAATTTGAGTCCTTGAATTCTTATTAAGAACATTTTTAAGTAAATTTAGGTTGGCTCACACATGTTAAATTCAGCTTTTACAGTGGACTGAATTCAACACAATAAATTCTGCAGATGAAGCATTTGTCTCTATTGTACTAGTAATGTATGCTTTATTCACATAACTATTAATACGTTGATAGATTTTTTTTATTTTAAAAGAAATACAAGGAAACTTTAACAATAACAACTATTCATGCTAATTGTATTCTGAGTAAAATAAAAAGGAAAAATATTGAGTTAAAATACAAGAACGTGTTTTAAATGTACTTAGGCTTAGTACTTCTTGCAAAATATTCGAAAAATAAAAACCAAAATAATAATAAATCATTTTAAAACAAAAAAAAGTCTAGATTTTTAATTCTTACCTCACTCTACCTTAATCTTCTTTAATTTTCAAACAAATAAATACTTTGCTCAATGTATCTTAGAAGATTAATACCCAATTTCAAAATATATGTATTCACTCAATGTAATCGAAATTTTTACAAAGCTTTATTTATATTTGCCTCTCTAAACGCGTTATTGAATAAATAGCACGTCTAATCAAATTTATAAGCTTTTCTAGAATCTTCTAAATGAATAATAAAACTATTTTTCGTTCCGAGGGATATGTAGTGCATCGAAGTAAATTCAGCAAAATCCAATTGCTTTAGCCGTAAGCTTGAGATTTATTGTTCAACTTGAGCGTCTCGTCACATCAATTTGTTCTTCTGCCACTGCAAGAAAAAACGAAGGTGCGCTACATAAATATCGGACTAAACACAATTCGAGGATTCGTAACAAGATTAGCTATACTGAATCCGAGCTAATCTTGAAGGATTCTACGTTTTTGAATATTTTTATTAATGTTACATTTGATCAAATGGTGACAAATTTTTGTTTTCTAATTCCATATAAATTGTGTTAAATATTTGAAAAATTGCTTACCAATTCGTTTAAAGAACATAAAGCGATCGACATGTACAAATTTAGAAACAAATAAGATTTCAATAGAAATGGAATTTTTTTTCTCTAGGAAGGTTTTTGTTTTTACGAAATGTGAATGAGTTATAAGCCTCTTAGAAACAATTTTTATCAATTTTACTCTTTTTAATATAAGAATTTATATGAACGTTATGGAATTATAAAATTCGAAAGAATAAATATATATCTATATATATATAATTATATATTCTTTGTGAACTTGAAAAAAACAAAATCATAGTTATTTAATCCAAAGCTACACTAGTATTTTTCTGAAATGGTTAACTCTGGAGAAAATCATTGACTGGATGATAAAGTAATTGGTTACGTTAAACTACATTATGTCTAATAATGATTTTGGCACAAGCATTCATACCTCAATCATCATTAGATATAATGTAGTTTAATCATAAAAATAATGCATTCTTCTCGGTAAAAATAATTCCTCGTACAAGTTCGCATCTTCAGAGCCCTGATGCTTCCGTCTAGGGAAGAAATGGCGTCAAATTTACCAGTGGTGATGGGTATCTGCCTTTATGGTGCCAGTCTAAAAAGAGATACCAGCTTTCGCTGAATGTACTAAGTATGCAATGGTAAAACACCAATCCGCAGCCCATAAGAAATAAAAAAGAAATAATTGAAACACTATATAAAATTAAAAAATATAAGCAAAACAGACTAATAACTAGTCAATATTAAAGTTCAAAAAAAGTTTAATTTAGGATGGGCTGTTTTAAAGCAAATATTGCGCAATTTTTGAAATACAGCCGTTGCTTTCTCATTATCTCCCAAAGAATTTTACAAATATTTCCTAATTCTTGAATCCGACTACATAAAAAATTGGATTTTGAGAATATATATATATATATATATATATATATATATATATATACAGTGGGTGGTCAGTTAACGAACATAATCCGTTCCAAGACTATGTTTGAAAACTGAATTGTTCGTTAACCGATCATCCATTCACCATAGACTTTTATATGAAATCAATTAATTCGTTCTGGAGACGATTAATTCGTTCAGTCAAAATGAGAGAAATAATTTTCTGCTTTGAATGAAATCAAAACCGAAACTGATGGTCTAATTTGTATGAATACTCTATTGGAATTTTTTTTCAATAGAAATTTGAAGTTTAATTGGTAAGCAACATAATTCAGGAGAGATGAAAAACGATTTTTAGTCCGTTTCTCATATTTCACGTATTTTTACGTCATCGGCAACTTTATATTTTATAGTCTGCACTGCTTGGAATAAATAAGAATTTGCTTAATTTATTCGCCATGTTCTAACAAATTCACTCGCTCATAGCTTATCAGCTCTCAGAAAATATTGTTATTCATATTGAAATTTAAGTATTCAAGTGTGTGAGTATTGATTTTAGCCATAATAATAATTATTGAATGACTCAAGTTTTATTTAGTAATTATCAGTACTAAGCATGATTTGAGCATTTCTGCTTTCAGTGATCATATTTTGTATGCAAAATGATAACAAATGTTAATTTTTTTTCAGAGCCGAGAAGTGTTCGTTAGAATTCATTTTGTTCATTAACCGAATATGTGTTCGTTAACCAAACACAAAAAAATATTTCTTGAAAGTGTTCATTAACCGAATATTTGTTCGTTATCCGAACACAAAAATCTTTCGTGAAGGTGTTCGTTAACCGATCACCCACTGCATATATACATATATATATATATATATATATATATATATATATATATATATATATATATATATATATATATATATATATATATATATATATATATATATATATGCCAATTGTTTTTATATCCAGTAAAATACCTTAATTATTAACTCTTTAAATCTGACTTTTTACTGAAGCTCGTAAACATGGAATTGGAATTATGAGTATTTTAATATGAAATTTTAAGAAAAAATATCCAAAAGTTGTTATTTTGTAATCGGATGTTGAAGTCTTCTTATAAACATTCATTTTTCTTTCTATTTCTTTAAGAAAATATTTACTAGATATATATTTAAGGGGAAAAAACCTTTAAAAGAATATTAAGATACTTTTTGAAAAATCTTTCTTATCCGACATATTTATTTTTTGTTTCCTAAGTAATTTTTTATATTTATAAGTCAATTTTTAAAAATTTTATTTTTACAAAACAGAGTGATCATTCAACAGAATATTTCTATGTCTATATACATTTTTGTAGAAATGTTTTCGTGCTGTTCTTCAAAGCTTCAGCTAAGAGTTTAGAAACATATATTTTAGGAGTGGATTTATTCATATTTTAATATATCATATTAGAGAAACTTAAACAAAAGCATTGCTTATTATTTATATTGATAAATATTGTTAAAATAATGTGAACTCGTCAAAAATCGTATTTATTTCTATGAAGAAAAGTCTTAGATATAAGTAGGCAAAATATTATATTAAAAGAAACACATTCCATAAAAGAAGAATATTTTGATAATGGTATTTTCTCTTTGTTTTTTTCTAATGAAATAAGATTAAAAATATTGTAGTAATATTTTTAAAATCTCTTTCTTATTTTTATTCCAATTTGTGTAACGATGTTAAAATCGTGAAAAGTATTTACTTGTATGCGCTTTTTCTCAATCACGGTTAGGAAAGTAGTGATCGTATACCTTAAAATACCACAGACGTAGACGTAACATTTTTACATTATGTTTAAATTTGTCTGTACAGTAATACAACCACTTATGAATTGAACAATCGATTTCTTATAAACATTACATTTTTTTGCTATATAAAGGCGATAAAACTGCAGACACTACTTAGCGACCATGCTCAAATGGTTACAGAAACTACATCGAATTGAACAGAACATTTAAAACAAATCAACAACAAAAAGTTCTTTAAAAACTAGGAAGCAAAATTGAAGTGCTTTCCTTCATAAGACTTTTGTGATTCTTACTAAATTCCCATACTTATCAGGTTTTGTTTTAAATAATCACTCAAGGCATCCGACTAGATTGGGAGAACAATTTCTCAAAAAAGATTTTCAGAAGAATTTGTTTTATTTTAAGGAACATAGATAGGCTTAAATAGTCATAATTATTAAATAAATAGCATATAATAGCAGTCCTTTGGTTTTGAAAAAAAATTATTTTAATGAATTTACTAAATTACAAAATTTACAAAGTCAAGAAAAACGCTATAAATAAAAATACATTGGACATAAGGCAATTTTAATTTCTTTGATCTATCGGAAGTGTCACAAACTGAAAGGTAAATAATATTTTAAGCAATAAATATATTTTATAAGCATTTAAATTTTATTTTAATGATTTTTCGTCAAAAATATTGTATGTTCCAAACTAAAAATGGCTTTAATATGTGATGAAATGTAACCATCTTAAAACCTTTGGTTTGTGACACTCTAAAAGACTCAAAACACATACGATATAAATTTCATTAAATTTGATTGAAATGTTTTGTAGATACTCCGTTTTAAGTGCACAAATTCTCGTGAAAATTTCATTTTTCAAAAAATAAATTTAAAAAATTATCCGTATAATTTACATAAAGTAAATGCTATAAAAACAACTTTAAAATCTCTCTAGTGTTATAAATTATTCCTTTTTCCTCAATATTTATACTTCTTTTTTTTCTAATGTCCCTAACATCAAACATCAAAAAGTCTTTCTTTCAACCTTGTCGGATACCTCAATTTGCTATAAGCCAACTTCCATTTTTCATGTCCTAACCTTTTAAATACAAAGGCAGTCATGACTAATAAACAGTGAACTCCCTACCTCATAGCAGACAATATTCTATAGTTTAACAAGAGATCAATATTTTAAGTTTATGCTTAAATTATATAGTATAAAATGACATATATATCTTGCAATGATCTTTATAATGAAGTGCGTGCTAACCAAGTATGTCCTTAATATTCGCTTAGTTCGTTTAGTGTTTACATTTACCAGCAGGTGTATATCTTTAAGTATTGATCCTAACTATCGAATTACAATAAATACATACATTTTTAAAACCTCACGTATGCTCTTAGTCTAGTTCATAGTACTTAATCAATATTTTAACTTTCATGCTTTATCTTATCAACATTTAATCAGAAAGACATACTTCTGCATTATGTATGTCTCCGCACACTCTAAGTCATCAATTTCGTATTATAGATTGAGGTGAGTGTTACCCTGTCTTTGGCGTAATATGTCCCCAGGGACAAGACGCCGTTAATCAATAACCTACTCTCGGGTTATAGAAATGTCCCTGAAGCCTTAAGCAAAGTCTTGATTTGATTTGGACTGTGGTAATATTCCCACATTTTTATAAAATAGTTTTAAGTAAAACAGTAAACTCTCCTTATAAAGACCAAAATTATGAACTATTTTCTCCAAAAATAATTTTACGTCATAGTTTGTGAGTTTTACGATACATTCAATATAAAAAAACGTTAAATATTAAATGATTAATTTTAGCAATACAGTTCATATTACAATTCATTTCATTAGAATATAGTATAAATGATACATTACAGATTTTTTTTTGAAATTTTAGTGTGCTAAGTTTAAATATTAAATGTAAATTAATAAAATAACTTTTTAAAAAAATATACAACAGTTTCGGGTTAGGGATTGCAATACCGGTATACCGGGATACCTAAAAACTATATTTTGAGCCATTTATATAATTTCATAATACCGGTATTCACAAGTTAAAATACCCTTTTTTCGGTATTTACTGGAATTTTTTTTTTAAAATTTTCTCCACTATATGTTCAAGGATCGCCAATATAGCAAAATGGAAAACTTTTTGTTTTCACGTCTCCCTGACAAGGCGAAATGAACTCAACTGTGAATATAATTTTATTACATACAATTAAGAGAAGTGATACAATACATGCATCATCCAAGGAGGTGGGCCAAATTCTAATGATTGTAAAAACGAAAATGATAAAGAAGAAAATAGACCAACTAACGAATTCAAATTTGATGAAGTTTATGGTAAACGTTCTTAAAATTTTTTATACCCCAAACCTATCAACATTCAGAAGAATTCTCGGTTCAGATATCGATCATGATGATGACCCTAGTGTCGATAATGAAAAGGAATTGTCTCTCGTACAAAAATTAGAAATATCGATTACAAAAATATTTCAACAAACCAAAATGCAATACAGAAATTAGCAACATATGACGCATTTTCTAACAGTACCACCAACTAGCAAAAATGCCTGAAGAGTATTTTTGACAGCTAGTAATTTTTGCACAGAATTACGTTTCAAGCTTAATGTCAGTACAATTGATGCATTATGTTTTCTTAAGATCGATTTCACAAATTTGTAATAATACCACAGACTGAAAAGTATCATTTACACTTTTTTGAGATTTAAATAAATAAGATGTCCCTTTAAGTTATTGTGATTGTTTGTATATTTTATAATTTATAAGTTACAAATTATTTTTTGTGAAATTTACTCTAATAAAACTGGCAAATAAAACAAAGAAACACCTGTGTTTTCTTTCTTTTGTAAAATTTTTACTACCGGTATTGTGAGCTTTGGTCCAATATTGCAATCCCTATTTCGGGTATAATAATAAAATTCAAGCGAGCAGAATTGATAAATTTTCACAAAATATTTAATTTGCACACAATTTTATTCGAAACATTCTGGTTTGCTGCACAAAAAGTTAATGTAATGAAGTATATGGATAAACATAAGCTATTCTTGCAAGCATTGCATAGGTACACACTATGAAAAACATAAATAATTTTTCTTCTTGTCCTTTTAATATGAAAATGAAAGTATTTAAGTCACTCTATGCATATAATAAAGGGTTTTTTTTTTTTTGGAAGATCTAGATTGTCATTATAGTTTGTTTAAAAATATCAAATTGATAGACCAATAAGATGTTGAGAAGTTTTAAAATGATAAAACGCATATTAATTTACATTCACAATCATACTCAACTCAAACTAGTTGATTTCGTTTTGTGAAGTATTTCTAATTTTAAAAAAAAGTTATCCCCGATAATAAGATTACTAGAACAACCAAACAAATAAACTCTAAATAATATAATATAAAATTTTAGAGCTTCAGATTTATTTAAATGATATAACCTAATAAAAATGCTCTTAAAAGCGTACTGGAATTAAGTCTTATAATAAAATTGAAATAAACCAAAGATTTAAACATTAATCAAGAATTAAAAATATTAAAATATTAAATCGTTTATTTTAATTAAGTGGAACATTGACATTGTTTGCTAGTTACTTCATGATGTGCATTAACGTCAAATATATACATTGTTTTATTTCTTGTTGCGGGTAATTTTCAAGATTGTTTTCTGATTTGCCCTTGCTGAAACTTTTGATTGTTGATAGCCTTAAGTGATTAAATGCCTCATTTCTTACAGATCATTATCTTTCAATTTGTTATTTTAATTTTCGTAAAAACTATAATTTTTATTGTCCTACCTTGTCCATTTCAGGTTAAGGCGTGATATTAAATAACTAGGTTTTGAAATAATTAGTTCAATTCTTTTACAAAATATGATTGTAAACCTTACATAATCTCTCGTGTGCATATTTTTTCCCTTTGTCGTTTGTAGGTTCAATCACTGCAGCTGTTTTGCGTGACAAGAGTTGTCTAACATGATTGTCATGCTCTATTATTAACTGTCATAGCAATTGTTTCATATTATCTACTTCCTTCCCATATTATATGCTGCTAACATTATGTAAAAAGTAGATTTGTATTCAGAAGAAACTACATTTTTTTCAGATTCAAATCAAAATTTTAAAAATTACATACAAGTGCTTATAATAAAAGAAACGTATTTTAATATAATTTCTAATCACCAAATATAATTTTTAACGAGGAATAAATTCACAAATACATTATTAAAAACTTGCATACAAATATAAATACAAGAAAGTACAAATATTAGATTATAAACTCCGTCAACTATATTTTTCAGAAATAGAATCAATAGAAATTAATAACGAAGTTCATGTTCTTTTGTTAATTACTTAAAATCAGAGAATGCAAAAAAATAAAGAGATAAATTCGAATTACTGGAGTGATATTGCGTACAAGAAGAATTTTAAGATATTTGAAATTCCTTCAATAATTCGGATCTGAAAAAGTTTTCTAAAAATAATAAATCATTCAAAATAAAAATAGAACTGTTTTATTTTCTCTTTAGGAAAACATCTGCAATGGTAAATAAGACGTATTTGTTTTACTTTTGTATCTAGAAGAAGATTTATTTTGTGTAGCAGAGTACATTTAGTTATAACATGACTTTGAAACAGAATGTTGCATTGTATGTTGGTGCAGTTATTGGAAACTCATTACGAAACTGTTTAAGTAAATTTTTCTAGTTTAATTGATTTATGGAACGCACATACAGATTATTTTCTCTAACAGAATTTAAAACTTTATGTAAATTAAATGTGTGCCAAAGATGCAGAATATTTTTTAATTTTATTTTTATTGACATATATTCGTTAGACATATATTCACACTATCGTATTTCGAGAATAATTTATTCATTTTTGATATTTTGCATGAATCGTAAACTGTAAAACTTAAAATATATGCAACTAATAATAAAATGTGTGTGTGTTATTTCCCTCTTGATACTATCTAACACATTCAGGACTCTATATAACGAATTCGCTAAATCCCGAAAAAAAGTTCGTTATATGGAAAATTCGTTACATAGAGATTCATATTCCAATTTTCTTTATAAATCACATAAAATAAATTTCAAATTCATAGCCACTATGTATTAAAAAAAGCAATTATTCACAACTTTTTGTCAATTAATATTCCATAAAATTCGGTATATAACGAGCACCTATAATTTCCAGCTGAAATTTTCAATCTTAGGTATATTCACCGAATAACGTGCCCCCTCCCCATTTCTTACGAGAAAATCTGAAATGTACATGCATTATGCTATTATGTTTCGAAGTCTTTTTTTTTGAGATTTTAAACCAAGATTTTGAAAAAATAGTATACTTGTATAACAACAACCTTTTAAGTTTATAAGAGGAATGCTATTTCTTTTTAAAAAAACAGAATTTCAATGTATGTAGAAGTATAATTTTTTTTCTTTGCTCATTTTTTTATTTGTAAAGCTCGGATTTTTATGCTCGGTGTATGACGCTCTCCTGTGCATTTCGATATTATTTTTTGTGGTAAAATTGCGCGTTATACGCCGGATTTTACGGTATATTTATTTTAGATATCTTACCTATCTAAAAAAAGAAAAAAGAAAACCTTCAAGGAGAAAGTTTATTGACTCTTTTATCCACTTCTTGAAGAATTATTTTTTTTCTTTGATGCTGAAACACATACGTTTTACATTTTCGAGCTGCAAGGAAAGAAGTTAACAGTACGACGGATCAACACTACAAATGAACGAAGACTAGTTCAAAGACACGAGAAAACTCCACTGAAAATAAAAGGGGATATCGAAGATGTCTCTAGTGAACTGGGCATTGGGGGTTAAAAGTTGTACTTCTTGTATGAAAGGTTCAAAATTCTATTGCATTCGGCGAGTTGAGCACCTATTAACACCTGCTCAATATATATGACCACCATAAAATGTGTTAAAAGAGAGAACAACTAAAAAATTCCCATACATATTTTAAAATAGGCAGACGAAAAAGTGAATCACAAGATAAAAAGTTAATTAAATAAAAAATGTACTTCGTTATTGGATTGGTATTTTTCAAAGAAAATCGTGAAGCGTTCCTAGTTCCATTAAAAAGTTCGCTATATAGAAAAATTCGCAATATAGAGGTTCGTAATATGGAGGTTCGACTGTACTTTTATAAACTTAATACTATCTAATACTTCTATAATTCGGATACTATCTGATACTTTTATAATTTTGATATTATATAATACTTTTATAATTTTGATATTATCTAATATTTTTATAATTTTGATATTACCTAATACTTTTATAATTTTGATATTATCTAATGCTTATATAATTTTGATATTATCTAATACTTTTATAATTTTGATATTATCTAATACTTTTATAATTTTGATATTATCTAATACTTTTATAATTTTGATATTATCTTATACTTTTATAATTTTGTTACTTTCTCTATAATTATCTAACATATACTTTACTTCGCTGGAATGGTTTCGAAATAAAAGTGTTCTTCGTCAATACCCTTTAATTGCATCGATAATAAACACTAACTCACCCGGTAGAAGTGAACCTTGAACCTATGAACTGTTGAACACTATGCTCATAGCCTATAAAAATAAGTAATTTCTTTTAATACAAATCGCTATAAGGTAATAGCTGAAAATTTCATAACGCATTAACAATCATTCATACAACCAAATTCAAAAATGTCTTCTTCTTTCTGCTACCACCATATAACGGTGTCAGATCGAGGCCCATGAATTTCATCACGGCGAAGAGTTAATTCGTTACGCCTATCGTTTGCCATAGTTTTGAGCACCATACTGGTAAAAATTCTTAAAGACACAGTGCACTAATTAAAATTATATTAGGAGAACAGGATAGATCAGTTAAAATAAAAAATAAACGTATGCAGTTTATTTAAAATTCTTCACGATATATATATACATATTATCAGTTCGTCCAATTTTCAGTTCCATTAAAATATTTAAATAAAATATGCGTTAAATTATATATTATTTTTATGATAGTATTCAAAATGCCAAATATTGCTGTAATAGTACATATTCCAGAAATTTTACTATTAAAAGTATTTCTTATATGTCTATCTCAAAGAAGAACATATTTTAACCAAACTTGCTCTGTTCAAAGTTTATAATTCTGTTTTTTCTGCTAAGGTTTCAGGAGTGTTAATTTTGCCTCTAGAGCTGAAAATATAATCATTTTCTGACTAAACATTATACTCTGAAGTTAAAATTTAATAATTCGATTCATTTACACATTGTTTATAAAGGAATGAGGTTTAAAATAAGTGTAAAATGTTTAAAATGTAACCGTAAATTTGAAAAAAAATTATAAGCATATGAAAATAAGAAACAATTATACAAGAAATATTAAATAAATTTTACATTGAGTATAGTATGTTCTCAAATAGCAGCTTTTTATGAATAAAACTTCATAAAATTATAAAATGTAAAAAACTTTTTATATCCTACCTAATTTTTGTATTATATGTGTCTCTAGTATTTCAAAAAAATTGAAATTAAATGTAATTTTTGTATTTTTCAAGGAATACTTTTTATTATTTTATTCATACATAAATATACTACAGTGTAATAAGAATTTATTTAACATATATAAACTTATTGCTTATAATTAGAGCTGGTATTTTAGAAAATTGTTATTTAAACTTAAAAGTTTTTAAGGAAATGTTTCTTTTTTCCATATGCTTATAATTTTTAAAATTATGATTATATTCTCAGCATTTTTGACTTTTATGAAACATGATTCCCTTATAAATAATGTGTAAAATAATCGATATATTTAATTTTAACTTTAAATAATTATATCTAATCGAAAATTGTTTACATTTCCATCTCTCGAGACAAATTTAACATTTCTGAGACCACGTTTAAATAAACGAAGAATATACATATTTTATAACGTCAAAGAATAAAAAATTATCAAAGTCTTTGTCTTCCTTAAATGTAATAAAATTATCAGTAAGTATTATTTCATTTAAATTAGCGGTAAGTGACTAATCATCTGTTACAGAGCTAAATAACGAAACAACACCGAAACCACCTGCCTTCAAAATAAACTTCTCTGCCAAACAATTCCTACTTCACAATTCCCCTTCCATCAATATCGACCATGTAATTACATGTCATTTCAAACTTGATAGGTCAAAAGTTAAAAACTTTTCCAAACTCTGTGTTTTCATTCTGTGAGAAAATGCGAAATCTTCTGAATTCCAGTTGGACGATCTCTTCTGAACGGTTGAGGCTGATGTCCAATCGATTATTTCCCACTTGCTTTGTTCTCTTACGACTCTTCGTAACTGGGTCGCACCACTGGAACCTGCTTCGTACAGATAATGACCCCATTCTATGTAGGTTACATTTGGAACGGTACCGGCAGAAATTGAAACGGATCTAGTCTATGGGCTTTCAGAATAGCGAGGCGGCTTAGAAAGAGATTGTTCGACTGAGAGGTATTTATTTCGAAGGAAAAGCTTATGCAAAGTGTTTTGGGGTCTCGACTAGAAAAAATTTCAAGTTTTATACCGATTCTTATTTTTTATCTTCTTAAAATAATTCTCAATACTAAAAAGAGCTGAATAATATACATAATGATATCAATTAACTTTGCTTTGTTTTAAAATTTAATGCATGGATAATAACAAAGAAGTCTTAATAAGCAAGTATATTAAAAATAATATATATGCCATGAAACTAAAATTCAATCACGGTTTTTGTGGCATAAAATGTATGAAATGTAAGGTAAATCCTAGTAAAACATTGAAATGCATAAATTTTAATAAATATAAATTAATTATCATTATGTATTACTTGAAAACATTTTCAAAATGAATCGAAGCACTCTTATTAAATTAGTTACTTTTATACATAAAATAAAATTCATAAGTTAGTTACAATTATTTCTGAAAGTAATTTCGAAAATAGGTTATGCCGATATATATAGACGAGTATACTCTATGTCTGTCTCATTCTCTCACCCCCAACATCCGCAAGCACACACACACGCATGAACGCAAATACAAACACACACACACATATATGTATATATATATATATATATAATTTTTCATATTTAATTTCCCACATTTATATAGTTCATTAGTATTTCTATACTTTATTATTAGGTTACTAGCTGGTATACCCGTTCTTCGCACGGATTAACTGAAAAATTAAACAACACAGATTGAAGGAAAAAGAAGTTTTTAATGAGTTAATTTTATGTGAATTGAAAATTAAACAAAAAAAAAACTTTTTGCATATCTCAGCTAAACAAAAAAAAAAAAAAAAAAAAAAACACTTTTGTTAAATTTTAACTATGTAGATCTAATAGCCGTTAAAAAGGATTTTTTAAATTTAAAATTACTCATAACACTCTTGAGGGTCGATTTTTCAAAATACCTTCCTAAGCTGATCTCTGATCAGCTAAAGTAACACATTCTTAAAAGTTTTGCGTAATGAACGCTTAAAGTAGTGTAAATAATTTATATCCGAAAGTGTAATACATTAATATTACTTTCTGTTGTATTTATTTTATTTTAAAATTGTAATATTCGCAAGCAACGCCGTTTCTTAAATTATAATGGCGATTCAATGAAAAACATAGCGAAGTGTTAACGATAGAGTCAAATTGGTAAATGCCTAACTACCTTCGTAGCTAGAGCTTTATTAGGGCTTTGTAAGACCCGCCGTGTAGGGGTGCGATGCACGTTAATACTTTATCCAACCGCATTATGATTTACTGCAGTTTTTTTGATACATTTTTTTGGATCACTACATGTACAAAATAAGGGATATACATAAACAAAATACTCCTTTTTTGGAAAATTTAATCCGTTAGAGCTAATAAATTAATTAAAAATATTCCACTGTAAAATTAATTATGTACACCGTTCACTTAAAATAAGTAGTCAAATCATTTTCCAAGGTCTTCATTAGCAGACAAAACCATAAGACATTTAAATTTTGACATTAACTATTTTTTTGCGACAAAAATAATAATCTTTGCAATCCGCTGAAAACGCAATATCTGCTATAAAACTTTTCGCTTTCCCCACTAAAATACTCATCATAGAACCCGTGCTGCCATATATCTTGGAAGAGTGGATTTCAAAGAGTATTAAAGCTAAGTATTGGTAGAATATTCTGGCTAAGTTGGTGTGGTGTGGTAGTTAGAAGAAGGGGGTGCCAGCTCAAGTGTCGTTCCCGCCACTTGACCATTGTTCAAAATTACGTGGTCCGTCTCCCAAAGCCCTCGTGTAGCTGAACAGTGCGACGATAATATTCACTCACTCATTGCAAAAAATACAGTGCAGTAGTTATAATTAGTTTTATACTTAAAAATGCAATATCTGCATATTCAATTAAAATTACAGCGTTATAATTAACTACTAACCACAAAAAAATTATAAAAGTATGTCCAAATGATGTAGTGTGAAAGAGAAAGTTTATTTACTTTAAGTACCAGAAGCGATAAAAGTAGTCATTTTGAAAATAGATCAACTTCTTACTACCAAATGTGCATAATAAAATCATAAAAACATTAAAATAAAGAGAGATTTATAGCAACCTCTCCCTTCAAAACTTAGTTTTATTCTGAAATAAAAAATAGGCATTATTCTGATCACAGGAATTAATTAGAAGCGAGCCCCTTGCGTAGTCAAAACAAAAAGAGTTTTTCACAAACAAAAGAGGTATATGCTGACGTGGGGTTTTTTTGCAGCTTTTTTGCTTGCAGATGGCAGAATTTTTTCCTTCTTACTTGACAAATAGCGTTATATTTTGTACACTTTTTACAAATTTTTATAAATTATAGTATATGGTATAAATTATAGTCTATGTGTTATTCTGATGTATAAGCTATATTACTGTAAAGTTTCATTAAAATCCATTAAGTTGTTTTTGCGTGACAGACCCACAAAGATTTTCACAAACTTTCACTTTTATAATATATATTAGATTAGGACTCAACTTGAATAGGAAGTATTTATATCAATTAAGTTTACCCCATTTTTTTTTCAGCAGAAATATTAGCTCTGAACTACTTTAGCACAAATTATAATAATTCCTACCAAAATCGCATGAATAATTTACGTATTTCTTCGCAAATATTAATCTTAAAAATATAGGTTCATATTCAATCGGAGAATTATTGAATTATTATCTAAGATACTTCCATACAGTTCCGAAAAGTGTCACAAGTTTTCAAAGTCATTTTTACGACAGTAAAGAATCAGTTAAGGACCGTAGAAAGATTCGTACGTAATTACATTCTCATTATGAGGAAATTTAACTGTAAAAGAAAAGTCAGGTTGAATCAATTATCATATTTTACCTTTATTCAAATCTACTTAGCTTTAAACAGATTGAAGAATCATGGAATTTTTTTTAGTAAACTTTATCAAAATTATTTAATCAAAAAGTATAAGATGCTGCCTTACATTATGATTCTAAATTAGTCATATACTCATTAGCCGTAACCTGTTAAGTGGATTCGGAATATTTTTTATCTAAAAATCGATCTTTATATTATTTTTCTAAGGACTGAATGCAGATCTTAATAAATAGAGTGATCAACCAGCATAAAAATTTGCTTTCTTCGTTATTTTTGGTTTAACTGATGAATGAGATGTAGCACAAATTGTAGTAATTTTCGTTTAAGTTTTATTAATCTTATATCATATTCAGCAATTATATTTAATAAAATTAATCATACAATCATACACAGTGACAGAAACAATTTATAAATTTATATAATTGTTAAATAAATGTATAACTTAGATTGACATTTGCTTAAATATAAGTAGATACACCAAATAGATTATTGCATCTAAATATTGAAATAACAAGTTTTCGTATTGACATTTATTTGCCATATATACGCCAGCTTTTACATAAACGTATGTTCATACGTATGCACGAATGTTTACTGATTTAATTTGATCTCAAATCATAAGTGAAATGGAAGAAACGGTCTTCGAAGGAAACTTTTAAATATGAGAAAATTTTTTGCACAAAACATTTTCTGAAGTACGAAACGAGAGCTATAATTTACAAAAAAGAAAATTACTTAATAAATTATCTACTCTAGCAAAACCTTTTGAGTTCATTTACTGCCAAAAGTATGCGAAAAAATATTATGTAAGTTAGACACGTTTCTTAGAAAACTCTTAGAATCTTACAGAAAACTAAAACTATAGTTTGCTTCAATGAATCAAGTAAATTCTAAATGATTCCACAATGGACACCTACTTTAGGATGCCACAAAATATACATTAACTAACCACTGTACAAATTCTACAAAAATAACCCATTTTTGGAAGTACATGTTGTATATTCCAAGAGCATGAGTGCGTTTTCAAATTATTTGTAGAAAAAGCAACGTTTTTTAACTGATTAACTGCATCAAACAACTAATGTACATTAATCTGCGCATTTATTATAAAGAATTTCTAGATCCTTGCGAATTGCCGTCAGATTTCCCTGCTTGAGATTTTCTACTAGTCATGACTATTTAGAATTATCTGCATAAAAATAAATGACACATGTAGATTCCTTGCTTCTTAGTAACCCCCTGACCCTCTGGAGATCACCTCAGTATATGCCCCACTGCTGTAAATTGTTTTTCCTTAAAACCTCACAGCACCCTTAACTTTCATTTTTTTTTAAGTTTTTGTAAAAAATATATGTTAAAGCCTCACCGTTTCTCAGCATTTTGCTACCAACATTTTGTTGATACTGGGAAAATTTCCGAAGTTATTGAGAAATAACTAGTAACACGTAAACAAAGACTTGCATCTGCCAAGCCCACTTTTGACAGCTGTCAGAACACATTCCAAACATTTTAATATTTCTCCGATTAGTTTCATTAAAAGAGACACACCTAATATCAAATTGATTTCGGGAGTACCATAATTGCTAATCAACTTTTAACTTTGTTTTATCTAAGCGGGATTGTTTATTTACATTTCAATTTTGGATTAGCATTCTTTTTCATTTTTTTTCTCCAAATGCTTTAAAAGTGTGTATACAATCAAAGAGAAACATTTTTATATCAAATAAAATTAATTTTGTAAATTTTTATCAAGTTTGTACTTAAGAATACTGCGTGGTGTAAATTCTAATTTTCATATTTTTGAAAAATTGTCGAAATTTTATTTTTTTATAACTTTCCAAATTTTTTCTCAAATTTTCTGAAAATTTGAGAATTAATGTAGCTATATGATTATCATGAGGTAAAAATTTCAAATTACTGTTTTTTTATTGCTAAGTTACATTGGTTTGAAGGAGGATGTCTTTTCAAATCCACGGATATCTGTTAACAGTCCCGTGAGTCCTTAAGTTCTATTAACTATGCGTTTGTGAATTTTGAATCCTTCATTAATGTTTTGAGCTTCTCATCGACTTATGACCGAAAAGTCGGATACGGCCATTGGATATATATATATATATATATATATATATATATATATATATATATATATATATATATATATATATATATATATATATATATATATATGGCAGGTCCCACAGGCCTGCTGGTAAATTAAGCAAGACGTCATCTTTAACATATATCTGAGCTTTATTGTTCTTCAATTCATACCAAATCCATCGTGGCTGCCATTTGGCGCTCAGTCAAGTGGAACAAAAACAACATAACAGTGATGAGTCGCCGGTCTCTCTTTAAGCGCTCACCCTATATTTAAATCGTTCTACTCACCCTACAATCCCTACGGGGTAGTAAAGAGTTCGCTCTATTTTTATATATTATTTGACTAATTTTTAAGTTAACTTTTCCGTACATATATGTATATTTTTGAAAGTAAAGTGCAAAAATTCAACAAAATAAATATGTAAATTTAAATAATGAATTCAAATTATATATGTATATATATATATATATATATATATATATGCTTCATTTCACACACAAGACATTATAATAAATTATTGATAGACACAAATAAAAAGAATTGCAATATATTTATTTAGAATATCCAACCTTTACTCTTAGCAATTCCAGAAAGCTCACGAATAAAACGATCTACTTTTCCATTACATATCCTCAGGTACTTCACTTTTATTCATTTCGTAACCATGGCGTGCATCATTTCATATGCATACCTGCTATACTAGGTTTTGATGACACTGAACGGCTTCATCTTTACAAAGAACCATTTGGGGGATGCATTTGTTCGAAATCGCTTCCAAATTTCTTTACGACTTCCTCACAGCGCTCCCTAACTCGACTAAATGTTGGAAATAAAAATTTTATGTTGAAATTCCGTAGAATACTTTTCCGCTTCTTTGTATTTTTGTGTTTTCTATCTCCTTTTAGTTCGTCGATATTTTACATGCGAAGGTTGAATCGATGTTTTAAGAACGCATTTCATGTTGCCACACAGGAGGTTGAAATTTTATGCACTCGTTTCTCCAGAGTTGTGCCTGTTGGGGAAATGTTATCCCCCTGATATAGAAACAAAAGCAATGCACCGTTTTTAGTAGACACTTTTCATCAAAATGGCCCTGTAAAACTAAGAATGGAAGAATTCTGCTGCTGCAAGACTTTGGCTAATGCCTAAAGTTTGTCTTTCATCCTATCGTTTATTAAAGAATACTGTACATAAAAACAAAATAAAATCTTCCGATAATCATAAGTATTAATATTTTACTGAATTTCTACCCAAACTCATGTTTATAGTGAATAAATGACAGTGAAAATTAATTGGATTATACTTCGGTTCATCGTTAAAATATCCTAGTTATAATGGGATTAGCTTTAGGTACTTAATATTAAAAGAAATTCCATGCTCGTCTAGAGAAGAAAAAAGTGGTCCAACACGAAAATAGATAACTTCATTATGCGGCAAATTTTTATGGAAGATATCCTCAAATAATGTGGTTAACATTTTTGAGCCAAAAATTGTAAGTCCTTCGATAAATATAAACATACTTAACAGCTAGTACCACTATAAGGGACTTGAAAAATTCAAAATTAATTGTTGCTAAGTAAAGTAAATTATTTTGATAGAGTTTCTTAACATTCTTTGTTTCTATCAGTAAAGTTTAAAGTTGAAACAATGTGAAATATTTTAACCTAAAACAAAACTATTTTTAAAAGCTTTCAGGAATGAAAAGAAAAATGGGAAAAAGGGAAATATATATTTAATAGTTACTATAGATAGATAATTTGTAATATATTATGTTTGCTTTGCATTGATTTTTTTAAAATTTCACTCGAATCAGAAGGATGAAAGAGTAAAGTGAAAAATTTTGATTTTAAAATATTAACTCTCAGTAGCATAGTGGAGACTTCAAGCAACATATGATTCATTTGCCTGTCCAACTTAGAGAACTGGTTTTAAATTTAATATTACAATATAACTCATGATCTACGCTCTGAGTTAACAAACTGGTACACACAAAAAAACAATAGATGGCTCTACAAAGACAATGCGGTACCGAAGTTACCTTGGCGTTACAAGAGGGAGCGCATTTCCAAAATGTGTTGGACTCACCTACAAAGTATATGAAAAGTGCGAGGTAACGATATGCTACACGAAAATCAGTAATGGCTTCAGAAATTCCATCTTTCGCTTCGTGTGCTACCATAATAAAGATTTTAGACTATTTTAACTCAGTGTTTCTTCAAGACAACTTCCGGTTTTTGTAATTTTTTTTCGTAAATAATAAATAAAAATTAAAAATAGAGAAACACCTGTGTTTTTGTTTGGTTTGTTATTATCTCAAGTCTAAAAAGTCAGATAAACCCGAGTTTATAAGTGATATACTAATTCCCCTCCTTCTTAGAAACCACAATACATTAATCCGTAGAACAATTTCAGTGATATAATATTTTAAATTAATCCCAATTATTTTGAATTTTGAAGTTATTTTCACATTTTTAATTCTAAATAAATGAAATTATTTTGTGTTTAGCACACTAAACATCAAATTGCTTCATCATTTAAGACCTGCATTTGTAAAATTTAATACATATCGTATTACTAATTAACCTCATTACATTAACAATACTAAATAATATATCTCATGCACTGTAATATATTAAATTTTCAGAGTTAGACAGCTTTTTCATTATCCTTTAATCAATAAAAAATAGGTGCCAATACCTCTCTGTAAATTAACTCAGAAAGACAATGTTATATCATTATTTCGGTTCCATTAAACGGTTATTACCAACAAAAAGGGTAACGCCCTAAACACGTAATAGACGCTACTAGGTAAGTGACAAAGCCAGAAGTCAGTTCAACGCCCACTACATGAGTAATATTTAGATGATTCACCAAACGTTTGGGTATCATGCATGTAGCAGCATCCAGCAACAATTTGCATGTGGGGCACGTTTCGGTGGAAGATGAAGCATTTCGTAATTAGGATTACCCAACATGGTTCACTGCACACGCTTAAATAAATTATACATTCAACCGTTCTATAGGTATACATGGAGTGGTGGAAATATTTTAAATATGGATTGCGCTGGAGGTATATGTTCGAGAGATATATATGTGGTAATATTTAGACGTATTTGGAATTCTCAGGAAATGCATAACATTAAAAAGCTATTTAATTTACCTTTGATCAAATTTATCCTTTATTAATATAAAAGTAAATGGATGATAAATTGGATTTATGGAAAATAAGGGGTATGCATTTAGTTCATATTTAAATCAAGGATATACATATCTTTCTATTTTGGGAGGAATATTAAACCAGGTATTTGCAAAATGCCGTTGTTTAATTATAAGATAATGATTTATGTTCAGTAACTTTACTTCATTAGACAGATTAAACTTGTAAAAATTATACTTTTCTTCCTTGATCAATATAATTATACTCGTATTTAAATACGTGTAAAGATTGCAAGAGATATTATTCTAGATGAAATAAAGCTATGAGTGTTGTAGCAGTACTTCGTCCTCATGTTAGCTGAGATGAATATCTGGATAATCGTTGGGATTTCCGGGGGGAGGGATCCAAGAACGCACCTTGGATGGAGAAGCCATCAAATCGGATGCAAAATGAATACAAATAAGTATTCGCAAAAAATTACTTCTCAATTGATTTAAACGTTAGAAATGAGTACGCAGGCCAAAGAATAAGAATATATTGTATTCATCTGAAATGAGCTGCAACTTACCAAACTTGCCTTTGAGAAATTATAGCTTCAAAGAAGCTACACGATTATAAATCAGGAACTAATTAATGCATAAATATCGTCCTCAGAAAAATCTTCAATTTTTTTAATCATCTATATTATAATCTATCTTTTAGAGATAGATTATGATGTAGATCAAATTCTCTATGCTACTCTAATATACCCACTTATATTATAATATATTTCTACACTACTACCAAATAGTATATCTATATACATATGTACTATTTACTAGTGAAGTTCATTTTCGAAGTTGCATTCTTCTATCTTAAAGTGCGAATTCGGCGGGACTGAAGAAAATCTGAGTTTAGAGAGGATATACCTCGCTATTAGCTTATTGTTATATAATAGTGTTAGACGAAGACATGTTTTCTTGAGTATTATTTAGGTACGATCAATATTACTTCATAAAGCCTTTATTTCCCCATTAAAATTATACTCATTTCAAGGTGAAAATAAACATTTTAAAAGTAAAAAGAAAATGAAAAAGAAACAAAATAGAAAAAAAATCCGATTGTATTTAAAAGCTATTCATTAGTGGTCACTGATTGAATGCATCGTGAACCGTCCAATAACAGCATCTGCTTTTATCACAAAATAGCAGTATAGGTAAATTTTATCCATGCTCAGGATTAAATACCTAAACCATGGTAAGCTGACTCAAGATCAAAATTTATTTCTCTTCAAGTCATGTGTTCAAGATACTTCACTTCACTATACTGCTAAATATAACGTAAAATCTTAAATTGCTACATAATATATGTTGCGAACGTAGCCTTAATTAAAATATAAACTTATTTTTTATTCTTGATATTAAACTGGAGTTCGATATATAATATTATTACCCACATGAATGATATTATCATTCTCTTAAGAGGTTTGTAGACATATTTTTATTTACCATATAAATAGAAAACTAACAAGAATATATTCCCTTCGAACATATATACGTTGTATTATAAATTAAATTTTTATTTATCTTCCATTCCTAAAAGTACACTTCCTTGCATATATCGTTCATTTATTTGATTTATCATTATTTATGGTTGATATTTCTTACAATTATTACATTGTTGTTGGGTCTAATTAGTAGATTTCTTTTCTTAAATATGTATTAGAAATTTTAAATTCGCAATTTTTAGTATTAGTTATACACATCTTTCAAATTTTTTTTGTGGTACAGTGAAAGAGAGAGAGACAGGCTAATTTTATATTTAATATTTGCCAAACATGGATTTGATTTAAATCCTAAAACAGCTATCTATCGAAAAGTCAAAAACAAAAGATTGTTTTAAAAAATTATTAATTTACTGAACATAAACGAATAAAATACAATCCGATATAAAGAAAAAAATACACTTTTACACTGATATGGTACACTTATAAATGTATTAGTAATGTACAATATATTTTATAGTTAATTTAACTTTACAAAGTTAAGCACTAGTTTAATAATTACCAGTGACCCTATGGGCTTATTATACATAAAATTATACACACAAATCAACACTTACCTTGATAATTTGTACAGTTTATAATTAATCTCTTAAATGCCGGTTAAATGTTTTGCGACCGCTTACCAATGCCACCGTTTTCCACGTAGGCCAGTATATGTGATGTATGGGGGGAGAGTAGAATAAATACGGAAATACTCTGAAATTAGTGAATCGTTTGTAATCATACTATCAGGGTCCATTTATTATATTCCAAATCCTTCGGAATAGTTTTATAGATAGCAGTAAACAGAAAATAGCGTATTCCGAAAAGTATAAATACGCTCGGGGCAATTTATGCACTGGCTGTTAAAGACGTTTATATACGCCGGTGGCGGAGGTGTTAAAGTTATATTGTAGCTTTAGCCTCAAAGTATTGCATTATCGAATTCAATATATTATTATTGTATGGAAGGAGGAACGATGGAAAGTGTGATTGAATATTTGGTCGCAAGTAAAAGTTTGAGAAGTACTTCCCTAGAAAACATAGTGCTTTGCAGCTAACAATTTCTTATTTTAATGTGTATGTTTCACAGTTTTTCTCAGTTTGCTGGCTTTCTTCAATATTTTAATAGCTTAAACTAATTAAACAGAGGAAATAAATTCTGGATTTTATGGTAAGACAATGCAGGATCTTGGGGAAAAATTACACATACATTGCATAATTAATACACAAGGGTTGCCCAAATGAAAACTGGGCAAGTTCAATAAAAAAAAAGATTTTATTGGGAAAAAAAAGAGGAAATAATCTAATGTTAGTAACACAGATCTAGAAAGAACGTGTTTAATTCTTGAGAAAGAACTTCCCAGCTTGCTTCACTTCATTGTCCAAATAGAAACACTGCACTGTTTTAAATGACCTACAGGCCTTCAAGCCCTAGAGTGACCAGACTGTATGTTGGTTGGTGTAGCACATTTCCCATAGAATTTTTTAAAGTTGTCTTGGTTTCACAGGATACGTCTGTGCGTACATTGCCCGATATTTTTTGTTGCCCTTCTTGAAAACTTTAACACCAACTGTTCCAAGACATTCAATCTAAACACCGCTCGTCATAGACATCAATATTCGTCAATAGATGTCCACCTTAAACTCACCTCTTGCAATCAGAAACAGTACTACCACACGTGGTTTCTATATGATGCATCCTTATATGGTGCAACTTTACTTTCGATTAATTTCTTCTACCACTAACAGGTTTCTCTGTTAAACATTGTATGCGTTGTACACCACCTTTGTGTCCCTGTTTGGTGGTTCTGCTACAGATGCATTCATTCTGATGCAATTGCATATGAACACTTTTTATTTGGGCAAACCTTATATGTTACTCCAAAAGTGAGGATATGAGTCATTCAATAGATCAGCTAAGTAATCGGTGCATTAACTGGAGAGGATACATTGATGTCCGGATTTTTTTTTCATTTCTCATATTACCTATCAGCAAATTGCCTAGATAATCTTCACATTACCTACTTAGTACTCAGTAAAGTGGAAATATCTTTGTAGGAGCAACGGCAACGTTCCTGTACGCTTAAGTTAAATCTCATTTCTTTATTTTTTGATATCTGAAACATCTATTTCATGCAATCGTCACATTAGTTGTGATGGAATCAATAATGAATCAATTAGAAATCAATAACTAAAAGAATGAAACCATTTAACATATTATTAAACTTATGGTTTATTATAAAACCCAGTGGTTGAGTGGTAGCGTATCGAGCTTCCACACCACAGGTTCGGGGCACAAATCCCAGACTCTACAAGTTCGACTCATCCTTTCATCCCTTTGGTGGGTTGATAAATGAGTACTAAGCTTACCTGGGAATTCAACACTGGTTGTTTCCGTGTCAGATTGATCACTGTACAGGAACATCTGATCATGCACCTTAGCACCAAAGGTCAAAAAATCTTTAATGGGCGCAGATTCTTGGTTCTCATGGGTTGTTGCGCCACTGAATTCAACTTAGTATAGTGTATTACCACGTCATCTGGTCATGCTTCACAAGGCCCAGGATCACGTATACTGAGATGGATACAGTAGGCTTTGATCCTCATGGGCTGTTGCGTCTCTGAGCTAAGTTATGGTTTCTTATAAATTAATACATGGAATCATCGAATGCATCTACTGTCTCAGCAACTCTGTTTCTAAATGTTTAGGATGGATTACTAAGACATTTGTCAATGCTCAAACAAAGTTCCTGCTAAAAAAGAAATGTGAAAAACAAGCATTTGAATTTAAATTATATGTAAACCTTTAATGTGATGATTACCTTATTGAAAAGCGGATTCCACATTTTAATGGAGCAAGTCAGTTAATATGCAGTTTAGCAAGGTAACGTGTTTTCATCGCTGATGTTAACATAATTATGAAACTATTATTGATTACAGACGTTCCACTCAAAGTAATGTGATGTAATTGAACTTACTATAAGTATTCCATTTTTGAATGAATTTTTATATTAAAAAAATCAGTTTTCATAGTTGTCTTATTATAATAATGTACTTATACTGAATCCTCCAAAGATGTTTCGTCATCAAGTATTTTATAAATGATGTCGAAGACATGTCTGGGAATATGATTTATATTTTATTCAAATTTGTTAAGGAATATATTTGTTATATATTTCCCAACAAAACTATTCTTATTTCGAACGCAAGTTTTCCAGACGATATTCCTTTCTATTTTTTACGCATTTGATTCACTGTTCATTTTAGCAATCTGAATACATCAGAACGAGACATATGTGCAAGATCTAGAAATACATAAAATCCCATTCGTTGGAAATAAAAGATATTTTGGAATTTCATCGAAAGTCAAACTTTCGATTCCAGGGAAGGATAGAGAAGTGGTAGGAACACTGTTTCATATTAAATATCTGAATTTTTTGTGGTCACATGTACCTTTTTCTCTTTTTCCACTAAAGCTCGTTCCGTTTTGTTACTTTGTAGGCAGAATATTTTGACGTATGGTTTGAACTTTTCATGAATTTTGTATCTGCGAATAAGGGAATATGTGTGAAATATTATGTAGGTCATTTTGTAGTTTCAGTATTCCTTAGATAAAACTGATACTGGAGTATTCCAGGAAAGAGGGTTATGGTCAAAATGACATAAAAATATTTTTATGCTCGGCGGGATTCTATTTATAGTTTGGGTCTCTTATTTTAACTTAAAGTAAGATTTGTGCTAAGGTGCGGGGAATATCTGGGAATATAGAATTGTTTTTGCCGCCATTTCATTCAGTATTTCTTAATCAATGCTAAATAAAAATATCAAGAAGATTTAAAAATTCAAGCATAATATTTATTCTTTATAAACAGTGCCACTTTAAAACATAAGAGAAAATATTTCCTACTAATCATGAAATCATTATGATATGTGTTCTTAATAAGTAAATAGAATTATTTTATTATTAATTAAATTTAAGGAACAATTAAAGAAATGTATATGAAAGAAACTCCTTCTGCATATTACGTAGAATATCAAGAAGTTCAATTTGATTGAAATTTACTGTGTGTGTGGACGTATTTTATTAAAAGTAATTTTAGTTTCTATTACTTTTTGTGTATATATCATTGTTTGTAATACTAATATAGAAATACAGTAAATTTTTAACGAAGCTCAACATGCTACAATTTTATTAAATTTAATTATAAAATAATTGATCATACATTAATTAATTCATACAGAAAATTTCAATAAATATTATCTGTAGCAACGTTTAGCACAAAAAAATTCCATATATATATATATAATGCTTCATAAGCACTGTTTAAATTTGTCACAAACCATTCTCAAAGGCATGCTCTATTTTTCACATATATATATTGAGCGAAAAAATTTTCGGTACCTTGGAAATATGATTAAAGCGGTTTAAGACCATATAAAGAAGAACACAGTAATAAATGTTGCGATTTTTTAACTTAAACATATACTCAAAATAATACGAACCGTGATTACTAGGTATTTATAATTATCAAACACCACATATGAGAAAGTGGCAAATGCTAAATATTTAATATCATGCACAGGTAGAGAAAAACTGATGTAAAAATTTGACCCTCTGCCTTTGCTCTTAACGTATTGCCACCATTGTAAAAATAGAAATGTGAAATTATTATTCCATCAGTATTGTAATAGCAGTCTAACCAAAAGACAAAAAACTGCAAAAAGTTTTTATATTTCATATAACACCAGCAGTTTGACTGTTTTTTAACTTATTTATAATTTATTAATATATTATAATTTGTAATTAGTCAATAATAGTCTTGAGGGGGTTAGGTTTAGAATGCGTGAGTTCTAAAACAGCCTAATTAATATTACTGCATTATGTTAAGTTGAGCTGCAAAATAAAATTTTTTATTAGCCTTATAATATTCCCGGGGATAGAAAGTGTCTTGTTTCTGAAAAAAAAACATCCGGATTTCTCATCAAGTATTTATCTTCGATTTCCTTTTATTACTTGCTGGCTATGATTCAGAAGAAAACATATAAATGATTATGAAATTAACATTTTTAAATCATTTTTATAAAAAATGGAAGGCTTTTTGTTAACTTACTCTATGTATTAAGTGTCTAAATTTGTTACACATCTTTAATTGTTCAGTTTGATTCCCTTTGATACTATGATGTGTTAAAAATGAAGCGTTATATATATATTTTTAAATGTAAATCTATCTACAAATAAGATAATAAATAAGATACATTGCATGCCCCTCCAAAGTGTGACTAACTAACTCCGAGGATTCCATACTCGTAATATAGTGAATGGAATATGTTATAAAACTAATAATAACTGACATGATACAAAGCAACTAAAATAATTACCATAATAAATGATCAAAGGATTAATTATTAATTTTGCTAACTTAAATAATGAGAAGAAGATGAACAATATTGTACAAAAATACTATGTCTTATTAAATTATACCTCATTGTACCTTACCAAATAACCGTTACCGATGCCTATCATTCAAAGACCTGATAATGATTTTAGCATTAACACGCTAATTAGATCCGACTCAGACCGAATGTTGGTTGGATTACCTTATTAGAATAGTAAATAAACGCTTAGATGTAGGCAGGGAATAACTATATATCTCGCAGTATCATTACAATCTTACTGTGACTATAAATGCGATCACTCTCTAAATGCATTTTGGCCCACTTTATACAACACAACTCCTTTGCATATCACGATTACCCTGTAAGAAAATTGAGGCAGGAAACTTAATAAATATTTAAAGAAAAAGCTGTATTTACTTAACATACCGTTTACCAATTTTGTCTAATTAAAAGATGTTAGAAAATGCCGCGCCAAATGCCGCGATATACAGCTAATAGTGGAAACTGTTTAGGTGAACGTTCGAAAACACGAACGATATCATAACGATGACATCATCTGTCGACATTTTTGAAATTAATGATAACGTTTTGTTTGGCGAAATTGGTCGATGGTACAGTACGTAAGTATCAAATAATAACAAGTAAGCACTGAGAATGCAAGAGACAGATATCCAGATACTTATACTTCCGTTTTTTGCCATTTAAAGAACACAAGTGCATTATAATCCAATATATACGCATTTAGGATAAGAATCCGTTCTATTAAAAATACATACACCACGTTTCACTTTATATAAGCATATGAAAGAGTATTAAGTAAAGAGAATATATTAAAACAGAAAAAAATTATTACAAATTTGAAAGCATTAAGAAAAGTACGAGAAATTAAACGGGAATTCATACGTTCATTACATTTAACAGCTAAAAAATCTAATTTAAATAATTTTGGTATTTAAAAAACAATTTATTTTGAGAAATCAATAAAAAACATTTAAAAATTAATGATATTTAAGAAAATTCTGTTTTGTGATACAATTTCAAATTTTGAAATTTACTCTATTTGTTCTATTCTATTACTTAGAAATTTACCAATTATTTTTTTATTCAAAATTGTCTTATATCAGAATAACAACTGTTATAGTGAGCATAAAAAAACAGTCAAAAATTTATTTTACAAATTCGTACATTATTTTGAATTTGAGCCATATTTCAATTCAATGAATATCTGAATTCCACTCCATCATTTTCAAAATACAGCAAACCCCTCCAGGTACGAATACAAAAGGTACATATTTATCGATAAGGATTTGAATTTTGAATTTCATCAATTACACGCGTGAGAATTATCGGAAATATTTGGTCATCTTATAAGATTTGCATGATTTAATTTCGTTGAAAGGCTTCGAAATTTTCTCCTGAATATAATGATGCTTTATTTTCAGTTATTTTCATAAATGTTTAAGGAATCTGGAGTTGTCTGAATCGATTTTTGAAACTATTTGGAGCCTTTCCATTGAAGTTTTCAGATCTGATTAAAATTATTTTTGCACTGAATTCCTTTATTTGGCTATTCAAAGAGAACTTTCAATGTGTATCCGATGTAGTATTGGATTTCCTACTTTCATTTTAAAAGGCAGATTTGAAAAATCAAATTTTATGCAGGAAAAATTAAATTTCCATAAATAAATAAAACATTAAATAAGTGGAAGAATTGTGTAGAGTAGAATACGTACTATGAAAACCGATAAACAAAGTTGTAGACGAGATTAACGGATTAAAAAAGAAATTCCAAAATGTAAAAAAAAATCAAAAGTTATTCAAAATGAAAGAATAAAAAAAAAAAACCTTCAAAAAAATACCCCTTCAATATAAAATGCTTATTATTTATTCTACATCTGTATAACTGTATTCTATATAACGGGTCATTATCGGGGTCTTAGGACTTAAATCACTGATATGACTACTCAGTTATAGTGCTGCCACACAAATTTCAGAATTTTATTGTACATAATTTCTTGGTAAAAAAAAGGCCTAATGTTGGAAATGTACAAACCAATATTTCGTCAGCGATCTCTGGCGGACAATTCTAGAAATCGTCATTCGAGAGGTTTCTGACGAGATATAAACATACAGTAGAACCTATATCCCCGTTTATTGTTGTCATGCGTAATATGGTAGATTCTGTAATTGATTTTAATGTTTTTAAATGTCATATAAACTCTTTAACCAAAACGGTTTGACGCCCGGCAGCTTGTCACAAGAGTACTTCATATTAAGTAGATTCATATTGTTTATAATTGTTTAATTAAGTGTATTATGATTTATTTTGGATTGAAAAGTTACGTACCTTGCAGTCTTAGATACTTTAACGAAATGAAAGTCAAATGTCACTTCATAATATTTTCTGATACTGTAGTGCATTACATGCAATAAGGTTAGTAAAAATTGGAATGCAGAAAACAAGTACACTAAATTTCTAAGCTATCAAAAAACCAGAAATATATTTCGGGAGGTATTAAAACTTAATGTCTTACAATTTCAGTATATACTTAATAATCATCTGCTCCCTATAATTATTAATTGTCTAATTTATATTTTCATTACCCAATTTAGTATGTATATTTTGATTTTTGAATAATATCAGTAGGCAATAATTTTATGTAAGAAAACGTACTAAAAAGAAAACTACTGTAACATAAATGCTGCACAGCACTCAATAATTTTTCAAAAAATTATTATTTCATTACACATAAAGCATAAAAAAGGGGTGCTGAAGCGTACTAAACTGCTGAAAAAATAATTTAATGAAATAAACACACTTTTTTTTTTATCATCCAGAAAAATTTCAGGTCATCTGCAATTTAACCTATACTATTACAAGAAATGTTTGAATTTACGGTGACTCAGTAATGCACATAAAGCTCAGTAATTATCAAACAATATTAGTGCCACGTACCCTTTTTGCATTATTTTTTTCCCATTTTAAGAAAGTTTAAATAATACTTAGTATATTTCAAAGACACACACATCCACTCAGCTATAAAACTCTTTTCTGTATTAAAGCAGTTTAAATTTACGAGCATTTACTTAAGTCTAGGTACTAAAACAACACGATAAATGTGTCATCTTTCCTCTACTGTAGCTCCACACGTAAAACTATTTAAAACGATCGATAAATGTGTCTGCAGATAGTATTTACCAAATTGGGTTGAATACATTCATACAATAGTAATTGTAATATGTAAAGCGTATATCCTAACATGCATAATCTAACATTCATTATAATCTAACTCAAATTGCATACACAAACACATCTGCTCCCTCTTTTATATAGCTACAACCTCTGTATATTATCCAATACCTAAAATATTGAAAGCGTGTGAATATAAATAGTTTATATATTTAAACTTATTTATGAATACTTAAATTTTTATTGCAATATTTTCTATACAATTGTAATTGCAATATTACTTTAACTTCTTCTAAGCACTATTTGACCTTAAGATAATTTGAAAGCTTTTAAAAAATGAAGAATACTTTAATTTGTATTCATTGTATGTGTTTTGAAGTATTCCCTCAATGACAATGCACGCTCAAAATGAGGAAGTGTTTATTAAATTTTTAGAAGATATATATATATATATATATATATATATATATATATATATATATATATATATATATATATATATATATATATATATATATATATATATATATATATATATATCCATATGCAACATAAGTACTATAACACATATTCAATATTTTGAAAAATTAAAAAGAGTTTAAATTCAAATTAGTTCCTTCAAAGTTTAAATTGATGAAGTATTCAGCTGATTTAAAGCATTTGACAAAGTGAGTTGGTCCTTAAATTTATCTAAAATATAAGAGTTGAATACATTTAGTTTTTTTTTTTAAATCATAATTGTTAAATTGCTATGAGACATTTGAATGTTATTCAACCAAACCAGGTGACTGTAGAATTCCATGAAAGTCTGTATGAATTCTAATTTTGATTAAGAGAGATATAAATATGTTCAAACAATGAATTTACAATTCAAATGAAAAATTTGTCTTACTTCAATTCTTGATTCCAAGTAAAATCCTTTAAGGACACAACATACGCATCTGCAATTTGCATGTGTGTATATGAAGAAACAAAAACTCATCAAATCGTGTTCAGTTTTCTTGTACTTTCTTTCCGTTTTTAATGACTTAATAAACCTAAAAATAATTAAATTCATACACTAAAATTAAATAACATTAAATAAAAAACAATAAATCGCGAGACCCAAGAAAAGTGTCCAATGATGGTATTTCATTAATATTAATATTGTATTAATACATTGTTTGACATAAGGATGTTCAAATAAGGCAAATATAGTAGTATTGTTTCAGAAAATACAACTGCATCACAAAAGTCAAATAATTCAATATTAAACAGCTATGAAATACACAATGAAGTGTTGAAGAATCTGATGTTATGTGATTATAAAAATAGTAACCATATTACCCTTCTCAGTGCTATTTGAGAGAACCTATATTCAAAATAACTCAGCTCCAGCAATCATTTTGATTATAAATACATGAAGCTTTCTAGAAGTCATGTTGTTATCATGCCTTGCATTTTCATCTAAATATTAATATATTGAAATTAAAACAATGTTTTAACTCTTTCAGTGCTGTTGGCACATATATCCGTCTCGCTCAATTGATGTGTTATTTGCCTCGGACGTATATATCCGTCTTTCTATTATACAAATATTTTCTCTGCGCAGCTATCAGTAAAAATATTTCAAAGGATTAAGAATGTAATAAAATGACAGGATTTACTTTTTTTACAGAAAAATTTGCTTACTTTTGGGTTCTTTTCTTTACCCCCATCCAAAACATCGCATACTCGCGTCTTTTTGAAAAATGGTGGCAATAGGGAGCAAGTCCCGTTACTTTTAATTGGCTGAAAAGAGATTAAACCAAAGTACCTTTTGTTTCGCTTAAAATTTATTAATATTTGTTGTGTGTGCGTAAAGTATAGCGTTACATTATTGCATATTTTGTTATATTTTTGCAACCTGTGTAACAATTTAGGGAAAATGTATAATTCAATTAATACCAAGCTCCTTTTGCAAAGAAGTTATTTTAATACAGTTTTAAATGATCATAATCCACATATAACCACCACCGAACAGAACAAACATCCATTTCTCCTGATGCCACGTATTTGATAATCATAAATCTTTAATGCTTCTAATAAACTGATGCGTTTTCAATGCTTCATCCAGCGGAAGACCAAGCCAACATTCCCCACTTTCAAAGCAGCCCCTGAGCACAAACGTCACCAAGGGAACCATTTTACAACACATCCAGCTTTTGCCTTAAACTGACGGGATTCGTTTTGACATCCATGAAGCCTGCGCCAGACACAACTTCATGCATATATTCAGCATATAATCACCGAGTGGTGTTCCATTTCCAAATATTAATGTTACCATTACATAAAGGGCTGCCTACATAAATAGATGACATGGGGACTGCGGGTACAGGCGAAAATGATAGGAGCTGGGACTGTATAATTACCCCTTCCCCGTCACAAGCAGCACTTTCACACTGATGAAGTTCGTGAAGTGAGAGCATTGAATGAGGTTTGGAGAGTGTGTTGATGCGTCTAATGAAATTGATGGGGGACTTCAGGGTGAGTGTTGAACCATATTGGATACATACAAGATAATTGTAGCATTTCGACAGTTAATGCTTTCATAAGGTGTTGATGTTTAATTTAAAGGGGTCGTTGATGTATGAGAAATAAAACACTCTTGTAATGACCTTTATTGCAGATAGGTATACATTTGTCAGGAAGCGGAGGAGTAAATAATAGGTTGTAAAATAGACGAAGACCGCAGATTTTTAATGATGTATCTCTCTAATTTAAGTTCAGATTATTTATTAAAACCATAACTTTTATGGTCTTTTATAAATATTGTATGTAATATTTAGCGCGGAATTATATTAGTTTGTGTGTGTGTGTGCATGTATTTATATGGACTATGTATTATAAGTTATACATGTATATCAGCGTTTCTCAAACTGTGAGGCGTGCCCTCTAGGGGGAGGGCGTTATAATCCATCGAGGAGGGCGCAAGTTTATCGAAAAGTCGGAAATAAAACATTATTTTAAAATATTATTAATTCACTGAAATGAAGTAAAAGAAAATACATTTTGAAGTAATAAAAATATAATACACATTTACACTAATATAATATACATATAAATGTATCATAATTGCACACTGTATTTGATAATTAATTTAACAATACCAAGTTAAGAACAAAATTAAGAATTATCAGTTACCCCATGGGCTTGTCCTTTACAAAATTATGTAAAAACATGTATACATATTAGTAAAGTTTGATTCTAATCAATGGGCACGGAAACAAATTAAAAAAACCTGGCATTTAAATTTTAAAAATTAAGGTTTATTAAAAAAAAAAAAAAAACATTTAAAGAAAACAGTTATTATACAGTTAGCAACACTCGGACATGACTTCACTCCGTCGTACCCAAAGACCGAATCCCTGCCACTTGCCATTCCACATTCCAAGGGGAGGGAAACTACCCATTCCCCTTAGCTGGTGTCAATGGGCCTTCCCACTCCTACACCTCCCCCTTAAAAAGCTCATCCGTCATTCCAGGACGATGAAGCTGAAAAGAAACTATGAAAAAAAAAAAAAACACATGCACACATACATGGCAAGAAACAAGATAACGAGAGAAATTTTTTTTTTCAGGTATCATGTAAAAGAGCTTTTGCTAATACAACTCCCAAGAAATAGATTTACAATCACATTAATATGCTAGAAAATTAATATCCGTACAAGTTTTAACACAAAAAATACTCAAAAAAATATTAAAATATAAAAAGAAGTTACCAAAAATATATCATAAAATCTAAAATAATTATACGACATGTACTAGCAAAGCATATTTAGAAGCCAAAGTTTTAATCTTTAGAAATTTCCAGAAATTATGGTACTGAAAAACGTTAAGTACATATATAATCATTGGCATAAATCTTATCTATTTAACAGGAGCAGGCAACCTGAATAATTCATTACACATGCTTAAACCTTCAGCCAAACGTTAATTCTTTTTATTGTACCAGGTTTAAACATTTTAAAAAATTCTCTTTCTCTTTTTCTTCCAATTTCTATGTAAAATGAAAGCAAGAAAAATTCTTTTCAATCCCAAAAAGCGACAAAAAGTAACAAATGCATTTATTGTCCATAAAACATCCACGCGAACCTTAAATACTTCCAATCCTGCTTTCAACTCCAATTTAACAATTCCTGTTATTGGATCACGACAACATTGCACCTGGGTTGAGTCAATAAAATTAGGAATACATTCCCTTACGTATACTATACAAGATTCCTTTTTAAATTCACAAGTTAAGACAACCTCACCCTTGCTTTCTTTTTATACCTTGTCCATTTGTTTGGACATTCGATCCATAATTTTTACTGCAACCAAATCTCCGTTTGGAACATTCAATAAAGACTGTGTCTCAAAGTAGATCGGTGACCACTTCTTGGCTGCAAACTGATTTTGAATCTGTTGAACTAATAATTCCTTCTTTCTTTGAAGGTTCTCGAAGTTTCGCAGGATTGCGAATCATTTGCGAGTTTTCTATTAATACTTCATAATCAGAGGAACAGATTAACATGTCGTTAACCAAATTTTTAGAGACAGGCACAACACCGTGCCTAAAGTCATTCAATTCCATGTTGGAATCTTTTACTTCACCCATTTCATGCTCCCCCAAATGCAGACGTTATTTGAATTATTGGCCCTCTATTATTAATGCTTTGTCCTTCGACAACATCTGGTCTTACCACGGGCATCTGGGCACCTGTGTCTATGACAGCATTCACCATTTCTTGCTCACCCTTGACCTTGACGTAAACAACCCTTAAATCGTCCATTCCCTTTTCTTCCTTGATAGATAGTTACTGGTATCGTAGCTTCAGCCATCAACACAGCAGGAGACGTTTCCCTCACATGTTCCTCGGCCCCCGATACTAATTCGGTAATTTGAAGATGTCTTCTTACGATCTTCTGCACAACTCGTCCGTTCGACCGAATACTTTCGATCTCTAACCGCAGTTCATTCAATTCGATTCCCAGCGCAGCTGCTGGATTGCGTGCTGCCTGGCGATTTTCCTCCTCGATTGCGAGCTGCCTGGCGATTTTTTCCTCACTTTCCCTTTCAAAGCGTTCCTCTAAAATAACAGATAACTGATCTCTAACGAACTCTTCTTCGTAATCTTTGCTACCGATTATGATATTCCTTAGCTCTATATTCGTCATTTTATCTGTTTTGACCTAACTCCTCAGCCAACAAAACTAAATCCTGCTTTTAGCTTTCTCCAAAAAATGCCATTTGATTTTCTTTTTCAATATACCGCAACTAAACAAATAATCAAATGAAATAACACCCAGAAGGGATTGCTAAAAATTAAACACCACAAATATATCTTTGTTTAAAACACACAACAATAAGCATCCGCTACACTAACACAACACTCAATGAATTAGGAGGAATTCCAGAATAATGTATTATATATTTCGCAATATACCAAGTGTACTTAAATAACTAATAAATAAAACTTAATATATTACTGATACACAATAATCACTTAAAATATTACTGATACACAAGAATCACTTAAAATATTACCGATATACAATAATCACCTAAAATATTACTGACACACAATAATCACTTAAATATTATTGACACACAATAATCTCTAACCTATTTCTGATATACACAATATAATCACTTAAAATATAACCGACATGCACCACTTAATCTATTCCTGGCTGGAATAATAGAACACTACAAAATATATATTCGGTAGTTTTTCTCCAATTTAAACTGATAATATTTTTTTCACATTAATCGAAAATACTATGCGTACATAAGCACAAAATAATTTCATTGACATGAGATAAGTATTATTCTTTAGCATTAATTTTTCAATAAACTCAATTGCTATTCACTGACGTGAACTTATTATTGTGCATTACAAAAAAATAAATAAATACAATAAAGAAAAAAAAAAACATACAATCTTTCCTTAATTTATAGAACTGATGTTCTAAAACACTTTCCATTTATATGGAACAATAATAAAAAAATATATATATACTGATGTATATAATAATTCCCAATTGAACTGGCGTTCAAAAATTTTATAACTGCATGTGGATATGCAATAAAATAATATACTGAGAGAATTAATGATTTTGAAGTTTTCCCTTAATTCATAGAACTGATGTTCTAAAACTTACTTTCCATTGATATGGAACAAGAAATAATAAAAAATATACTGATATATAATAACTGAAATTTGAACTGGCGTTCAAAATTTTATAAATAACTGCATGGATATGCAATAAAATAATATACTGAGAGAATTAATGATTTTGAAGCTTCTTAATTTTTAGAACGGATGTTCTAAAACTTACTTTCCATTGATATGGAACAAGAATAATAAAATATATATACTGATGTATATAATTAATTCAAAATTGAACTGGCGTTCAACAAGTTACAACTGCATGGATATGCAGAGCAAAAAAAAAACGTACACTGACGTATACAAAAAATAAAATCAAAATTCTCTCTTAATAAATGGATATTAAACAGTATAATTTTATAAATTTCTCTCGTCTTACATTACAGGGAGTTGCAAGCAAAAACTCTTACCTGATTCATTTCCACGCGGGAATCCAGAAAACTCGAAATTTCTGGAACGTTCTTCCTGTGGGGTTTTCCACTAAGACTCGATCCTACCGGCTGCGCCAGTAAAAGTTTGATTCTAATCAATGGGCACGGAACAAATTAAAAAAAACCTGGCATTTAAATTTTAAAAATTAAGGTTTATTAAAAAAAAACATTTAAAGAAAACAGTTATTATACAGTTAGCAACACTCGGACATGACTTCACTCCGTCGTACCCAAAGACCGAATCCCTGCCACTTGCCATTCCACATTCCAAAAACTACATTCCCCTTAGCTGGTGTCAATGGGCCTTCCCACTCCTACAATATTTTAATAATTTGTAAGTTTTGTAATTAAATTTGTATTGTAGATTTATGTTAGTGTACATTATTATTGAATTAAGTACATTGTTATTGTTTCGATGGGAGAGTGAGGCGAAGAAAATTATGACTGAAAATTGGGTCGTAAGTATTGAAAGTTTGAGAAGCACTAATGTATATTGTGCCGCAAAAGTGCAAAAATCAGTTAATATGTAGATTAACTAAGTAATCTACACATTAACTAAAGTAGTTCATTAAAGTGAGGAAAATTGTTTAATTTCTCAAATTACCTAGATAATCTAACCATTACCCACAAAGTTTTCGTTTAAGTGAAAATAAGAATTTTGGTGGAACAACAACAACGTTTCTGTATGCTTAAACTAAAAGTTTGCGTTTATTATTATTTTTTTGATATCTCAAGAATTAATACTCATCAAACAATTGAAAAACTACAAGACAAACAATTAAATCGTTTATAATATCATTTCAATTAAATAAAAAAGCATAATGTTACTTATTTATTTTCGTTCTATCTAAAAAACACATTAATACAATAAAAAACAAATAAGTTGACAGAATCATTCATCACTCAATTGTAAAACTATAATACAAAGAATCAAATGGTTTAATATATTATTACAAAAAATGAAATGAATTGGCGAAATATATGATAAAACTACGCTTACTTATTAGTGCAATCTGGACATTGGAGACAGTTTCAATTGCATAATAGGGAATGAGTCAGCGGTCAACTTCTGAACTTTAACGATACGGAAACCCAAATGATATGATTACCTAGTTAAAGCGTAGTGAACTGTTTTGCACTTTAATGCAGCGAATCAATCAATTAATATGTAGATTAGCTAGTTAGTTTAAACTGTAACTTATACAATTTCTTACATAATACATTTACCTTAATACTGAATATCCATTATATACATGAAGTACATTTTGTGTGTATGTAGCTATTAATTGAAATTTGTATCAGTCAAATATATATAATGCATTCAAAATGTCTGTAACAATTAATGTGTATAATGGGTATACAGCTAGCTCTCTTGTCGATTTTGCAATATATGAAACAAATATTTCATAACTGAAACGTATTTATGTGTCAAACATTTACTTTGTATATAGAACATATATTACAATAATCACACTTCTATGTGGTACTTTAAAAATATCACAGATGCAATATATTTACTTTTTAGGCGATAAATATACATATAATATATATTAACCAATTTCTCATATCAATTTGTTTTAGGTTGTTTTTTTTTGTTTGCTTCTGAATATTTACATGTGGTTCCCAATATTGATTGAAAAGACAAATATCATTAGAACGTTTTATACAATGTTATTATAGAAGCAACATTAATCCATATCTAGATTCCCTGAAATCATTCCAAAAACTCTCTGTTAGTAAAATATGATTTTTTGCTGTGGACTTTCTATGTCCATCGTTAAATTCAAGAAAATTACTTTAATTCTTCTGATAATCTCGTCAAAATTTTAATATGGTATCTTGATTAAAAATGGCATGATGGAAAACAAATATTCACAAAGAAATAGGAATGTGCAGAGGAATTTGATGCAAAAAACTGAATCATTATATGTATATAATTTCAAGTGGAGGCCACAGCAGAGCTATCATGGTAGATGCCAGTGTTGTCCAATCGCGGCTTATAGTCATAGAAACTGAAGATCTTCCGCGTAAAGGGTTGTTGAATTTAAATTTCTTGAGGCTCAAATCCTCTTCTTTGGGTGAAGTGTAAGTTTGTTGAAAGAATGCTGTCTCCGGCGTCGCCATCGTCACTTGACAGGTGTTAAAAATTAAGAGGTCCGTTGCCAACTGCCCCCGTAGGGTTTTATAATGTGACTAGGGATTGCAATATCGGACCAAAAGTTCAATACTGATTTTTTTAGGTCTTAATACTGGTAAAGAATTTTTAGAAAAAGAAAGAAAACACAGGTGTTTCTTTGTTTTATTTGCCAGTTTTATTAGAGAGTTCAAATATCACAAAAAATAGCTTGTTACTTAAAAAGTATTACAGTAAATAAATAATCCCAAAAGAGTAAAAAAGAATATATTATTTATTTAAATCATTAAAAAAACTTAATTATCACTATTCAGTCTGTGGTACTATTACAAATTTTTGAAATGTGATCTTAAAAAAGCATCATTTGGAAGCCTGGAACATAATATTGTGCAAAATTAGCAGCTGTCGAAAACGCTGTTTCGGCATCTACGTTAGTTGGTGGTACTATTAGCAATGCGTGATATACTTTTAAAATGCGCGATATTCTCATATAAATAATGAAATCAAACCGAAGTATTATCAACTGAATTTTTGTGTTCTTTAAAGTTATTTTTATTCATTAAGATGGGTTATTATTAATGAGGATATACATAAGAAATGTGAAAAAATATTTTGAACCCTTAGGTATGATACGCAAATACAAATGCAAATAACAGACTCACTAGTTTAAACAATATCGAAATATTATGCACCTTCTTCTTAATTGCAACTTTATTGTCACATATACGAATATCAGACTACAGATCCTACGTGTGTGCAATATCGCCCTGAGTTGTAATAGAATAGTTTCGGCTTGCCTCCTTGGTCGATTCACATATTTTATCTCTTTTCTTGATTGTATGATGCAAAGTTATATTCACAGTCTAATTAATTTCGCCAGTTAGAGAGACCTAAAAACAAAAATGTATACTATTTGACTATGTTAGTGATCTCTGAATACATAGCGGAAGCAATTTTTTTTAAAAAAAATTCTAGTAAATACCAAAAAAACTGGTATTTAAACTTGTGAATACCGGTATTACGAAATCGCCCAAATGGCTCAAAATACCGGTATTTGGTGTCCCGGTTTACCGGTATTGCAATCCCTAAATGTGACGCAAATTAAAATCAAATGAAATTTTAATAAGTTAAAAGGACAAATATGCAGATAGGAAAAACAACAGTGCAAAAGAAAAACTAAGTTTAATCGACTTGTGAAACATTTATTTTTCAATGTTTCAACATATTATTTTATTTTTCTTTCCAACTGAATGTTTGTAACATAATTCACAACAGAGCTCGTTAGCAAGGCCTTATGAATATCCCATTCACTCGAGTGCCATCAATTTTCACGATTAGAGCACTTGTTTGTTTGTCCGTAAGAATTGTTATTATTCCTGTTCAACTATACCTGAATTAGTAATTGATCTTCCAATAGCGTGAGCAGGGTCCTTTGGGAATGAGAAGAACGAAAACACAGCGATCAGATTGAACAATTAGCTCTTTGCCTTACAGAGACCTATAAATATTGACTTTCTTATTCTGTTTTTCTCCTGGTTAATTTACTCTTCTTTAGGCATCTTAAGTCACAGAAGTCTAAGACTTGCTGTTCCGGATAAGATAACATAAGTACTAATCATAGAATACGCAGAAGAAATGTATATTATGTATAACATAATATGTTTAAGAAAATGTTAAGAATGTGTTCAAAATCTTTTCTTTTACAATTATAGTTTTATGAAATATTTGAATATACCGTATGTTTCTGAATATAAGATGACCTGTGTGTAAGTCAAAAATGCATTTTTTTCTTTAAAAAGTTACCCGAAATTCGAGACCTGTTTAAAAGCGGAATTGAAAAAACAAATTTCTGTTGCGAAGCGGGTAAAAGGTGTTGAATATTTTCAAGTCAAATTAAGAAAGTAAAACGCCAGACGCTAAGGATAATAATTTTATTTTCAGCATTCCTATTTGAAGCTTGAATATTTTTTTCATTCGTTTTCTCTTTTATGCGCTTATATGTGCTGGTCATAACTTCTGAGGCATTTTTTTTGTTTAGAAAATGGACAGGAAGAAAAATTTGTATACAGCTCGTGATCGTGGACCTGTTTCAAGCCTTGGAGCCTAGCTATCTGATGATCATATACAAAAGAATTAATGTGAATTTCACACACTATTTTCTGAAACTAGGTTTAAGATACCGATTTTGTAGGATTTATGAGATTTCCCTCTCCTCTTGAAACAAATGTTCTATTTAAAACTCTCAAAATATTAGAGACTTCAATCATTTGTGAGAAGCTATCGGAAAATGTTGAAAAAAAATACTTTTTTTGACTACGTTTTTTCCGAGATTTTTAAATTTGTATGAATGCTGTTCCCTTATTCTTCCTTTTAAAAAAGTTTTCAAATACTCGGCTTCTACATGCATACATGTGGTATGTAATTTCTGGTACAATTACAAGGTGATCACTTCTCTGAAAAACATATCAAGATAATCATTTTCAAAAATGAAATAAAAGTAATCTAAATGTGAATATTAATATTTTTAATTAACTTTTTATAGTACGATTGAAATTGGTCATGAGTTACAATAGACTATGTAATTTGTAATTACAATTTCAATATAATTGCAAATTCTCGAATAGATCATTTGCGCATGATATTTTTACATTACATTACTAGATATGCACGCAATTATATTACACAATAACCCATTTATATGAGTTAGTACTCATGAAATGTATTGATACACCATCATGGATTTATATAGTTTTAGTTAATTGTAGTTATGAGCTGGAAACTTAAATAATAAAAAAAGAGAGTAACTTTTAATGAAAAATGAATTAAAGCAGATTTTTACGTTAACTGCATTATTTTTGTTAGTGTAATACGTCAGAAATCAACAAAAATTGCTTTGAATAGAAAAATAAAATTTTTAAAAAATGTGTATTTTAATAGCAATAATGTATGAGACTAATTTTTATTCCGAGTTTGTTTTTGAAAACCAAACATGGCGAAATTTTCTTGTGTTGATTTGAAGCACTTTAATAAATGAATGTTTTAATAGTTCAGTCATGAACTATAATACGTAGAGTTAAGTAAGGAAAATAATATTTAGCTTTATTGCTAAAAATGTACTGGTGGAAGTATACCTATTAAAACAACTTAAATTATTACTAGATTTTTTGAGATTCGTTTTCATTTGATTTGATTTAAAAAAAATTATAGAATGTTCTGTTTTTTATTTAACATTTCCGTTACATTTAGCAGTTAATATAATATAAAAATATATAAGTATTATATGTCGTTTTTCAAAGTTATAATGTATCTAATTTTATAAGTGTCGCTCATCCGGTATAGTGGTTAGAGACGCTGCTGACTGCTGTGCCGTAGAGCCTGGGTTTGAATCCCGGAGAAAGCACGGATGTTTGTAAATGTATGCTGCCTTCGCGGCATGGGGGTACTATAAATAACCGTCCAGCCGCAAGTCCTCACAGGAGATTTCTAAGAAGGGAAGAGAGATGGGAGGCCTTGACCACCCCATGTGTTCTCTCTCAAAATTGGAGAGGAAACGAACCAAAGCGTACATGTATAGTGCTCAAAGCTACGGCTAATGAGAGGCGTCACTTAGCCCTTTGTCATGATGAATTTCGTGGTCCTCGATTCTACCTGGTGCCCATGGTTTTCCAATCAGGGTGCATCAGTAACAACTACAATTGTATAAGTATTGCCTGAAATATACCTTGGATATGAGAAAATGTTAACAGCATTGTACTTAAAGGTGTTTGATTTTTTAAAAACAATTATTGTTGTAAACTTTTCTTTTTGTTTGATTTCATTTATGAATATATGTTTTAATGTTTATTTTAATCCTATCTTTTTGTTTAATTTGATTTATAAATCTTTGCTTTAACGTTTGTTTTAAACCTTGATTTTTGTTTGAATTGATTTATTAACATTTTTGTATTTCTTTGTTAATTTGTGACAATTAAATATGTAATTTATTGAAAATATAACTTTTATCAAATGCATTCTCTTTCAGTCATATTTATAGTAAGGCTTCACTTGATTTATTTAAAAAAATATATTGTTTTAAAACTTTATTTTTGTGTTTGATTTTTTTATGAATATGTGTTTTAATGTTTGTTTTAATCCTATCTTTTTGTTTAATTTTCTTTATACATCTTTGTTTTAAAAACCTTGATTTTTGCTTAATCTTATTTATTAATATTTGCATTTGTTTATTAATTTGAGAAAATTAAGTATACACACACACACACACACATATATATATATATATATATATATATATATATATATATATATATATATATATATATTATTGAAGATATAGCTTTCATCAAATGTGTTCTCTTTCAATCATATTTATAGTATGGATTCAATAAAATAAACTGGCTATTACAACAACAACTGCTATCAATATCCAAACTTCCATTCATGTATTGAGAAAATACACAATACAAACCCAAATCAACAATCCAGGTGTGAATGATGAAGAGACCACAATCTACTCTAAACCTGTATTTATAGAACGAAGTCCTTCACTAAAGCAATAATACGAAATTCCCCCCTTGAGAGAAAATCCAGGGAATACTTTGCGCCTATTCCTTGTTTATATAAGCTGCAATATGCCACTTCCCTGTTTAGCAATCAGCAATAACTCTTTCTAGGTGGTTGACGCCTCGACACCATATCTGGACGAGTGGAGGACATATTGAACAGCAGAATCGCTACTCACAGCTTCGTTTGGTGCCCAGAAGTTATTTCCGTCTCAGTTATTGGATTGTTATGAGGATCTAACGGAATATGAGAACAGTTATGCGTTAAAACTGCTCGATGAGTTTGGATTTTTAGCGAACGAATTTAATTTACAAGTATTATGCATTTACAACATGATGGTAGCTGTTTACATCTTCGATATCGTTGCTTGATATGGGAAATACGTGTTATATGGAATAATATTTAGTACTTCTATAACAATACTAGAAGTTAATTTAAATGTTCTGGGCACAAAAATGAATCGACATAATTGAACTAAGACGTGTCCAATAGAATATATCTCAGTTATTATATGTTCGTAAGAATAAGTAATTTTTCAAAATGATTCGAAAATTAGTTTACAAGCTTATTCTTTAAATTTGTGCATCATTAATTTTTTTTCTGCTGGGTGTTTTAAAGACGCTTATGTAATTTTGTTAGAAAATTTGAAATTGAGCTGTTTTGCTTCATAGCTCTTTTCTGAGTGGTTCTATATTTAAAATCAAATAGGATTATGTAATTTAAGAGAAATGAATAATGTAGAATTGTATATATATTAAGATGTATGAGTGGAAAGTTACTTAGATAGAGGATGTTTTGAAGAAGTTTATCGTAATTTTGTTTAAAAAGTTGAAATTGAGCTGTTTTGTTTCATAGTTCTTTTCTGAGTGATTCTGTAATTAAAATCAAATAGAATGATGCAATTTAAAAGAGTTGATTAATGTAGAATTATATATATGTTAAGATATATGAGTGGACAGTTGCTTTAGATAGAGGGCCAAAATGTGAAAGGGGAGGATAGTTAACTTTCCATCTCAGAAAAGGTATAAAGCATAAAATAACAATCAATATAAATTAGTTAAATAAAAAATGGCAGCTTCATTAAAATTATTTATTGTTGTAATTTCATATGGCCAACTGGTGCAAGCCCATTTAATTTTAGAATTAATTTAAAGAGATAAATATAACATGTCATACTTTTCTTCATTTTTTCTTGAAATCAGAAATGAGCTTGCTTGTTAAAATTATCATCACAACCTACAATTTAATTCCAGGCAACTTGTATCTATTTTTACGCTAGTTGATATCCATGCAAGAAGAATTTAATCACAAGTATATATCGACCCAAATATACAGAACAATATCTCTATATTTGTTTTTCTGGCTATCTTTGCGGGTGCCATGTGGCACTCTGACCATTATTTAGCCCCCCCCCCTGGAATAAGACATAATTCAACTCAAATATATAACCCCATTTCTTAACTATCTGTAAGTACTGTAAATACATTTTGGTGTGGTTATTCTATCCGAAAAGTAGTACTACAAAAATAATTTTGTAGTATAAGGAATAATATATAAACACCTGAAAGGGAAACACACATCCACGCACATAAACAAATTTGTAAGGAGAAGGTGGATATATTTTAAACTGCGGAAATGTTAGATGATCTGCAAGAACGGACAAACACAACTATTCACAAGTAACGGTGCAGTCGTTAGTAATGATAATTGTTTCCTGGTTTAAATAACTTAAAATAAAGAAATCTGAAGATAAATATGTAATGCGTAGTCTCATTTTCAATGTCGTAGATGCATTTAAAATTCATATAGTTAGCTACCTTAATTTCTAATTAAACCAGGCTCCCTTTTAACGAGGTTACATAGAGCCATATTTATTGGTATATTATGAAAGTGCATTCCAGATTGTATTGAATATTCAAAAAATCACAGTTACATAAAATATAAAAAACAGTACTTGCGAAGACAAGCAAAACTTAGAAATTCCCAACACATATTTCATTGATTGGATTTTTCCTCTGATATAGCCTAGTAGTACTGCTATGTTAAGTTTTTGTTAAATAACTCAGTCATCATTATTTTTGTTATAAATATAATCTGAAATAATCTTTCCAATAATAAATGAAGAAACAATTATCATACTAATTAGCTAATAAGGAAAATTCATATTCTCTAGATTGCTCGTCCATCTGTCTTTTATTTAAAACATGCATTTCATTCTGAAATTTATGGTTCAACTTAAATTTAATGGTTATGTTACATTTATATAATAGTAAATGCTACTAAATTACTGCTGTTAAAACATTTTTAAATTAAAATAAAAGGCAAAATATAGTTCATTATGTAATTAATTACTTTGAATATCATTTGTTTCCTAGGAGTAGCATAAAATTATGAAGATCTTATTTTTTTAAGTGCAAACACTTGTCCATCATTTAATCACTGCAGATGATAATAACAGTGTTTTAGTTTCTCAAAAAAAAAGTAATGATCGATGAGTCGGCACTTATACATGCAAGGCACATTAACACATTTGTAAACATTTTAAAGATGGAAAAAATATGAATGATTGATAATGGACATCAACACTTGAAACATTTACTTTATCCAGAATATTTTTTTTACATGTTGCGTAATTTTATATAATATGTAATGACTGTAAAAGCATGACAAATATTATAAAATTCATAATCCCCAAGGAGAAAAAATGAGCCCTATGTCAAAATATTTATCAATGAACATATTTCTATAGCTCTGCATTTTTTATCCTTGATATTAAAAAAAAGAAACACGACTAATAATTTTGGACTATTATTTATCATGAGACAATGTAGTATAAGTATACAATGCATCACGTTTATTACAAATATAATAGATGTGTAATCTAAAGAAAATCCATACGATTTAATTATATTAATAAAATAATCATGTATATGTGTAATAATGTACATAGATTCTGTCTACGTTTAGAACCATGATTTTGAAAACGAGTATAAAAACAATAATTTTTTAAATATTTAATATCAGAAAAAATATGATATGCTTAGAAAATGGTTTTAAAATATTATTTAAAGAAAAAAATAAATGAGTTTTTTGGCAAAAAAGAAAGGAAATAAATAACATATTTTCAAATCATTTTCTTTTTTAAAAAAAATGGATGGATGGCGTAGTTGGTTCTTCACAGGTCTTCAAAGCCAAGGGTTACGGGTTCGACCCCGGCCCAAGTTTTAATGGGGCAGAAGATGACAGCGACCATATTGTATGATTATGCGGCTTGTTTGTCGAATATCCCTTGAGTACCTGTTTGGTTTGGGTGCTCTTAGAAAAAATAAGCTTCTTAGATAGGTTTCGCATCGTCAGAACTCAGGTGCTTTCCTGTGGAGAAGGAAACTGAGCCTCAAAACTGCATGCGATTATTTATATTCCACCTATAAGGTGTCATTCTAAAATAGTTACCAACTTCCGGAGAATGTATGTCTGCAATGATAAAACACTAATACGCAATCCCATTAGAATATTTTCAAAAAAATACTTCTATAATAATAATATTTTGTATATATGTAGCTATAACTTTAAACAGGAGCTGAGCTACGATTGTTTCGATGTATAACTTAGAAGTGGATTTATTCATGTTTTAATATATCATAGTAGAGAAAATTCAATACACAATTTTACCTATTATTTCAATTCATCAAATCACTAAAAATAATGTGTACTTTCTAAAACTCCTGGTTCATCCTATATACTGAAGTTTGTGTTATATAACGACAAAATATTATTAATCGAAAAATATTTTTGATAAAAAAAGAATGTTTTGAAAGTTTGTCATTCTTTCTTCATATTTTCCCCAAATGACTTTAAATAACTTTTCATATAATAATATTATTAAACCAATTTTATATGTACATTCTAGATCAACTGATAATAAATATTAAAAACATAATTATTAATATGCATTATCAAAAATAACAGTTTCGAACGTAGCCATTCATCATAAAATTTTGCTTTTAAAGCAACAATTTATGAATACATAATTTTTAAAAACAAGTGCTTTTCTTCTCATAAAAGTACTGTCAGACCTTTTTATAACGAAGTCTCTACACCCTGGAAAAAAAGTTCGTTATATAGAAAATTCGTTATGTAAAGGTTCATAATTGAATATATACTTTATAAACCGCATAAAACGAATATTAAATTCATAAAAAACTATACATTAAAAAACGTAATAATTTATACCTTTTTAAAATTAATATATGTTTGTTTTATACATCTTGCCCATCAAAAAAGGAAGTAAGAAAAACGGCAAGAAAATCAAGAAAAAAAAAGAATGTCCAAGAATTGACACTGTATTTTCAATATTAAGAAAATTATATTATATTAAAATTAATGAACTTGAAGGACATTTTATAATTTAAAGCATAAAAGTAATATTAAACATGTAAATTCTTTTATAATTAGAACACGGGGACACGGGACAACTCACTGAGAATGAAAGAAGACATCGAAGATGTTTCTAGTGAAATGAACAATGGGAGTTAAAAGGTTGCACTTCTTGGATGAAACTTTCAGAAATCTATTCTCGGTGAAAGATCTAATAAAATCAATTCAAGATTTATGACCACAATAACAGTAAAAGAGAGGATAACTTGTAATTTGTTCAGAAATAAATTAAAAAGGGAGAACAAAAATTTAATCACAAAATAAAAAGTTCGTTATATAGAAAATGCACTTCGCTATAGAGAGATTATTTTATGAAGAAAATCGTAAAATGTTCTAGATTCGAGAAAAAAGTTCGTTATATAGAAAATTTTGCAATATAGAGGTTTGACTGTATACTTCAATGCAATATGTTACATAAAGCACACACACAATGAAAAAGTGCTCAAAGACATAAGAAATCATATTCACCAAGCAAACTCAGTAGCTTTTGCTTCAGGTAAGAAAATTTGAGAATTAAAATGTATCTATACATTTAATAATCACTCTAAATACGATGTTAAGAACAAAACGATTAAGAGAACAACTATAATAACAAAAATGGAATAATTATCGAGGCAGCAAAATTTGGCATCTTGGGTTTCATTTTTCTTTTAGCTTTTGTTAAGTTAATTATAATTCTCCTTCCCAGCCCCCTCCCTCTTTTTTCTCCCAATTCCAGAACAATCATCTAAAATGGACTCCAATGTTTTTAATTTTACTTACAGCAAATTCAATTCTATCTAGTATCGAGCATTTTTCTTAATAAGGTTTCTTCAGATGTGAAAGAAAAACGAAAGAAAAAAGTAAGAAAATGAGGATTCTTTCTCCTTAAGTCGGAGCGGAAACGACTTCTCTCGGTACAAATTGCTAAAAACTATTCTCAGCAACCAGGATTAAGGCAATTAAATTTGTTTTTTTTTCTCGCACCTTTCGGGGTTCCTGAAGTAAATTTCATCGAGAAGCATTGGTCTTCGAGATAGTTGAAACTTTTGCCAAAGTACACTTTTTCATGACAATATGGAAAAAAAAGAAAGACAATGAAAAATTTATTTATTTCTTTATTTATTTTCTAGATATTTTCTGAATAGAAATCCATTTTTTCGAAAAGATAAGTGGGTTAATTTGCTACAGGAGACGAAGGGAAAGAAGTTTTAACTCACTTTATATTTAAGGGATTTGACGCTTTTTTCTTCATCTCTATTTTTTTTGCTTGTGAATAAGATATAAGAAAAAAGAACCTTGAAAATAATTTTAGATTCTTTTTTTTAAATAAATTTTGCTCTTTTGAGAAAGGTTTTACTTGTTAGATTTCGGAATCAATTGAGCATTTTTCATTTAATTTCGTTCTGTATTATTTTTGCTTATAAGATATAGGTACCTTTTCATAATCGAAATTTTCGTAATTCTTAACATACATAAAGGATTTATCAGTTTTAGTTCCAACAGTACTAGAATATCCAAGAAGAGAGACAAGAAATAAAACTTAGAACCCATTTATAATCAAATACAATGCATTTATCTCAGTGCTTCTCAAAGTTGTAATATTCGCGACCCAATATTCAATCACAATTATCATCGCCCCCTCCCTCATACAATAACAATGTACTGAGTTCAATAATACTATACATTGACGCTAAAACTATGACATTACTTCAACCTCTTAAGCATCCCCCCATGTATATAAACGTCTCGCTAAGCCAAAGCGTTTATTTCCCCAGACGTATATATACGTCTTTCTGAAGTACGATCTTTTCTGTGTCCTGGTATCCGTAAAATTATTTCGCTAAGACAAAGCGTTTATTTCCCCAGACGTATATATACGTCTTTCCTAAATATGATCTTTTATGTGCATTGATATCCGTAAAATTATTCCGAAGACTTTGGAATGCAATAAAATGACCTTGACAATGCATGCGAAGGATTTACATAGTCCAAAAATTATTTCTGCTTCTTTATTCCTCCCCCTCTTCCAATACATCACATACGCGTGCCTACGTGAAAAAATGTGGCATGGGGGAGCCCATCACGTAACTTTTAATCTGCAATTCAGGGATTAATTATAAACCGTACAAAAATTAAGATAAGTGTTAATTTTTGAATGTAATTTTATATATGACAAGCCCATGGGATCATTAGTAATTATTAATGTTGTACTTAATATTATATGTATAACTATACCACTTTAATGATAACACATTATTGCGTAATAGTACTTATAAAAGTAATTCGAAGTCATACAAATCTTTTTAGGTTCATTTATAAGCAATCATTTTAAAAATTATACCTACTGGTACATAGCTTAAAATTATATATAACGTTCAATATTTGTGTGTGTGTGTGTTTTGTTTTGTTTTGCCAAATAATTGATTTCCTAAAACTGGTAACATTGATATATTAAAAAGAAAGTGAACTATTTTAAATATCGGTATTCATTCATATTTTCCTTTAAAAATACAAAAGTAGAATACGAAAATATTCTTTTCTATACTGTGTTCGAAGAAAAAAATTATGTAGAGATTCACAGATTCAAGGCTTCATTGAATTTACCAAAATGAGAAAGAAAATATATGTAAATCAAGCTTTATTGAAGAAAATGAAGAGAATTGTGAACATGGGAAAAAATATTGGAATAACTTTCTTTATAATAGATATAACGTTTTAAGACTCTCAAGATTTCAAAATTTAAATTCGGGGAGGCATTTTAAGCAATCTAATGTAAGGAAATAACAGTCTTCCAAAAGCAATAAAGGGAAAAGTACCAACTCAACAATTGAAAATAAGTATTCCATAATTTTTCAGGCTTTAAATCGCTTCGAGATTTTGGTATACTTTCTCAAATATGTTTATTTCCTTCAATATTTTATAAAAAAGAAATAATAAAAAATTTCCCAGTGTAAATTTTTTTTAGTTGGAGGAAATTGTGAAAAGTGAAAATACATGAATAGGCAAGTGTTGAATATATATTCGTTGTCAGCTTCTTATAGGAATACGGAAATCAAGTTCTTCATATAAGCTTTGTATATTTTTTGAAGATATATATGACTTTTGAAAGACAGCTATTATAATTTTTTTCTACTTTTGGATTTACGACATAGATTCAAGATTCTAAGCAACGATAACATTTACATATTTATCGTTTCTACATTTAGAAATAGAATTCAATACAATGTTCAATGATTCCATTATATAGTAAAACTGATCCTGAATTTCGATTGAAAAGAAATAATTCAGCACAAAGAATTGGTTTTTTTTTATCTCCGAAACGTTTTTCTGATTTCTTTTGAAGGCAATATCTTTCAAAAATGAAAAAAAAAGTTTTTTTCTTTAAAATGGTTGTTATAAATTTCTTCATACATCTCTGCTACACAAAATAAATTTAACATTGAAGAAACTTTATGAAACATATCAGGCAATATGAAATAGTCCAAATTTAAAAGCTAATTCAAATATAAAATGTTTTCAAAATTAGTTTTATTTTAAAAATTTGAAATTAAATTAATAACATCAAATTATATTTTTCTCAAGACATACATTAATGATAAATGTAAGTTTATAATTCCAGTTCATGTTTGTTCTCATAATTTGATTTTGGCTTACAATATGGGTTTAAACGCCCTTAGCCCACGTTGTAATTTAATTGAACTTAAATAAATAGTGAATAATTTGTAAGCACGAAAACTTCCTATAACTATAAACAATTATTTTTTGTACAACTATTGTACATATGAATACATTTATAAGATTAATTCGATAACATTAATAGAAATAATGTAATACAATATATTGAGGGCTCAGTTAGATATAATACAGAAATTATTTTGCATCAAAGTTATACTTCTGTGGTTCAGATTAAGATAAAGAAAACTTCGCCTTAGATTTTATTTTAAAATTTTAGGAAACCAGGAAATAATTATTGCTACATTTCCAACAATACATTAACATTTAAGGGAAAATTTAAATTATGTGGGCAAAAATTTATACTACGGCCTTAGGAATTTAAATTTAAAATTTCTGTTAAGTGATTTCTTATTTGTTAAATAATAATTTAATCATCTGTCAAAACAAGTCTATATTTGTGTTTTTTAATGTTTCTGTCAAAGGCTTGCATGATCTAAAAATATAAGAATTCAGAATAGGCTCGAACAAATAAAAATAATTATCATTACAAAGTACACAATATATGCATGAATAAAACAAGTGTTTTAAAAATTTTAATAGTAATACTAAGGTTTTACATTTCATAATTAATATAGATTTCAAAAAAGTACTAATAACTATACAATTTATAATTTACAACTCTTAAGGTATCCGACTACCCTAAAACCATGATTTTTTTCAAAAATTGGCAAATTTTTTTTTATGACTGTATTTTATAGACCATTTTATTAACTTAATAACAATACCAAGTACTTTATTTTCCCTCCACTAGAACAAAAACTACAAGCGTTTTAGTAAAAGCAAATGCCATAACTTTACACGAGATGTCAAACTTTAAAATGCGTTTTACTCGAAATGTGTTTTTTTCGAAAAACTCAAACGGGGACCACGATTGCTTAAAAGTTTTGAAAATAATTAGCTGAAATTTTTGCTTATGTTCTGCATAACAGTAGAAGTGTTTTGATCTTCAGATTTATAAATCACTGTTTTATTTCAAAATTTGCAGTTCTTTATATGAATATAGTCAATGTTTTTTTAAGCAATTTCGTATAATGACTTAGATAAAGTGCTCTAGTTTTTGTAAAAATTAAAATATCTCGTATCGTGAAGGTCACTTCAAACAGGAATAACAAAGTAACACATCAAAATTGAAAAATTGAGAATTTGTTCATAAAATCTTTGTACAGAGCGGGCCCCGTTTATGTAAATTTTCGTACATTTTTACTAGTTTTTCCCATTTTAATAATAATAATATTTTTTTCTTTTAATTATTTTAGAATTTTTTTCCTTAAAATATACTAAATAAATATAAAAAAATTAAAAGATCTCCATATCTCCTTTTTTTCAAAAAAAAAAAGTTGTCGCAAGCAGTCGGATACCTTAAGAGGGAAATGAAATTGATTTCAAAAATTTTCTACACTATTGAGATTTTAAACATAAATAACAGAAGCAAAAAGGTAAATCATTTTAATGCCTGAAATATTTTTTTTTGACATATTTTGGGTACACGTTCATCAAAAAAATAAAATGGATAATTTGACCTTTTACTGATTTCATTTCGTTTAACTATAAGTCTCAGATATCATGTAAATACCGAGATGATTGTCATCGATTCGATAACTTTATCCCAAAGACTTCGTCTTCCTATCTTCGTTTGTACAAAATCCTTAACTCTTGTCTAGAAGAAAACCTTTCAGAATTTCTTTTTCATTTGAAGAAGCTATTGACAAGGATTTCCTGGTAATTTCCTTCTTAGGACTAGTACTTGTGGCACGTGATGAGATTTTTAGATGTCTTAGGTTCATTTTGCCTCACCAGTCCTTAGTTCCTCACCTAAAAGTCTTCAATTGGTTCTTAGAACACAAATACATAAAATAGAACTAGGATTTAGGAATATTAGAGGTTAGAATAAAGTCATTTTGTTTTAATATTATAGAGAAGTATCCAAACCCTAAATTATTGAAAGAAACTTTCCTAGTAAAAATGCAGCTCTATAAATTAATAAATAAAGGTTGGATAAAATACCATCATACTCCTAGTAACTCATCATATTCTGTAACTAACGAAAGTATTTTTGCGGGAAATGCACCCAAACTGATAGAGTAATAAACTTAGGCACTTGCATATTATACTGTGGACTAATAATGCCACATAAAAATATACCGCCAAATCACGAAAACGTAGCCAAATTCTGCTATCGTTTCCACATATGAGTGAAAATAAATTCCCACGCATACTTCTTCCATACCAGCCCACCGACAAATTATGAAGACAAGAAATAACATGGCATTTCTATATTCGGAAATAAATATATACAGCTGAAATAAACAAAAGACGTAGTAAAATTCAAATTTTTCAGGTGGCAAAACAATGTTCTGCATTCAAAAGGGGAACAAATGTTCCTTTTTCATCTGGAATACCCCATATAAGCTTGATAATTAAGAATCTAGATAATATAATGCAGATACACGATGTTTCTTGTTTGGCTATTTTATTAAACTAGTCATAAATATTATATCAAAGTACTACACTACGTTCTCTTCCATAGAAAGAGATTTTCAATTTTAATCATGTTTCCCAACAAAATAAAAGTAGAATAATATTACAAATTATTAGCAAGGTTTATTTTCGAACAAGCAGAATCAAGAAATATTGTATATATGCGCGGTAACGATGCAGCCTATAAAAAATGTTTCTTTCGAGCATACGCAAAGAAGAATTTTGTGTCAACATGTAATGAAACGTATTTTCCCTATTGACTGCATGTTGCGGCATTTGGTGACGTTTTAATGAACCGACGAAATTAGCCGATGGTGCAAAAAAAAGCATAAAAATTTAAATTTATAACAAATTTTACGTATGTTATTTGCTTTGCAATAAAACTAAAATTTCTTTGAATATACATGGAAAAATACAAAATATCAGTTACAAATAATTTTGTGTAAGAAGTGTTGATCGTATTAACAAATCACATAATATTTTCATGAGTAGGCACTAAGTTCCTTCAGTTTGAGTTTTGTAGACAAACTGTGTTTAAGATATAATAATTAGAAAAAATCTAGGTAGAAAAAAAGGCATAACTGAGAAAAAATTAAAATTTATTGTTATTCTCAAACCAAAAAAGAATATATGATTTATATGTTAGTTGTTAATGACCTGTACATGAGTCAGTACAATCCAAAATTTCATCAATTATATTTACAGTTCTTATTTTAAAAAAAGTGAGGCAATTTCATATGCTATTTTTGGAAACGTTTGAATGCCAGGAGAAACTTTATAATGCTTATATTTTAATTTTATTTCTGACCTATTTGCATATTTTGCTTCATATTACTTTGATGTTTTATCTTTACCAATGTAAACATTTTCACATTCAAACAATTATTTAGAGTGTTATGATATATACGTTTCTCTGGCTCGCTTCACAAAAAGTTTATTTTAATATTCTTAACATTGAATTTACTATCAATTTTCCAAAATAAGTCTGTATTCTTGTTTTCATTCTGCTCTTTAAATAATCCTTGAAAAAAACTTTGAATAACTTCCCATTTTTCTCACAAATTTTGATACCTTTTTTTGAAAGATTCAAGTAATACTTTTCTCAATTATGTTAAATAAATTGACAACTCAGTACAACGAATTTCAAAAGGATAAATGCGAATTGAAATTCCGACACGTGAAAGGGGAAAAAAATTTTGAAGTGATCACATGTCGCAAATTTTATGAATGAGAAGCAATTCTTACATAAAATTAAAGAACAATTTGAAATATAATATTAAAAAGCAGACAAATCCATTTAATCACAAAATAATAGAATGGATATGTGATTAAGGGGCCATGGTACGATTAACGCAATTTTTTTTAATTTAATGCTTTTCAAAATCTTTTTGGTTGTCTCCTATGAGTGTATACTATGTAAAAAATATTTTGTGTTCAAAATTTCATATAACGCTAGCCATTTTATTTTTTAAGGAAAACACTTAAAATTTATGAAGGGATTTTAAAATACTACTCCTACAAAAACTTACGTACACGCATGGAATTCAAACTATGTATAAGAAAAGTTGCTATGGATTTTGCGATAAGATTATTGGTATTTGTGCAATACTTCTTTTTATGATTGCTTTTAGAAAATTCCTTAAGAAAATGTATAAATTCTGAGCTCAATTAATTTTTAAAAAAATAAGTATTTATTTTATTCAAAAATGCGTAACTCTTTTTGTTAGATGTGCTATTAGCAGTTGGTCACATGGGGGGTCCTGGGGGTTCGGAACCCGCAAAGATCTTGATTTTTTCCCGATTGATTATAATTCTAAGTATATAGTACGAAAAATTTTATTGAGTTATTGTTATTAATGATTAAGTATTTGTTATTAATGATAAATATTATAAATTAATGCTAATTATCTATTCAATAATTAGTTTTTTTACTGTATTTTGTTCTCGAAAATCGACAAAATCAAAAGGAGCATGATACAAGAATGGTGAACTTTCAACCCCGGACCCCGTCCTTGAAAAAGCCCTGTATGCGCTACTGACTATTAGCAATATGTAAAGAAAAATTCAAAACATTAGGCACAATAAAAAAAACCTTTAGCACTTCGAATGAGGACAAACTAGTAATTTCATCTTTCTGAGATAAGTAAGATTAAAGTTTCGATTTACCTTAGGGATGTGAATAAAAACAAACTTAAAAGCTATCGTAATTCCGTGATTTTTATGTTTAGAGCTTTCAAATGTTGTGAGGTTATGGAAAAATATATAAAGAATAATTTAGTCTAAAAAAAATTAGATTTGATTTTTTGACCGATTTTTGTTAATAAAGGGTGTTTTTTTAGAGGTATAGAACTTTAAATTGCAATAAAACAACGATGTATTATTCGATTGACATTAATTTTTTTTATTCGAAAGATAATCTTGTGGCGTTAAATTTAAAATATGATTTCTGGCATAGGACTGCCACGGCTGGCTCGGATGTAGTCCAATCTGGATGTCCAATTTTCGATGACTTTTTCCAACATTTGTGGCCGTATATCGGCCATAACACGGCGAGTGTTGTCTTCCAAATGGTCAAGCGTTTGTGGCGTATCCGCATAGACCAATGACTCTACCACATACCCACAGAAAATAGTCTAGCGGTGTTAAATCACAAGATCTTGGAGGCCAATTTACAGGTCCAAAACGTGAAATTAGGCGGTCAACAAACGTGTCTTTCAATAAATCGATTGTGGCACGAGCTGTGTGACATGTTGCGCCGTCTTGTTGGAACCACAGCTCCTGGACATCATGATTGTTCAATTTAAGAATGAAAAAGTTAGTGATCATGGCTCTATACCGATCACCATTGACTGTAACGTTGTGGCCATCATCGTTTTTGAAGAAGTACGGACCAATGATTCCACCAGCCCATAAAGCGCACCAAGCCGTCAGTTTTTCTGGATGTAACGGTGTTTCGACATACACTTGTAGATTAGCTTCACTCCAAATGCGGCAGTTTTGTTTGTTGACGTAGCCATTCAACCAGAAGTGCGCTTCATCGCTAAACAAAATTCGCTTATGAAAATCGGGAATAACGGCAATCTCGTTTTGGGCCCATTCGACGAATCTTGATGATCGTTTTGATGAATTGCCTAACCAAACTGAAAATAAATCACGTGACAGCTGTTAAATTGGTAACCATTTTGGAAAGTAATGCCAACTTAAACTTGTAAACCTGGAAAAAACACTCTTTAGAATCGTACTATGTCCCTTTAGCAATGGACTTCAAACAGCTTATGCGCAGTAGTAAACAATATATACATATATATATATATATATATATATATATATATATATATATATATATATATATATATATATATATCGCTAAGCTTCTGTATACCTAATTTGAAATGTTAAATTCATGACGAAATAGCACTTAGATAAAACACAACTTAAACAGTTATTCAAAAATAATCAAGTATAAAATAAAACTCTAGCTTCTAACGAGTAAAACAATGGATATCGAAAAGCATTGCACAGAATTTTATAAAAACTTCAGCATTAATTATTAAACTCATTACTCATATTTACGATTGTAATCAAAACCATTTATTTCCCAGAGCTATTTGAACATTAACTTTTATTTTAATAAGAATATAACACCTTTTTAATTTTTTTTCCTTTTTATGTTCCTCATTGAAATGACATACAAATATAAAAAAGTAGAATCATTTGATAGGAAATATTGCTATATCAATCTATAATGTGTGTGTGGTTACCGTACATGTATATATAACCATTGCTGAAGTCAGAATTCACAATAAAAGAGATATACAAATTCACGTAGTTTTGAATTATTAAATTCCGAATAATACCCAGGGCAGAGTGAGGAATATTTTCGTAAAATATCTTAGACGCATTCAGAGAACACGATTAATATATCTCTGACAGAATAATAGGATTTTTGATGCAAAAGCTTACGTTAGAGCTTCTAATCTAAAAGCATAGTCTAATCTTTGTGTTTTCGTTTTACCGGCAATGCACTGTGCTGGAGCGTAGCCGAAATGTTCAAGCTATTATTCTTATCAGTGTTTCACGCCGTCTTATTTTGCAGAATCCGACATCATAACATGGAGCGATGAAACATTCGAATTTTCCCGAATAAATTTTGAAATGCAACCGACTTTAACGGAAGTAGTTGCTGTTAGACGGATAAGAAATACGTAGAACATCTAGTTGTGTTATTGATGCTTTTTTAAAACCTTTTATACTGTATTAAATCTTAATCGTATTCTTTTTTAGTTAAATTGTATTGTTTTGTTGTTTCATTTATGTATCTATGATATTATTAACAAATCTTTTTCTGAATTAAGTTGAATCAAATTAAGGCCTTAGGCTATAAAGCGAAGGCTATAAAGTTATTGTTCAAATTATGGCTTAAGGCTATATATATCATTAAAATAAAGTTAACATTTATATTCATGATTTAAATTTTATTTATTAATCTTAATTTATACAAACATTTATGCTTAGTAAATGATATTTTTTATTTGTTGTTGAATATTTCCTTTTTTTTATTTTAAAGAAATCTTCATACTATTGAAAAAATGTACCACGCATATTATACCTTCATTATTTAACTTCATCACATCAAAAGAGTCTCCAAATGACAGTATATACCGCCAATAAAGGAAACCGGCCTAGCGCATGTCGGAACACAATAATTACAATGATGACAGCATGTAGGAACATTTTTTGAATTGGCAATGTCTTTTCGTTTGGCAAATGAGTTAAATTGATGAAGGTCACGTGATACAGACAATCCATTGAATTCCAAAACAGACATTAGGCCTAGACCTGTTGCTCTACTAGTATAATTTCGATTCAATTTTAAATTGGATATTTAAGTAAAAATATTTAAGTATGAAGATTATTCAAAAATGTTTTCAGAATTAAAAGAAAAAAAATATTTAAATGTACTTTATACGCATACTTTTAAATCAAATGTATTTTTTCTAACCTATACTCGTTGCTATTGTTGAAAAGTATGTATTTAAAGGAAAGTTTTTACAAAAAGCAAAATTTGGCAATAACAAGGCTCATGAACTGATTGACTGGCAAAGTGTAATTGAATTTATACAGTGACTTTAACGTTACAGGAATTTATGAATTGATTCGCGGTGTAAGCACATGATTGCAATTATCATGTGGCTATGAAGTCATCTAAATTTAGTGCATTCATCGACGATGTATTATGAAATGACCAAGGAAATATTTATTGATATTTTGTGCAACAGAATTATCAGAAAGCTTTTCTTAAATGAACAATGTTGAAGCTGTTACATGTTCGTGAAGTCTGAAATGAATTAAAACAAGTGAAAAATTTAAAAAATTATATTATTGAAAACACACGTACACACGAAACAATTACTTCTCTTCTATAATACTTTTCTATAATTTAAATATAATGAATTAATTGAGTATAAGAGATAATTTTATGTACGTTAAAAAGTAAAATAGTTTTCCTTATACAATGCTATATAAAATCTAAAGAAAAATAACACAACACACAGATTTTTTGTATTACTTGTAAGACTCTATTTTATTACTTAACCCAAAGAACTGAAGAAACGTCTTTTAAAGTGCTCTTATTTGTAGAGGCACGTTTACAATTTCAAACTCTTTCCCAAAGAGAAACAAGTTTGAGATATTTTCTTTTCAAAAGGTTCAATCTTAAAAGACTAGAAACTTAGTAATGTCTTCTTCAGTATCTGTTTCATTGAAAGACTGTCTGGTTTCAAATGTGATTGTCTCGTACCAATGATAGGTGATAATCGGTCGGGGAAGTGTCAAACGAATATAAAGGATGAGATGCTTTTGCACTAAAAAAAATTTAAAAAATCTTTAGAATAAGTCATCCGGTTGGATACTTTCAATTTCCTTTTTTTAAAAATGCTTTTCTTTTTAAGTTAGAAGTTTCAGTAAATTTTTTACTACTAATGTCCAACTAGACTAAAAATGTAATTCTTCATAATCAAAAAATAATTTGAACGAGGCAGATATAGGTGATTCATCACAAAGAACGTATATTTCAAAGTTTCTATTTCAGCAAATCCATAAACTTGTTAAAAGTTCTTATAACTTTCACAGGAAGGTATTTAATACAATGCAAAACTATCAATTTGCATATTAAAATAAATTTTAATTACGATGTATAATTTTTGAAGATGAAATGTCAAGTAAATGAACAGTTAACGAGTAATATATAGATTTATAGGTATGTTTGTGTATGTGTGTGTGTGTGTGAAATCCTTTAATTAAATTTTCAACCAAAGGTATTACTCCTAATGGTCTTGAAACCTCCAAGACTTTGAGTAAATCATTTCTAGTTTACCCTGCCTAACGGGAAATAGTCGCAACTTTATTTATCAAAAACTGAAGATTCATCATTTTTAAATCAACGTGATGAAATCTTGTATCACCCTTATATTCGGACCAATTAAAAAAATCCCTTTCGAAAATCATGATTTAAATAGCTTTCAGATGACCAGGACTATAAATAGATGAGATTTTCCATGGGAACAAGGGTACCCATGAATTCCTTCGCAGGGAACGATATAATTCATTGCGTGTAATTCTTATGTCCACGTCTATGCTTGTTGTTTCTGTTGTGCTTTTCGTGTCACCGCTTTATATGTGTAAAAGCAATTAATATGATTTTATAAATATATAGGTATATGTTTCCTCATCAATATATTCAAAGACTAGATTAATTAAATTAATTGATTCCACCAGCAAAATGTCAGAACTCAAATGCAAACTTTTCACATGTATATGCAATAATCCCTCCTTCAAAATTTTCGTTGAGTGATTTTATTTACTTTTCGAACAGTAATTAAATTAAATTTACCTCCCTAAAAGAAAATATCTGATTGAACACAACTTATAACCTAGGAATTGTAACGTCCCCACTTTTCAAAATAAAATGATGCAATATTGTACATTCCAGTTTTTCCGACCAATCACAGGGGTTCTTTAACGGAAATTATATCATTCTAAAGTCTCTCGATTAAGGAAACTATAAAAGTTGAATTATCTAGAATGAATAAAAACGCGTTTCAGTTCTGTTGGTCTGCTCACATGCATTTGTTTTGGTGTGTCGTCGCTTTATTCGTTTAATGTACTAATAAAATACCAGGAAGTGTTCCTCGTCAATACATTCAACATCTTTGACAAGATAAAAGATTCTTCAACGTAAAATGTTTTCATATATATATATATATATATATATATATATATATATATATATATATTACTTAAAAAATTAAGTATATTAGTTTTTGTTAATTTTGAAAATTTGAAACGAAAGGCATACAAATCTGTACATGAATAAGTTTTAAAAAAAATTTTATCCTTCCAATATTTAAATGACTGATATTTATGACTATGAAATATATCTTAAGTCACAAGTTTGAATAGATTTTAAAAGTTATTAATCGATTAAAAAGTTTATTTTTTTAAAAAAAAAGTATTATATGAATGAACAAAAATAAAAAAATAATATAAATCTGAAGTCAAAAATACTACTTTTATTTGTAATTAGCTTTGAAAAGCTTTTATTCCGAAGCATGCTACGGGGTTTTAAAAGGTCCAAAATAAAGTTACTGAATTCTAGTTGCATCTTAGTTTTTGACCTCTAGATCATTGGATGATAGCCAAAACTCACAAAGCTTTACATGTAGAATTAGAGATTTTGGATGTAGAATTTTGTGCAATTGAGAAATTTTGTTTATTTTTATAGTTTGTTTGGAAATGTTTTTATAGTATTGGTTCTTTATTTATGATTTTTCTGAGGAATTAATTGAATTTCGTTTTTGTAACCAAATATAGCTGTACTCTTACTTCTTGCATTAATTTTTACTATACTAATTATAGCTGTTTAAGAAATTTAGAAGGATTTTCACAAACAGACTTTAAATTTGAGATATATTTTAATAAACGATTAAAAAAACTTAGATTAAAAAGGATTCCCTATAAATAATTAAAAAATGGCTAAAGAAAACCCTTATATGATCTACGATTGGTATTATTAATGCACACTTATTTTTGAAATTAGGTTCCTGTTTTTGAAAGAATCAAAAAGTAAATTGTTTACTAAGAAGAAGAAATGTAAATCAAGATGCGGAAGAAATTTTATAAAAATAAATTTCTAGCAATTTTTAGTGATATGTATTAAAATTGTATATTTAAAGATTAGTTTCATTAAAATAATATGAAAAAAGCAATGTTATAACATAGTATTGCAAATTTAATTCATAGGCCAATTCTCAGTTTTCCTAATACGTGGTAGAAAGGGGGCAGGAAATTAGTTCTGTTACTGATAGCTACATCCAACGACAATATATCGTAATAGAATTTTACATTTTTTTAGAAGTGTTCCTCCAGAATTCCTAATTTAGTTAATAAAAATTTGTAAATATTCTTGTTCAAAATAACTTATATTGTAAGTAATAGCATTTGCACGAATAACAAATTTAACAGATAATATAATATATATATTAGAAATTTACAATTGAAAGTTTAATACATTCTACAAAACTTGAATCTTTAAATTATAACATGTGTATAAAACTTCGAACTTTAGTGATTTAAATTTTAATTTTTTTTTCTTTTCCGTTAATTTTAGTTTCTGTATCATAAGACATTCAATTTGAAAAAAAAAATACAAATTTTATTTCCATTACTTCAGCAAACTTCATTCACAATTAAAATAATTCTTTTTATTGTAGAATCAGTTTGAGAAAAAACAGTTAATTAATTTTATCTCACGCATATTATTTTAACTATCACAATATCAGAAGTCCAAAAAATTATTTGAAATATTCATATGAATATGTTTAAATATATGAATAATTTATCGCTTGGGAATTGTGAGATATTTTTTTTATCATAAAAGAAGAAATTTATATTTCGCAGCATATTTAATTTAAAAAAAAGATTCTGTATCAGCATGTAAATCAAATTTTTATGCACCATTTTTATCAATGATACTTTTTGGCTGTAAGGCATAAAATACATTGAGGTAAAATCAATATTTTTAATTAATCCATTATTTATATTCTAATATAACTTTTTGAATTAAATAAAAATGGTTTTAATTTTGCTTCAAAATTGTAACATTTTAATCCTATGCTTCATTAATAAACTGTTCTAGCTTTCAAATTTCCAAAATATTGGAAGGATATTTCCAGAAATATTAGATTGTATTTCTCTCAGAATTCATTTATATATATACATATATATATTTAAATTTAAAACTAACGGATATACATATCTTGTTTCTTATTAATTTATTTTTACATTTGTATTATTTTAAATAATTTATTGGTGAAAAATTTAAGAACCGCTTTAAATTTCAACTAAAAAATTTTCGGTTTTAGTACTTCTAAAGAGTTTTAAATGAAACTATATCGAACATCTTCGAAAGCAGGTGTTCCACTTCTGAAACTTAATTTTCGCTTAATCTATCACCTGCTCTAAAATATAAGCTTTTTTGCTTCGAAAGCAATTAACACTCCTCAATTTAGTTATAGAAGAGTTTGAAAAATGTGTTTCTCAGCATTTTTAAAAAGGTTTAAGTTCCCAGATTATTTTTCCCTTTAAAAACATTTGCTTCATTATATCGACAAAATAAATTTCTTTTACAAAATAAATATAAGCCATTGTAAGAATTAATTATTAAAAGAAGTAATAGTTTGTTAAATCTAATGCACTTTATGATGAAAAATGTATCTTCTTTATAAATCTACGTTTTTCTTCCTGAATTTTATAATTATCTTCAGGCATGCTTAAATTTTATAACTTGAGCTAAATTTTCCTCATCATAATATGTGTTTAGTTCCTGTGATTAAAATATCTTATAAATATTTTTATATTAATAATGAAAATGGTTCAGTTGTGAGATTAAAAATTAGCGTCATAGCTCTTAAACATGGTTTAAAGTTGGAAATGCTTAGATGTGTCCAACTTTGATCTTAAAAACTTCTTAAAAATCTATAATATCATATTATTGAGCGAAAATTTTTTTAAAAAAATTAATTTTTTTCGCTAAAACTACATCTGTGCTTACATAGACTTCTCATTACTGAAATATGCATAGCCTCTTTGGCTTCGGATACTAACTATAACACATATTGAAGATTTAAAAGAAATGATAAAGAACTTTTATGAAAAGTAAAACTCAGTTAAAATTATGTTTTTTTAAATAGGTTTTCTTAAAAAATTTTGGATAAAATTTCATCTTAATTTTACAAGGTTTAACACAGTCAATAGTTTAAAGAGAGAGTGCTATACCAAGTACTTGACTCTTAAAATTAATTTTTTCAGGATATTGTTTCAAGATAATATTTTTCAATTCCTTCTGTGGGAAACTTAATTTAAGCTATGTCTGAAGTAGTAAAACATCAAACTGTAACCCCATTAGGAATAAAAAAATTTTCTTTGAAATCTAATTTTTAGTCATTTTGAATGACTTGCAGTAACATAGCAATTTTGAGCAAACGATTTTGTAAATGTATTAAAAATTCAAAATATATGTAGACATTTTTCTTCTTATTGTTATATATAAATATATATATTTAAAGAGTAACATTCAAGAGCTTATGAGATAGTATGAATTTAACTTAACGTTTCTCGTGCAAAAATGCAGCCACCGTAGACGAGTGCTCGTGTCCAGCGTTGTTGTGGTCCAATCATGATCTTAGAGTCCTGAAGTTGTTAAATACAAGCTCTGTAAGAGCTTTTGTACACTATGTAAAAAGCTAGATGCTATCTATGTTAAAATATTTTGTGTTCCAAATTCCTCACGCTGATGTGTTAGAAGTTTGGATATTGTTTCTGCAAACACAGATTTCATCGTAATCCAATTGACCATGGCACTTAACTGCAAAGTTGTTCACCAATAGCTTTTATGGTGCATTTGAGAATAACATTAAGAAATATTCATATTGTCGAAAAAATATTAATACATTTTTTCATCTATAGGATGAAATTCTTTAGGAGGGAAAAAACAATCGATCCAAATACGCTTCCTCGTTCAATACTGAAGGCAAATATTCACCATTATATGCTTATACAGAAATTCATTTTGTATAATTCAAAGAAGGATACCATTCAGTTTTTAAATATTCTCTTAAAAAAGGGGAATTTTAATTAACCCTCCAAGTGGTTAGCACGGAAAATTCCGTCATTGTAAAGATGCTTCAAAAATGCACTGCACGGGTTTTTTTGCCTTCAAGTAACATTTTCAAAAGTGGATTAGGCGTACTTTTCTGAAATCATTTCCCCCTTTTAAAGGTTTAACATCTTGAAAGATAATTAGGGACGGTGGAAGCAACACAGCAGGACTCTTATAGGAGGCTTTATGGCTCGCAGGGAACCCCGTGTTTTGACCCTGGAGCAATCGTAAGAAATCGGGGAAAAATTTCTTTAGACCCCAGGAAGTGTTTGTTTGTTAGCTTGTATTTTAAAAGTTTTGAAAAGTCCCAACGCATAAGTAAAATATGTTACAATTCCCTTTTGGTTTCATATTAATTTGAAACTGTAACAAGTTGGGGCGTGTCAGGGCAATCTTCTATTTTATATAGTTAGACAAATTATATTTTTTAAAGTATATTCTTTCGCTACATTTTTCTTCTTTTAATCAAAGCTTTCAGTTTTTGAAACATAATTATTTTATTATAACATACCGAAAATAATTAATAAAACACCAAAAACTTTAAAATTTGAAATCTTTTCAAATTTCCAACTACTAAAAATCAATAAATTTAAACTTCATCAAATAATTTGAAACTTTTTCTTACACTTTAATAAAAATAATAACGAAAAAAACTAATTAAGATTTATTAGTTTTTTTTTTTAGATCTCAAAGCCCAAGTGTTCAGGGAAGTTTAAGTACAGTGTCTAGTTATATATTGTTAAAATACACCGAATTATATTTGAATTTTAAGTGCTTGAAATTCAGTTTACATCAAAGACAACATGAATGAAAATATTCCCACATTTTTTTTATAACTTGAATGTTTGAATAAATGGCAATCAAAAATTTATGGAAACATTTACAGTAGACATTTATGCATATAAATAAACATAAAAATCAATTTTAAATTCAAGCTATTCAAAAACATTCGAATTATTCTTCAAAAATATCTATTTATGCAAAATACCTCAATATTTATCTTTTTTTAAAGGCTAACTGAATAAGTAATTAAAATTTGGAATTTTTTTGAAATCTCAATCGTATAAAGCTAGAAATTTTATGTTAGAAATTCCATTTGAAATTTTGAAAAAAAATGTATCGCGCAGTTAAAAATTATTTACCATAAGTTCTAGCAACTCTTTGAGTATAATATAGATTTCAAATTTTATTATATAGCTTATTTGGTATTGTTTAATATATTTCAAAGATTTCATACAATTCAGTTGAAAACTGCTTGCTAAGAGCAAAAAATATACTAAAAAAATCGACGAATATACAATAAAGTTTTACATAGAAGCAAAACTGAGAAGCTAAAGCGTAGGAATGAAAAAATTTGAGTATATCTGAAGTAGTTTTCGAAATATTTTAAAGTTCTGTAAATTTGTGTGCGTTATGTTATACTTAATATTAATTAAATGGTTAAAATGATATGTTAATAATAGTCATGTAATCGTTTGATGACACATTCATATACTAATAAAAATTATAATTGTCATTGATGCTAATGTCAAGAATTTTATGTAATTTTAAATTCAGGCATTAAGATATTGATGTCGAAAATATAAAACGACCATCTAAAATACATGAAAAATGCAGTCTGCTATAAAATGATCTTAACATACAAAATACGGCATTTTTACTTACTATGACAGAGCCGGCTTAGTCAGGGGCGATCTGGAAAAACAGAGAGGGAACCACGGTTTTGATGGATGCCGCTCTAGCTTTAAAATATCTCTGAAAAAAATATATAAATTACAAATTCAAAAACTAAGTCTTGTAATTTCCCATACATTTTTATAACAACGAATTGTGGAATTGGCTCCCAATACCTTGTTGTGTCTGACAATATCTAAGGTAACCAACCATACTTAAGATAGATTTGCACTACTTTTTCGTAACCGTATTACTTTTAAAATTAATTCATGCATCCAAAATACAATTTTTGCTCGCTTAAAAATTTATGTAAACTATAACAGTTAATTTTAATTTATGCAACTTGTGAAGTGTTCATAATTAACCATTTCCGTCTAAACAGTTTACATGAAAAAAAGTTTGGACTCCCTCATTCATTAGGGAATTATATAAGATTCTAACATTAAGTTTTGTTTTTCACCGAATAGGGTCGAGTGGTAGTGTATCGTACTTCCACACCACAGGTCTTGGGTTCTATTAACGGGCTGGGCAAGGTCGACTTCCTTTCATCCCCGCTACATTTTGTCGATAAATGAGCACCAAGCTTGTTAGGGGTCTTACACACTGAAGGTCTCTCTTCAGACAGACCACCAAATCGGGACATCTGTTCATACACCTCAGCGCCTAATGGTCACGTATATTGGGATGGGCATAGTAGTTCCTCTCCCTCATGGATTGTTGTGCCACTGAGTTTGAGTTTTAAGTTTGAGGATTGCCCCACTTTGGGGATACCCCTTAGATAAACATGTATCTCCACTCATTTGCAATTAAACATTGTTTCTTTCCATTACGTTTACTTCAGAAGGAAGTTTGATTTTTCAAATGTATTTGCTTAATAACATGTATATTTGTGTATTATATTAAAATTTTGCTTAATCCAAAATTACATGTTTTTTGCTCCTCTAAAAGCTTTTAGGATTTTAGAACTGATCTTACAATCCATATATACGTTTTACAGTAGTATATTTAAAAATGATAAAGACATTTTTACGACTTTGTGAGCTTTTATGCCTCGTTTAGAAATATAAAAAATTGCATTCAGCTACAGTTTTTAAGATGTACTGAAATAAGTGGAGGAATAGGATATTTACATATTATGAATATTTTTGACTGCAGTAAATTATAATTATATTCCAGTTTCTTTACAATTTAAATAGAATTTGTAAATCATTTTGCGAATAGTTTGATATTGAATATAAACCCATAGGTTGTTTAATATTGTAAAGTGTTTTACTTTGATACCAGCACACATTAAAATAAGATTCATTTGCAGTTATATGATCAGCTTCTGTGATATTTATATTTTCAAAAATTATCTACACGTACTAAAACATTCTTTCATAACCGCACGCCACATCTCATACTATGTCTTCCCTACAGCAAGAAATATTTGCGTATGCTCAAAAAATTTAATACAGGATACATTTCCAAATGTTAAAATTGTTTCTAAAATTTGGTATGGATACATTATGGAACTGTCGGTTAACTTCACTGAACAAAATTGTTTTAAGTGTGCTGTTTTGAAAGACAAAATTAATTAGGGAGAACTTTTCTTACAATAGAATTTGTAATGACTGAATTGTGTGAAAATGTAGTTTTCGATGTGTGACATTTTTCCTTGTAATAAAAGAAGCAGACATATAAGAAATAAAAACTTGAGTAGAATATGGTTAGAAGTACTGTCATGAGCATTTGAAGAAGAATATACCCCATTTAAATTAAAAATTATTGACTGAATGTGTGTTATGTCCATCACAAAAGCCGATGTAGAAAAGAAATTTTTATTTAATACAAGAAGTTTGAAAAGGATAACACAAGGAATGAAAATTTAGATTTTTTCCGAAAAATATTCAGTTAACATAAAAATATCATTTATATGATTTTAATAAAAATAAATTAAAAGTATTGAAATCATTTTTATGTTATTTTAAATTAAAAATATAATTGAATATATAAAGATCGATTTTATTTCATAAATGTATTCATCTTATGTAAATCACCGTATGCACCATTTATTGTCATATTGTTTAAAAAAAGAAAGAGGGCCTTCGCTCTTTTTACCTCATTACTTTTTTTAAAAAACAGGAAAGTGAGCGCGTTTCCTTACTCTTATATACAAAAATGAATACAGAATGCTTTTTTCTGGTTCAAATCGCAATACCAATATATATATATATATATATATATATATATATATATATATATATATATATACATATTTAATTTTTAAAAAATGATAGAAAAATAAATTTTGTTTGAAGAAAATATAATTATTTTTCAACTTCTAACACACTATTTATTTTCTTTTTTCCACCCTTCATTTTGTTTTAATTTTACTGTGACTAAAAATATAGGGTACACGACCCAGTTACACTACAACTTTCAAACTAGATTGCCCAAGGCAACTTAACAGCTAGCTGTAAACGATTGATCTCTTGGTTCTTACTTTACAAAGGGACCGAACTGAGTCATAAAATTGTCCCCGTTCGACCGCCCAAGTTTTAAAAGGGGGAAAGGAAATAAGTCTGTTGCATTTTTAAAGCGAATGGTAAAATAAGAGTAAACGCTTTCGGAATAACTTTTCAGGAGGAAGCTAACCACCCAGAGGGTTAAGAATGTTTGTACATTTTTCAATAATTATTATTCTGCTTTGAACAAAAGCTCGGATTTTATTCAAAAAATATTAACTAATGATTTATGTTTCTTTTCTTTTGGGGATATATTAACATTATATTCTTAATTATATCAATGTTTTCGAATTGTCTGTGTCTGAAATTATTTCAATAATATTTTAGATTATTGTTTAATAGAAAATCGAAACATTACGATGCATTTATTTATTTATAAAATAATATATATTTATTAATGTAAACATGAAAATCATTCAACACTTTTAAACTTCTTTATCTTCAAAATGTTAATTTGATTTTCTTTTTAGAAAGAAGGGTCCAAAATTTTCCCAAAACTTTTTCTTAGAAGTAGATTTTGTTTGTTTATTATGTTTTTCTAAATTGTTTTTTACAAAGATAGTATGAATCGGGGGAAATTTGTTTCAAAATATTCACAATCTTTGGGAAACCTGATCATATTTTTAGAAAACCTGTAACAAATATAATAAGCATTTTTTTCTGAAAATGGATTACAAAAAAATTAAGAACCTTTGTATACATTTTCTTTTATAATAAATGGTGTTTTTTAGAGGTATAGAACTTTAAAATGCAATAAAACAACGATGTATTATTCGATTGACATCAATTTGTTTTATTCGAAAGATAACATTACATTTTAAATATGATTTCTGGCATATGACTGCCACGGCTGGCTTGGCTGCCGCTGTTGGCTCGGTCCAATTTTCGAAGACTTTTCCCAACATTTGTGGCCGTATATCGGCAATAACAGGGCAAATGTTGTCTTCCAAATCGTCAGGCGTTTGTCGCTTATCCGCGTAGACTAATTACGTTACATCGGCCCACAGAAAATAGTCTAGCGGTGTTAAATCACAAGATCTTGGAGGCCAATTCACAGGTGCAAAACGTGAAATTAGGCGATCACCAAACGTGTATTTCAATAAATCGATTGTGGCACGAGCTGTGTGACATGTTGCGCCGTCTTGTTGGAACCACAGCTCCTGGACATCATGATTGTTGAAATCAGGAATGAAAAAGTTAGTAATCATGGCTCTAAACCGATCACCATTGACTGTAACGTTGTGGCCTTCATCGTTTTTGAAGAAGGATTCCACTAGCCCATAAAGCGCACCAAACAGTCAGTTTTTCTGGATGTAACGGTGTTTCGACATACACTTGTGGATTAGATTCACTCCAAATGCGGCAGTTTTCTTTGTTGACATAGCCATTCAACCAGAAATGCGCTTCATCGCAAAACAAAATTCGCTTATGAAAATCGGGAACAACGGCAATCTCGTTTTGGACCCATTCGCCTTGCCTGATCATATTTAAAATGTAATGCTACAAGATTATCTTTCGAATAAAAAAAATTCATGCCAATCGAATAATACATCGTTGTTTTATTGCAATTTAAAGTTCTATACCTCTAAAAAAACACCCTATATAATCATTAATGTTACATTCAATTATTTAATTCTTGCAAAAAAAATTATTTTATGCGTGTAAATGTAATAACCATCTAATGCAAATTAACTTTCAGCCGATCATATAATGATGATCTTGTAATGTTAATTGCACAATATGAAATACGCATTCCATTTACATAACATAATAATCCGCAGAAACTCCATCAATACCTATCAAGTGTTTATCTAATAATATCCCTTTGGTAGTACATATATATTTCTGAATTCAGGGAAATGATTCCTAATCATGTCATATCATACATAGAAATTAATTGAAATTTCAATAATTTAGTTCTGTAATTGGATAACTACTAACCATACTTTTATGTAAGATAGAATCGATTATTCCGCTCTATTTGAGTAACTTAAACGTCACGGTATTTGAACGTTATATAATTTTAACCATGTTCTTCTACTCTGATTTGTATTTATTTAATTTTTGCAATTCTAATTATATTTAGGCTGAAATGTACAGTTTGAGTTTTTCTTATGAACATTGTGGATATGTTTTTTATAATAATTATTTATGTTAAAAGATACAATGTCACACCAATTATCATTATTTTCTGTTACTCGATGCATTGCTTTGATTCACTTTTTTGTATACATAAACAGTACACCACATCAATGGTACACTGATTTTAAGTTATATAATTTTAGAGAATAATTAAGAAAAGGAAAAGTAGAGTAGGACAATAAAAGTGTTAGGAGAACGTACATAAGAAATAAGCGTTGTTTTTATTATTTGGTTTGTTGGTACTACATCCAGTGCCGATTTAAGCTCATTTAGGGTCCTCAGTTCAGAAGATCTAAAGAAATAAGCATTGCTTTTATGATTTGGTTTGTTGGTACTACATCCAGTGCCGATTTAAGCTCATTTCGGGTCCTCAGTGCAGAAGATCTAAAGAAATAAGCATTGATTTTATGATTTGGTATGTTGGAACTACATCCAGTGCTGATTGAAGCTCGTTTCGGGTCCTGGGTGCCGAAGATCTGCATGACCCCTTGGCACTGGTGAATCGAAATTTATAACCAGATATTCTGTTTAAGTCCAGCTTATCCGGCACCTGGCTGCCCATCCCAAGCGTCTAGTGGATAAACCGGCACTGACTACATCACACATTAAAATGAACAAAATGGTAGAATTCGTTTGGCTTTTCTCCCTTTGTAAAAAGTTCCTTGTAAAATGCATGACTTTTGAATTCCATTAATTGGACATTTATACCCATTTATTCAGTCAAGACGTTTATATACATGTTTCATAATTTGATGTAATAACAATAACCTGTTTAACTGTAAATATCTAAAAAATTAAGACGTTATGTCACAAAATATTTTTGAAGTACTCTGTACCGGAAGCTTTGAAGTTAACAGTTTGGTGTGGAGGAAATTCCTTACTTCTTTCTTTTATAAAGATCACGTTAACTAGGAGGTGTACTGCAAAATAAACTGGATAAGTACGTAAAAAGTACACCATTACATGCTTAAATGATTGTCGTTGTCTCACTTATCAAGCTTTATTTAAATGCAAAATGTAAAAGAAAGTGGAATTTGTAAATTTCTATGTGAATTATCGATATGTGTTTATTAGATATACTCCGGTAGGATGTGATTTTTTTAAGGAAACAAAATAAATGATGAATATCAATGAATAATAATGAAAATAATAAAAATATACTTAAGAATTTAAGATTAAATTCACTTAAACATGGGAATTATCATGCGGTAATGATTAAAAGAATTTTGACTATTACCCAATTTGAATTTGAAAGTTTAAAAGTAAATTCCATGCATTTCTTTAAATTTTTCTTGAGCTATTTAAAGTGAAAGATATGCATTTTTATTCACATACATTATAAATAATTTTAAGTTTGGAATGATTTTTTTTCGATTATTTAGCTTGTTACTTATTATGAAAGTTCTTGGCTCTATAGTAGAATTTAGTTTACTTACAGAAACAATTGCAAGCAGAAAATTTGTAAAAACACTTTTCATACATGAGAAATACGAAACAATTGGTATATTGAGTGTGAGAATATTTTAGTTCACTAATTTATACAATAAATACAATTTATCTAAGAAACCTAACGCCTGTATAATGTAACTTTATAATTTTTAAAAGACGCATATTTGCTTAATAGGCATTTACTACAGAAACTTCAAATTCAGAATAATAAAAAGAAAGAAATTAGTTTTTCAAACTGATAGACACATGTATTGTTTTTAAGAAATATTTTCATGATATCATTAAATTTTCCATTCATTTATTAAACTATGTTCTAAATGAAATTCAAAATATTTACTTACATATCAGAGTTTTATAATATCAATTTCGTCTTTTGCAAAGATAACTAGTAAGAAGCAAATTTCTTATTTCTTTCTTGATATATATCCCTTCATTCAGTATACACAAATATATGTATTCCCTCATCCAGTACAAAATTTGGATTCTGCTGTCTTTTGCGGGAATAAAAGCACTCTTAAATCATTAATTATAAACGACGTGTATACATTTCCAACGAACCCTAACCCAATAGAACAAACACGATCTCCAGCATAATATTTTATGTATAACTTTGAATCATTGTTATGAGCTCGGAAGGAAAAAGAGAAAACCTTGTTTCCAGAACATTGCCAAGAAAGGCGGAATTTAGAATTTCTCCGTATTATGCAAATCCTGGAGGAAAACTCCGAAGAAATCACATTGGAATAGAAGGAAAAACCCAAAATCTTCCAAAAGCGGTTATTCTAAAGAAAAATCTTCCTGTTATTATATGGGGACAGAGCCACATAAATAAACATCAATAGATCCCGAACGATTTTTACAAACGAACCGCGGTAGTTTTAAATCGGCCATTTTTGTTTCGTCATTTGTTGAGCTTGTGGCCGCCATTTTGAATTTAAATAAAGGCCGTGATCCAAACGGTTCATCGCTTTAAGCTCGATTGCAGCAGATTTTTTCATACTTTGTATTCAAAGTTTTTTTATTTATTTTTTATTTATTTATATATACCAAGAATTCTTTCATGTATTACTTTTTTATACGATTGTATTCATCAGATTTCACGCTCGCGTTTTAAAGGATATATGCACCATTTTTTCTTTCTTTCTTGATTCATATTTGTACGTGATAAAATGGAATAAAATTCTATACAACTGCCAAAGATTATTTGCAGTTTCCTTTGATTTTTTCAAAAGATTTCATTTCTTTTCATAAAATATGCTCTTTTTTCTGTTGATTGTTCCTTGTGCCAAACTATTTCACACCACTTTATCTTCTATTTGAATTGTAGAAGACAGTTATATTTTATAAAAACGTCTTTTTCTGGGGAAAAAAAAGTTTAGCAACACTTTGGAAACTGTATAAAAAATTAGGTCAAGATATTTTAAAAGCAAAGTTTGGGAATACGTGACAAATATTTGATTTTTTATTTGCTGAGTATCAATATAATTGAAACACATATAAAGAAGAGATTTTTAAAAATTATGCAGAAAAATGTAAAGTTTCAAACTGGTTGATTTTATGAAAACTATTTTAAAGGCAATATTTAAAATCTATAAAAATTTGGCTTTTTGCAATTATTTCTTTACAATATACTATTTAATGGACAAAAGTCGGTCAAAAATCAAGTTTAATTTTTTTAGCCTAAACTATTTTTTGTACTTTTCTATAACCTCACAAAATTTGAAAACTATAAACTTAAAAAATGCGGAATTACGATAGCTTTTAAGTTCGTTTTTATTCACGACCCTATGGCAAATAAAAATTTTTAACTGACTGAACTCGGAAAGATAAAATAACTAGTTGGTCTTCATTTAAAATGCTTTGGCTTTTTTTTATTGTGCCTAATGCTCTGAATTTTTTTTACATATTGCTAATACTACATGTAACAAAAATGTTATGCATTTTCAAAGCAATGCTTATTTTTTAAAAAATAATTGAACTCAGAATTTATACATTTTTTAAGGAATTTTCAATAAGTATTCATAAAAGGAAATATGGAACGAATGCAAATCGTGTTTTCACAAAACCCATGCCAACTTTTGTTATGCATAGTTTAACGTAGTGTGAATCAAATTTTATGCTAGTACGTTAATTTTTGTAGGAGTAGCACTTTAAAAACAGTTCACAAATCTTAAGATTTTTCCTTTAAAAACTAAATGGTGAAATGTTTATGAAATTTCGAGCATAAAATCTCTTTTTTATAGTATACACACATAGGAGGCAACCAAAAAATTTTGAAAGTATTTAAATTAAAAATGTTTGCGTGAATCGTACCATGCCCCCTTAAATAAAGAACTTTTTCGCGATAGCAATTGGAGGAACATTAAATATAACTAGTGTACTGAAACTAATAAAAGACCCACAGGATAAGGTGAAGAATGCTTTGTTTTGACAATAATTAATATTCTTCTTAAAACATGCGTTGATCAATAATTAATGTTCATGTGTACAAATTATTTCCATTATTTTCAATTCAAAATCATTCATCCCATATTGAAGTAAAATTTTAAAAAAACCCTATGTATGTTAGTATGTTAAATGAATTTAAGTGTTATAAGAACGCAAGTAATGTGAATGTAACTCTCAAGCGAATAATTACATACTTCAACCAACCGAAGTTTTTATTTCTAGGAATTTACTTTTATATAAATCAATCTTAGTACTTAAAATAAATATTCAATTCTAAATTTTTGTTAGCTTAATATAGGCAAATATTGGAGAAAGTCGGTGCCTTAAAATTAAGTTTAATCTTACAAGTTTAATCCTAAACCTGATGATGTACTTTTATGTTATATATATTATACATTCCTGCTTTTTTTCTGCTTTATGATGGAATTGTGTCGTCGCCTCTCTGAGAAGGCTTTTCTGAGATACATTTTATCCTAAACTGGCGAAGATATCGTGATATATTCATAAATTCTTTCCTTAATTACTTACTTAGCAGAAGCAGAACATAAACCTCAACCTTAGTTCTAATATAACGTTAGGATATCTGTCGTTGAAGTCATTTCTTCTCGTCTTTAAATCTTGCACTAAGCTGACGTAGTCCACCGGGTGCGGTCAGTTGACCTTCAAAGATTAAGTCACGAGATATTATGTAAAACTTTAATACTTCGCAAATAGCTCAGAGTCTTTTAATATAAGAAAGAGCACTTGTCCGTCCTCGTCACACAGCTCGCGCGTTTCCGCGTTCACACTTCCTCCTTTTTAATCTATGAATGCCAGATGGCTCTTATGTGGTTTCTTGTCTCTTAAATCATCATAAAAAATGAATGCGTATTCATATTACTTTCTAGAATTATTTTTAACGTGTCAACTCACGGCGTTTCATTTAACTGCATGTTTATCTACGAGCATGTTTATCTCGTATAAATAGTAAGACCCCGCTTAACGCGGGTTATACGTTCCATAAAAGTAGAGCGTATTATGAAACAACGTTAAACGAGGTTATCTCATCATGTAAATCAGGGGTGTCCAACCCAAATGACCTTGATGGCTACTTCGGAAAAACATTATAATCTCGCGGGCCGCACGTAAAAATATGTTCCTTTATATCAGATTTGGAAACAAAAAAAACATTTATTGGAGTGAAAATTTATAACAGAATGAATTATTATTATTGTTTTCATTATTTTTCATGTAAACAGATATAGAAAAAAATAATGTTTATATAATATAATAATGAAATGATCCTATAATGTTTAAAATATTACAGTTGCTATTTCCTTGAGAAATACGCTGTTCCTTTTGAATTGATCTTTCGTTACTCATCGTTGAAATTTGATAGTACTGTCATTCGCAACCGATTAAGTATACATTGTCCTTTATCTTAATCGTCCTGAATATTTTTTTTAACTTTAAAAAACATCTCTGACTTCCTCTTGCTTTTTGGGCAATCCAAACACAAAAGGAGGAGCAAAAATCAAAGTCGCACACCAGAGAATCATGCACCATCCATAGTAAAGGATTTACATAGTGAAATTTAGAATTCATTAATAAAGTAATTTATTATAGTAAAATCTAATGTAACTGTAAAACATAAATCTATTTTAATATAAATGAGATTTCTATTATCAAAAAGGATTTATTTTAAAGCAAGAACATGTAACAGACAAATACATTGTAGATTTATATATATATATATATATATATATATATATATATATATATATATATATATATATATATTAATTTCCCCTCAAATGCATTTCAAATTGAGAAAACTTTAAAAACCTGATATTTAAATTTTTGTTAAAATGAGTCGTTAGTTATTTACTGGCAGATCATATGCGGGTCGCGTTTTGGACACCCCTGATGTAATTAATGGGGTTAGGGGAAGATGGGTAGAAAATTAGTCAGGAATTTTGCCATTTAATTTATTATGTTTTTGTAACAAAAAAAAACAAAAATTTATTTCTTACAATATACAAGCATAATAAACGAATATGCGTATAAAAATAAATAAAATTCTAAATCAGTATGTTTACACTTCAGATCATTCAGTCTCTTCTGTATTTCCAATTTTCTGTCATTTTATCAAGAAAGTAGATTAGCTTAATGCCATTTTGCATTCAATTTCGTCGTCAACCCGTATAGAAAGTCGTTTTTCCATTTCTTTTATTGTATTACTTCTAGAACGGGTAATTAAATCTAGTTGCAGAGCTTGTCGTAGTTGCAGTTCCCGATGACAGTATTTTTTCTGAAATGCTTTTTTATGCTTTTTTTCGTGTTTTGTATTATCACCCATGATAAAAACTATAAATCATATTTGTCACTATAGCAATCGTTCTATTACATAAATTTATACTTACAATAACGCCAACGAATGTTTGAAACGATAAAAATACTTTCGAATAATACTGCTGGAAAGAAGAAACACAGATACACTGCTTCGGATTTCGGAAAGCCTAACGCTGCGTGCTATTTCGGGGAAACCCACAATTCAAATAAAAAAGCATTAAATCGAAACAGCGCTAAACGAAACAGCGTTAAGCGGGGATTTACTGTGTTTAGATATCTACTTGAGATATTGAAAAGACTTGAATAAAGATAAAAAGTGTCTTTTAGATTTTTTGAACTTAAAAAAGATGGAGGCTCTGTATCAGAAAAAAATGCTGACTTAAAAGGCAGTTTTTAAAATTAACTTAAAGTGGGTTTGTACTGATGGGGTGATTATAAGTAAAATCACCCTTGCAAAAGGCTGTAAAAAGAAACCACTGCTTAGATTGACATCAAATTTCGAAATTTTGATTAACAGTGCTACAGCTGTTGAATGACTGTGAGTCATTTCTCCTCCGTTACAAATCGAAACAATCACGCACATTGAACAGTATAGTTGGTTTACTGTGCAACTCAAACCGCAGATTCGATTCACAACGTCACTTGTAAAAAAATCCAGTGTTGTTATGCTGCTTAAGTGCTATCTATTGAAACACCTGAGGAATTTTTGCGTAAGCCATAACGTTTCCCCTTTTCTAAGGAATGATCACTTTAAATTTGAAGTCATTCTGACCAGTTATTCTTTTTTTACAGCATTTTTAATTACAGTCATCTTGTATCAATGATATATCACTGGTTGGCTAAACTTTCTCTGCAAAATATTGCTTTGAATAACTTTTTGAACTTTTTTATTTTTACTTTTATTTTATAAAACTCAAAATATTTTTTTTGAAAGTGTGATATTTAAAACAATGATGAAGAAAGTAAGTAACAGTAGGGGAAGCACATTGGCGTACAATGTATAGCATTCACAAGAACCAATATTTGGTAACAAGTTTTCAAGGAGAACCATTTTTTATATAGGAAAATGGTTGTTTTAAATGGAGTTTCTTATCAAATTATTACTTCTTTTTTCATTTTTGTATAGCTTTTTCATTTATAAGACCTTAGAAATTACACTTTTCTTCTCGAATACATTGTTATGAATATGCCACAGATCAGTATTGTTCTTAAGCTTTATATATAGTTACAAATTTTCGAGCCAAACAATTCATTTTATTTCAATTCTCATCAATTTTTATGATGTAGTATTAAATTCAAGCGGTCGAAAAAACAAAAATTTGTTAAATGTTTTTACTTTACTTCACCATAAAATGGAATGTGCTGTACATTTTGAAATCCAGAGTCATGTGACAGGAATACGACAATGGTAACAAAAATAAATACATTTTTTTAAAAAATATAGGTTTCCAAAGAACACTTTAAAACTTTCTAAAATAAAGAGCATTTATAATGACACACCAAGCACTTTCAGTACTTCCACTTCTCAACAATGAAAAAGCGGATATAAAACACCGTAGAAAGAAAGCTTCCTTTCAAAAGGACAAATTCTAGCAAATCTTCGAAAGGTAAAAGAGGAAAAATACAAACTGCTCCTATGAGAATAGTTCGTACATTTCTTGAAGCAGCTGTCATGACCGTAAATTTTCCAATCCTTGTTTTTGGAACACCCCTTTTCCTTCCCCGCCTTTGCTGCTGTGTGGACAGTTTGTGACGTCACCGGCAGATGGTTCTTTCAATGTCAGATGTTAGCATCTTTTTAGGCTTTTATGCTACACAAATTCCAAAAGCTGCTTTTTTAACGTTTTATCGATCTCTTTTGCCCTTTTGATCTAGAAATCTTCTTTTTTAATCGCAACTTCTTTCCAGTTTATGGTTATCGATAACCTCAGGGTTCAGCAAGCAAAATGGATGGGAAAAGTAAAAGGGTTTTGGATGTTATTTTATGAGGAAATGTGCTTGTGTGTGTGATATTTTCCCCTCGCCAAATTATTCAGTTTCATTCTACTGTAAATTGTGCGCAGGCGACTTAAAACGAAATCAAGAATCTCGATGAAGGCTTTATGAAGCTTTGCCTCAGTAAATACCCTTGCAAATTCAATGTAATTATTATGTAAATAACTGCATAATATACTGTCTTTACTAACTATATCTAAACAGAAAACACTAAGATTTTACTTACAGTATTATAATTTCGACATTATTTTTTACTTAAAGTCAGAAGAAATCGGGGAATTGTTTGCACTCTTTACAATAGTTGCAGAGTTATACAGCCGCTTCTAAAATCAAGGAGTTATTACAAGAAAAATAACTTATTGTTAAATATCAACTCAATCAAAAAGCAGAAGATGCTTCGATTTCTTATTTCAGAATGTTAACCCTTTATCTACCGACGGTACTTATAAATATCATTCAATTTAAAATTACATAGAAAAACAATTTTTACGAATACTCTGACGATACCTAGCAGGAATATTCTTTTAAATCTATCTACTCTTCCACCATATATGGCAGAAAGGGTTCCATGATGAGTATTTTAAGGCTAAGACGAATATTTTTAAAGCAAATATTACGTTTTCAGCAGATTGTGAAGCTTATCATTTTTTTTTCCAAAAAAATAGTCAATGCCAAAAGGTAAGTATCTTATTTTTTTTCGTATGTTTATGAAAACCCTAGAAAACGATTTGACTGTTTATTTTAAGTAAATAGTGAAAACAATTAATTTTGCAGTTGGATATCTTTAATTAATTAATTAGCTCTAACGCATTAAATTTCCCAAATTTGAGTATTTTGTTTATGCATATCCCTTAATTTACAATGTAATCATTCAAAAAAAAATATATTCCATAAAACAATTGCAGTAAATCATAATGCGGTAGATAAAGGGTTAAGTCACATTTAAAAATTGTATGTGTGTGAATATAGTATATATATATATATATATATATATATATATATATATATATATATATATATATATATATATATATGTATAGAGAGAATTTAGTCCAATGACAATAGTTTTGATACAAATGTTCTAATATATATATATATATATATATATATATATATATATATATCACGATGGAATTATGTAAACTAGATCAGGTGGAGCGCATGCTTTTTCTGTTCACAAATCAATTCTAAATATTAGGTATTACATTTCAAAGCATGAATTCTCATCCTAGACGCACCTTATTCGGGAACATGAGAAACAGATCTCAAAATGGTTCATCATTTTTGGATTATGAAGTTTTCGTGCATATATGTTAAGGGAAAGACGATGTAAGGGAAAGACGATGGCATAAATGTAATAAAGTCTAAATAGATCCATGTTTTACAATACAGAATGAATCAATTTAAATTCATAAAGTAATGGCATACGTACCGTTTTAATATTTAATCAATATTTATATTCTTTTTTTATTGAAACAAGAGAAGCAGTTTTGAAAAATAAATTACCGATGGATGATGTACATAACTTTATTTTTTTTGGGGGGGGGATAGGAAGTTAAAGGTTTTTTCATAAATATATTATAATAGTTATCGATGCATCAAATTTTCAAGACAAACTGCATTTCAATTTTTGCAATTTTTTTTTTGAAAATGCAATTGGTGCGTCATGTCTTAAACACTAATTTTTTTAAAAAAATATTATTACGTATTAGTGAAAGGACAAAATAAAAAAAAATAAAACTATCTCTATAAATTTTTTTCACTTTTTGAAATTAAAAATATACCTGTCATTCCGAAGATCATATAGTATTTTTAATACATAGTATTATTAATTATTACAAGTTTTATATACTTACATGATTCACTCTGTGTAATACTTCTAAAATCCTGCTCAGTTTAAAAAAATGTGAATTAAGAGAGAAATGCGATTCAAATTTTTGCAAATAAAGCAGAAAAAACTAAAACTAATATGCGTGATTATTTTAAAATAACATCAGACAAACATTTTATTAAACAATAATAAGCAAACCAACTATTTGAAGCGAAATAATTCATATAAATTGTATGTTTAAGATAGGATATGGATTAGAAAAATTTGTTCGGTTTTAAAACAAGTTTCTAGAAATGTTTAATTCACATATTTATTCTTAGAAATAAAAAAAGTTCATTTCACTTGTTTATATGTGTGTATTCCCACTCTTCCTTTTTACTTTATGTTTTTTTTTAAATATTGTTTTTTTTTTCAAATTTGTTTTAAATGATATAATTGTGTAACCAATTACATTTGTAAGCCTCACGTTATGCAATGTGGAGCATGAGGAATTTTGCAAATTAATTAATTAAAAGAAAAATTTGAAAATTTTATTTTTGTTTAAAAGTAAAATATATATATATATATATATATATATATATATATATGTATATATTGCTCAAAATAATTAAAGTGTATTGGGGTTTTAGGTGGATCTTGTGGCTGGGAAACTTTTTAGCTGATTGATACGTGGTCGACAGACGTAATAGGTTATATGAGAATAAATTACCCATGTTTGGCAGAAAAAAATGCATCTAATTGCGCATTTGTGTACAAAAGTTAAAAAACACAATTTGTGCATATGAGAAAAAAAATAAGAAAAAGTGTTTTCTTCAAAGGAAATCATTTTCAGTAGGGGGTATGGTTTCCACGGACGGCCAGCAACGTTGACCACCTTTGAGGCATGGAGTCAACGAGGCTATTAATCACGAGTTAGGGTATTCTGTCCCACTTTTCCAGAAGAGCTCTTTCCAGTTCTTGGAGAGTTTGTGGGGTAGGTTGGCGGCCAACAGCTCGTCTTCCTAGAGCGTCCCAAACGTACTCTATTGGATTAAAGTCTGGAGAACACGCTGGCCATTCCATTCGTACAATTCCATCCTTGAGAAGTAAATCCTCGACCAGGTTAGCACGATGTGGCCTGCAGTTATCGTCCATTAAAATGAAGTCATCTCTTATTGCTGCAGCGTAAGGGACTACAATAGGTCTGAGGATCTCATCCCTATATCGGGGAGCAGTCAGAGGTCCATCTCGCATGATGTAAAGATCTGTGCGCCCGTCAATGGAGATGCCACCATACACCAACACTCCCCCACCGCCAAATCTGACACTTTCGTGCACGAACGCAGGATTATTCCTACTTCCACGGTCCCTCCAGATGAAAATACGCCTATTATCCGGATGAACAGAAAAACGGGACTCGTCAGAAGAAACAACATGGCTCCATTCATTTCTTCTCCTGTTCACATGCTCTGTTGCCCACTCCCTGCGGTCGCGACGATGCCTTGATGTTAGTCTAATACATACCATCGGTCGGCGAGCATACAGACCTACACCATGGAGCCAGTTTCGGACAGTCTGAGTTGAAACCGTTGTGCCAGTAGCCGAGCGAAGGTGTTGTTGGAGAAGAGTAGCGTTAATATTTCGGTGTCTCCGAGCCGTTAACACTAAATAACGATCTTCATTGGTTGTTGTTGCCCGTCTACGACCTTGTTCTGGTCTTCGGCCTGCACTTCCTGTCTCCAAAAAACGGTTCCAGATCCTGGAAATCACTTTTTGTGACACTCCAATGGCTTGCGCTACTTCGGCTTGAGTTTGGCCTCCTTCTAACATACCAACAACTCTCCAAGTTTCTGAATCGGTGAAAGGACTTTTCTGAGACATCGTACTCATCGAAATAAAGCAGTCACTGAATGCCGACCATCCTTGTCTTCATTTCAGTTGAAAGTCAAATTTCATTCACTGACGCTGAAGCGACGTTCTTGACGTCGAACTCAAAATTAGCATACTCCACAGTTCGAAAATCAGAAAAAATTGCATTTGTGATTCTCTTTTTCCATTTTCCGCAAAAAAAAAATTCACTTATATCTTTATTTTATATAAAACTTACAATATCCTTTAATTGTTTTGAGCAGTATATATATATATGACAAATACCAGGCCTGCTGGTAAAATAAGGAGGGCATCATCTTCTAAATACTTCTTTAGTGCGCTTCCATCACATAAAATCTAACATGGCGAACCTTTTGCCGCGCAACCGAATGGTATAAAAGACAACATCTCAGCGAGGAGACACCAGCCAAGCCTTTTCTAGTATGCGTTCGCCTTCGTCAGCGCTCGTTGCACCTTTTAACAGGCTTATTTACTCACAAATCATTACGTGATGGTAAAGAGTTCGCTTTATTTTCATTTATTACTTCCTTAAATTTGAATCTAAACTTTTCAAACCTGACATATATATATATATATATATATATATATATATATATATATTTATTTATTTATTTATTTATATATATATTTATTTATATATATATATATATATATATTATATATATATATATATATATATATATATATATATATATATATATATATATATATGTGTGTATAAGAAGTACCGTACAATCCCGTGTAGAACACGCACCCATAATTTTAAGCTGCATTTTTTTATTTTTAGCTGTGTTCGCCTTATAATGCGCACCCTCTTTTTTACGAAGAAACCTGCAATGCACGTGTGTAATCTATTATGTTTTGATGTCATTTATTTGATATACAAACCAAATATTATAAAAAATAATATTCTCTTCTAGATCTACCACACTTAAAGTAAATTAGAAATGTCATTTAGTTTAAACAGACAGTACTGCGATCTATGTAGAAGTCTTAATTTTTGTCTATGTTCATCCTATTTTTTACTTTTAAAGCTCTCATTTCTCATGTAGATATATGGCTCTCATTAAAACGATAATTACTCGCACGTTATGGAATAATGTTTTCTAGATGAGAGCAAAGACTATTTTACACCTAAAAAACATATTTAACATATAATCTAAAATGTGTTCAAATAATAATTCCCAAAAAATTCTAAATTTATAAAATCACAAAATTCTTAATTAGTCATGGACATGGCTATATTTTCTTCATCTAATGTCCATTAGTAGTGTAATCGGAATATCTTCAATGTGAAGAATCATACTTCTATATTCCGACTAGAATTTTTCATATTAGGTATTCATCATGTTTACTAAAAAATAAAGGCAATTGCAAATGCCTACATTTTGGATATTACGTTTTTCCTGTTATGGTAATTGCATTCCATACACACTTGATATCTTTTGTTAAATTGAAATCACCATGTTGATTGACATTAAAACTATGTTATGGAGTTCCATTGAATCATCAATTCCGCATTGTCATAGACCCGGATATAATTCCTCTGCAATCATCTACACCTAAATGTGAGAGTCCGCATAATTCTCTGATTAAAGGTAAAATGAATCCCTCTGTGGACATACAGTACTGTAGATTCTAGATCTATAATGCATCTGCACTTCCTAAGCCGGGTGAAACGATCAGTATTCTGTGAAATGAAGCATAATGTATCAGCATAACTAGTAGAGCTATAATGATGACTTTACAGAACATTTAAACTAGTAATTCTTCAAAAGTAATAGCTCCATTACACTAATATACTGCATTAACTTATACACACTACTCGAATATTTAATTCAGACCAAGATTCCAATGATACAATGCATTGTCAACAAAATTGTTCGATTATAAAACTAAAATATTACTTCAAATATAGTAAATAATATAAATTTCTAAATTTTTTATCTGTAGAATTTTCATTATTTTAATGTTATTGTGTAATAATAGATTTACATTTAATGTTTTTTATCCTCATTTAAAAAGATTACGAAATCCTAAGTGCTCAGCTTTGAAAAATTATTGTTATCGAAATTATATCTATTTAGTGTAATTTTCGAAGCATATCAAGTGTTGCTTCTTTTTCAAATGTTTACCAATTACACTTTATTTTACTAACTGTTGCATTTTTTCTTCCTTTATTAACAAAACCATGTAACGATTTCTTTCCGTTTCTTTTCTGGTTTCTAATTCATTGAAAAAAATTCAAACTAACATTCTGACGTTAATTAAAGGTTTATATTATCTATTTTTCAAACAATTTTCTTGATTAATGCTTAGAAATTTGAAAAGAGAATAATTGATTGGTTTTGAGATTTAAAATCTTACACAAATAATTAACTATTAAGGTGATTGCCTACCTTGAAAGTGTCATTTTTCGTCTATATAAGACATTTATTTTATTTCAAAATCTTATAGTTTGAACATTTTCTTTCCAAAACAGTTTTTCTTTTTCCTTTACGCGAAATAGAAATAAAGTTATAGGGATTTTTTTAAAAACACTTCTCTATTCAAAAGGGCAGTAAGATAAAACTTTAAATGAGCTGTTCTCAAAATTAAGTTTTCGAAAGAAACTTTTTACCAGATACTGTTTATCTTAAGAACCAAACCAAATAACGTTTTGAAATTTTATAGAAATGTTTATTATACTATGTTTCATAAAGTGGAGCATAAGTTTTGTTGTAGGTGAAATATTTCTTTATTTAGGATAGTTTTTATAAAGAAAAAACTTTAAAAATACCAAAATTTTCATATTATAATGTATAATTGTCTGTAATTTCTGTGTATTTTAATATTCCTCTTAGATATTTGTTCATTTTGAAGAGATTCTTAGTATGTATGTTGTGTATAAAGAAAATTATGATAATTGTATTAGAATTTTTTTTTTATATAGTGTTACCCATTTTAGTAAAAATTTGGTAAAATTTCCTTAACAACAACCCATTAATCTAAAAGTACAATATTTATTTAAAATTTTTTATGCATTTACATATTTTCTTTTATTTTTCTTCATAAAAACAATCAATTTGTTTTTATAAAAAAATTGGGTCCGAAAATACGGAGTAACTTAAATTTTGAAGTAAATGAAATCAATACGCCTTTCGGCTAGTTCAAGATCATGTATGTGTGTGTGAACATTGGTGCTGTGTGCAAGAAAAGGAGAAATTATAAAAGTTTCTTAGGTTACAACAATTCCGATCTTTCTATATGTATTACGAAATATTCTTTATTATTTTATTATGAATTAATTAGGGTAAAACTAAAAATTTTGTTGCATTTTATGATTATTCTCACTTCTTCTGTTTGTCCTCCCCTTTAATACGTACCAAATAGGGTGATTCGCAACTAGACCGACAATTTTTCAAAAGATGTAGTGGTTACTAAGCGGACTCAGAAATACTTAGGAATACGGAGTCGCAAATGTCCCAGTTGCGAGCTACGTATGTCTCGTTCAGACAGAGTGTCAACTACCCCGGACGTATATATACGTGTTACAGATGTATGATCATTAAAATTATTTCGAAGGCTTTAAAATGCAACAAAATGATCTTGACAGTGCTTGCAATGGATTAACTTACTTCATAGGATTTGTTTATTTATTCTTTTTCTTTCTTAATCCCCGCCCCCCAAAAAATTTCTCCTAGCGGATGTGGAAAAAGTGGATCTGGGGTGCAAATCGCGTAATTTTTAATCCTTAGTTAGATGGTTTTAAATACTGATCATATTTGTATATAGTAATTATTGTAATTAATAGTATTTAATTTTTAGAAAATATCAGATTTTGTAAAAAATTTATTATATCAAAAAATGATACATTTCTTTTTTAAAGCATGTTCATAGTATAAAATTTGATTTAATGTACTCAAACATTATAAACAAAAAATAATAAATCATACTCTTACGAATAGCTTATTTTATTCATATAAACATTCTTCAAGCTATACTAAGTTCCTCAAAATAAACGTAATTCTAACTTAAATTTTCATGAAATGATGAAGCACCAAATTAATAACTTTATTTTTTAACATAAGTTTCAATTTATGGATAAATATAGTAATAAAGGTACTGTGTATTAACTTATGTATATAGCATTATTAAAATATAGTACATTACATCTTGCATTTTCTTATTCATTGTATAAAGACTTATTTTTGTAATACAAAAATGATATTTTATTTTAAATAATATCTATGAGTCCATATCAAGATATTAAATATCAATTATTCTTTTCAGTATCAGCAAATATTTTTTCTCTCTCTTTATTTTACAACATAAGAAGAAATGATTGGTACACTATATATTTTAGAACAGTCTTTCAGTAAAGAAACTTCGGCTAAAATGAAATAGGAACTTATCTGAGGGACAAAATGACAAATCCTTCGGTAATATAGGAAAATGTCTGCGGCAGGATATTGACTCCAACATGATTATCTCCAGACGCACTTAAAACTGATTGGTTTCCTTCCATTTTGTGAAAATGGAAATATGTTGAAAGGATATTTTGCTGTTAGTAGTAGACTTATCGTGATAAATTTTCAGCTTACTCCTGTTTTTAAGGAAGTTTCCTATTAAATTGCATCGTTCAGATTTTCATCATTATGTAATGATGTTACGTCTACATGTACAAGAAAAAATAATAAATTCTTTTTTATTTAATTTTCCTCTTTGAATTCCAGGTTGTAAATCTTCTTTCGTTATACGCGAAAAAATTGTTTTTTTTTTCGCTTATAAACAAATTCCTACCATTCACCTAATCCACGTTTACTTTCTGAATATAGCTACAAAGCAACAAATTCATTTATCAGTAAAATTACTCAATTTCATTGGTTATAACTGTTTATAACAGCGTTTCTCAAACTGTGGGGTGCGCCCCCCTTTGGGGGCGTGATAACTCTACGAGGGGGGCGCGAGCATATTGAAAAGTCGAAAACAAAAGGTTATTAAAAAATTATCAATTAACTGAAAGTAAACAAAAAAAAACACTTTCTGATATAAGAAAATATAGAGTACACATTTACACTGATGTAATATACTTATAAATGTATCAGTACTGTATAATGTATATTTTATTATTAATTTTTAAATACTAAGTTAAGAGCAAGTTTGATAATTATCAGTGACCCCATGGGCTTGTATTAACAATTATCTTGATAATTTATACGGTTTATAACTAATTCCTTAACTACCGATTAAAGGCTACGTGTTTCGCTCCTCAATGCCACCGCTTACCACGTAGACGAACGTATTTTTATGTTTTTTTTAGTAGGGGGTGGAGAAAAGAAATAAATAAGTAAATCCTCTGAAATAAGTAATTCCTTTACAAACACTGTCAAGGTCCTTGTATTGCATTCCAAAGCCTCCGGAATACATTTATGGATAGCACTGCACAGAAAAGATCGTACTTCGGAAAGACGTATATATGCATCCAGAAAATTAATGCTTTGGCTGAGCGAGACGTTTATATACGTCTGTGAGGTTAAAGTCGTATTGTAGCTTTAGTGTCAAAGTATAGTATTATAGAGTTCAATACATCAATACATTGTTATTGTATGGAGGGGGCGCGATGAAAATGATGATTGAATATTGGGTCGCAAATAGTGAAGGTTTGAAAAGCACTGGTTTATAAGACTGTACACATACTACCAAGACGTGAAATCTTCCAAATATACTAAATGCAACAGAATGTATTTGTTGTTTTAGGCTTTATGTAGGACCAGTCACGAAATACGCTCATTTTAAATCTTGACTAAATCAATTATGTGGTCCAGCTATGCTTAATGACCACAATTTATAAACTCAACATGCATTGAGTGGAAAAAGTGCTTTAATACCACTAGGTATAAAGATCGCAATCTTGTGTTTATTTGTTACCAGCCATTTTTGCCGCATAGTCAAGTGGTTATGGTCACGAACTTGTTGCCGGTGTGGTTGAGACACGTCTTCGATGCCACTGAAGACTTGCCGTATAGGGGGGATTATGCACGTTAAATCTGTTGTAGTTCAAAATACTCGCATTGGTGAGGAAGTTCGCCGTATAAGGAGGTATCATTTGCGAACTTCATCATGCTTTAAAAGTTCGTGGTCTGCTATTTATACATCTCGTATTGCTTTAAGCAACGAGTGAATATACACTTACTCCCCCTAACGGCCATGAATGTTGTGTTAATCGCTCTGAATATTTCTACATTTACCTTCTGTCTCAGAAGCTCTGTACAATGCATCCAAAAGAAGAAATCTTACTAAATGTTGCAGGAAAAAAAATACGTTAACCTTGGATTTTTGAAGTTATTCACAATGCCTACTATTAGCTCACACTCTCTATTTATTTATTTATTCATTTATCTTGATGGAATTTTGAATCGTTAAGAAAATACATTTTAAAGCGCTCAATTGAGCTGGAATTTTATATACATGGTTATTTTGGATGGCAATACAGTAATTTAATTATAATGAATAAAAATTAATTGATTAAAGCTAATTATTTAAATAATTACAAAAACAGCCACGTTGACATCATATTTGGTGACGTAGTGACCATTTTGATGATTTATGTCAATTAATTGATTAAAACGAATTATTTAAAGAATTACAAAAACAGCCACGTTGGCATCATTTTGATGACGTAGCGACCATTTTGGCGACTTGTGTCAAAACTTGAAAATATTTTCTTTCTCACGTTTTAAAGAATTCAGTTGAATTGAAAGTTTATATACACGATTGTTTGGGATGACTATACGATACTTTAATGGTAATTAATAATCGCTTAATGTTGTGATTCTGTCATATGTATATGCATATTTATACTGATTGTAAAGTATCTAGAATAAAGATTTTCTTTGATCTAAGTAGGATTTAACTTAAAAAAATTTTCTTTATATTACTTGTTTTTACATGTACTTTAAATTAAAACATCAATCGCACAGAACCAAAAAAAAATAATTTCAAAAATTGAATAAAGGGATACTTGATTAAAATCCAACGTTGAGCTTCCATAATTTCAAAATTACTTTCAAGAATTCAAAATGGCTTATAGATGTTGAGTGGGTGAATGTTTATTCACATTGCACTATAAAGCAACACAAGGGCTATGGGGAGGTGGACAAGTCAACGACGAGGTCAGTCAAGTGATGCGGTTAGCACCTCAGCAGGTGCACCGCTCTCCAAGCTACCACACCTCCCTAACTGGAGAATTTTGAGCCACAACAGATTAAACTTCCATCAACCCCTCTACATGGCAGGCCTTCGTTGGGTCTGGGGCTCGAACTCAGGACACGTTGACCTCGAGCTCTTGACATTGACCACCTAGGGTTCCTTCACCATTGTTTTCATCTATTCATGATAAATGTTAATACATTGTTTCTCAAATTGTGGGGCGCTTCCCCTAGGGAGTGTAATAGCCCTACGTGGGAAGTGCGAGCATATCGAAAGGTAGCGAATAAAAAATTATTTAAAAAAGTTATTAATTTACTGGAAGCAAAATATATAAAATAAATTCTGAACTATGAAAAGTGACAGAATACTTATCCCATAATTTAAAATATTTATTACTTAAAAGCAATAAGTACAAAATTTAATTTGCATATTGATAATTTTTACAGTTTAAGCCATGAAGGTCGTATTGTAGTTTTAGTGACAAAATACATTATTATAGCATTCAAAACATTGTCAGTGCACTGGGAAAGGAAGGGGGGGGCGATGAAAATTCTGATTAAAAATTGGGTCGCCAGTATTGTAAATTTGAGAATCATTGTGTCAATAGACATTAATCATTTTTTTATTGTGGATATAAAAATCATCAAATAAATATCATTTATTCTTTTTTTTAAAAAAAGAGAAAAAACTTCTTTAAAATCAGAATTCTTGTCTCTATATTTTTGCTTTAAGTATACTTTAGTAAATGAAATACTTTGGCTTTCATCTTCTTTTGATGAAATTTAAAAGTCATTTGAGACTATTTATTACTATAATTTTTATCAAAACAAAGGAATAGTAAAGATCTAATCTTACAATGAAAGCCGTAATAAATAAATGCTGCCCTGTTCATATTTATTGCATTTTTAAGAGATTAAAAAAACACAAAAATTCTGATTATGAACTATTTTTACCTCTGCAAAATGCGACATTTTTTTAATCTTTTATCTTTCTTGAGCGATGATATAAGCATCCTATCATAAATAAAAATTCTTAAGGCTTTTTTTCCCCTGGAAGTTTCTGAAAAAAATCATGTACGTCCCTGTTCAAAGAATTTCATAAGAATTCAAACAGACATCCGCAAGACGTTTCATCCCATTCAATGCGAATTTTTTTTCTAGTTAAAAAATGCGGGCTGCAGAGTTTTCTGATGGGTTGAACTTTTTATCAAGTGGCTAGCCGAACATCTCTCAGACATTTCAAGAATATCAATATTTACTTCCCATTTTGAGGTGGAATGTTCGGTCCTTTGTGATACATCTCCCTGGCGATGAACATTTTCTTTCATTCAGAAATGGAAGAAATTTCTTCGAAAGGGATGTGTCCTGTTTTTGAAAGTTATAGAACGTTAGGGAACATTCCATATGTAATTGTTAATGTTTGTACTTACTGTATACATTTCATAGTTTTCATGCTTTCCATAAATATTTACTGCAACATTTAGCGATAATATGTGTTTGAAATTGATCGGGTTATTTATGTCAACAAAGGATTCTAAAAAGCCTTTATATTCTACACATAATATATATCGTGTTTTTTTTACTTATAGCTGAATCTAGAGTCTAAAAGGCTTTTCACATGTACAAGTTTTGAACAATTTTGCAACCATTTTCGAACAATTTCTACCTAATAGCCATAGCAACGCTAAAAAAAAACTTTTCCCCGGCGAGCTGAAAAACTTGTTCCAAATAAAAATTGCTTGAAGTTCCAGAAAATGGGGTTTGACGCCGCCCTACGACATAACCAAGATGGCGGCTTCAGTCTCGTCAAACGCATCTGATACGGCGTATAAGATTTTAATGGTGTGTAATATTTTAAAGGCGTATAATTTTTTAAACAGAATTGTGCTCCAGTTCTGTTTACGCCCATCAACAAAAGCGCGAACGAAATAAAAGAAGTAATATGGGATGTTATTTTTCCGAATCCGAAAAATCGGCGAGTAATTTTTTAATGCGGAGATAAAGCATAGCTGACTTCAGAGCATATCGTTTTGTTTACGGCAACCCATCACTCTCAGATTGGGTGAGAAAAATTGCATGGAAAATGTATGTGTGATACTGCTTTAACCGTTTATCATTGAAAAAAAACTAGCTGTCTGGGTTGTGTAGTTGGTTTCTCGCAGGCTTTCTGCACCTAACGTTGCGGGTTCAAAACCCGGCCCTAGACGGTGGATTTTCCGATGCCGATAATCGACAACGTCCACTTCGTATGGTTATGTGGCACGTAAAAAACCCTTTTGAGTGCCCGTTTGGCTTATGTGCTCTCGGCACAATTAAAATTCTCAAGTACAATTTCGCATCGTAAAAGCTCAGGTGCCTCCCTCTGAGGAGGAAACTGGGCGTCAAAATTACTTGTGACAACTGGTATCACCTTTATGGTGCCTCAATAAAATTTGATACCAGCTCTTGGGGAATGAACATGGTCTGCAAAGGTGAAAAAAATAATAAAAATATGCCTGCCCCCATTAGAGGAAAAATATTGAGAGAGAGAAAAAAAATAGATTTGAATTGAATTTAGTGATGCAGATGTGATTATACTTTAATACTTTTAAGGAATATACATTGCTGGCCACCTTAAATGCAACAGCAAGAAAGACAAGATATAGCACAACAAAATTTATTTTGTAGATAACATGTTGACCAAGTATCAAATGATTAAATTTATAAACTTCTGTGAAATATGGTTCCTGCCAGAATCAGTAGCTATATAGAGTAGCCGCCATTGTTGTAGATCACCGCTGTCAGACGCCTCGACATTATTTAAAGAGACTTTGGATGTGTTCCTGGGTACAGCAGACCAAGCAGCTTCCACACCGTTCCAAAGTTGATCTGGTGTTGCAGCTGGGGGTATAATTTGGGTCAATTGTTGAGCAACCATGGGTCACATGTTTTCTGTCGACGAACGATCCGGAGAGCGAGCCGGCCAGGGAAGCAATTAAATTTGGTGATTGATGAAGAACCTTTGGACAATGCGTGTCACGAGAGGCCCTAAAGGTAAGGAAGGACAACTGGCTCCAACACCTCAGTGATGTAGCCTTAAATGTTTAAAGTACCAGCAATACGTACTAGAGGAGTGCTAGAGTGACATCCAATACTGCCCCATACCATAATACCCAGTGCAGGACCAGCGTGGCGGTGCATAAAGCAGCTGTTCAGCATCCTCTCTCAACGGTGTCTCCAGACTCGAATCCGACCATCGTGGTATTGCAGACAGGGGCGTGACTCGTCAGTAAAGACAACTTCATTCCATTCTGCCACCCACATCCTTCTTTCATCGCACCATTGGTAGGGGAGATGTCTGTGGTTCTGCGTCAAGGGTAGACCAAGCAATGGACGTCTTGCGGACAGACCACTCTGTTGTAAACGGCGTTGAATGGTACGTGCATACACTGAATGATTCGTTACAAACTCAAAGTGCTGTGCTACGGTTCGTGATGTGACTGAGCTATCCGTCACTGCCATGCGCACAATTTGCCTGTCTTCACGTGAAGTGGTGCACTGAGGTGGATGCGATCGACCACGTTGGTCCGTCGTACCTTCCTGCAACCAAAAGTAACATATCCGCATTACAGTTGTTTGGTTTTGTTCAGCACGACTACCAATTTCCCTGAAAGATAATCCACAATCTTGGTAGGTCACTATCCTTGCTCTGTCGAACTCGGATACTTGATCAAAAGCTGATCGCTGTTTTCTACGAGAATAACTTGATCGATTTTTGAAAAAACCACAAGAAAAGCATAATTGCCGAACTTGAAATCGTCGAAATCTCCAGCCTTAAATATCGCTTTGAGGTGGCGCAACAGGCGTGCGTGATGTGTATCTGCGCTGAAATTCTGATCATTTGCATATCTCACCATGTTGTAAATTTCATGTTATTTGCATGCTTTCTTCTGTGTGTTGCATTTATGGTGGTCATCAGTGTATATATCATATTTCTCTTTTAATTAGTCATGCAAAATAACAATAATTCAAAATTTTAATACAAAATAGTGTAAATATATGAACATAGTATTTAACAGCTTCAGGATCATGATCCCATACAAGCGATCACTTCATATGTGAGACTGCGTTTTCCCCATTTTGAGTCGCAAACTCACACCAGTGTTATCTGAAGTTGGAGCTTATGGGATTTGAAATGACTATAAATAATAAATTTCAGCGCATTTTATAAGAAAAATGATTTTATATACATTTTTAATGCAGTTAGGCTTATCAACACAAAACAAAATAAAAAACCCATGATCCTAAACGAGTTAAAAGAATCTGTCTCTTATACTCACATGCAACTATAAATCTTATCAAAATAGCACTAGCTCTTGCAATGCATTCTTCCAACTTCTACGACAAAATAAAAAAAGCTATATATATATATAATAATATATAATACATGATTAAATATATATATATATATATATATATATAATAATAATACATAATATTGATAATTTTGTAAAAAAAGATAATATTTTATAATTTTTTAAATATATTAAGTAAAAAATAACACGTACAAAGAATTTTTTCTTAAACCTTTTTGATTTTTCAAAATTTCTACGATTTTAAATCTTTTGTATATTTCTTAATATCAAGATAATTTCATAAAATATAATAGAGCATATAAAACCAGAATTTTATCAAAATGGTGTTATTAATTCCTGATGACAAAATATCACCTGAGACTGGACACTATTTTACTCTTCATCTATAAACTTCACTATTGATTAAATGAGTTTTATACTATTATTTACAGAAATCATTCATACTTTTCTTTGTCACCTTACTTATAGATTATAGCAATGGTGAATATATTTTTTAATTAATAGAAATATAATAATATAATATGCCTTAAAATGTATTATTTTTAAGTAATTAGGATTGCCCTCTGAAATAATTTAAAAATCAGTAATAATTCAGAAATAATTTATTAGTGATTCTGTTTTAATATTTTATGTTAATAGAATCAATTCTAAAATAATGATGAAAAACAGTAAAAAATTCCAGCTATTCCAAGGACTAAGAATTAATTTTTAAGTTGTGAAGAATTTGAGCATTTATTAAAGATTCTTTGCAAGTAACCTCGTGTCTCATGAATATGGAATATGAATTTGGAATTAAAAAAGCGTTAACTATGCACCGTGAGAAATAAAAAAATACTAAAATGAAAGTCAAACATTGAATTTTCAATGTAAGGAGTTATTTTATTTAATGAAAATAAAGCCATCAAGCAGAAAGAAGATCAAAAGATCATTTTTACATTAAAAACAGATAGATGCTGTTGTACTTATAAACATGACAGACTGTCGTTTAATATAAGTGGGTTTTAGTCCTCTTTATTCCTAGCAATGTGGTATGCTGATGTGATACAAATATAAATGAAATAAAATAAATATGAACAAAAAATTAAAACAAATTTAAAATTAAAAATATTAAATTTTATTTTACATTTGAATTTAACATATAGCACGTTTTACTTAAAATGATCAATGTTTAACTTTACAAGGGATTTATCTAAATTTATTTGGTTAATCATGCATTATCTCTGAAAATTTTCACCGATGCTTTCTTTAAAGAACATTTAAGATGACTTGGTACCCTTTGAGCAAATTTCTTTATTTACGTATTTAAAAATTATATTTTAGCATTTTATACAATTTTTCTATTCAAGAAAATGATTCCAGGTGAAAATGTTCATATATTATTCACACAATTTTTAAAATTAAATTTTTTTAAAGAAATTGCGAAAATTTTAAAATCCTACTTCTTTGTAAAAATTAATTTTTTAACCTGAATTTTTTTTTTATAATATTCTTATGGATGTGTTAAAAAACTTCAAGGATCGATTTTAGAATAACTTTAATCGTTTTCGGGGAAAAATTAAAATGTTGATATACAGGCTAAAAATCAACGAAAAAGCCAACATGTCTTACATTTTATTTTTTTAAAAAAGTATTCAGTTTATAGCAAAACGGATCCCTAATTTTTTACATGCTTTATTTTTAACACGCAGGAAAAAATTGGAAGTGATTGGTAAATAATTGTCGAAGGAGTAGCAGTTTGAATGCACTAAGGTTTCGAAAAACACAAACTGAGAAAAACCACTTTAAAGTTTATTTTTCTCAAAAAATAATTATAATAAGCTTAATAAAACTAAAAATACCACTTTAAGATATTAGCTATACATTTTTCTTTAAAATAATTGCACTTTCATATTTTTCAACCCACACATTTTTGTAAATGATCATCTTTTAGAGAGTACTGACTGCACAAGAAAATTCAAGAAAAACGTTACAAATTATATTTTTTTTCTGTCACGACAGAAATTTTAGCTGTTTTTCTTCTTATAATATTAAAGTATTACATTTGTATGAAAAATATATAAGGATTAAGAACTGAAATTATAAAATTATTAATATAAAATGCCTTAATTTAAAAATTTTACATTCACACATTTCACAAAGAAAAAAAATGATTGTACGTATTGCCTCGGAAATATTCTGCGTTATATATTGCACATTCTTTTTTTAATGTTATTATTTCTCTTTATAAATTAGATTTTTTTATCAAAACGCTTTTTTAGCTTTCTTTTTTTCTAAAAAGGGGGCGTGGCTGAATTGCCTAATTTGCTTTCAAATGAATTTTTTTTTCAACTTCTAACTTTCCGACATGCATAAGTGATATATCAATCGAAAGATAATAATGCAAATAATAAGATTAAATGAAAATAAAAAAACGATATGTCTGTGATTTTGGGGGTACCATGTCCTCTTAATACTGCCCAAATTACTATGCCATTTTCGTCAGACCATTCACTTTAATGCTATTAACCATTTACCGTCGATTGGAATCAAATCCGGTCTGCTTGAAAACCAGTTTTCGTGTTGTAATAACATGGGAACATTCTCCATCACCACCCCTAGAACGTCTTTGCCTTATAAGAGGAGACAGGGTTATGTTAAGAAGTCTAATCTTTTACATTGAAAAAGTTTACTTACAGGGGCATTACTATTGTTTCTATTATATTTTGGTAAAATCTTACCTTGAGTTCCACTACATTTCTGAAAAAAAATGCATCTCTGAGATGGCTTCATTGCTAACACACCGCAAAACCATTTTGGAAGCCAGATGATGAGCTCTGTACAAAAAAAAAATATTTGCGCAATTCTTAGGTATTAATTGCTTGTACACTGTCATTTTAGTGGTTGAGAAAGATTTTTCAACTTCAGAAATTTTCTTAATGGTAGACATAATTCACCTGAGATCGTTAACAGCATATAATATTTTTCCGACTAGAATTTTTGAAATAAATAACTTAGAAGTGGGTTTATATATATATATATATATATATATATATATATATATATATATTCATATTTTACGACAACAGAGGGGAGCAATTTTAAGAAAAAAACGCCAATAATTATTTCAATTGGTGGTAACACTGAAAATAATGTGAATTTTTCAAAAATTCTAGTTGAGGCTCTGTAGAGAGGTCTGAGCTATATACACGCAAAATACTATTATAATAGAACCATTTTTCTCAAAGGGAGAACATTTGAAAAAAGATTATTCTAAGTTAATTTTTTGCCAAAATATTATATTTAAATAAATTTTTTTTGTCAAAATGTCCTTAAAACAATTTTATGCATGTATTCTAATCTGAGTGATACTTAATATCATGAAAATTATCCATTTATGCGCTTTTTTGAAATCACGGTTCCGAACGTAGTCGGTTACCTTAAGATATCTCTGGCAATTAATTGCTTGGCTAAATAATGTCCAGTTACTTTCCGACAACCTCTTGGTCTAAGGTATTTGTTTATTATGCGATTTGTTGTCTTTTTGACACGCGTATCTCTTTGTCAAGAATTTTTTTTTTTGACTACTCTCGCTGACTGTTTTGAAGAGTGCTGGTGTTTCATCCGAGTGTAGATGATTGTTTCTAATATGGTCTGCAATTTTGTGGATCTCCGAAAATATCTTAACTGTCCGATAAATGAATAACCTTTAAATATCTAAATACTTAAATTCCTTACAAGTCACCGATGGTTTCTTTAGAATAACAACTCTACACGCTTTTGCCACACATTTATACTACATTAATGCTCTGGCTGCTTTTGAACAACTTGCATTAAGGCAACAATATTCTATTATAAAAATATTCCAGGAGATCCGTAATGACGAAATTAATTTCAGTTGCGTCATAGCAGGCGATATTAATTTTTTTGTATCAGAACTTCACGACTAGGTAATTTCAAAATAGTATAAATATAAATTAGTTATACAACTACAAGCTGACATGTGCTTTAGTAAACCTCTAGTTTGCTAATGATAATGACCATTTCAATACAAGTAATTTCCTTGTAGTACTAAGCTATTGACAGAATTAAAGGTATTATAACTAATAACATTTCTAGGGCCATCATTTTCATAAAATTACTTTAAGGGGTGTTGGAAAGCTAAAATCTTATTTTTTTGACAATTTGAGATTTTTACATTTTCAACTGGTATAGATTTTAACCTTTCTAAAACCACCTTATTTGAACCTCTGGGGTATTTAGAAGCCTTTAAAATGTATTTTTAAATATTCGTTGAATTTGGGCCACGCCCATTTTAATGACGAAAATTGTAAACAAATTACTTTGTTTTTACTTAAAAGTGTAACGATTGATATAAACCAAAACATGTATCTTTTATTTTAAATTGAGCCTTTATTTTTTTTATTTCCCAGCCAATTAGAAGTCTCACTGTATACATTAAAATCAATTTATCTCAAAATATAAATTTTAATGTGCGATGCACCTTTTCTGAGAAACTACTGTTCACAGGTATGTAAATTTTTATGAATTATTTGTAATGATGTCTAATATATACTAAAATGAGCTTTTTTTAAAACACTCACAAATTTAATTTTTACAAATTTTTTAAGTAAAAAATGGGTCAAATTTCGCAATGTTTGATCAAATATTTCATAATTTCTAAAAAAAATTCAAAATTAGCTAAAAACTCATTTTAGTATAATAAGAGAGGTGTACTTTAATAGTATGAAAAATTTCAAGCATGTACATAAAACAGATTTTGAGAAAAGGTAAATCGAAAACAGCCAATTTAACATTCTCAGTATATAGAGAGAGAGGTTTCCAACTCCCCTTAAACAATTTAACATACCATTGATTTTATTAAAATTCAACAGATTTGCATTTTCTAAAATATATATGGAGTAAATTAATTTCTCTAATGTAATAAGATTATGCGATTGTAATATGGCTGAAGAGGAAAACGTGCAGAATATTATATAAATTGACCTCCTAATTTTTACCAACTTATTTCCCCTAGAAAATTTTTGACAATTTTTATAAATTCCTTGTAATCATTTGAAACCATTCATAACTTAATTTTTTTTTTACATTTTCCGTTTTCTAACGTGTTTACACTTACTTATGTGAGCCCTGTGTGGTTATACCAGGTGCAAGGGAATTTTTTTTGTTTCCAATAAAAAAAAATGTAATGAGGTCTATATAACTTCCTTACTATTTTTAATAATAATTAATTATTTAAAATAATTAATAATTAATTTAATTAATTATTGGAGCTTTCATAATTGCATGAAACGTTTTGTCAGAAATTTATAAAAAGGTCTGAAATTTTAGGATTTTTTTTAAATACATGTTAAAGTAATATATATCTGTGTACTGAGTTATTTTCTAGCAAATACCTATAAAATTTTAAAGTGAACATTAAAATGAAAAGTCAACTCTCAAGAAAGGTTCTACTTATATAAACTATCTATAAATATCAAGAGTAGCTATCAATTTTGACGGAAATAGTAAATTTACTTAACATACTAGTCTGTTTACTAGTTGTTTATTTACAAGATTATAAACACTTGGTTATATTAATCTCAAGTTATATTCTTTAGCAGCACGGTTAAGCACTAATGGTTTTAAAAATAAAATATTCTTTTAAAATACATATTCTAGTGCGGAAAACTTAATATATACTAACACGGCAGAAGTTTAAAGTTTAAATGCAAACACTCACTGCTAAGAACACAAGAATGCAATTTTCCAACTTATCACTGCTCACTCGACCCTGTTGAGCAAATATTATTCAAATCATTGATCGAAAAATCGTCAAGGTTCTAAACTATTTGCCTCGACAAACTCAATATAACTCTTTTCGTAAATTCCAGGAGTGTTTCTATTTCATAATTGATAGAGCACAAGCTACAAACATTTCCCTCTTTCTACATTTCAGCACTTAACATTGTCACGCTACATTCGGTATTCCGAAAACTTTTGCTACAGAGTTAGTAAGCTTCATTAGTTTCGATAGGAACTTTAGAAATCTTCTGATTTTGATCCGAAAGTAATTTTGCTTCACGACTGCTTTGACAATTTTACGCAAATTTGACATAGATGTATTCCTGAGTTTCTGCTATTAGATTTTTTGAAAGTCATTTGTCGATAATGTAATCACCGAAACTTTTGAGTAAGGCATCCGTTTAATATTTGTTAATATGAACAAATATTTTGAGAATATTAATATATATATATATAAAGGGTGTTTTTTTAGAGGTATAGAAATTAAAATTGCGATAAAACAACGATATATTATTCGATTGACATGAATTTTTTTATTCGAAAGATAATCTTGAGGCATTACATTTTAAATATGATTTCTGACATAGGACTGCCACGGCTGGCTCGCATTAAGTCTAATCTGGACGTCCAATTTTCCATGACTTTTTCCAACATTTGTGGCCGTATATCGGCATTAACACGGCGAGTTTTGTCATCCAAATGGTCAAGCGTTTGTGGCTTATCCGCATAGACCAATGACTTTACATAGCCCCACAGAAAATAGTCTAGCGGTGTTAAATCACAAGATCTTGGAGGCCAATTCACAGGTCCAAAACGTTAAATTAGGCGGTCACCAAACGTGTCTTTCAATAAATTGATTGTGGCACGAGCTGTGTGACATGTTGCGCCGTCTTGTTGGAACCACAGCTCTTGGACATCATGATTGCTCAATTCAGGAATGAAAAAGTTAGTAATCATGGCTCTATACCGATCACCATTGACTGTAACGTTGTGGCCTTCATCGTTTTTGAAGAAGTACGGACCAATGATTCCACCAGCCCATAAAGCGCACCAAACCGTCAGTTTTTCTGGATGTAACGTTGTTTCGACATACACTTGTGGATTAGCTTCACTCCAAATGCGGCAGTTTTGTTTGTTGACGTAGCCATTCAACCAGAAGTGCGCTTCATCGCTAAACAAAATTCGCTTATGAAAATCGGGAACAACAACAATCTCGTTTTGGGCCCATTCGACGAATCTACGCCTTGCTTGATGATCGTTTTGATGAATTGCCTAACCAAACTGAGATTAAATCAATTGACAGCTGCTAAATCGGTCGCCATCTTGGAAAGTAATGCCAACTTAAACTTCTATACCTGGAAAAACACTCTTTATATATATATATATATATATATATATATATATATATATATATATATATATATATATATATATATATATATATTATATATATATATATATATATATATATATATATATATATATATATATATATATATATATATATATATATATATATATATATATATATATATATATATATATATATATATATATATATATACCGGGTGGGCAAAAAGTCCTTAAAAACTTTAAAAATTCATAAAATCCGGAGAAATGAACGAAAAAAAAAACTGTTTTCAGGATCAGCATTAGTATGTCACGGGATTTTTTTTAAGCTAGAAAAAAAATAATTCGAAAATCATCCGGTAGGTGGCGCTGTTACAAGCGTCTGTGGTGGAAATATGCAAATTAGACGGCTATAAAAAACTTTCCTCTCAATGAATCCACATTCATTTCACCATTACAAACAGTGAATGTGAAGAAGGATGCTCAGTGCTTGTTGGTGAAGTTATTTTACTTGAACGAGGAATCAGCGACCATTGCCTTGCGTAAATTCCGAATTCAGAAAAATGTGAAGAGTGGAAAAGGCCCTTTAACACCTGCAGGTCTCTTAAAGCTTGTTAAACGTTTTGAGGAAACTGGAAAGTTGGAAGATCGAGCACGAGCCGGACGACCGTGCTTGAAAGAAGAACGTGCACCCTGCATTGCTGTCGAAATGGAAGCGATTGCGTCCGAAGCAGCTTCAGGGACCAGCAGTGCTCGTGAAGCTGCCAGACGATTGGGCTTACCACCATCATCTGTCCACAATATTCTTCGTCGAATCCTCAAGCTGTACTCGTACAAATTGCAATGTGTCATGAACTTTTGCCAGCAGACACCGCACAGAGGGAAGCATTTGCGAAGTGGGCCTTCTCTAAAATGGAACAGGATCCCACCTGGGTTTTTAACATCTTGTGGACAGATGAAGCTTATTTCCCGCTTCATGGTGACGTTAACAACCATAATTGTTGCATTTGGGTGACCTCTAATCCACGTGAGCACACACAGAAGCCATTGCATTCCCCAAAAGTGACAGCATGGTGTGGTTTCACGGGTGCATTTATCATAGGACCCTTCTTCTTTGAAACGCAGTGCGCAGTAAATGGATGGATAACGGAAACGGTAAATGCTCAGCGTTATCTAACGCTTCTGCGGGAGACTGTCGTGCCACGTTTAATTCAACGAGGTCAGATTGCGAATTTCACGTTCATGCAGGATGGAGCAACCAGTCACACTGCTAACCCGGTTAAGGCATTCCTGATACAGACGTTCGGGGAAGACAGAATCGTTAGCAGGCGCTGCAGGTACCCATGGCCTCTTCTGTCTCTAGATTTAACACCAACATACTTCTGGTTGTGGGTATATTTGAAATCTCGCGTGTATCTATCCGGTCCATCAAGTCTGTCGGAACTGAAATATGCGATCCACAGAGAAGTATCCTCCATACATCCGGACATGTTGCACTCTGCCGTTGCTGGATTTGTCACTCGTCTGGAATGTCTTCTCCCCTGTGGTGGTGGTCATGTGGAACATATTCTGGTGTAATAAAGTTGTGAAAGTTTTTTGTTCATTATGTATGCATTGTTTCTTTGATTTGCGAGCATCAGCGCCACCTACCGGATGATTTTCGAATTATTTTTTTCTAGCTTAAAAAAAATCCCATGACATACTAATGCTGCTCCTGCAAGCAGTTTTTTTTTCGTTCATTTCTCCGGATTTTATGAATTTTTAAAATTTTTACGGACTTTTTGCCCACCCTGTATATATATCTATATAAATAAAGCCTTTTATCTTATTTAAAGTATTTTTTTAATATTTTGCATTATTATATTATACTAACGTGACATAACAGTAGATATATACATGAAATGGTTAAAAAATTATGATATTGTGCCAAGAGGGAATATTTATTTTGTTTAAGAAAAACGTTTCGTTTCATTACAATGGATGGTTATAATACATTTACGATACAACGAAGTCATTAAGCTTATTGTTCTGTTATTCTAATAGTGATCTATGAGTTTAGATTTTTTTTTAATTTAAAAACCTTTTTTTCATTTATTTTACTTAGATCATTCTTCGTTTCAAATTTAGATATTTTTTATCATTTTTATAATTAATAATGAATTTAGAATATATGCCCACTGTAATCTCTTAAATCTCGCTTAATTTTATAAAAATAACAGGAAAATTGACCAGGCACAAAAGTTAGTTTTTACCCCAGAAACCATTCGGAAAAAATACCTTTCAAATTTCTTTCTTAAACTCAGGTGTAAATGTTTGGTAGTAATAAAGATTTTGTCTGATTAAATAAATACCACATAATAGTAAGTTTGTTTCTATTTTTTTTTAAAAAAAATGTGACCATAAATTAAAAAAAGATTTATGTCGATTGAAAATCATAGTTAACTAAACTTTTCTAGTTTAGTAGTAAAATACAACTAAAATATTTTTTTAGAAATTTCCATCTGCATATTTTATTTGGAAGCTACAATTCTTTCTAAAAACTATTTAATTGGTATACGCACATCTGGTATTGCATTTGATACTGAACATCTGGTATTGACATATGTTTATCTGATAATTGATACATCTCCATCTTAATTATTAGTATATTAAAACATACATATAAAAGGAAAAATCTTTAAATATACTCAGACTCACTGTCGTTATCTTTGCATTTAACAATCATACATCTTGAATGCCGCAGAAAAACAAAGATAACCAATTTAGATTTAAATTATAGAGGAAAAGTTGTATTTTTAGACGAGTAATCTTCTTATAAACACTCTCAAAGTATTAAATATTTGTTAAGTACTTATGCTTCTACAATAATAAGGTACCTACGATTTCATTTGCATTTTTTTAAGGGACAGAAATGTGTTTTCTTATTGACAGCATCGTTTATCTGTGCATCCAATTCGTTTAAAGGAAACATTAATATTAACTTTGGAATATCCTGATTATATGTATAAGTTAGAATTTATAAAAAAATTCTTCGCTTATGTAAAGTGCTACATACTTTGCAAATGGTAATGCAATAGTATGAAGAGCTATTACATTCTATTATCAGTGACCTGCAATATTGATTTATTCATATTCTATGTTCTGCGTATTTGCTTCTATAAAGAGGGGTTTGACAGAAGAACCATCAGGTACACATTACATACACATATGTCAGTTAAATGTTTTTAACCTGCTAGGTAGTTAGAAGTACTAAATATGGAATGTTTATGAGACCAAATAGGACATATCATTAGAGACTTAATGTTATGCATAATCTTGAAAGAAGATTCTTGTTATATTGTGAGAATTTATAAAAATATAAATAGAAATCTGATGCTAAAGCATATGTAAACCATTATCCAAATTCAAGAAAATTCAACATGGCATGTGATTTCAGGATAACTGATAGATTTTATTTTAAACCTATCAATTTTAGTTATGGTCATTCTTAAAGATAAACAACATTTGCCCAATTGTTAATATTTATACAGGATATAAATATTTTTAATTTTGTACTCTATTTTGTTATAAAATAGTTAATAATTCTGAAACAAATTTCCAGTTTAATTGCTTAGATAAAAATTGACGTATACAATTAGAAACTAAAATTTCTTGAATCGTAAATTAAAAAGGGCGATATTTTCACCTAAAGTTTGTAAACTCTTCAATCCAGTTTAATAATTGTGTGGTAAACATTGTAGTAATTAATTTGTATGAAGTTAAAAGAAAATTTAATTTCCGATAATTTTATAACATTATTATTCTAAGGCTATATTTAACCACCTCAAAGTGAAATCAAAAATGATTTTTAAAAGTGCGTAGTAAGACATATTAATCTATCTAGTTCGGAAACACATATCGTCGGCGTAATTATCAGAATGCGTAACTCCACAAAGGAACTAAATTTGATAAAGGAGTGCTACGCGTCAGCGCTGTTTGGCAGGATTCCTGAATCATGCCAGCAGCGCTCGGCGAAATAAAATCGAATTTCGAATCTGAAATAATCGAAAATTCGAATTAAAATTGTCTGAAATCAATAGGGATGCCGCGGGGAAAAACAATTAAAATAAACTCTAATATACCTTATCCCTATGACCTACAACCACATAACCACACAATAAAAAAATCATGGTAACCGTATTGTAAGGTAATCGCCCATTTTGGTGAACATAAACAAGAACTTGACGCGCAGCACTGCTATATCAAATTAGCACACCAGATGGAGTTACGCATTCTGATAACTACGCCGACGATATTTATTATAAATACAGATTGAGATGATATAGAGCTAAGTATACGTAACAATAATATACAACATCTAACGATAGAGAAATTTGTTTAATATAAGTAGTGTTAGAGACAGTATAACAAATTTTTTATAGTGACGTTAATATATTGATAGATACAATGTTACCACAGTGACAGGTTTTGTTTCTTTCAATAGATTTATTGGACAATCACAGCTTAGAAAGTTGAAGAAAGCTTCAATAACTCGCGCTTCAAGGAATCTGAATATGTCTAGACGAGTGCATCTTTCTTAAAGGATTTTCAAATATTCGATTAATTATCCCATATTGTCTAAAGAATGCAGTCAATTGAATATACTGCATTCAAATTTAGTGTAATAAGAATTAATGCTTAAAATAAGTGGAATAACTTTCTATGATTAAATAAATTAAACTGGATATAAAATAATTATCGATCCAATGTCAGTATCATAATACCGAATGATTGCACGTAAATAGCAATCTGTTTAAAAAAAATTATCAATATTTTTGGCGTTTCCAGTTTTTTTTATCAAAATTTTTAACTAAACATTTATGATTAAACATTCCCTTGCAAATGGCAGAGAAATTCCATCAAAAAATTAAGTTATGATATTATATAAGTTAAATGTAAAACGCAGCCTCTCAATAATAATATTTATTATGTATCAAAATAAGTTAGCATTGTTAATAAGAACAGTACATGAAACTAAACATTGGTTTATTAAAGAATTCAGAAATATTAACAAAAAAGGTTTTCCTTCAGGTAATAGTTGTTAAGTAAATATTTAAAAAATAAACCTCTAGAAGCAGTGTTACCTAAACTGTATTCATATTAAAATTATAATTGTAATTAATATATAAAAGTATGATTTAATTTTATCACACATTGTTTGAATTTAACTATATATATATATATACATACCTATTATATATATATATATATATATATATATATATATATACATACCTATTATATATATATACCTATTATATATATATATATATATATATATATCCTATATATATATATATATACCTATTATATATATATCCTATATATATATATATATATATATATATATATATAGGATAATTTTAACCTCCCTTGGGAGTCGATTTCCATAAAACCCGTTCTTACCGGATCTCTACAGAACAAAGAAAAAAAGGAGAGGTCGCGCACCCGCGACAAATTTCAAGTGCGTAGTTCTATTAATTAAAAAATAAAAAGATTTTATCAATACTCACCCCCACACACATCCCCCGAGTGAATTTTTTGTAAACCTGTTCGTAGATCTATATTCAACAAATAAATATGCTTGCCGAAATTATGTAGATGTAACAGTGTGGCAACGAGGATTTTTATGTATAAGGCCCCCCGTAACGCTTTTGTAACAACCGTCGAGGGTATATTTCCTCAAAAATTATTCTTAGCGAATCTACATTTAACAAAAGCAACATGCTTAGTAAATTTCAAGTATGTAGGTTCTAACAGCTCAAACACGGTTACCTATTATCTGTGAGCTCCATATAAACCCTCTTGACAGTCAATTTCACTAAAACCAGTTTTTAGCTGAACTCTACTTAAAAAATCAACCATGATTATTTAATTTCTGTATTATATAGGTCTAATAGCTCAATGCTTATCTATAAGGCTTCGTTCCCCTCTTCCCACGAACCCTCTTGGCAGTCAATTTCACTAAACCCCGTTTTTAGCTTAACTCTACTTAAAAATTAGCCATGGTTACTGAATTTCTAGTATTTGGGTCTAATAGTTCAATGTTTATCTATAACGCCTCTTCCCTCTCTTCCCGTAAACCCTCTTGGAAGTCAATTTGCACAAAACCTTTTCTTAGCGGATCTATACTCAAGAAAAGAAACATGCTCATAAAATTCCATATCTGTAATTTTCACAGTTTGGGATATTTCATGATGAGTGCGGGATTGAGTCAATTTTGTCCGTTACATATATAAAGATAAATACGTATTCAAAAAGCTTTGGTTTTTGTTAAGCAAATTTTAAACCCTGAATAAGTACTTCAGAAATTATATAATTAGATCAAGTGTAAAGAAAAAAAAACAATATATTTGGTGTACAAATAATGCACTTAAATTATTTGAAAAGGTTTTAGACCATACAGTTAATATTTTTCAAAAAGGTTGAGAATTTAATCGGTCAAAACATTTCTCAACCAACACTCTCTATAGAGTTTTTCCCAGTAAATCTACATTAAACCCATACAAAAATCAAGAATTTATTTCAAACATTGAATTCCTGAATACATCACAACATGAGGGAATACGCATGATGAATATAAATTTCCTTTTGCTTTGAACTTAAACAAGTTAACTTTTATCCCATCTCGAAATAATTCAAAGATGACTTCCAAGTCGAAAGCCTACTCGAGATCAAAGGCTTCATATCTTAGAGTATTCCACAGATTTTATAACCTCATAAAATACTTTCAACAGGAATCAAGTTTTACAGAGGATATAAAATTCAATATTGCTTCTTGATATTCGTTTTCATTGCTTTGACAGGGACTTTGAAATTCTCGAAATGCGCTGAAATGTTTAGCTCTGGATTATTCGTGCAACACTGGTGGTCATAAAATACATTCATCGAATTTAACCCACTCGTTAAAAGATTTTATTGCCTTCTAATGGTAGATTTGGAATAGGAGGACAAATTTTTGTATTTTTAATTTATGTTTGTACATCGAAGTTCTACTACAGGCTATATATCGTTAATGGAACCTTCATGGATATAAATACTTTAAAAGGAAGCTTTTATCATTAATCATAAACTGAGTTTAGTTAGTAAGAACTAGTGATCTGTATCTCTTGCTTCTATCTAGTTTTATTTTAAACAGTGGAAATGAGTTTTTCAATTAATAATCACTTAACCGGTTTGTCCATACAATGTACGGCTGCCGAAAGCTGGTTACAATTGGTTTGCCCGTACGATGTACGGGCATCAATAATTTCTAGTTTCTATCATTATTTTGCACATATTTGTAACTTTTACAGTGGAATTGTTAAAGCTATTGTGTTTTTTTTAAATGATGCAGTTTGACCATGGTACTGAAATACTTCTCATCCAAGATTTTCTTTATGGTGAATGCGAGATTTTTTCATTGAAATAAAAATTTAGATTCTTAAGTGAATGGATGAAGAAGTGAGTAAGTGAATATTAACTTCCCCGTATTCAATAACACTAGAGCAGGGATTGCGAACTAGTGTGTGTGAAACGCCATCAATCAATTCATTTCAAAATAATTAGGTTCACTAGGAAGTATTACGAACAAACGCGACCCAGAGCACACTCGTTTATTATTGTCCTACCTTAGTTACGTCGTGAACTAAAGTTGCTTATGATGCAAAATTTGTCAACGCATATCATAGTCAAATTCATTGAAGCTACTTTTGTTTAAAATTTATTTGTGTTATATTTACGATTTTGGACTGTTATTTAACATTGCTAGTTCAGCAAAAGAACGCTAAGTGCAAGATAGTAAGTGGTACATGGTACATAAGTGGTACAATTTTAAACATGGTGAATCTAGAAATATGTATTGATTCGTAAAGACGACGCGGTGTGCCTTTTATGTTCTGGAACAGTGATATGCAGAGCATCATCTGTAAAAAGGCATTTTGAAACAAATGACAAACACACTTGCCAAAAAATTAAACCATAGCAAAAATAATTAATCATTTGAAACCACTTCGCAGATTACTCCAATTCAGCATACATTCTACTATGAACAACATCTTACAATCTTAATATAAATTATTTATCATCCAATCTGCAAAAACAGAAGTCACACTAATATTACTTTAATTTGAATTACACGTATATGTGTAAATCATTTACAATTATACCTTGCAAAAGATATTTTTTCGTAGTAAAATAACGAGTTTTGAGTTGTTAGTATGGAGTTTTAATATTTTTTCCTCTAATCATAAGTCAAAATTATTGGATGGCACGTTTTAAGCACTTTTTAGAAAATAATGCCACATTGATCTATATAGGTTCACCACCCCTGCATTAGTGCTTTTAGAGATTGGATTTTTGAAAATATTGGACAGAGAACAGGAATTGGAAAGACAACTTTAAATACGTTGCTTGAAAAGAAATGATAAATGAAACTATAATCCAAAAACGCCGATATTATCTCCGTCTCAATTGCAATGTAAGACAAAATAATATTTCATGCTTAAAATTGTGTGTGCAGATATATATGTGCATATACATCCTCAACTGTTTGAAAAAGATTTACAAACATCAGATTTTTAGGCAAGTATGAGAAAAAATATCTTAGGATTTATGAAACACTCTTCACAGCATGCCGAGTGTGCTTGTAAAAAGCAAACATAAATGCGCATAATTCCTCAGGAAAGAAAGTTTTATCATTTGTATCATTCATGCAAAGTATTCCATCTGCTACAAAATACTCGAACCTGATTAATCTTTTTTAGGAAAAATCCTAATAATAAGCGTAAAAATTGTAAAATCAGTAAATTATAACTGTTAAGAAAAAGTGAAATTCACTGCTTTAATCAAAAAATAATAAATTATATATCAAGCTATCTCTAAAACCTTAATATTTCTAAAGAAGAGTCTGATTGTCTGTTATTTCTCAGATTTATAAAAAAAGTTAAATTTAGTGTAGCGTAAGTATATATTCTTATAATATTACACATGTTTTTTTCAATATTTCTATTATTGTCTTACGTTTCACATATAATTTAAAACTTTGCTTATCTTTAGAAACATCATAACCCGAGAATCCAATTTACATACATTGAACAAAACAACATATTGTTGAGGCAAATGTATATTCAACACAGTCATAAAAACAGAAGTCAAGCGAAAAAATTATTTATAAAGTATTATTATACAAATAACGAGTTTGAACTGCAAAAATATGATAAATAAAATTAAAAAAACATCTTAATGTTTCCTGAATTTTTCAAAAATATTATATTTTAACATGATGCATAGTTTTCAAAAAAATGTTGAAAAGAATCCCAAGAGCAGAAGATTTCAATTTTAAAAATAGGAAAAATTTTAATTTTGAGTTTTTTATTGTTCTTTGAATAGATTTTCCGAATTAAAAAACTACTAATCCAATCTGATTAGGAAATTTTCCCCTAAAAATCGTCTAAAGTTAATATGCATATTATATTAGCTAACATAGTAATAAAATACAAATTCTATATTCATTTATAATGTTGCAAATTTTTTCCCACTTAGGATTTTATATCCCTAATGAATTAGGAAAAGGAAAAAAAATTGAAAAAAACTCACTGATTTATAAAGAATATTTAAATATTCATTTTGTTATTACTTATATTTTCTTAAGGGTGAGGAAAAGTATTACCTTTGTTTAAATATTGTACAAATGCTAAAAATTCAAGCTTCAAAGAATCGCTTTAATAAAATTAGCTGAATAATTTATTATAAAGGCTGGTTTATTTATCCAAATGGGAATAAAAAGTACAGCGTACTCATATTAATAATTAAAATCAATGCTGAGATTTTCAAACTTTCAGATGGGCTAAAAGAATATGTCACTTGTATTTACATACACATTCTTGTCTTCTGAAAAGTCAACAATTCTTTTAAAATATTTAAAAATGTACTTTAATAATTCAGGAATTGAGGGATGAAATAAACTTTTTTCCCATATAATAAATTGAATTATAATCAATCTAAACAAGATTTAATCAATAATCCATAAATTAACTAGATAAATAAATAGGATTCAAAATTCAATAACACTTATTCTTAATTTAATCCTACAATAAGAAAGAGAGAAAAAGAAACACCTTTATTTTAGTTACATATGCAAAAATAACGAATGAAATACTGTAAATTTCTCATAATGACTGTTACATAAAAAAAATTGTTTGAGGGGGAAAAAAAGCTTTTGGTAGGCATGCATTATTTTTGCACATTCAAATAAAGATACATTATACTGTGCAAATTCTCGTGACATTTCAACATGATATGGCACCTTGCATAATTCAGAAATTGACACGCGTTTCAATTTGGAAAATCAAATAAATGTTCTTGATTGGCCTGGAATTCCATCAGACATATATTATATACAGAGCTTGTGGACTATTTTTTAAAAAACGTTGAGGTACGATAAACAAAGCATGTTACAAAAGCTATAAATACATGATTCATGGATTATGTACTCTAATCTTCAGAAGCCAAAATCAAAGTATGCTAAAACTGTCGTTTCTGCTAAAGAAGACCTACTTTATACTAATGTTTTATTTATCAGTGTGTGACACAACATAAATGATTCACAAAATTTTGAAAAAGAGTGATTTTTTTTTATTTTTTCAAATTTTGCAAAACATACTATTTTCTATATAAAACGTTATATTAAGAAGATTTGATTAGTTATTTAATTTTACCACTCTTTTTCGCATCAGAATAGAACATTCAAGTTATAAAGACATTAAATCTATAATACAAAAATTTAAAATTACATGACATCTACAGAAATAATTAATTATATAAACGCTATTTAAAATGAAATACAAATATTGAATGATAGAAAAAAAATCTGGAAGAGCTTATATAAAATATGTAAACTTTGGTTTACATATATCTAAGCACATTTATAACACTCCATTATAATAGGGAGGGATTTTTTGTGCGATTTGTAATTAAAAATATTTAACTTATTTTGTATACCTCGTGTATTATTTGAGATTTTTACATAGTGTAGAAACGTTGAGGCATTATCGAAATAAAATTTACATCCCCATTTGTCACTATTAAAGATTATTATTTATTGTATTCTTAAACACACACTTAATGATGATGATATTCGAACTGATATACACTTTTAAGAATCGATTTTATTTTTAAATTATTTATTCGATTAACAAATTTAAATCAAGGGTGGAACAAAAAGTGAATTAATTATACTTTTCAATCAAATATTTCGAAATTCTACGTAATTCTACTTGCAAACCAATTATTTGAATGCAATGACCTAACAGTTGTGTGAAATCTTTCAAGAGTATAATCAATATTTTGGTAATTCATATTTAAATATTTTTAATTAAATAAGGTACTTTTGTGAAGAATCTTACAATAATACAATTAATTTCTATATATTTTCTGATTATGTTTCATTCATACATATATAGTAAATGTTCATACTTTTAAAATTATTAACTCCGACATTTATATATTTTTTTTATCATCAATGGTACAAACTATAATGAAAAGAAATCCATGGTACTTATTCAAGACATTCACATAGATTAAAAATTATTAATCTACAATTAATATATAATTAAATTATATCATGGTAAGTGTAATGATAATTGAATAATGTTATAATCATATTAAATTCCAAGGTATTCCCTTAGTTAAATTATGAATACAAACTGGCACAAAGACTGTTTTTTATATCATGAAACCGTGAGTTTTGAAAGAAAGAAAAATCTAATTAAAACCACTTTTTTATATTAATTGGTTCGTTTTCAATTTTAATAAAAAACTTATTATAAAAGCAATATATTTGCTAAAACAAACATGACACTTCTACAAGTAAAATGTTATTTTCATTCTCTGTTCTATTGATATAAAGCTAATTCATTATTCAATAAAAAAACGATCTTTCTTTTTTCATCTGAACTATTTCGAACTACCAAAAAAAATCTGTCGGAAATCATTACAAGGAATGTTTAACAAATAAATTAACATTTCAAGAATGTTAATGAAGCGAAATATAAACAGAAAAAACTCATACGATTTTTAATGTGAAAAGAAAAAACAAATCATAAATATCTCATTAAGTAGTTTTATTTCTGTGATGAAAATGAATTAGTTTATAAACTTTTGTTATTCAAACTTTTCGAGATTTTTTTGCTGTTTTTCATTCTACTGCTTTCGAAAAACAGTGTATCTGAACGTACGTCATCTTTTTTTTAAAACCAAAAGTAAGCGGAAATCAAGAGACTCCTTTATGGATTTCTTTCGAATAGAAACTCGATATCTTTTGTATATTTCCAGCAAAAATATTCTCAAATAAGCTGAAAACTTGTTTTTCTTCTTACTTATTTATTTTAAAAAATAATTTCGTAATCAAAATGGATAACAATTATTTTGCCGTTAATGATTAAATGATGTGTTTGGTTCTGTCAGTGTTATTTATTTGTTGCACTATAGCATTACATTAAAACTAATTTACTAATTATTTTTAATTTCCAGAGGAAGAGAATTTAATTGTAACATTATATTTGATTTTGTGTTAATCCTATAGAGTTGCCATTATGATATGTTTTTATTCGTTTTACATTTTGTATCGATATCGTTTGTAAATCCATAAGTCTAATAAATGTTGTAATGATAGAAAGTGTTGGTGAATATTTCGTATTGGTACCAACTTCTGGTTCATTTGTACAGGGTGAATACATATATTGAGAAGGTGTAATTTGACAATAGGAATGTTCTGTTGGTATTGTTTTGATGTACTGGTACAACAAAAGTCACACCATACCATAATCTAGGTAAAGTTTATAATAAAATGCAATTATAAAACAACCACATACCGTTTCGCTGGATTTCGACATTCACATAAATTGACAAAATCTGCTCAGAACTTTCTTGATCATACATGGTGGAATATTCTTCATTCATTGGGGAAAACTTGATCAAGGCAGAAAATTTATCCGAAATACGACCGCTACAAAAGTAGCCGATGCTTCTGCGTTCGCTAGATGAAGGTAGAAAGATCACTGGTTGAGTTGGGTTTTAACAGAAAGACGAATTTTAAGTTCCAAAAGAACTTATAGAAGATTATAGAGACCGGTGATTCACTGACTGCATTTCCTTACATTACTTGTAAAAAATCGGGTCACTCGTGTAAAGGATTGCAACAATAGAGAAGTAGATCAAATAGCATAAGGCAGGCATAGCGAACCATTGGCACGCATGCCATTGATGGCACAATATTTGTGCACGCCACAGATTAAAGCGATCAACCGCAATTGATAATTCAATCAAGGAATTTTCATTGAGAATTTTGCAGTTCAAAACATTATCAGAGACGATCAAGCTTATTATGGACCCTGATGTGACATCATTTGATAAACTGAAGTCCCAATTCAACGTTGTGAATTGTAGAATTTGAAAGGTAATTTATTGATTTCTAGTCTGGCTCAATATGGATTAAAAGATTTATTGAAACAAAGAAATAGTTAGAATTTATTGAAACAGAAAGATTAACGAGCAATATAAGCAAAAATGTCAGTAGCGAAACTTTGGAAACCTTACATTCGATTCTAGAAACGTTTAACTATTTGAAAAAGCAGATTCATACTGTTTTAACCATATTTTCATCGACCTACGTGTATGAGTCATTATTTTCAGAGATGAATAACATTAAAAAATCGCTTAAAAACCACTTGGCAGATGACTCCAGGGCAGCATGCATTCTGCTAAATGTAACATATATTACCTAATATAAACCTAATAAAATTTGTTATCTAATCTGCAACAGCAGAAATTAAACTAATGTTACTTTACATAATTTAAATTGCACGTTTCACTAAGACATTTACTGCTATAAGATACAAAATGTATTTTTCTGTAGTAAATAAAGAGATTCATGTTATTAGTATTTAGTTATATTTCCCCAATAATCACAAGTCAAAAATATTTGACGGCAAGAGTATACCTCATTTAGAATTTTTGTAGAAAAAAATGTCACGTTGATCCATAAGGGTTCACCACCCCTGGTATAAGGTAAAGCGTCAAGAAACTAAGTGCTGATATTGTGAACCATCTATATCATTATCGAAATCAGAACTTCAACTGAAGGATATATTCTTGAATGTGTAGTGGAATGCTAAGAAATAATTCACTTGGACGCTTAATTCACCAAATCATAAACGTCGAATTGTGTTGTCTTCAGTGTGACAGACTGCGATCCTCATTGACCATTAAGAGTCAATATAGTCAATCACCGTACTGTTAACAATACAAAAAAGCCATTACGATGATTTGAGGCCCTATTTTGTACTGAAAACTCGTAAGAAATTTTGTTCGATTATATTATCTAATCAATTCTTCCTTGATGCCCACTGGATGTCACCTGCTCCGTGCGATGAATAACTTTTTCAGAAGATACTTTTTTGATGGTCTTCATGGCGCAAAATCTGTAATTTAAGATACTTTTTTCCATCCTGAGAACGTTCATCGAAGGGAGATTTATTTCCATCCAAAAAGATGACAAGCTATAAATAGTAGATGTGCATATTCATATTCTTAAGCTACATACATTTTCTCTGTTCTTTGAACTTCTACATCGTAACCATAAAAAGTTAGATCTTATGTACTTATCTGAAATTTATGATTTAAATGCTGCATAGTGTTTTTATCGTACTATTGCAGAAAATATATAAATGCTAAATGCGATAAATGTACTTGTTCCTTTATCATGCAATGTAGTGAAATATGATAGAAACAACATCCCACAACAAATAGCTCAATACGTGTATTCTGTTAAATGTTTGGGAAGTGTGTGTAATAAAAACCCACACTGCAAAAGAATAATTGCAATAAATAGTATGTATTTAATCTTGATCTCTGTCTTATTTAGTATTTAAGTTATATGCATGCGGGTGTGTGTGTTCCAAAATTATATTGATACCTGTGTGAAGTAATATAATATTATCTAAAAAAATCCTGTTTTTATCTTAAGAGAAATTTTCTGCAAACCTTTTTTTTTTTATTAATGGTTCTTTATTTCAACTCTAGATTTATTGCGATAAGCCTCTAGATTCGCGGAGAGATTAAATAAAAGAATGATTCCTGGTAACAAACTTTTTCCTTCTAACTTTTGTATTATATCATTTTAGAACGTTAGAGATTTTTTGAATTTAATACAGTTATTTGGTGGTATAAGCCCTTAAACTCGCAAATAGAAATACTCAAATACAGCTACAAAAATAGCAGAATAAACCCTATAAAATACTTTACTAATGAACGTTCTTCTTATTGCTTTACCACATATTTTGAAAAATCATGCAATTTTCATTTTATTTTTTAAATTTTTATAACTTTTCAACACTTTTACATTTACCTACAGGAGACATTTAGTATATTCTTATTAATGTATCTTATTTTTTTAAAAAAATAATTAAATAAAAATCCTTATGTTTTTTCATTGTATTAATGGCATCATCATACCCTATAAGCTCATTTAAACTGAAATCAAGCTTAATTCTGATGTCTCTTTTTTTACAAGGAGAGGGCACGACTAAGGAAATTCATTTGGGTATGAGAGTTTGTGTAAGAGTAGTACTGATATAGTGTATTCCAACCCCAATATAATTCCGTCAAATGCCCAGTCAATTCCGAAAAACCAGTCAATTTCGAGATTCATACTAAGCTTATAAACAAGTTATTTTCTCCCTAATACAACGCCGCCGTGGCGTGTTCGTCAGTGTATCGGAGTACTATCCAATGGACCGGGGTTCTATTCCCGCGAGCACCAGCTTCATTTTTTTTCTCTCCACTTTATTTTATTAATTATTTTCAGAATTAAGTAATTTTATTTTTTTAAAAGATTCATTGATTTTTAAATAAAAAAAATCAAGTACAAAAAACAAAACGAAAAAAATTTAATTATTGCAATATATATAAAATTTGGTTTTATTTTTTGTTTCTCAGTGTTTTCTTAAATAAAACTTCAAATTCATATACAATGAAATAAGACATTTTAAATAAAAATATGTTTTTCAATAAATTTATATAGCTTTTTAATATTCTTCAAAAAAGAATTTTATACTGGGAAAAACAAAAAGTAATTTTCACCAAAACTCAATTATCCCAAATTTTTCATTATTATAACTGTACCAAACTTTCTGCTTTTGGCAAAGACCCGTTGAGATACATCGCGTATATTTAAAAGAAGAAAGTTTTAATGTTTTGTAATGATCCAAAAGGCTTCGTCAATATTCTGGCAGATTTAGAAATTTCCTGAGTTAAAACAGTCAATGTTTAACCATTCAAGCTCATAAAATTAATGGATATGTATCTTAATAACACTCCATTTATCAGAAAAGTTTTGGAAATATTTTGAAAGTTTGAATTTTTGGGCATTAATTTACCTAAAATTCATGCATAATCTGAAAAGAATGAAATATTCTTTCATTTGCAAATGAGCCTACTTTCATTAATTATCTTTATAAAGGAGGTTTTTACTCCTTTCACTGTCAGTATTTTAGACTTAGCACGAAGTCGTTACATTTATCATGTTTGAACATTAAGATATGCACATAATTCACCATAATAGCGCTGAATTTAATTTCTTTTTTTCTGTTTGTTTCACATTCTTTGCTTAATTTTAGTAAATTCTAATTATCGATTTATTAACGAAGAAAAATGTAAAGATTTCAAGGTTCAAATTTTCGAGACAAATATTTAAACTTTCAAACGATTTCATTGTTTCGAATTTTAGTTAATCATCCAAGATTTCGAGAGAAATATTTTGTAACTATTTTTTAAACGATGTATTTTAAAATTTTAAATTCGGAATAGTGTAGTAAATAATTTAAATATTGATTAAAAATAATTCTTTGATATGCTGAAATTTTTAAGGTACTTTGCTATCATAGCAAACTAATAACGCAAACTACAAGACTTAGTAAATATATCTTCAACAGTTTTTTTCATCAATTATAAAAATACACTTGTTCATTCAGGTGAAATATTCAAAGGTAAAATCTTGTTAATGAATTTGAGAATAAAAACTTTTTCAAGTATGCCACAAAAATGTAAATTTTACCATGTATTTCTCTCATACATGAAATTAAACTGATACTGTAACCCCCGTAGTTTAAACTCTTCTCATATGAACAGTAGAAAGACTATCGCGCCCTCTAGCGGCTAGAACAATCTTCAGTAATGGCCAAGCTTCGGAACTGTAAGGACGTACGAGCATGCGCTCCGACCCCTTTCAATTCTATTGTAACTGTTAGTTCTCTAGTTATGTATGTAAATGTTTGTTTTGTCTAATAAACGTGTTTAATTAACTAGTGGACTTAATTAAGAACCCCTTCCCCACGTGTCCCTTTATTACATTGGGTCACACCCCTTATAATTTGACGCCCAACGTGTTTCTATAGTTAAAGAGGCTTGGCTGTTGCTCGCTATTAATTTTCAGGTTAACCGCTATTGTTCCGTTCTCACCTGTAGAATGAGCAAGTTTAACAAAAAATCGTTGGAATTATCTTCACCTGAAGAACAAGTAAAGTTTTTACTTTGAATTTCTTTTAAGTATTATACCTTATAATACTAAATTAACCATTGCATGCCCAAATGGAAATTGGATTTAATATCCTAAAGAATTGTGTACGTTTTAATTTCTTAAAAATTGACTTCCTTGTTCTGACATAGAGAACATTCTTTACTGATTTAAATTTAGAACGTCCTGTTGGAATTAAATTAAGAAATCTTTTTTCTTACTTCAAGAAATGTAATTGTGTAATTTGCTAAACAGCATAATATACAGTTAAATTATATTCAATGTGTATTTAAAATATACTTCCTGTATTGTTTAAACTAATAAGTATAACGTTGTTTACTTAAAATCTTAAGTGAGAACACAAAACCAAATATATATGTATTTATGTGTATTATTTTCTTTGAATGATTACAATTCCTGTTCGAAAGCATTTAAGCTGGAAAATTTTTGTATTGTTATATGCTATTTTCAAAAAAAAAATATATTCGTTTATGTGTATAATTTTAAGTGTAAAATGTGCATTATATGTTGAAAGATTTGTCTCAGTTAAATAATATATTTAGTGGTTTAAAAGAAAAAAGAATATATATATCTCCGTTTTCTCTTGCTAGTATTAATTTTTAAGCTATGATTCATTTATGAAACTGATGAGATATTTTATGCTGCGTAAGCGAGAATAAATTTAAACAAGGAGAAATAGACAGTTCAAGGTTATTTATAACTCTGAGTTCTAATAACTTTTCTTTTTGAATACTAATAGGAAATTTTGTTTCGGCTAAGTAGAACTTTTATTTATGTGAGAACGTATATGATTCTTTTTACTTGTGGTATGATGTATTTCAAATGTGTTTTCAGATCATTTTGATGATTTTTTTAACTAAAAGTTTGATAGTAATTTTACTTTGATTGTGTATTGAGCTTGAAAACAACGAAAATAGTTTTATTTTTTTTTTTTTTTCATTTTTGTGATTCATGAAATTTTTTTCAAATTGCATATTGTAAGAAATTGAGATATTACTTTTATGGTATATATATAATACTGTATTATTATTTCATTAATAACATTTTGTTAAATTAAATTTAAAGTTCAAAGAATATAAATTTGTAATTAATTTGAAGTGACATTTTCACGATGGCCTATTTAGCAAAGGTCGCAGGCAGGACCTCCTTGAATTGGCGGAAACGCTAGACATATCAATACAAGACAATTTTAAAATTCTTGACATAAAGACGCAATCTTTAAAAGTGAAGGATATGATGCAGAATTTACGTGTGAATGCTTAAATCGTATTATTAGTGATAGAAAAGAGCTTGAATTGCGAGCTGAAAGAGATAGGGAAAACCAACGAATATTTGAACTGCAAAACTTCAACTTATAACTGATACTTCTACAACTGCAGACTCAATATGCCAAAAAGATTAGAACTCTTATAAGCTATTACCGATTTTGATCCAAAGACAACTGATGTAACAATTTTTCTAGACCTCTTCGAAAGGCAGTTAACATTTTTAAAAGTACCAGTTCCTCAGTGGGTGGTGTACCTTGTTGGTCTTTTACCGACTGAAGTTTCAAATTTATTCACTAAAGAATCTTTTGCCGATGCTCAAGACTATTATAAGTCAAACAAATTCTTCTAAAACGCTTTAAATTAAGTGCAGAAAATTTCGGCAGATGTTTTCCCGACACACTAAAGATCCTGAAAACCTGGCGTGACTTTTACTTTGACTTGCAAACATATTTTGATGGGTGGCTGAAAGAATCAAAAGTTACGACGCTTGAAGAATTGAAAGATTTGATTGTGGCGGACCAAATAAAAAGAAAACCCCTCAAGATTACAAAGATCACTTTTTGGACCAGTGGTGTAATTCGAACAATCCCTCTACAACTAGTGGATAAGCTAGATTCGTATGAAGAAAATAAAAACATGAGAAATAAAAACAATAAAAAACTTAAGCAGGAAACAAAAGAAATGAATTCCAGTCCCTGGAGAAGTAACTACACAAAAATCCTAAGTTGTCGTATGAACATTTACTTTCTGGTTTCCCCAGTCAAAGTAGGCGAAACCGGGATTCCCAGTAACAGTTGGCGGAATCCCATTTCCAAAGACAGAATACCTGAAAGAAAATCGTTGATACAAAAGAAGACAGAAGCTCCTGTATCTTGCTATGGATGTGAATTGCTCCTGGAATCATTCGATCAAGATGCCACACTTGCAACAGTTCGACAAAAAGATTATGCCTTGTCATCAAGTCTGAATCAATCAAACTTTTATAGTTTTCTAGTGAAAGTAATCCCATTAGTATAATCCAAATTTCCATTTGTAATACAGAAGCAGCAGTTTGTGCTGATACTGGTGCTACACATTCAGTGGCTGGTGAAAAATTATACATTTACTTAAACAAAAGGATTGAATTTTGAAGAGAAAACCATGCAGATGACACTTGCTGACGGTCGTACTCAAACCACAGGAATACTGAAAACTTCTGTAGACATTAGTATTCAAAGGAAAAAGTCATTCCCACGGAACTATTAACTTTGAGAAAATGCTAGAGGTCACAGAACGCTTCTAGCATAGACTTTTTAACAGCTGCAGGGATCGTCTTAGATCTCCAAAGAAAACAATGGTACTTCACTGAAACGTCTCACAGAAAATATAATTTTGTGAAAGCGCCTCCTAATATCAATGCTCTGCTCACTGTTGACCCTGAACCACATCTTTTGTCAACTTCGGAAAAATGAAGGTACTCACCTTTCACTTCCACAACGGGAAGAAATAAATTCACTATTGGAAAAGTATGAAGTATGCTTTCAACCAGGGAGAGCCTACACCATTTATTGAACATCGTTAAATACAAGAAACCATCTTCCAGTTGCAGTGCCACCTTAGTAGGATGAATCCTTCCAAGAAGGAAAATATTAAAACAAGAAATCGATAGACTTCTCTCAGAAGGCATAATTGAAGAATGTGAATCCTCGTATGCTTCCCCAGTGGTACTTATACCAAAACCAAATGGAACATTTCGCCTCTGTATGATTACAGGAAATTGAATGACATTACAGTCGCAGATACCTATCCTCTTCCTAGAATGGATGACTTGTTACATCAAGCAAAACTCACCTTTCATGTCTACACTTGATCTGCGAGCAGGATACCATCAAGTTAAAGTGCATGTTGAAGATCAAGACAAGACAGCATTTGTATGTCCCTTTTGGCACTTACCGTTTTTTACGAATGCCATATGGTTTTGCGCAACGCACCTGCTACGTTTCAAAGACTGATGAACCGTTTTTGTAATGGTCTGGAAAACATTCTAGCACTACCTTATCACAGATGATATAATTGTTTTGTCAGAAACTTTGAAAACACATGTTTGATCTTAAAACTATTTTTGAAAGACTCTTACATTTCAAACTTAAAGCAAATAGAGAAAAATGCCATTTTGCCTCTTCTCGAGTTAAATATCTTGGATTTTGGATTACACAAAAGGAATAGAAGTTGATTCAGAAAAAGTTGCGTCTGTACTGGATATTCCACCCCCTAAAAACGTCAAAGAACTACAATCTTTTCTGCAAACTTGTTCGTGGTTTCGAAGATATATTCAAGATTTTGCGAAGATTTCACGTCCACTAAGTTATCTTACAAAGAAGAAAGTCAAGAGTGGCAGTGGGGATTTGACCAACAAAATGCATTTCAAACCCTTAAAAACAGTCTTACAACACCTCCTGTGTTAAAGCAAGCAGATGGTACTAAGCCATATATTATTCGAACAGATGCTAGCAATTATGCCCCCCTTGGAGCAGTTTTACTTCAAGGAGAAGGATCTGATGAACATCCTATAGAATACGCTAGTCCACTGCTAACCCCAGCAGAACGCAATTATTCCACCACAGAGAGGGAGGCCCTTGCTGTGGTATGGGCTTTGAAGAAATTTCGTGGTTATATTGAAGGAACAGAAACAACCGTGGCATCCGATCACCAGCCTCTGAAATGGCTTCTAAACATCAAATCTCCAACCGGACGACTTGCAAGATGGGCACTTGAAATCCAGTCTTTCAACTTGAAAGTACAGTATATTCCTGGTAAAGCAAATGTCGTTGCAGACATGTTATCTCGCCCAGTTACTCAAGAAAAAGAATCATTTTGCGAAGAAAATAATATCACGATAGTTGATATGCCTACACGAAGTTGTAAGGACATGCGTGAGGCGCAGCTTAAAGATGATAATTTAAAGAAAATCATCGACAGTTTTGAATCCCCTCTAAAAACTGAAGAATATGCAAACTGGACTGAACGTGGATTTTTGATGAATCAAGGTGTTTTGTATCGTTATGTTCCTGATGCTGATTCTGCGGAAGCTCAGTTAGTCATTCCAACTGCTGAACGTGAATTGATAATGGAAAAGACATCATAATGATCCGATGGCTGGGACATTATGGAGAAGAGGGAACATTCCAGAAAATCGCCAGACGATATTATTGGACAGGCATGAGAAAAGTACATATCCGATTATATTAAGAAATGTCAGAATGTGCTCGTTTTAAGGCTACAAAACCAAAAACCTGCCGGTTTGCTTGAACTCAGTCTATTCACAGATTTGAAGTCATTGTTATTGATTTATTTGGGCCATTGCCTCAAACTGACACAGGTAAACAATGGATATTCATTGTCGAGGATTGTGCCACGAAGTGGGTTGAGTTATTTGCCCTTTCTCAAGCCAGTGCTCGTCAATGTGCAACAACTCTGATAGAAGAAGTTTTCATGCGTCATGGCATACCAAGACGAATTATCAGTGACAATGGAACGCAGTTTGTCAGTGCTGTTCTACAACAGATTTGCTTTACTTTAAATATAAGTCAAAACTTCATACCAGTTTATTCACCACAATCTAATCCAGTAGAGCGAAAAAAACAGAGACCTTAAACGCCGACTTGCAATACTTGTTGGAGACGATCATTCTAGTTGGTATTCAAACTCCCAGTCATACGTTTTGCCATGAATACAACTGTCTGTGATACTACAGGTCACACTCCTGCTTACCTACTATTCGGGAGAGAGCTACGTACTGTAGACGATGTGGTGCAAGATTTCAAAAGCGTCGTTCACAATGACAATTTTGTTGCCGAAATAACACCTTATTTAAAACGATTTACAACTATTACTGAAGACATACGAGAAGAATAGAAACAAAAGCAAGATCAACGAAAAAAGCAATATGATAAAAATCGCCGTCCAGTCTATTATTCTCCTGGAGATAAAAGTTTGGGTTACTTTACATCCCATCAGTAGTGCAAAAGAACAAGAAAACTTCAAGTTCATGCCAAAGCGTGACGGTCCATATCTAATTCTCACCCAAAAGTCACCGACTTCTTATGTTATCATAAGTCTTGCCAATCCATCTGAAATCCGATTGCTACTTACCACACTTCTGCTTTAACACCTGTTAAAGATATAAACACTTCTCCGGTAGCTCCACTTCGGAAAAGAGGCCAACCACGAAAAGTTACATCCACATCAAAAAATAAACATGTTCCAAGCCCGTCGACTGCTACAACAGCAGTTTCCAACAGAACCATCCATCCCTCAACAAGAGCTACTACTACAACAGCTAATTATGTCTTCTCGCCGGGACGTCGTCGGATCCATAGGGGAGATTGTAACCCCCGTAGTTTAAACTCTTCTCATATGAACAGTAGAAAGACTATCGCGCCCTCTAGCGGCTAGAACAATCTTCAGTAATGGCCAAGCTTCGGAACTGTAAGGACGTACGAGCATGCGCTCCGACTCCTTTCAATTCTATTGTAACTGTTAGTTCTCTAGTTATGTATGTAAATGTTTGTTTTGTCTAATAAACGTGTTTAATTAACTAGTGGACTTAATTAAGAACCCCTTCCCCGCGTGTCCCTTTATTACATTGGGTCACACCCCTTATAATATTCAATTATAGATAAGGTCTAAAACGGTTCTCAAGCAAATGGAAATACAAATACGTTCTATTACAAAAACAAAAAGAAAACTATGCACCAAGAAAGAGATGTCCAATTGCAATAAAAATTGGTAGATGTAAAGAACATACGTAGAAAAACATTGATTAAATTCCGAAGCCAATTTCTCTGTCAATAACTCAATCTTTGACCTGAATGCAATCTGTCAACCAGCGTGGTATAGACTATTAAAATTCTCGTATGGTGTCCTACGGAATTTCGTACCAAATTGTATCTAACTATTGGGCAAAATCGACAACATTTCGAGATGGTTGTTATTGACCTCCTATAACTTGTCAAATGTACTCTATCAGAGAAAGATCAGGTGAGTTAGCTGATCAAGTACGTGTAGGGAAAGTTTAAAGACAATTCCTTGTAACACGTGTCGTGTACATTATCGTGTTGAAATGTTTGTCCTGGTGTTACAAAAGAAACAGTAACACAATCTTAGTAAGATCTCGTAAGCGTGTCGTTGCGCTGTCAGTGTGTCAATGTACTTTATGGCTTGTAAATATGTGCAAAAAAATCAATACTATAAATCAAAGTTACTTTTTTGTTTAAGAACATAATGAATTGAATGTATAAATACAGATATGTAAATTTTAAATTTATTTGTGATATCAATACCAATTAATAAAACTATATTCAAAAGATTTTTATTTTTTATTGTAACGAGAATGGTAAAAAAGATGGACAACAGTACGTACTCTTTTCGCCTAGTGAATACATGCTTAACCAGTCACCCTGTCAGCTCGGTCAAGAAAACAGATGCCAATATCTGCGTGCGCAAACCTCTCGTTATTTCTATACTATTAACTGTTTTGATATAATTGTAACTGTGATCAATTTAAATGTGAAAGAATTTGAATCTGTTTTAATTTTTAAGGATTTAAAAACGATAATAAAAGTTGAACCGAGCTAACCGCGGTAGTAATTCTTTGATCACAGTTTTACATAATTATTTATAATTTACAAGATCTGTAAGAATTTTGCAAGAGTAATTTTTAATAAAACAAAATTATGTCATTCTTTTAAGTTCAGTTCAATTAATTGACTACAAACATTATATGTGTTGAAAAAATGTTTCGGGTTCTCTTATTTTTTATAAATGTATTTCTTTTATAAAACTTTTATTAAAACTTATTACAAAATGTATATTAAATGTATTGCATTAAAGACACTTTTTAGAAATTGACTGCGAGGTTTGAAGATGCTTGTACATATTTTATAAGAAATCACAGATATTAAATCTTAAATATAGTACTAAAGAAAAATATATTTTTTAACAAAAATAATATTTGATTTATAGTTACATTTAATAATTATAGAATATTTGAAACATTTCTTCTCATGACAAAATGTCACTGTGGAGGAATCTAAATGGAAGATGTACATCCAAAATGTATAAAAAATTGAAAAATTCAAAATGTACTTCACTCTTATGGGAGTGTACATGATTAATACGGGAAGACACATGTCAGACACCTTTTCTTTATTTTGCATCCATTATTCAAGGAAACTATCAAGAAGAAAAATGGTTTAGAAGTAATAAAAATAAACTATATTGAATTTTCTAGCTTATTTATGTACACATATCAAAGAAAATATTTTCTATTATTAATGTAGCTTCTATTTTTTATCAATATCTAGTCATATATTGCATGTAGAGACATTCATTAATAACATATTTTATAAAATAATATATATTTATATTTTCTCTTTTCTTTTAGAGTGAAACAAATAAAATTTCAGTTATAATTAGGAAGTTTTGAGCTGTACGAGAGTTAAATAGTTTACCAATGTTATAAAAAATTACCAATAATCGCGATTGTGATGTAAATCATTCTCTTATTTATTCTATTCTTGAGAACATTATGGTTTTTTATACTTTTCATTTTCTTGTATGCAGAAATTGAATTTACATCAAGTTAATACTCCGAAAAATTGCTTTAAGGCAAATAGTTTCTGAGATTAAAACAGCGTATCTCAAACTGTGGGGCACTCCCCCCTTTAGGGGCGTAATAACTCTACAAGGGGGGCTGGAGCATATTGAAAAGTTGAAAACTAAAGATTATTCAAAACATTATGAATTTACTGAAAATAAGCAGAGAAAATACTTTCTGACATAATAAAATATAAAATACACATTTACACTGATATAATACACTTATAAAAGTACCCGTATACTGTACAATGTATTTTATTATTAATTTAAAAATTTCAAGTTAAGAACAAGTTTGATAATTACTAGTGACCCCCCATGGGCTAGTATTAACACTTATATTGATGATTTCTACGGTTTATATTTAATTCTATAACTGTGGATTAAAATTTATGCGGTTTGGTTCCCAATGCCACGGTTTTCCACGTAGACGCGCGTATTTTGATGTTTTATTGGGAGGGAGGAGGAGAAAAGGATTAAATAAGCAAAATCCTCTGAAATAAGTAAATCCTTTGCAAAGACTGTCAATGTTCTTTTATTGTATTCCAAAACCTTAGGGATAATTTTATGGATAGCAGTGCACAGAAAAGATCGTACTTCAGAAAGAAGTATATATGCGTCCAGAATATTAATGCTTTGGCTGAGCGAGACGTTTATATACGTCAGTGGCACATAGGAGGTTAAAGTCGTACACACACTGTAGCTTTAGTATCAAAGTATAGTATTATTTAATTCAATATAATTCTATTGTATGGAAGGGGGCGCGATGAAAATAATGATTGAATATTGGGTCGCAATTATTGAAAGTTTGAGAAGCACTGGATTAAATAGTTAACAGTGCCTATAAAATATATTATAATTTATTAATTAATGAAAGATTTCTAATTTAAATTTGAGGTTATACACATTCCAAATTGAAAAACTGTTTTACCAGTTCGCCACGAAACATATCATTCAACGAGAATCACAATATTTCGAAACAATTGATCGTTTAAATTAAATACATGATTTTTTTCTTATAATTGAATTTTTATCAACACATTTAGATTTATAGAATCAAAAGTATTTATTTAAAATACAATCACAAATTCTTCCTGTATGACTAAATAAAGATGATTTTAAGTTATGATAATTATATATATATATATATATATATATATATATATATATATATATATATATATATAATTATCATAACTTAAAATCACAAATTGCTATGTAGCATAACATTAAGCGAGACATGAGGCCTAGTAGGATAAAATATAATTGCCACACTCTTCAGACATTAGAATAAAGAATATTTATTGTTCTGAAAAGTACAAAAGCTGTGAAACATCTGAAAGAAAAAAAATGTTCATTTGATCTGCGTACGGAGAAATGGAACAATGCATCTAAAAGTCAGCAGGCACCTTAAAGAAAGGTATCAGTACGGGATATGTCCACCGTGGAGTGTGATGCAACATTCCACATGTCGTACCATACTTTGCACAACATTATCCAGCAGTTGTTGAGGCAATTTATCCCATTCCTCTTTGAGTGCACGGATAAGGGTGTTCTTGTTTGTCGGAGGATAGTTTCGACCAGCAACTTGCCTCCCCAAAGCATCGTATACATTTTCAATGGGGTTTAGATCTGGAAAACGCATTGGCCATACGAGACGTTGAATACCCTCGCTGTCTAGACAATCCTGAACAACGAGTGTTCGATAACCTGTTGCGTTGTCGTCCATAAAAACAAATTTATCACCGACAGCACCACGGAAAAGACGAACATGAGGAAGTAGAACTTCATCAACGTATCGTTGGCCCGTCATAATCCCATTCGCAACCACATGTAGGCGCGTGCGGCCATTGATCATGATGCCAGCCCACACCATGATACTGCATGTCGGATATCGATCCTTTTCCTGGATATTTTCTGCACGATAAGCAGTACCACTCTCGCGCAAGATCAGTTGGCATCTACAATCCGATGACAGACTCAACCTACTCTCATCTGAGAATAGTACGCATGCCCAATGCTGTTCAGTCCAATTGTGATGCTCACGACACTATTGCAAACGGGAAGTACGGTGCTGTCTGGTCAATGGGACACACACAACAGGTCTGCGAGCATATAGTCCTCTTCCCCTCAAGTGTCTGGCAACAGTTTTTCGGGAGATCTGCTTTCCTGAGGCAGCAAGAAACTGATTTGCCACCTGCCGAGCTGTGGTGCGCCTGTTCCTTTTTGCTGATCGGACGATATATCTGTCTTCAGCAGGCGTCGTACTTCTAACACGACCTCCCCAGTTCCTTCTACTACACATTCCAGTAGTTTTAAATGACTTCCACAGCAGTGAAACAACGCTGTGAGCGATGTCGAACTCCCTGGCAACATCTGTTATTTTTCGCCTTTCTTCGATCTTTCCAATAATTCGGCCACACATAAAATCATCTATGTGATGTCGTGAAGACATGCCAAAAATTTTAAGTTCGTCTATTAAATCTTTCCTGTAAAACTTTGACTTGAAACAACAACTGTCCACACGCGTCAAAACCTTTAAAGCTCTTATGAACGTTATCACGTGATGAACAGACGTGGAAAAAAATTGCATACTCATACTTCTTCTTATTAATATCCCGCACTTATTCTAATTTTCCACATTTTGCTTCCTTTCATTTTGTGGTTGCTATGAATGATAGTGTTATCCGTCCTTAGCAATTGTCCAGCAGTGTATATATATATATATATATATATATATATATATATATATATATATATATATATATATATATATATATATATATATATATAGCACAAAAATACGTATTTTTGTAATGTTAATGTTTCTATATTCTCTAAAATAAAATATATTCATATAAGAGCTTTCTGATTTAAATATGACTAATTATTACTTATTATTTAACTCAAATTTGAAAATATTGTTCTAATTTATGTACCAGGAAATACGGCTTGTAACGTGCAACTATGTTTTCCAGTCGTTTTTTAAAAAAATTTAGGAATATTTAACTTGTAGCACGCATGCATCAACCTTTTAAAAAAGAACCTGTTAAATATACGTTTGCAATGCTTTTATGTTTTGAAGGCATTTACTCGAAATATTATACCACGTGTTTAAAAAAATGGTATACTAATAGAATTATATATGTTATTTCTTTTAAATAAAAAGTATTTCGATATATTTAGATGCCTAATGTTTTTCTTTTTAACTCTTATTTTTCATTTTTTGACCATCATTTTTATACCCGGCATATAAAGCGCATTCTTAAACTGCCATCCTATATGTGTTTCAAAAGTACGCGTTATACATTGGATTACACGGTAAAAAAATTAGAGAGAACATTCTCATCTGATACAGCTTACAACAGTGTTTCTCAAACTGTGGGGCGACAAATCTACAAGGGGGGCGCGAGCATATCGAAAATAAAAGATTAAAAAATTATTTACTAGAATGAAGTAAAACAAAATACTTTCTGACATAATAAAATACACATTTACACTGATATAATTTATATATATCATCCGCGATATTACGTCATCAAAAATAAAAGCTTCTACTTCAAAACGTCATTAGCTATCTTTGATTATATAGCCACATAAAAAAACGTTTTATTTGATTTGCTGTAATAGCATGATGGAAGATTTTTTATTACGTTTTCTTTTCAAACTTAAAGTGCTACTCATTTCAGAGAAAAAAAAAACCCAGACCATAATAAAAAAAATTAGAAAAATAAAAAATTCATCACTGTTATATTCCATTTTTGTAAACATTGTCGAGCACTTGTCTTTACTCTCCTTACAATTCAGCGATTATATCAATAATGTTTTTTTTTCTTTAATAAACTCGTGCAAAGAGCGGGTACTTGAGCCGATATACTTTTAATGTATCAGTGCTGCACAGAGTATTTTATAAATAATTAATTAATACTAAATTAAGAACAAGTTTAATAAGCATTAGCTTTCAAAGGAATTATTAGTTTCTCAAAGGAATGCTTATGATTAGAAATTGACCCTCTGAGTTATTTTTCAAAAAAAGCTGTCATCTATATTTTGTCTTCTTATCAGCCACAACATTTTGCAATATGTTCCAATTTAAAAATTATAGATAGGAAAAACAACATAGTAATTATCCTATTACATATTTTTTTTTGCTTAAAAGTAACATACACAAAATTTAATACTTATGTCATGAATTTGTACGGTTTATAATAAAGATTGTTGCTTTAGCGTCAAAAAAACGAGCATTATTATTGCATCCAGTACATTATTAATGTATAAGGGGGCGATAAAAATTGTGATTGAAAAGGGTGCCAGTGTTGAAAGTTTGAGAAGCACTGGCTTATAACATTGTAATGTTGTAGGATTTTTAATTTTATTTGCTGCCTTATCATTTAAATAATTCGTTCAATGAAGCGTCTCAAATGAAATTTTTATTTATACATAAATAAAAATAAATCTTTAAAAAATTATTAAGATCAATTTATTTTAATGTAAAATTCTATGCATAATATAATGTAGGTTATTTAATATAGAAATAAAATACCGTAAAATCCGACGTATAGTGCACACCTATACTTTTAGGCTGCAAATGTTTTTAGGTATATTTACGCACCCACGTTTTTACTAAAGGTTCCTGAAATATATACAATGCATTTACGTTTCAAGTTATTTATTCGAGGTATTAAGACAAGTTTTGGAAAAAAAATAGTATACTTTGCTGCTACAACTCTTTAATTTCATAAGGAATGTCATTTCTTTTAAGTAAACAGTACTGCGATATATTACAGCATATTTTTTTTCTATATTCTCATATATTTTTTTTAAACTCTTATTTTTATACCTGGCGTATAACTTGCTCCCGAAAATTTCGACCTTATTTTTTGTGTTAAAATTTCGCGTCATATGCCGGAGTTTATCGTAATTATAAAAAGGTAATTTTTTTTGTCTTTATAAAAATAATCATGTTTATATATGTTGCACAAAGAGTTCGAGATGTATATGCATATAGACATTAACACCTCGATTCACACAGCATCACTCAATACGGATCTCATACATAACGGTTAGTAAAAAAAAAAAAAAAATTGAGCAAAATTTTTAGTTAAACTAATTTATTCACTTGTAAGGTTAGTTCAGAAAGAATATATTTTCCCCAAAAAATATTTTCCCAAAAATGTTCGAACTAAAATGACATAGATAAAATGAATAGTGCTGATTGGTTAAGGTCAAGCGAAATGATTAATGAGTACGAATGCAAACTATCGATCCTTGAGAGCTTTGTGGTTCATTCAGTTTACAGACAAGCCTTGAAAATCAGTGTTTATGATAGTATCTTGTATGTACATCCATTATGTAATTATCATCCAAATAACTTCATTTAACTTACTTTCTTTTAAAAGCGTTATAATATATAATACCGTTCCTTAATCCACTTATTATAAAAAAAGGAATCTAAATCCAATGCCAGTTGGGGCAGACAAACAAAATTATACTTTTTACAGTTATAACAAAGCGTAAAATCATTAAATGTAAGAGGATGACGATCAACTGCCAAAATATCAACGTATAAAAAATGTAAATATTGAACTCACTACAACGTAAAATATGAAGAAAATATAAGGAATGTGGAATGACAAAAAAATAATTTTGTTACTAAGAGACTTAATTGAATGACAAATAAGTCTTTTGGTGTTAAATACGATAAATGTTTTAACACTTACCACCATTTTTGTTATTAAAAAGTAAATAGTTTAGAGTTTGAAATTAGATTGGATGACGTGGTAGCACTAAAAATTTCAATCTAGATTAATACCTTTGCATTTTTAAGTATAAAATAATTTTCAGCATTATTTTATACTCAAATACATGTTACTACATATTTATAATAAAGATGTCTGCCTACAGACGGAGAAAGGGTTTCTAAAATGTCTTTTGATTAGTAATTTTATTATATTGTTACGTAGATTCGGATTCGAGGATTTTATGCAAAACAATCACAAATAAAATAAACAGTTCTTTAAAAGAGAAGTGAATTTATTATCGAAAATTTAATCCTTCAAAAACAGGATTCTGCAGCAATATTCACATGGTAAATATCCGAAGGTCTTCACACCTTCAACAGCAATCAAATACAATCACCAGCGTTTAAAAATACACGTACGTAAAGATTATTCACAAGCACAGCCGAGCTAATCGCTAGTCAAAACAATCCTCACCACTCGCTGGCTTAATCAAGACTCCTCGCCGTACCGGCGAGCATCGTTTTTATAGGCGCTATAGAAACTTCCAGAAATATAACCCCTCGTGTCATTGAACGTGACACTAATGGAGAGATCTACTACTTTCTAGAAGATTTCAGAGGGCTCCGAACTCGCCAACATGGTTGCGAATGACGCCGAAATGGTCGTCAAAGTCGCCAAATTGCCCACCAGCTTGGTAGCTAAAAATGATGACTACTTGGCTTTACCTCCAAGATTTCGCCAAGTTCTCATTGGATCGCCATTATAACGTAAGGGACGGCACTGCTTGTGAATAGTACTATTTTAACATGAAATAAATAAAACATAAGAGTAATATAAATGCAGTAAACATTTAAATACAAATTATTTACACAATTTACACAAAATTCGTAATAATATTTTCTTGATGCTTATAAATAAAATTAATGAAAAACACCGATCACAGAATTATCTGACAATAAACATTCCACTGCACATCCCGCGATTTTCACGGGCAATGTTGATGTAGAAAAATTTGTTCAACTCGTTATTTCCACAGGTGTGTATTTTTTCCGACAATTTAGCTGTGAAAATCATGCTGTTCTTGTTTATGTGCTTTGATTTATGTTTTTAAAAGTAATATTTTTAGCATCTAATTCTGCATTTTAAAATAAAAACTCTTTTACAAATTTTCTTTGTTTTTTAATCTAAAATTTAGATTTAATATGTAGATTTAAAATACGTAATAAATATTACGCAATTATTGAACCTATTTTGATAAATTAACCACGCACTATAAAAGAAACTTAAGTATATATGTTTTAGGCAAAATTTAATGAAAATTATACTGCACAGCTGATGAATACACTCTGCATGACATTCAAAGCCATATATTTAAATTATATTTTTACACTACATATTTAATACATTTATAAAGGCCATGAAATAAAGTTTAAAATAAATATTTAAAATTACCAAAAAGTTACAGCTCATTGCATATTTCCTTATACGAAATTATATAAAATGCGTTGTGTTTGTAATAATAAATTGTTAAAAATAAAAAAGGAAAAGAAAACTATTAACATTAGAAATAAATCCATTATCTATTAGCTTTATCATACTTTAAATAACATGTATATATAAATATAAAAATAATACATTCATAAATTTTTAAGATATCAACTTTTGAGTAACATGATTTTGAAAAAAAAATACAATATTTCTAAAAGGCATTTAAAGTTTTGATTCTTATTTTACTAAAAAGTAGTACTTAGTATCAGATACTTAAAATTCCCCTCTTTTGTAACATAGACCTTCCTTGTTCTCTTTCTTATTATTACTTTTTTGTTTCTGGCAGCCAGATATTTTTTTTCTACCCAAAGTGACAAACATAAAACAAAACGAGTTTCCGTCAAACGTTGATTCATAAACGTAGGCGCATACTTTACATTTTTTAAATTCATTTAGAATTAACATATTATTTAAGACATTTATAACTAGGCATTGCATAAACTTGTGTTTACATATAAAATATGTAATTCCATACGTAATGTTTGCGTTCATATGAAAATGAATAAGGAAAGATCTAAAGGTGTTTTATAAAACCTGAATATTTATTTCATATTGCGCTACAAATTACTTTTTTAGATTTCTGAATGTATTATAAATATTAACTGCATTAACAAGGTTTAATTTATTATCGAAAAAAAATGCTAATGATAACAAAAATGAATAAAATGGTCATATGACTATCAAATGAAAAAAATCTGCAAAAAATTTCAACTAAACATTAAAAAGTAAATTAATTTATATAGCAATGTATATAACACACATTTGACAAATAATAATTTATGAAGACAAGTAACTTAGACATCCTAATTGATTATTGAAAACAGTGCTTCTCAAACTTTGAATATTTGCGTCCCATTTTTCAGTCATCTATTTCCTCGCCCCACGCGCCCATATAATACCAATAGATTAAACACAATAATAATGTACTTAGACACTAAAGCTATAATACAACCTCAATTATAAAGCAGCAAATTATGTATATGTTTAAAATTGTATATGTTACTTTTGAGTAACAAATAATTTAAGTTACTTTTAAGTAATAGAAAAAGTATATCAATATTTTTCAAGGAAAAGTTTAATATTAGAAATTGAAACTCTCAGCACTTTTTCAATATTTATACCTTATATTTTTCTAAGTTTTCAATACAAACAATATAGAAGAAAAATTGAGAGTGTCAATTTAATAATATTAAACCTTTCTTTTTAAACTTTTGGATCTACAAGAGAACAGCATGAGTGCCATAAGTAATTATTAAAATACAATAAAGTATCACAAATACTGATACATTTAACTGTATGTTATATGTTATATTAATGTAAATGTGAATTTTATTTTTTCCTGTATCAGAATATGTATATATATATATATATATATATATATATATATATATATATATATATATATATATATATATATATATATATATATTTTATATATATTTATATATATATGTATATATATATATTTATATATATATTTATATATATGTATATATATATATATATATATTTATATATATATTATATATATGTATATATATATATATATATATATATATATATTTATATTATATATATTCCTTGAGCAATTTAGTGGTATATATATATATATATATATATACCACTAAATTGCTCAAGGAAGTCATTTTGACTGCTTTTTAATTTCAATTAGAAAAACAATTACATTTATAATGCACAATTTCTTAGAATTTTTTAGAATATATTTTTTTCCAAGTGAAGTAATTTTTTGTTAATATTTACTAATAACTTGTTATATGACTGTAAATAATATAAATGTATTAAAAACTAATTTTAAACAAATTTATTTGCACAATAATCATTCTTTCATAATGCAGTCATTTTGACAGCTTTTGAGCAATATAGGTATATCCTAAATTTCAGTCATTCTAGTATATATATATATATATATTGCTTTTTCGTGCATTATTATATTTCTAAAATAATTTTTAATTTTAAAATTTTCAACATGCTTATACCCCCTACATAGGTTTATCACTCACCCCAGGGGATTGCATCCTACAGTTGGATAATCACCTAATTAAATCATAGTTCTTTCGAAACACTTTGCACATTACAATAGTAATAATGCACAAGTTTTATCATACATCTCTAAATTACTTCTTGTATATATTCCTTACAACGAAAATGAAGGGATAAATAACATTTATAATATTATATTAATACATTAAAAGGGATTCAAATTCAAACAGAATTCAAATCATGTATTATAAAACTAAGCTATTTACACATCAGTAAATAATTCCTCGTTAGCTTGGAGAAAAGTTCATTTTATATTTAAACCGGATGCTTTGAAACATTTCAGCCTTATTCTGGACAATAATTTTATTCAATAAGCGGTTACCATAGGAATTTTGCAAGAGCAAATGGGAAGACAATGCAGTAAAGTAATAAATACTTGTTCTAGATAATAAATGCTGCCCGGTCAATTAGTCGAGAAGGCTTTATTCTAGCAGAATTCGAAATTTACTGCATCCACCCGGGTGTGAGTCCATTAGCATCAATTACCTGATAATGTCGAAAAAAAGGGAAAAGTTATGGCAAAGAAGTGGAATTCAGAATCGTAGTGATCCCCAAGAGGATAGGTTTAATCTGTCTTTTCCATAAAAGATTGCAAGGAGTTGAAATTTTTATTTCATTATTTGGTTACAATGAGGTTTTATAGTCTTTTCTTTTTGTTTCAGATAATAATCGTTAAGTTGTTCAATATTTTATTTGTATTTTCTTTTTCAATATTTGAATGTATGACGTAATAAAATCCAATTATTGGAATTATAATACTTTCTTCAGATATTGTAACGAATAACATGATTTTATTACATAGAAAATATTTTAAGATATAATATCGAAAATAGTCTAACTTTATGTATTTATATTGTGTAAGATTAACATTTGTTTCTTTTCATATTAGTATCAACTCATGTATTTTCGTATGTGTGTCTCTTAAAGTACTTTTCATATTCTGTATCATTTAAAAAATGTAAATTTTCGCATTATTTTGAATCAATTTTGAATAGTTATCTGGAAATATTCATTTAATTTATATTCTACAATTTATTATGTAAAATATTATACATAAATATATATATTTATATCAAATGCCTTTTATATGCTTTATATAAATGTACGAAATTTTGTTGCCGTTCGGCAATTTCTTTTCAATGGAATAAGTGTTATTGTCAAAATTGTTTAAAATAAAAACAAATTGTGCATTTTTTTTATGGAAATAAGGGAATATAATATGAAATATTTTTTTTGTACTGAAGATAACTTATAGTGCAATTAAAACTTTAAAGAAGCAAATAAAAGAATTGGGAGAATTAAAAAAATATAGGGATTTTAAAATATCAGTATCACTGTCAAATTACTTTTCACAACGATATTCCACAGCATGCTTTCTAAATATATTTTAGTTATGTCAAGTACTTTTGTATGATTTACAAGAAAATCAAAAAAAAAACTGTAATCGTGAAGAAGTCAAATGGTATTATTACTATCTATGAAGTTCCACATTCTTATTTTTTTAGAGTATCTTAATACTAAAATTCAGCTGAAAATTTAGTCTCTTACTTTTTAAAGGTTGTATTATCAATCAGTAATTAAGTGTTGATAAATATTTCACTTAAATGTGTAAAACAGAATAAAGTCAACACTAAGTCGGGTCAGTGGCTTAATAGTAGCGTACCCACCTCTTAAACACAAGGTTGCTGGTTCGATCTCGATTGGAATTAATCGAGTTTCTGGATGTGAACATCGTAGAAAAACATGCCATATATGATTATGTAGCATGTAAGAGATTATCCTTAAGTGTCGGTCCAACTCTGGTACACTCGTCAAAGTTCAAGTGCAGCAATGTTTAGTATCTGACAAGGGCATCAGATTTATCAATAACTGTTTTATTTCTAAAGTTACAGTCTATTATGTGAATATAATCACTGATTTTTAAGCAATTTCATATATTCACTAAGTAAGAGTGCTCTATTTTTGTAAAAATTAAATATCTATTATTCTGAAGGTCATTTCAAACATGAATAACAAAGTGACCCATTAAAATTGAAAAAAAAGAAAATTTGTTCAAAACATTTTTGTACAGAGCGGGCCCGTTTATGTAATTTTTTGTACATTTCCTACAGTTTTTTCCCATTTTAATAATAATATTTTTTTTAGTTTTCAAATTACAATTTTTTGTTAAAATATACTAATTAAATCTAAAAATGACTAAAAATCCCCATATCTCTATTTTTTTCAAAAAAAAAAAAGTTGTCGCAGGTAGTCGGATACCTTAAATACATTTAATTCACTATTTAAGATGATATAATAAACAAAAATAAAAGAATACAATGCAAAGGAGCAATCATCTAATTTACATATTTTCTTGAAAGAGAGAAGGGATTATATGGTTAAGGTTTGTGTTTACATTACGTAAAAATAAACAATTGCTCAAAAACCATTCAAAAATTTAAAAAAAAAATAGAAAAAATAATTCAAATTTACTTAAACCATCGTTTGTACTAGAATTTAATCATTTATAAAATATTACCATAATAAATTATTTTTATTCTTCTTAATATGAAAAGGCATTATTATAAGAAATTTTAATGGATTCTTATTTTGATAAAAATTCTGACATAAATAAAAGGAAATGAAAAATTAATCTAATTTTCCAATCATTATTTCAAACAAAAATAAGCAAACATAAAACCATTACGAAACAAATAACCATATTTTAAAAAAATGCAACTACATCTAATTCCCATAAATTTCAATTATCGGTGCAAAAAAATTGTGCTAATGCAAATACAACAAAACCGCGTCTTGCTAAATATTTGCTTCTCTCATAGGTAATTTATATGAATTAATCTCGGGAGGAATAGGGGGAACTTGCCACAGTATTACCCACTTATTTATCGCTCCTCAACGGTCATTATAGCATAATAAGTCTTAGATTTTAATAATGAGCACAATTTCAAAGAAGCGTTTATTGTGATAAATTTCCTGGAGCTAAAATCCTTTGGTTAAATAAGCTGAATAATTTAAGAAGAATGCAGCTATAGTTTCGGTAAATTTTGGCTTCATATACTTTAGTGCTTAGCGAGGGATAATTTTAATTAGTTTTTAAATTATGTCGTTATGGGGAACACACTAAGTGAGAGTATCACGCGAAAAGTGAGAGGTCTGTTTCGTAATATTTTGTGTAATTTGCCACAAAAATGGATGGTTTAAAGGAGACACATTATTTAGCATAAAATATTATTAGAATTTTACGTAATTGCATCAATGCTTTAAGTTATATAGTTCAATAGATATGTTTGCATTAAAATATCTATTGAAATACAGATTAATTTAATTAAAATAACAAAAAAATTAAAATTTAACTAAATGATAAGCCCAATAATTTAATTTGGAAAAGAATATTTACTTATTCTATATTAAAATTGGTAATTAGTATTATCACAATCTATTGGGGACATTATATGAAACGAAGCACCTGGTTGCCCGTCCGGCGTGTACGGAGCATTAAAAATTCGGGGTTGCCAACTTAGCGAATTATTAATACAGTTGGCGATTGTTGCGGTAATACGTAAAGACCTTAAATTTAAATATTAAACATTTATCGATATGAAGCAGAAACAGCCAATATAAAAAGTCAACATTTTATTTTCTTCAGCAATCATAATTTTTAAAGTAATAATCTATCATAGGAAGAAGATAGATTAAAATATAATTCAAATTCAAATTTAATGGATTTATGCAAATGGAAAGTTTGAAATAACTTTTTGTAGAATTTAAACCAAAAAGTAAAAATTCATTAAGTTTAAATTTTAAATTCCAGAAATATCTGATTAATCTGATAAAAATTCTCGGTAGATATGAGTTATACCATCCAACAATTCATCAAATGAAATAAAGTCTCCAAATGCCCCGATACACAGCCAATAGTATAAAATTATTCCTACAAACGTACTAACATGATAATCTTGTTCGTGCATACTATCTCAGCGCTTAGCTATGTTTATTGATATGGCGAAATGAGATGACGTCATAATACGTAAGTACCTAATCCTCTTTTTTAATATTCTACGTTGCTTAAAATTAAATTACTGAAGAATAAAAAATGAAACTATAATTAAAATATTACCTTGTTTCAATATGATGAAAATTTTGCTTCATAATTGCTCAACATGAATACAAAAAGGTTTTTATCAACTAAAATGAATAGCATAATAATATAGTGCTTTAATTTTTTCATTTTATTAGTAATTCAATTCAAGTATTGAAAATTAAATTATTTTAGTAGGACAAAAGAAAAAAATATGGTTACTCACGTATTAGAGCAACTATCGCCAACGTTCAAGATAACTCGCCAAAGTTGGCAAACCCAATTTTGCATGTATTGTATGCTCTGAATTGGCAATCATGTGCTTTATTTCATATAATGTCACCAAAAGTTGCTATAATGCGTATATAAATACCCATTATTATTATTATTACAAACATTCGTTTAAGTAATTTATCATTCTCTTTTATGGTATATTTTGATTAAAAGAACTAATATGTATAAATATATATATATATATATCTATATTATATAGTAATATGAATTATTTTTAAGATGAATATTCATTTAAAAAAATTGATCATAGAAATTCAACCTTATATTAGCTATATTTGAAATGGTAGATACCAACAACTAATTGGAGGTTTAAAATGATATTTAACATTATTTTTAAGTATAAAAATATTCTCATTGTGTGTGTGCTATAGAAAAAATAAATTAAAGCCGATGGCTTAATTTTACTTTTAAATGGTTATTTTGTATAAAATCCGTAGCACTTAGAGATTTTTTTAAATTAAAGAACGAATGTCAGCGATTAAAGAAACAAAACAAGTGCATCTATTTGCAAGTTAAAAATGTCCAACATACAAGATTTCCACGGCTTTACCATCAGCTATTGGAAATTTAGCAGCAAAAAAAGTAAAGAAAAACGTGGAACACTTGAAGTCAAATGTAATTTCGATGCTACGTTGCTCATCTGCTCTTCAGACAATTGCCTTGCAATCAAAAGAGCGAAAATACTAGTCTCTAGCCTTAGAAATTCTTAAAGTCTAGAGTTTTTCTTGGGAAAGAATCACAAACTTGACGCGACAGAAAAGTCCAAAGTAAATTGCTCGTGTTTAAGGACTGCAAATGCAAAGTACTGTCATGGGGTGCTACATTTTTCTTTGGACTTTATCCACTGATCCAATTTAAAGTGGAGGATTCAAATTCTTGAAATTAGAATTTCAGATTCGTCTTTAACGAAACATTTAAGAAGAGTCTGGTTTTTCTGCTCCTTTCAGGATTAAGGAGGAAAAAACGGAATTAATTAAGAGTTGTGTAATTTTGGCGGTAGATTTATTTTAAATTGAAAAGGGATGTTTATATATATATATATATATATATATATATATATATATATATATATATATAAAAATCTTTAGTGTAAGGTATCCAAATATGCGTTGTAACTATTTGAAAGTAATGCAAAATGTAATTAACTATATTGAGCATGTTATTGTAATTTAACATGCGTTGCAATTTAAATGTGTTTTTATAAAATAAATATTTCTGCATTAAAATCTGAATTTTTGTACTACAAACAGAAATTTCTGACTGATATAAATGTATTTAAGGATATGAAGAGATATTTTTTTAACTTATAGGGACACGCAGTAAAATTCTTATATCTTTTAACGGCTTAGAACATACGTGTATGTGCATATCTTATTGTTTTATAAAGTAAAGAAATTTGGCAATCATTGTACATAAACATGTATACATAAATATTTTATGATTTATATTTCATTCTTATAGATGTTTTAAACATTCTACATTGTTTATATAAGATTAATGGTTTTTTTTGTAAATTGTCTAGTTAGAAAGGGGAAAAATGCGCTAAAGTATTTGCATACACCAAATATTGGACATTATTTTTTCTAGCAAAAGCCCTCTTTTAAAAGATAACATTTTTTTCCTAGAAATCAATTTGTTGTTTGATCAATTTGACTGGTTTGTTGGCCCGAACCGGTTCGCCAGCACGCTGTATGAACACTGATACTTTATTCTTTCCATCTGTGATTTTAACATATTTTTAACTCGTGTACTGAGATTAATAGTGCTAGCTATTGATTTCATTTTCATCGTCGGATTGTGCATCAATGAGGTTTTTTGAACGTTTATCAGACTCCAAAATGACTTTGCCATAATTTGGGATGCATGCACATTATCATCTTATACAGCCACGAGTTCTTCCGATGACACATAAAGACCGGGGTGGGCATTACGTCGATTGCGATCGACTGGTGTACCGCCAATACATTGTAGGGTGATCGGCTGAAGATTTTAGCAGTTAGTTATTATATACAGAAATATTAATGATTGGCTGAAGTATGCAGACTAAGTATTCTACTGAGTATAACTAAAAGAACTAATTTTAGGTAAACAATGTTTTATTTTTAACATATTTTGAATTGTTTGATAGTAAATGCATAATTTGATATTATATTTGTGACTGTTATTATTATGTTTGAATTTTTCGTTTTGCTTTAAATGCAGTTTTAAAAGAGTTAGTTCTTTTTTTATTTTAGTTCTGTATGTAAAAGTAAGTACATATTCCGTATTTATTATTAATTTATAACACAAATATTGTTGACCTTTTCCTACCTCACCACACCTACGACACTGGGCTTTTGGCACACATATGAATTTAAGTTTACTTAATTAAGTTTACGTACTGTATACATGGGATTAAAATCAATCAGTAAAAAAAAAATCGATGGCTTTGAGGGAGTGTCCGAACCCCAGTGCCCCCCCCCTTTCTTGCGTGCGCCACTGACATTGGGTGGACCGCAACAACTTTAAAAAATTAGAAGTAGCCCGCACCCTTAAAAAGTCTGCCCTCCCTACTGCATTAGGACTCTCCAATCCGACTGGTGTGTTCCGCATTTTGTATATTTCCCGGAGGGAATTCTTTTCATGTTGAGCGATTCTCGTTTCGTGTCACGAAAAAAAAAATACATAATAGTTTCTCGGTACAATTTCGTGTTAACCGAAATTTCGTCTTAAGGATTTTCGCGTTAAACGTATTTCACTGTATAAATCTGCCGTTGTAAATCAAATTGTTTGCACTTGACAGAGCAAGTGACGCTATACACATGTAGTTCATTAGCTCGTGGCCAACGACGTATAAGTCAAGCCACGTGACAGTATGGAGATGTAGAGAATAGGCCGCTTGTTCAAGGTGTGTGTGAATTTTATCTTACTAAAACATTTTTTTTCTAATGGTCTACATACTGACAACAAAAACTTAACAGTTACGGCAAGTCTCTATGAATGTTAAATCAATTTCTAGTCGCACTATCTAGTGGCGAATCTCTCAACAATATTAGGAATTAATCAAGCTTTCTTCAAGTGCTGATATTGACGAGAGTAATAGTACTAAATTGATACTCAAATGAACTTTTACATGCCACATAATCACATGATAGGCCTGCCTACCATTTTAGCATCTAGAAAACCTATCGACTCTAGCCGGGATCGAACCATAAACCTTAGGCTTACGAAGCGGTAACGTTACCTCTAAGCAACATAGCCGGCATCTTTAAAAAACAAAATGTACTGATTACAACCAAACAGCTTTTGAATTGCGTAGAGTTGAAAAATAATGAGCTAGATCAAATCAATTTAATGGATTCAAAATAAAAATAGGATTTCTTGCACAAATCCCATTTTAAATGAGATATATACGATAAATAGCAAAGTATCAATAAATCATTAATTATAATTATCAATATAGATGTAATAAATCTCACCAATACAAAATGTGTTTGTAAATAGAAAAAAATCATTCGCTACATATTTTCAATAAACCAATACATGATTAATTATTTGCTTGCCATTAATTCATCTTCTCAGCTGAAGTAATGACAGCCGTAGATATCTACACGGTTGTAGATGTAAGAAATATTGATATTAGAGAGTGGATTTATTGCATACTTCAAAATGAATCAAGTTCTAGAATAGAGAGAACTCCATATATCAGAAAAAATTAAAATTTAATTTGTCTTTCTCATGGAAGCAGACCGCTTAAATGAAGTGGACTTGTCAAAAAACGAACATCAAAACGCTGGAAGTGCCGAAAAATTTGAAAGTGATGGATAAGGTGCCAAAACTGATTACTTACTATGAGTAATTCATCTTAACGGCTGAAAACAGGGAGGCATGAAAGAATTTTTCATTTCTTTGACTAATCGAGGTTGGCGTATGCCCAAGGAAGGATAAAAATGATATGAAAGGAACAACTATGTAACGACTTTCCCATTTTTAGTATTAAAAAAGTTAAGTACGTGTGAAAAATTCACTGCATGTATATGAAATCTACGCCTTTTTTCGTATTGATATGTTTACATCATTGTTTTTCGCGATAAACCATCAGTATATATATTGTGTGCGTATATATATATATATATATATATATATATATATATATATGCATGTGTGTATGTAAGTGTGTTTGTGTGTCTATATATATGTTCTTGTACTATATGTATGTATGTGTCTGTGTTTTTATATATGTATGTGTCTGTGTGTATATATATGTATGTATATCTGTGTGTATGCATATGTATGTATGTGTCTGTGTGCATGCAAATGTATGTATGTGTCTGTGTGTATATATATGTATGTATGTCTGTGTGCATGTATATGTATGTATGTATGTGTCTGTGGTTTTATATATGTATGTGCCTGTGTGTATATAATGTTTGTATGTCTGTGTGCATTTTTGTTGTATGTATGTGTTTGTGTGTATATATATGTGTTTGTGTGTATATTTATGTGTTTGTGTGTATATATATGTTTGTATGTCTGTGTGCATGCATATGTATGTATGTGTTTGTGTGTATATATATGTTTGTATGACTGCGTGCATGTATATGTATGTATGTTTTTGTGTGTATACATATGCTTGTGTCTGTGTGTATATATACGCTTAAACAGTCTGATCCCGATTTGATGAGACCCCCTTTAAAACACGGTTTAATGAATATTTTCTGTGAATTAATGGAACTACTTCAACAGCAAGGATTTTTTTTAAAATTCGGATTAGTAAAAAATTAATTATTATTATTTTTTCAATTGATGTATCTGTTTGGTCCGGAACATATAGAACTTTTTGATGAACAACAAAATTCGATGAGAAATGATGCAACCTATTTATAGACTTTACAGGTGCAGATGATTCGTGAGTGTAACCTATCACTAGTGCTTTGAATAGGGTATGAAATTCTTATCTTAATCTTCAGAGAAGTGAGTTTATTAAATATAAGGTTTTGCTGGAAATTCTAAAGTTGATTTAATACATAGCGATTCTGATTTTTTTAATCATTTAGATTATTTGGTCTCTTTGAATAAATACTGAATGCAAAAGAACATAAAAAAAGCATGATTTTTTATATGCATGTGTGTGTGTGTGGAGTAAAAAAATAATTGTTTCCACTCAGGAATCATAAAAGATAATTAAACATCAATCAGTCAATAGTTTAAAATTTCCAATTAACTGAGGCGTATTAGTTTACTGATAGTATTTTTACCTGCCAAATAAAGTGTGCAGTTTTTTTTTGGCATTTTTTGTGCAGTTTCTAATTGTAGAATTTCCAAAAAAAGTGCATGTTTTGTACCCCTATATTACGAATAACCTCGAATTAATGAATGAAATGCTTGGTCCCGATGCATTCGATAAATTGGAGTTCGACTGTATATCTAGATAGATATTATAAATGCAAAAGTTTGTGAGGATGTTTGGGAGTTTTTCACGCAAAAACAACTGAATGGATTTTAATGAAACTTTATAGCTTATACATCAGAATAACACATAGGTTATAATTTATAGCATATGCTATAATTTATAAATCAAATTGTGAAAAGTGTCCAAAATATACGATATTTGTCAAGTAAGTATGAAAAAATTCTGCCAACTGCAAGCAATTCTGGCGTGCGCTGCAAAAAAGCCCACGTCACCAAATATATATTTTTTGTTTGTGAAAGAACTCTATTTGTTTTGGCTACGCAAGGCGCTCTCTTCTAATTATTTCCTGTAAACAGCATAATTCCTAATTCTTTTTTATTTCAGAATAAAACTAAGTTTTCAAGGGAGAGGTTGTTATAAATCTCTCTCTATTTGAATGTTTTTTTAATGATTTTATAATGCACATTTGGTAGTAAGAAATTAATCTTTTTCAAAATAAATACTTATATTGTTTCTGGTACTTGCAGAAAATAAACTTTATCTTTCACACTACATCATTTGAACATATTTCCATAGTTTGTTTGTCGTTAGTAGTTAATTATAACGCTATAATTTTAATTGAATAGGCAGATATTGCATTTTTAAGTATAAAAATAATTATAACTACTGTACTGTATTTTTTGGAGTGAGTGAATATTAACGTCGCACTGCTCAGCTACACGAGAGCTTTTGGCAACGGACTACGTAATTTTGAACCATGGTGAGACCTGAGCTGGCACCCCTTTCTCCTAACTACCACACCACGCCAACTTAGAAGGAATATTCTACCAATACTTAGCCGAGCTTTTCTTTGAAATCCACTCTTCTAAGATATATGGCAACACGAGTTTTAAGATGAGTATTTTAGCGGGGAAGGCGAACAGTTTTGCAGCATATATGCGTTTTCAGCGGATTGCAAAGATTATTATTTTTGTCCCGAAAAAATAGTATATGTCAAAATTTAAGTGTCTTATGTTTTTGTATATTAGTGAAGACCTTGGAAAATGATTTGACTACTTATTTTAAGTGAACGGTGTATATAATTAATTTTACAGTGGAATATCTTTAATTAATTTATTAGCTCTAATGGATTCAATTTCCCATAGTTTGAGTATTTTTTAATGTATATCCCTTACTTTGCAATGTAGTAATCCAAAAAATATCCCATGAAAAAAACTGCAGTAAATGATAATGCGGTAGTTAAAGTATTAACTTGCATCCTTCCCCTACACGGCGGGTCCTACAAAGCTCTAATAAAGCTCGACCTATGAAAGTAGCTAGACATTTGCCAATTTGACTTTCGTTATCATTCCACCGTGTTTTTCATTGAATCTCCATTATAGCCATTATAATATAAGAAACGGCGTTTCTTGCGAATATTACAATTCTAACATAAAATAAATACAACAGAAAGTAATATTAATGTATTACATTTTCAGATATAAATAATTTACACTATTTTAAGCGTTCATTACGCAACACTTTTAACAATGTGTTACTTTTGCTGAGCAGAGATCAGTTTAGGAAGGTATTTTCAAACATCGACCCTCAAGAGTGTTACGGGGAATTATTAACAAAAAAAAATTCTTTTTATCAGCTATTAGATCTACATAGTTAAAATTTAACAAAGGTTTTTTCTTTCTTTTTTTTTGTTTAGCTGAGATTTGCAAAAAGTTTTTTTTGTTTAATTTGCAATTCACGTAAAATTAACTTATTGAAAACTTCTTTATCCTTCAATCTGTGTTTTTAATTTTTCAGTTCACCCGTGCGAAGAACAGGTGTCCCAGCTAGTATGTATATATATATATATACTAGCTGGTATACCCGTTCTTCGCACGGGTGAACTGAAAGGTTAAACAACGCAGATTGAAGGATAAAGAAGTTTTTAATGAGTTAATTTTAAGTGAATTGCAAATTAAAAAAAAAAAAGCTTTTCACATATCTCAGCTGAAGAAAAAAAAGAAAGAAAAATATCTTTGTTAAATTTTAAGTCTGTAGATCTAATAGCTGATAAAAAGGATTTTTTTTATATTTATAACTCCCCGTAAAACTCTTGACGGTTGATTTTTGAAAATACCTCCCTAAGCTGATCTCTGCTCAGCAAAAGTAACACATTGTTAAAAGTTTTCTGACGCTTAAAATATTGTAAATAATTTATAACTGAAAGTGTCATACATTAATATAAATTTCTGTTGAATTTATTTTATGTGAAAATTGTAATACTCGCAAGCAACACCGTTTCCTAAATAACAATGGCGATTCAATGGAAAAAATAGCGAAATGTTGACAATAGAGTCAAGTTGGCAAATGTCTAGCTACTTTCATAGCTCAAACTTTATTAGAGCTTTGTAAGACCCGCCGTGTAGAGAGCGATGCACGTTAATGCTTTATCTACCGCATTATGATCTACAGAAATTTTTTTTCATGCAATATTTTTTTAGGTCACTACATTGAAAATTAAGGGACATACATAAACAAAATACTCCACTTAGGGAAATTTAATCGGTTAGAGCTAATAAATTAATTAAATATATTCCACTGTAAAATTAATTATATACACCATTCACTTAAAATAAATAGTCAAATCGTTTTCTAAGGTCTCCATAAACATAAGACACTTAAATTTTGACATTAACTATTTTTGGGGCACAAAAATGATAATCTTTGCAATCTGCTGAAAACGCTCGCAGCTGAAAATGTAATATCTGCTACAAAACTATTTGCCTTCCCCGTTAAAATACTCATCATAGAACCCGTGCCATCATATATCTTGAAGAGTGGATTTCAAAGAATATTCCAGCTAAGTATTGGTAGAATATTCCCGCTAAATTGGTGTGGCAAGGTAGTTAGAGAAGGGGATGCCAGCTCAGGTGTTGTCCATGTCACTTGACCATGGTTCAAAATTATGTGGTCCGTCGCCAAAAGCCCTCATGTAGCTGAACAGTGCAACGTTAATATTCACTCACTGAAAAAATACAGTACAGTAGTTATAACTATTTTTATACATAAAAATGCAATATCCGCTTATTCAATTAAAATTATAGCATTATAATTAATTACTAACCACACAAACAAATTTTGAAAATTTATCCAAATGATGTATTGTGAAAGAGAAAGTTTATTCATCAGACAACAAATGCGTCTTATATGCATATAGATTTGTTTGAATTCTTGTGTATTATTACTTTTGTAAGCTTCATGACATACTTTATGGTGTACCAGTATTTTAAAGCTGACTGAGCAACAGCAACATTTAGCTGGGTATAGCTAGTTATAACATAAAATTAAATATTAAAAATATATAAAAAATAAAACACGACTCAATATTTTGAATAAATCAGTATAAACATTTTCATACAAACACAATATATATATATATATATATATATATATATATATATATATATATATATATATATATTGTAAAAAAAATATTTATTTTGCTATTTGCATTTCAGACAGACATCAAACAAAATTTTAAAAATTGTCAAAAACAGATAAAAAAAACATTTAAGAAAAATACCACTGATTAATTTTGCCAAAGACATCGCAATGTGCAAAAAAATATTTGTAGTACATAATAACCAAAAAAAAAATGTAAGTACTAAAATATTAAAAAAACAAAACATATATTGAATTAAGGAATACTCTGGAGGGAAAGATAAAACAGGCTAAGATAATACTCATAATATTAATTTCATATTGGTTGGCTACTCATTTTTGGCATGATTTTGAAATCATGCCAAATTGGTATGTTGCGGCCAGTCTAATGTTATAGTAATGCACAGAATTAAAGGTACTTACGTATTATTGCAACCTAATGGTGACATTATACAAAATGAAGCACATGATTGCCAATTCAACGCATACACAGTTGCGATTGCCAAAGTGGCGAGTTTTTTGAACGTTGGCGACTGTGCAAAAATACCCAAGTACTAAAAAAATTATCCAAAGTATATATATATATATATCACAAGCATAAAAATAAATTGAAAAATGAAGTATAATACTAACATTAACTGACATAAAAAGAACTGAACTAACTTTATCAATGCAAAAGCATAATTTGAAAAAATAAGGTATTTACTTATAACCCCAACCTTTTGGCGACATTATATGAAACAAAGCACATGACTCGCAATTCAGCATATATATGATGTGCGAAATCAGGGTTGCCAACTTGGTAAGTTATTTTGAATGTTGGCGATTGTTAGGATAGCACATAGGTGCCAAAATAATTTATCTTACCACTACCTGCTTCCTCAACATACTCATTTTTGGCATGATTCTGAAATCACGCCAAATTGGTATGTTGCGGCCAGTCTAATGTTATAGTAATGTATAGAATTAGAGGTACTTATGTATTATTGCAAACTATTGGTGACATTATACAAAATGAAGCACATGATTGCTAATTCAACTCACACAAAGTTGGAATTGCCAAAGTGGCGAGTTGTCTTGAACGTTGGCGATTGTGCAATAATACGCAAATACTACAAAAATTATCCAAAGTATATATATATACCGAGCATAAAAATAAATTGAAAAAATTAAGTACAATACTAACATTAACCGACATAAAAAGAACTGAGCTAACTTTATCAATGCAAAAGCATAATTTGAAAAAATAAGGTACTTACATATAACCGCAACTTATTGGCGATATATGAAACGAAGCACGACTCAAAATTCAACATATATATATGACATGTAAACTCGGGGTTGCCAGCTTGGCAAGTTATTTTGAATGTTGGCGATAGCCAGGATAGTACATAAGTTCCAAAAATAATTTATCTTATGACCACCTGCTTCCCTCAACAGGTATTTAAGCCATTTGTCTGTTTTGCTCATTCTCTGATGCCTATTCCAGTTTGATATGTAATTACTACCAGCACTGCTTTTGCTTGGGCAGTATGATTTTCTGCATGGCAATTTTATGCACTGAAGCCAGTAGTATACCCTTAAAGGTTAAAATAAAGACACATGAAATTGTAAAGAACCATATTATTGGATCAAGTGTAGTATAGGGGCTACTTGGCGCAGTCCTTTATTTTGGTTACTAAAAGTGGTCCCCAAGGTACTTTTTTCGGTATTATTTATTTTAGAATGAATTCGATATCTCACCATGACATTTAGATAAAAATCCGAAGAAAAATCGCCAAATCCAAAGTGCCCCCTATACTACATTTGAACCGAACAGAAATATAACCCTTATCAATGAGAAGTTTTAGTTTGTCAAAATTATAATCTTCGCATTCTAAAAAAATAAATAAGTTATAATTTGCAAGCAAAATCACGCACATAAACATCCCGCGATAATACCTAAATGTTGCCAAAACAACAAAACAAAGTTTTAGTTGTTGAAAGAATTATCCTTAAAAAAATTATTTATTCGAAAAATAATCCTAATTAAATATCAAAGAATAGAAAAATTGAATAAATATTCCAACCGATAAACAAAGCTACAGTAAAAATATGTAATAATTTTGAAAAACTGCATGTAAAGTATAAATTGTCCACTTAGTGAGAAACGTGACTACATATGACGTCATAACACTGGAAAATCACTTAAAAATTAAAATTTAAAAAATTTGGAAGGAATTATGAGCGCCAAACCTATTTAAGAACCTTTCTGGTGTAATTTTGTGTACGTGTACCAAGTTTCACGTTATTTGGGTGTCTGGATCTCGAGTTATGAGGGAACAGACAAACAGACAACAAATGCGTCTTATATATATATATATATATATATATATATATATATATACATGCGCATGTGTGTGTGTAGAAATACGTATGTGTAAGTGTGTTAGAGTGTTTATATATATGCACATAAATGTGTGTAACTGCATGTGTATATATATATATACATATGTGCTTATGTGTGTGTGTGAATTTATCTTATAAACAATCATCTTATCCCCTTCCCGAAAAAAAGAACTGCCATATTCATCCCAAACACTGCAATTCTTGAAAGTATAAAATGCATGAGAATGACAAAAGCTATTTCTTTCTATGCAGTATCATTTGTTTTTAACAAAAATAATTATTGACCTTCATATAATGAGAAGCATAACACAAAATGTATTAAAAATGTTATGATCAAAAAAATTGTCATGTTATTCTCAAGGAGAAATAATTTTACTACAAGAGTAAGACTACTAAATATTCATGAAAAGGGTTTTATCTATAAGTATAGTGGTAGACATTCGTTACTTATTTTCTATGCTGAGAAATTCATTCATGATTTTTTCCCCTTGTAAACATAGCAGGACTAATTTTTGTAAGCACATCAGAACCAATAATTTAATTTTCATGAATATTCAAATATGTGCATTATTTACTAATTTTTATTATTTTTATACATTGTTTTTTCGATTTTTTAAATTTATTATTAATTATTACTCTATACTTGTGTTCATTATTATTACATTCTATTGTTACACTACTCTATAAGTTGCCTTGAATAAATATTTTTATTTCCGCAATAAATTATTATCTGTGTTCCAATCACATACGTTTTCAAATTTCTATTATTGAGTTCATAAAACATACTTAAATCTCAAATTGAAAAATATATTTTTCAAATTTACTGAATATCAGGTTTATATGGTTTTTATATAATGTAACTATGCAATAAAAAACTTTAAAATTGGACCTTTGTTTTGGAATTTTAGATGCATTATTAATGAAAAATGTATTCTACATTTATTTTCTATCGGAAAAATATGAATATAATAATACTGTCTGTTACTGCACATATAAGATGGATAAAATGTAATGCCTTTATCACGTGTTCCTTCTAAACAATGTCTTGTATTGTTCAACTTTCTTTTTGGTATTGATAATTGCAATTTTAAAAATTGAATGGGGATATTATTCACATCTGAAATGCCGAAATAGTATCCCTATTTTGGGGGGAAAAGCACAAGTTTCCAATCTAACTTTCGTCTAGTATTGTTTTAAAATAATGTGTAATCCTTTGCATTGTTCGATTTTGGATTTAATAGATTATTATGATGGTTTAGAAATGTTTTCATAAAATAAATATGTACTTGGTAGGACAAATTAAGCTATGCCTTTCATGAATGTTTAGCAATTTTAATTAACATTTACATAGCATTAAAAGCAAAAAAATAATGCATAATATAATCAAACATGTGTGTTCTTTCGTATTGATTGCGAATCTTAGGAAGAATATTTTGTGTTTTTTATAAAATAATATCTGGGAGCTTCGCCACGTGCCGTTCCTGCGTATATCATTGGTAAGACGTTCTTTTCCATCAATTATCAAACTTTCAGCCAATTAGAAATAATTTTGTCTAATATCATTCATTAGTTTGTATTCTAATGTACAGAAACTAAAAGTATGGCAAAAATGTCAAATGTAATGCTATTTCTCAAAACATTTTCGGATGCATTTACATTCAGATATAAAGTCTTATTTTAAATTAAACAAAAATAATTATTAAGCACCAATATGTAATGCAAGAAACACAATTAAAAAAATAGCAGATATATAGGTAAGAATGTGTAATTTTTTAAAAATTAAAATCTTAACTAATTATATAGGAGAGTAATATTAAAATAGCTTATAATTAACTGATATTTCAAAATTAATCTATCCTTAAATGTCTATTCATTTTGGCATTTTTCATCGTTGTAAAATAGATGTAGAATATGTTCATCACAATCACATCTCTTAAAAGGTTACCCAAAAGAAAATGACCTCTACAAAACCATCTTTGTAGAAGTTAATTGCTTTTTTTGTCCCACATCACACTAAATAGAGATCCTTTATACGTCAAAAAGAAAGCTTTCATTCATTTTCGGTACTCCTAAGCATTTAGAGTAAGCTTTTACTTATGTTTTGGGTCTATCCTTTTTATCTCTTTAAGCTAATACTAAACATGAATATATATAAAGGGTGTATTAGCTATAAAATATATTTGTTTAAATACTTCTAAATGTTAGTATTTTATTAGTATTAAAGGGTAATTCTTTAGAGGTATAGAACTTTAAATTGCAATAAAACAACGATGTATTATTCGATTGACATGCTTTTTTTTATTCGAAAGATAATCTTGTGGCATTACATTTTAAATATGATTTCTGCAATAGGACTGCCACGGCTGGCTCGGATGTAGTCCAATATGGACGTTCAATTTTTGATGACTTTTTCCAACATTTGTGGCCGTATATCGGCAATAATACTGCGAATGTTGTCTTCCAAATGGTCAAGCATTTATGGCTTATCCGCAGAGACCAATGACATTACATAGCCACACAGAAAATAGTCTAGCGGTGTTAAATCACAAGATCTCGGGGGCCAATTCACAGGTCCAAAACGTGACATTAGGCGGTCACCAAACGTGTCTTTCAATAAATCGATTGTGGCACGAGCTGTGTGACATGTTGCGCCGTCTTGTTGGAACCACAGCTCCTGGACATCATAATTGTTCAATTCAGGAATGAAAAAGTTAGTAATCATGGCTCTATACCGATCACCATTGACTGTAACTTTGTGGCCTTCATCGTTTTTTAAGAAGTACGGACCAATGATTTCACCAGCCCATAAAGCGCACCAAACAGTCAGTTTTTCTGGATGTAATAGTGTTTCAACATACTCTTGTGGATTTGCTTCACTCAAAATGCGGTAGTTTTGTTTGTAGACGTAGCCATTCAACCAGAAGTGCGCTTCATCGCTAATCAAAATTTGCTTATGAAAATCGAAAACAACGGCAATCTCGTTTTGGGCCCATTCGACGAATCTACGCCTTGTTTGATGATCGTTTTCATGAATTGCCAAACCAAACTGAGAATAAATCACTTGACAGCTGTTAAATCGGTCGCCATCTTGGAAAGTAATGCCAACTTAAACTTCTATACCTGGAAAAAAACCATCTTTATTATTCAGCTAAAGATTTTTAATTTATTTTATTTTGCAGGAATAGACTTTTTCTTTAAATCATGAAGCTTCCATTCGGGTGACGTTTTGTTTTTGAATGTTTGACTACTTGAAATTCACAAATAGAAATAAAAACAAGCTAAGTAATTGAAAATTAGATGCACACACACACACACGTACACTCACACACGCGCACACACACGCGAACACACACATACACAGAATAGTACACATACAGTAGTAGAGACAAAAATTTGAAAACTAAAGATTAAAATAAATAAGATAAATTATACACACCCACACACACACACACACATATATATATATATATATATATATATATATCCAGTTTAGTCCAAAGACATTTTTTTTTTTATCTACATTTGTTGCGTCTGCTGAATTCCAATTTCTTACTTCTTTAGCACTGTAGGTTCTAATACTTCTTCACTTTTATTTTATTATACTATATATATATATATATATATATATATATATATATATATATATAATCTTTTATAATCAATAAAAGTATAATGCGCCCCCCTCCCCAATTGTTAAGTGATCATTTTAATATGTTTTCTTAGAAACTGAAGTGAAAGCATGATTTCAAGACCAAATCCCACCACATATTATTTCTAAAAATTCAAATAGTAATATTTGGTTCTGAAAACTTTTACCTAGCTTTAAAATCATTTTAGCAGGTATAAACTGAATTTAAAATATTGTATTATTCCACAAAGAGAAAAAGTTGCATACATACGCAGAAATAATAAAAACCAATTCGCAACGATATATAGAAAGCAGTTATCCATACCATATTAGCAATAAATGTCGTGATCAAATTGTACTACGCACGCCGTGAATTGAAAGCATGGATGATTATTTTAATTAATGATTGTGTATTACAGTAAAACTATTTGTTTCTGAAAAGTTTTACAAGTATTGATATAGACTCTGAAACAGGAATTTCGTAACTATTATACCATATCGCTTTACTCTCAAGCGGCTGGGATATAAATACCTCAATCAATATATGGCTGAGAGACACTAACTATTGTTGTCATCCCTCCTTTCAGTTATCAAAAGATAAAGGAAATTTATGGTTTCGTAGCCATTGATTTGTCCATTAACGGCACATAATGGAATGCAGAATGAGTAAAACTACGGCTGCTTCAGAATACAGATAATCAAATATCCTGACGTAAATCATAGTTCAGTTTTTAAATTTTTTTACTTCCCTTCAAAAGTTACCTTTTGTTTGCATTTAAAGTATGCGTTAATGTTCCTTTCCTCTTTTTTTAGTATTTGTTATGAATTTTATTTTATTTTTAAATCATATGATTTTTATTAATAGGGTATACTTTTTTATTATACGTTGAGTAATAGGCAGTGGAGGCCATTTCCCTCTGCTCTGCCCAATATAAAACAGTGCTTGAAGTAAAGTTGTCAGGAAAGTTAAACCTATGTTGGCCAGGGAAGCACAAACAGTCAGGTGGACAAAATTCATAGCCTGTCCTCCAAGACACATAGATTAGTCTGGAGAGTCTCCACCAATTCGGTGTAGGCGTTGCTGAAGAAAGTCATAACCGGTGAAAGTTCTGAAAACAGAAGAGAAAACCTGTCTAGGAAGACCCATTGGGGTTGGACAATGGAGTAGGGTATCCTAAATCTTTCCCGAAGCTTCAGCTTCTTGAAAGTATTTTTCCATGAATATAGACATGTTTTAAAAGGCCTATCTGCATGCCAAGCCACCATTAGGCTGTTGGGAGCTACAATTATGTTTTGCCTTTTATTGCCTGAGATCCTGCAATGACTAAGGATCCATTGAAAGACAATAAATCAATCAGCACTATTGAGTACATGAATTTTAAAGGGGTAGAGTTATTTGCGTCCGTAGCAATCTTTAAACTACATATGCCCCCTGGGTAGTGCTACTTGAGTAACAGCGCCCCTTTGTACATTCCTTGCTACATGTGCCTCTCCTACTTAATATGAAATGCTAATTTATTTGTTTTGTAGAATACATAAAATGGCAAGTAAATGTTGTGTATTCATTACAGTAGATATGCTAATTAAATGCCTGAACAAATTTAAAAATATGAATAATTATTGATTACTTATTAACATCGTACTGTGAGGCAGCACAAGGGTTAAAACCCAATAAAGTAATATCTCGAATTGGGCTACCCCAATTTGCATGAACTTCGAGTTACGCGATTTTTAAATATCGTCGATTCGTCTTTTGTTTGAGAAAAAAAAATAGTGAAATTGATAACGTGATTGAAGAAGTTGTCGATCGTGCTGTTTAAATAAATTTAGAAGTGTATAGGAATGGCATTCAAGAACTGGGAGATTTCCCGATCAGGATCTGACAATTGAAGAGCTCATACAAATGCATGTGAACTAGAGAAAACAATGAAGAACACACGTTGGTCTTTACACTCACTTCAATCAGAAGGTTGAATGAACGTTGGGAGGTAGCAATCTCTTAGCCAGCGTGTCATGAGCTCGAACCCAGTATTACTGATTGATTGATTGAATATTAACGTCGCACTGTTCAGCTACAGGAGGGCTTTTGAAGACGGACCACGTAATTTTGAACCAGGGTCAAATTACGTGGATGACACCTGAGCTGGCTACCTAACTACCACACCACACCAACGACAGGACGGCTCAGCTCTCGACAGATTTAACGTGCATCGCTGCCCTACACTGTGGGTCTTTAGTTGTACTGGGTTCGAACTCGTGACTAGGCAAGCCATGATCCGATACCTAGACCACTTGGCTACTGCGGCCTCAGTACCGTTGAAGACTCATCGTGTAGGGGGAGGGGTGATACGCGTTAAATCTGTCGAGGCTCCCACATCATCCCGTTTATGTGGTATGAAAGTTAGGAGAAGTGGTACCAGCTCAGGTGTCGTCCTCGTCGCCATGTTTGACCCTGGTTCAAAATTACAAGGTATGTCATCAAAAGCCCTCCAGTAGCTGTATATTGATACGTCAATATTCACTCATTCATTCATTGCGTGTAATGTATAGTACATGGTAAAGGGATTTGTTTTGGTATAACATTTGGATAGCTGCAAGAAATATTTGAAAAATAAAAGTTTATATATATATATATATATATAAATAAGTCCAAATGAAAGGCTTGAATTATCTTTAATATTTTTTTTCTCCGAACACTGAAAATTGAGACCATGTGTTGTACATAATAATAGCATTCAATTCATCGATGAAGAATTTTCAAGAATTTTTAAAAATGTTATTTTCTACTCTGAAAATCTCCAGTATTGAAAATACTTCATGGCAGGGATCGTGTTTCTTTTTGTTTCTATCTCAGTATATACCAGATAGATATTTGTGAACTTGGGTTTTACATGTGTGTATTGTAGAAAAACTTCAACGTTAAAAGGCCATTGCAAGAACTAACCGTTTGACTTATACAACACTCTTTCTTGAATGATTTCTTTTGAGATGCATAATCCATAGAATTTTTTTTAAAATTAGTATTTTAATTTCGTTTACAATTTGAACTACTATTTCTTGCCTTCCAATATAATATTACTTTATAGAGTTGAAGAAAAGAGAACACAGTTAATTGCTGAAATGTCTGAATTAACTTTAAGTTCATTGTTCCAATAACTCTTATGTACACTTTTTATCAATTAAATTAAACAACGACGCTATTATTTTATAATTGTATCATTGTACTTCTCGATAATTACTACATAATAAGGAATTTTTATTACACATAGAATTTGTAAATTTAATAAAGTTTTAATTATTCCTTTTAGAGAATTTTCAACTTTAAAAACATGAAAAATAAATTTATAAGAAAACTTATATTCAAGGATTTACATAATATGCAGAAACAACGGAGCAAAATTTAAAACTATCTTTATATAAGCTCTAATATATTATCTACTTTTATTATCTCAATATTATGACTAACACTTTATGCATCTATTTAAAAAGTAGTGCCTCTTAACCCCTATCTTTCTCATATTACAAATTCATCATCCTTAATGAACTGTTTACAATATATGATCCTACAAGCCTGTGTTTCTAGAGCATATATATATACTGATCATTATTTTCCACTTCATTCTAAAATGATGTCGATTTTACACTGTCAATTTAATACATCACTGGAAATCCATATTTACTCAAGTTAAGAAAAAAACAGCCTACATTATCCTGAGAGCCTCCTGAGCGGCGCCGTAAGCGTTACGCATAATGGAAATCTTATTAATTTCTATTCCCGGAAAGTAGAAGTACTAAAAGTCAAACAAGGAGGCCTTCCGATTAATCAGCACTTTTAAGAAAAATATTTTTAGAAATTTTCTGCGATGATGATAATGAGCTTAGGAGAGTAGGTTAACTAGGATATGCCGTGGATATTTTTCCATCGTAATTAGCGCATGTCGTTGTTGATAACTAGTTGAAATTGGGGCGAAGTAGAATTTAGAATACAGCTTTTTCGGTGTTTTCATATTGTATTAAAAATTTGAGTATTGTAAATCACTTATAATTTGCAATACTTTTGATTGTATTTCATTATACTCATAATCTATTAAAATATTGTAAATTTTAAATTAAATCTTGAAATTTTAAATAAAAAAAAAGTTGCTAGAAATTTTGAAGAAATAAACACGTGTAAAACCAGAATTTGTAGTTTTCTCACATCACTTACGGTGGTATTCTCAATCGCGAGTTATTGAAAAGAAAACTCGCGGATTGGGTAACCCCCGGTTGCCGATAACTCGCGGATAATTCCCATTTCTTATTCTCGAACTGACGATTACCGAATCCGTAAGTTATGCGTGGGCAAGATGTTACAGTCGTTGTGATTGGACAATGATAATCACGTGACATATTGCTTACATTTTATGTTGTATCTTGGCGCGTAATTCGGTCAGCTGTTTTTAACACGTTTTTCTAAGTTTGACTTGCATTTCTTTTTCTTGCTTTGCTATGTCGAAAAGCAACTTTTCAGTTCAGGAGATGGAGAATTACTGTTAAATCTTCTAGAGAAATATAAATACGTCATATAAACTGCAAAATTACGAATACAGTTTTTAACAAGAAGAAAAGAGAAGCGTGGGAAAGTTTGACGGTCGATTTCAATGCAGCCAGCCTATGTAAACGAAGTCGACAGCAGCTTCAGAACAAATTTAAAAACATTAAAAAGGAGGCGCAAAAAAAAGAAGGTCCGATAAAGTTGAAATTTTTAGATCGAAATCCGTGAGTTACCCTCCGAAATCGGCGAGTAGAATCCGCGGGTTACCTTTGGATGAATAATCCGTGGATTTGGCTCGATCCGCAGTTGAGAATAACGATGTTTCGCCAATCTGCGAGTTACCTCCGGTTCAGGGATAACTCGAGGATAACCCGCGATTGCGAATACGACCGTTAGAGAAATATTTAGTTTTTCAAAATCTATAGTAATAATCATTATGCTTGAAACAACACATAAATCCTTTGAAGTGAAACTTGCAAATTTATCAAAAAACCAACACAGATCATATTATATTTTAAAGATTCTTTACGAGCAAATAAACAGGGAAAACATTCATTAATAAAGCTTAAAACAATATTTTTAAGCCAATTAAAGATCGGTTAACTATTTAAGTGTTGTATCGTGAACTGGCAGGGTTATTTATTATATTGAACTAGTGGCATAGTCTTAAGAAATATAAAATTTTAGAGCTCGAACAATGTTTCGTTCATTTTCTTTTAATCATTGACACACATATTCGACACTGTAGATATATTCTCAATTTGAAATACTAGCAAGTAGTGCTTGATGCCTCGTGCCAGTTAGTGGACAGGCAGTAGAGCAACAGTGGTTTAAAAGTGACACTGAAATTTTAAAATATTTTCTTTTTCTTCTTTTTATAAAATGTTTAAAAAACAAATTTAATGTAAGAAAAAAATGACTTCCAAAAATGTTTCATACAATAATCATATACATCTACCATTTATTTATTAATAAATCTTAGTATAACAAATCATAAGTATCAAGCTAATTAAAAAATTCAAAAGATAAATTACATATTCTGAAAATATATTTAGGATGAAATAAATATTATTAATTTCTTAAAATAGCAAATTATAATAAATTCAGGAAATTCAAAAATATTACATGATAATTACCTTAATAAACAACACCCTAAAAGATCTCAATATAAATAATCATACATATATATTAGAATTATCGAAGTACCCAAGTTCTCAAAAATGAAATGAAGCGTTTTCATAGCCACTGTCACGATTAGAATTTTGGAATGATGATATTATTCGGCCAAAGAGTATTCACGTCGATTACAGTACATTAGAAATGCAAGTTAATTACGTAATACTAGTCAGTTTAAGTCCTTCTATGATCCTATTTTAAAAATTTGAATTAAGTTCTTTGTGTAAATGAGAATTTTACTACTTGTTTATGTAAATCACATAAATTATTCATTCCGGTTTGAAATTCCAGTCAACAAATTCTAGTGGTCTCATTAAATGAAATTAATAATAAGTCTTACAACAAATGATCAATTCATTATCTGGCAGTTGCATTGTTCCATAGAATAAAGTTTGAATTTTGGGGGGATTTTCACTCAATGAAAAAACTCAAAATTTGTAATTTTTCATTATTACTTTCAAAGAGAGGATAAAGAATAAAAGAAATATACACCGCATTTAGTCAGGCAGCAATCTATTCTAAGACACGTTCCAAATTTTTAAGATATTTTTGTGAAAAAATGTTGTCATCCCTTTTAAGCCGCACTCCCAATTCTCTTCACGTTTTTGAGAAAAAAATAAGTGTGTAAAAGGTTCATCAATATCCGAGACCCAAGAAATTTTATTATTTTTTTAAAACATGATAAGAAGTTAATAATTTATTTATTTTTTACCAGTATTAAAAACTTTCAAATACATACATGAACCTATAACTATATATATATACTCTAAACTTCATTATCTTATATATACTATACTATTCGAATGAGAATTGGGATAAATGGGAAAAAAGTATTTTTTCGAAAATCTTAGCTTTTTATCATTACATACTTTAAATAGATCGAAAAATCTGTATATTAGTACAAAGTATGTCATCATTTAACAGAAATGATCTTTTTAATTTTTAACCAGCATTGGCATTGGCTTCACTAAAGTAGCACACATGTTCTTGATTTCATCCTCTTGGAAACTCACTAGTATAGCTCTTTTTATCATTTGCTCTGTGGCCATGCGATTCACATTAGTGAAATGATTCTTGAGAACATGCCATCAGTTCTGAATAGGATTTATGTCTGGGAAATTTTCAAGCTAATCGAGCACTTTTGTTTTATTTTCAACATGAAAGTATTGGCAAATTTCGAATTGTGACAAGGGCCTATATCATGTTGAAATGTTCCATCAAATGTTTACATGAATGGAACAATCCTACTACATAATAGTTCTATATATTTGACAAAAATCATCATGCATTTAAGAGGAACTAAGTTTCCAGAGTCATTTATTGTGAAGAAACCTCCAAACATTTGTTTAGAAGGGTGTTTTATAATCTGTTGAATATGATCTGTAAACAAAGTTTCAACTTCACTTCGTCTAACTGCACTTGATTTTCATCATTGCTCAAATAAATGTTTCATCACTCAAAATTACCTTCTACCAGTCGTTAAAGACCCCTGATCGGTATTTTTTGGCCCATGTTAAACATTTGTTCATCATTTTCTGAGTAACAAATAGTTTTTCCCCTTAGTCTTGTTGCCTTAAGGCCACCTTCCAGAAGCCGTTTCCGTGCAGTTGAGGTACTCACTTCTACATCATTATTCAATAAATGGTCTATTTTTGTCTTCCTTGGATTTATTTTGCTATTTCTTATTAAAATTTTAACATTTTTTAGAGTATTTTTCACTTGCGCCCACATTTTTTTTCTTTTTGAGGGCGATGATCCACAGAATTTTGAAATGTTGATAAAATGCTTTATTCGATCACACCAACTGTCATAGTTACATCTCTCACAGTCTCAGAAGTGTGTTCATTGAGAGCGATTTCCTCGGAGGAATATCCATCTTTGAAGAATTAAACTAACAAGTCTTATACAGAACCCAAAATTGAAATTACTAGCTGCCCCTTTGAAAGTTTCACAACTGAGCTCCTGATACATTAAAACGAATAAATTGTAGTCAAAGTAGATTTTTCACACCATCTAAAGGCAGATATAACGGATTTGAGTTTGTTCAAAATATCACTAGTAATTGCATACTAAATCAAACAAGAAAAACATGCTTGTTCCAATTAATTCGAACAGTATAGTTAGTTTCGAAAATGATTCGTCACTCTCATTATGTGTTGCTGACTTCGGATGGTGTCCATGTCACCATTTTGCTACACGATGTCGTCTTCCGTGCCATTCAATGCATTTTGTTTCGCAACAGTTTTAAAAAGAATGTATTGTAGAAGAACGTAAAAGAAGAATTATTAAAGACTGTTGAATACTCGAAAGATAAAAAAAAATATCATTTTGTTTACGTCATCAAAGTATATTTGTTTCACCTGTGTAAAATTTCCGTTTTTTTTTCTTCCAGCGAATAAATTTGCCTCCCTCTTTTCATGCTAGAATTTCAGTGAACTCCATTTGATGCTATTTGCCGATAGCTCTGATGTTTAGGTGATTTAATGAAGGAGAGCGTATGCAAAAAAAAATTTCCAAAATTCGAGCAGACAACGATGGTTAGGATCGACTAAATAATGGGTATAAAGTTGTTATTGATGATACTGGTGATTCATAAAGTCATTGATGCACGTGGCCAAAATGGGCGGTTACATGTTTCCTTTTGAAAGAGGTGAAAACTCAATTTCCCTCATCAAACAAATGTTTTGAGTTCGATTCTAAGCGCACTCGTTTTTCAGTAGCATGAACAAAGGAAAAATAGTGCGGCTTAGATTCGTGTGAATGCGTAATTAGTAATTTCAGTTATTAGCAAACACATCTGATAATTTTCAATAATAGGCATTATTTTTTTTAAAAAAAAATTAGTTTCGGATTTTGATGTTAATCTCTAATTCATATCAAACTATTAATTATATTTAACATTTTTAATTTATTCCGGAATTATTTCCAATAATTATCTGAATTCCGTGAATGGAATATTATCAAATATTACCTAAATTCAGTTCTTTTTATATAATGGAGCACAAAACCTTCAATTGTAGTAATATAAGAATCAATAAGTAAACCAAAATAATACAGAACAATAAAAATAAATTGATAAGACCCAAACTTTGACATAACAATTTTGTAAAATTCTAATTTATTTAAATAGTCTTAATTCTAAATAATTTCAGATTGTGCAATCCATAACCTATAGATTAAGAAGGAAAACCAAGTGGCAAACTCTACATAAAACATGTACTATGTGAATTCTTTAAGAATCCAATAAGGTCATTACGATGTATTTATCGTTCTTATACAATACTTTTGAAAAACATACTATTGCAATTAGTGGAATTAGCTATGAATGGTGAAGCACACACACACTGTTTACTAAATAAGATTATAATTTCCAATAAACTCAGATAATTTTTAAATTACATTCTTTTAAAAATATTGTACATCTATTTATGATTAATGCATCATTAAGGAAACACAAATGAATAAAATACATTATATTTCCTCAATTTTACGAGACAAATAATAAATAAAAAAGATTAGATTAATTTCTCAAATATTATTAAAGAAGCTTACCACTTATTTAAATATGTATTTTATGAAATACATGCATATTTTTACATAAGAAAACAAATTTGTCTCTTTTATGAATTTGGAATGAAAAAAACTGTTTTCTGCAACATTGTTATTTTGGCAGTGTTACAACATTTATTCTCTACGGAATAATATAATATTCATTCATTTTATCGATAAAAGTCATTAATAAATGTTCCTTATTTCCATAAAAGAACAATTTAACATATAACATATATTTTCATTGATGAACCTCAAAATAAATGTAACCGCAGCACAAGTATTCAAAAATGAATTAAATTATCGTACCACAATGAGCCTGAAAAAGTGTATAAGCAACTGAAAGTTCTAATTACAAGAAATCTCATAAAAAGAACATGGGAAATATAAAAAAAAATATAAATTCACCGAAAGCAAGAATAAATCATATAAGTTCTCCTAAACAGCTCTCGAATATGTTTATGTTTGACTAATTTATAAGGTGACTGACTGCGTACGGAACCGCTATTGTTGAAAGGCGTATAAATGAATATTTTTTATATTAAGTATCAATGGAGTTAGTACGCGCATATAAACATTTTTAAAATATTATTACGTGAAAACAATTATTAAAAGGCAATTTTCTGCCACATAATAAATGAAACAAACATTTTTTTTTTAATAATTGTTGCAATTAATATAAATACGAATATACATATTCATAATCACAATATTAAGTGTTAAAATAGAAAGAGATTTTCCATTCTATATATGGTGTTGGACTATTATTTTTATTTGTTACTTTATTTATTCATTAATTAAATTGACCCACAAACCAATAAACACAATACCTTTGGACAAGAAGTCCAACGCACTATCCATTGCGCTACGGAGACACATCAAGCGATTTTCCTTTTTATTATGTATATTGTTGTGCTATTAATTTTGTTACTATTTATTCATGAATTATATTTAATTAACAAATTAATATTTGAAAAAACCGTATTAATATCAATTACCATCCACTACCACTTTAAAAATGTTCATTTGAACTTGTGTGGATGAATAAAATTTATTTTATTAACGACTGAAAATTTGAACAAGATATATACCTATATATAAACATATATATAGCTAGAGTGCGAATTAATAGTAGGAAATCAAAAAGAAAGATATATTTTCAAAACATTCTCAGTGTACAAAAATTAATTCTATAATAATATTGCATATATATAGCTATGACTGTTATACACATCTTGAAAAATAAATGTTGAAAAAGTCTTGTTGTTTTCAGTGTTACTATCAATTGGAATAATACCCGGTGATTAATCGTTAAAATTTATCTACTCTGACACATTTATAAATATGAATAAATCTCCTCCTAAATTATATATTTTAAAACAGTATGCACTGTACAGAAGTTTTCGCTATATATTGGCATAATATCATTATTAGAGAAGCATTTTTCTTAATAATAATTTTTATTTGTAAGTATTTTATTTTTTTATTATTTTTTGCCAAAAAATAGCATTTGATTTTGAATTGTAATACTCTTTTTGAATAGTTTTATATGTATATTCTAAATATTTAAGTTACACTAAATATCTCAGAATAATTATCCATTTATGCGCCTTTGAAAAATCAGGATTCCGAACGTAGTTACCTTAAATGGATCTGATTTTTCATTTTGTATATTTGTGAATTCGAATAGAAATTGGACTGCTTCTACAGTATTAATCAAGTGTTCAAAAATTATAAAATTCAAGATATACAAACCGTTGGAAATATTATTTCGGTTTCAGTGCAAATATTTTCAAAAATATTACTCATTTGAATTCGTTGCTGTGGTTCACTTACCTCATTCATAAATTTGTACAGAAAAACTGTAAAACCACATAATTTTTTCTCAAATCAAAAATTAAATTAAATTATCCTTTCCTTTTCTCAATTACAATAATTATTTTTGATAGATACATATCTCGAGTTTATAAGAATTTAAATGTGCGGTGTTTTCTTTAGTATTTTGTTTGACTTTTGACCTTTAAATCATCAATTTACGTCACGCTTGACGTCATAATACCAAATCCGTTGCTCCCACTGATTTAACTATTCGTCGCTTCCTGCTTTAAATACCTAATTTTAAGCTACAGATAACGTATGCTGTAGAAAAATTAATAATTTATTGGATACCCTTCTGAGCTGAAAAATGGTATTATTTAAATATACAAGAATACATTTTCAATTCTTTAAAGTAAAACATTCTATATGGAGCAATTTTTCAGAATTATCTTCTGTATTGATGTTTTATTTTTAGATATAGAGTACAACATAATAAGCATAACAGTTATTTTGAAAGATATTTAGTATGCAAATTAGTATGGAAATATATGCATATTTTGACAATATTTGAAAAGCAAAATGGGAAAAATGTGCTTTGTATTATTGGAATAAAAAATATTGAAAATTTAATTATCTGAATAAAAGTATTCAGATAAGAAATAATGGATATTGATATTCGATTTTATAAACAAGTGGAAAAAGCGCATCTATGAGTTAAGCCCCAAAATATATTTTAATAATTGTAATGTCTGGAGCTAATTTTATTTTTAGTTATAGTTGAAAAATGCAAAGTTGTGGAAGATGCTTTGATTTAAAATCTATTTACAAATGTACATTTGATTTTCATAATGACAACTTTTTCTTTAGTAACTATTTTAAATCTATGAAAAATAATATTTAGCCTAAATAAGGCATATGCCTCACGCATATATTTATGTCAAAGTAAGTTTTTAAAATGTTTATTGATAAGATTCGGTACATCAAGCTATATTTATTTTTTAAAATATTTTTTGTATGTTATAACTAAAGTCACAAAATACATTCTTGATAAAAAATATATATATAATACTGCTAACAGAAAGTGAAAACAGATATTATGTATGACTTTTTCCGCATGAGTTGTAATGCACATTTTTCCAAGAATCCTGACCATTAATACATACATAAATAATAATTTAGTCTTTTGCCTCATGGATGTGATGGAATTTCATGAAACATTACAAATATATATAGTGTCATCTAAGAAATGAGATCTCCAAATGAAAAGAAACAAAGCCATATTTATTTCTATTTTATGATGATATTGATAAGAAGTATGTTAGCCATAAGCATGACTGCATTATTTAATCTTATATGTACTGAATCACATAATGTTTAAATGTTTTGCGGAGATATATCTCTTCAAGCTAATTCAGCTTATGTAGGCAATTTGATTTATGTTTGTTCTGAGTGGATATGTGAATTTAAACGCCTAATGTGATTAAATCTTAAATTTGATTTATTGGAGATAATTGTGCAGAGCTTTTCAAACCATTCTAGGGTTGTAAACTTTGAAAAGTCTGTATTCTCGTCGCTGCAATGTGATGGCGGATATTAACCTGTTGGAAGAAACATTCTGGATGACAGTAGGTTGTTCCAACATATTCACTTACTGGTGAGCATTGCCATTTTAAACTACGAACAGCCTTGTTTCTGTATAACTAATTATTCTCCCCTAAACGATGTATTCATATAGTGTGCCAATATCATTGCAGAAGGGTCACCAGTGTTCCTGTCCCGTTTCCGTTAACATAGATAGTGACGATTAGAAATGTGCCTCAAACAGAGTCAACATTCATCGCTGAACACAATTATGCGTCAATCATCTCTCCAATACTGTCTAGCATTACATCTAGTTAGCCTTTGTTGACAGGGAATTTGGTTCAACGGCATGCAGCACAGGGGATCCGAGAATTCCGCTAAACGACCCCCCCCCCGCCACTCCTTCTCCCCAGCTTATTTCAACTATTCGTGAGGTAACACTGTTCGTGAAGGTTGTTCGGATCTGTTATACACTTTCTAATCTATTATAAACTGTTTGTACAATGGATGGTGTTTTTCATGTTGAAATGTCTTTTTTTTTGTAAATCTATAACATAAATGGGAGTCTTGGAACTTTTTCGATTCCGTTTTATTAAACTAATCTTTCCACTGTTATGACAATACTAGTTTTAGAGATTTTACAGTATATACCTATCATTTCCGACATACAGTTATCCGACCCTTCTCAATATCAGATACAATGGCATATGGAAGTTATCTTTGAACTGGCGTACTCAGTGATAAAAAAAAATCCGTGGAATAATAAAATCCCGTATTATATAGTATATTTAAAACTTCTTAATTAAACAACATGTCTACATTTTTATATAATACACAAAGTTTTTTATTTTATAAAATATTACATCATTTTAAGCAAAGTTATGATCACACAATAACTTTTATATGGTGATAATTTGCGCCAAATTTTATTCATTTTTTCCTTGTGGGTGTTAAAAAAAACTCAGGTTTTTCTTTTAAACATTGCACTTTCAATTTGTACTATAATAATTATATTTAATCATATGTAATAATTTTACTTTTCTATGCACTATTTATACAATAAGTAGTTGATTTAATACAATTATAATAATGTAAAATGAAGAAAACATTATTTATATACGCATGAAGAGTTTGGAATACTTTCAAAACGTCTCTTATTTTACATTTTACTTCCTAAAACTTTTTCACGAAATAAGATGCCCATTTTCTTTCACAATGCATTCATTGCTTTATTCATTTTCCCATTTCCACAAACATTTAAACACCTAAAAAATACTCCCATTTCAACTCCCACAAACACTCTAAATTCTGTTCAGACGTAAGCAGAAAAAGAAATTTTGCTTCCATTGAAGAAATTCCCAGACCAACAGATAATGAAACGAGACGTTTTATAACTCCCCAGTCACTTCCCCGTTAGTAAAATGTATTACCACCTTCTCTATATTCAAGAAACTAGCGTGACTTCCAAAGAACGTGCTTCAATAAGTCTTGTTTGCACTTCGCATGAGTTGGCGCGAAATCTAAGCTCTAAGGTAAAAGAGTATGCAGGTTTCTCACATTTCTGAACCAATTAGGAAGATAGTCTGGTGTATAATAACAACATCAACTTCAACTTTTAAAGTTTTCCGAAGAAGCACGCAAAGATCTGTTTGTTGACTTTAATGGAACTAAAGACTCTGTATGCACACGAAGAATTGGACTGTTATTCCTTCATGTTTGAGTTGATATCCTTTTCCTTTTAGTCGTTGCAAAGAAGAGAGGTTGCTTGTACAAATTTGTTTTTGTGTACATACAATGCAACAAATTATGCTTAGGAGAAAGCACATTTGAAAAGAATTATATAAATATGCTAAGAGAATGATGATATTTTTCTTTTCTCGGTATTATTGTTCGTTAGAAGATGTTCAAACAAGCTGCATAAGACTTGTTAAAAGTCACACTAGAGCTGTTTCAAAGTATGTCGTTAGCATGATTAATTAATTTAAGAAATTGAACAATATTTGCAACCGCTTAAATAGTCAGGGTGGCCCAAAAATATTTTTAAAAAAGTACATTTTTATTGCATATAACCACGCATATTACTTAAAGGAAAACAAAAATGACAGAATTCTATTTAATTTTCAATTTTAAAGTTTTCAAATTATATTTATTTAAGGTATCTGACTACGTTCGGAACCGTGATTTTAAAAAATCACATAAATGGACAGATTTCGTGATATTTGGTGTCACTTAGATTAGACTACATGTATAGACATTTTGACAAAAAAAAAATATTTAAATACAATATTTTGGCAAAAAATTAACTTAAGAATAATCTTTTTTTAAAAAATGTTCTCCCTTTCGGAAAAATGCTTCTTTTATAATAATATTTTTCATTTATATAGTTCAGATCTTCTTTACAAAGGCATTGCTCCCCTCTGTTGTCGTAAAACATGGATAAACCCACTTCTAAGTTATATATTTCAAAAATTCTAGTTGAGCCTCTGTACAGAGGTCTGAGCTATATACATGCAAAATGTTATTATAATAGAAGCATTTTAACAAAAGGAGAACATTTTGAAAAAAAAAATATTCTAAGTTAATTTTTTACCAAAATGTTGTATTTAAGTATTTTTTTGTCAAAATGTCCTTAAAGTAATTGTATACATGTATTCAAATCTAAATGCCACTAAATATCATGGAAATTATCATTTATTCGTTTTTGCAAAATCACGGTTCCGAACGCAGTCGGAGAACTTAATAATTGTGGAACACTAAACCCTCTAAATGTTTACCTTTATAAGTAAATGCTGCATGTTATGAAAAATGATTCATATATCCCAAAAAATTCCTCTCATACTTGTTGACAAAAAAATTTCATGTGTGAACACCTTTTTTCTATTTGCTTATGATTTTGTGGGTGTGTGTATGTGTGTGTGTGTGCAAATATATGTGCAGAAGCAATTTGAAGCATGGTGTAATACTAAGTTTTACTTTGCCATGAGATCAAAGATAAAATCGGTTTTTTTGATTACCAAGTTAATTCTTTTCAAGCAACAAATTGTCAAGCAACTCTGTCAATCCCTGTTCTTTATCGAATATTTTCAAGAATCTAAATTCCTACCTTGAATGAAAAATTCCCAACACCACAAAGACAAAGAAAATCCCGATAGAGAAGTATTTACCTACTATGGACGAACTGCATCTCTTGAAAACACTAGCACTAATAATCACAAACCAGTTGTGAGCAGGTTTTTAAAACCTTGCACGGTGTATGGGCAAACTAGTAACGTCAATGCTTCTCAAACTTTCAATATTTGCCACGAGTTAGTGACTATGACTTGTATACTACAACTGCAACATTTTAACAAAGGCAATTATTGGCAGGTAACACAAAAAGATAAAACAACGTTTTTTTCTGCGAAAAAACATTTTATAAAGAAACTATATGCATCAAACAAAACGTGAATATATTATATGTTTTTCTATTTATTAAATAATACCACAAGAATTAATTTGCAAGCACAGCAGTTACAAATATTATAATGCTACAATTCTAAAAGATAACAGTATTCACCAACCAATCCAATATTCATCGCACCCCCTCCATATAATAGCATTGTATTGAATTCAATAGTAAAATACTTTGACATTAAAGCTACAGTACGATTTTAAACTCTTAAGTGCCACAGGCGTATATAAACATGTCGTTCAGCAAATGCGTTAATTGCCCCGGTCGTATATATACGTCTTCCGAAGTACGATGTTCTATGCGAATTGCTATCCACAAACTTATTTATAAGTGTAGAATATGAGGGCAAATATGTATTTTATTTTTTATTATGTCATACAATATTTTGTTTGCTTACTTTAAGTAAATTATTTTTTTTAAAAAAATACTCTTTCGTTTTTGACTTTTCAACATGCCCGCAATCTCTCCTCCCCTCGTAGGTTAATCACGCCTCCCTAAGGGAGCGTGCTCCACAGTTTGAGAAACGCTGAGTTACGGGGTTAATAGTTATTTTCTAAGACAAAAGCCCAAACACTCGACCATCAAATTGAAACGTTTTTCCCTACATTTTTCAGATCACTGTACTTCCAAATATTCCAAATAAATTATTTTATTATATTTAAAAATATATATATGGGCAGTTTTAAGTGTACTGAAGGGTGAAAATGATTGTATTCGCTTTAAAGAAATTACAGTAAATGTTTTTTTTATTTGATATATATATATATATAAGTTACAATTACATTTTACAAAAAAAAATTTTCCCAATACATTTCTTAATTTTTTAGAAAACACCAAATTCTTGAATTTCTTGAAATGTTTATAAACTTTCTACATTTTGTAAGGAATGATAGCTTATATTGATTTAAACTAAAAAACAGATATATACAAGCTGTACCGGATATATAATTCTACCACAGTCTCTAATCATTCCAATCTATTAAATTTTATGTAATTGCTCTTAGGCTCTAGTGTGAGATTCATAAAGATTTTTATCTTTTTTATAACATGAAAATATAGAGCACGTTTTTCTTTCAACTTGTAAATTCTGTATTGAAGTACACAAACGCATAAACAGATTAAACGCGTTAAACGTTTAATTGATTAAAACGCGTTAGATAGTATTTAAATGCATTAATCAGTTCATAATGCACTTAATGTGCTCGTGATAGTCAAAAAAATGACGGGTGTTGTTCCGTTCAAAACATTTGGAGTTGTGATACTGCTAAAGGTCACCTTTGCCGATGTATGCTAAATTTCTTAAACCATTATCTAAATACATTGTTAAAGTGTTAAGACTTATACTACTAAAATCTCATTTAATAGAGATCAAAATGAAATTTTAAATCTACTCTGAACATGTAATGAATTTTAAATTACTCTTACAAATATTCATGGACATGTGGCTTCTATGGGATACACTTCTTTTAATGGCAATTTCTTTTTCATAATTGAAAAATGAAAGCAACACTTAAGATTACCATCGGTAATCCTATAGATAATAGAATTATTTTCTGCATTTGTCATTGCTCATTCAAGAGTTAACATTTGACTTATGTGCAACATACTGCTCGTAAATCAAATATAAATGAGAACACCAACTATCCAAATTTCTGAGCAAATATCCTCGGTACATAACGATGAATGTGGAAACCATGTGACCTTAATTTAATATATAATATGCATACCAACATAGCTTTAATCTCCAGGCATATATTAGAGATATTAGTGTACGTATTTGAATTAAATATATTCGAATGAAATATATTTCAAGTCTTGATAAACTTTAAAACCTTAATGATATTAACCAAAAGTATTTTACATGTAGTTATCGAAAGGTATTTGGCTTTCTTTCATCTTACTTAAATATATATATATATATATATTTAAAATGCTTTAAATTACATTATATAAATATCATCTACTTATTAAAGAGTATATTTTGTTTCATTTTTATTACATCACTCAAGATTTAATTACTACGCAACAGTTTGGATTTTATTAAGGATATAAGCAATGCTTTTTTGCTAATACAGTGAAGCTATACGTACTTTCAGCTTTAATTCTAAATTTATCATCTTTATTAAGATTTAGCTACTTTCTGATGATATTTTCTTTGAAATCAGCTTGATTATCATCATTAATTTAAAAGCTATTTAAGCTTATAATTCATTTGCATAAATATTATTTTATTCTTTTATGTTACTTCAATTTCTTCCGTAAAGTTTACGTTAATTCTATGAATATTTTTCAGAGTTATAGTTTCATATGTTATATTAATTGCAAACTTGTGAAAAGAATCAAGAAGAAATCGATATATTTGAATGAATTACTTCTAAATATTCCGAGACATCATTGATACCACTTTTTTTATTTTAGATCACAGCAACTAAGACAAACTAACTTTCTAAGCTCTTCCTGAGTTTTTATTAAGCTTCAAATCTATAAATATTTTACCGTTTTTATGGAAAAATATTCTTTCCGCCTAAGGCTAAAATAGATTTTTAATTCACCTCTTAACCGAAGGTTTTAGAAATGATCAAATGAAAAAAAGAAAGAATTATTTAAGCTTTTACTCCGTCTTGTGTGATTATAATTCCTTGTGAATCCTGAAATTGTGTAAATTGTTTGGAATATGAGAATAACTATAGCATTAAATGCTATCGAACTTTTGAAATAATAATATTTTTTTTGTTTTACACAATAATTACATATTTCATATAGATTTTGATAACAAAATAATTATTAAAAAATTAAACCTTTCCGAATAACTTCTTAATCAGATGGTTGTATGTTAAAATTAAAGAAGTAAATTCGGGAGTGAGTGTTCAATGAAATATTCTTTTGTGAAACAATCACATATTAATTTAAGTCAATTTACACAAATAAAATTCATATCATTTACAAAAATATTGGGCAAAGAACACGGATGGTATTTTCATAGCAAGAACATTCTCTCTTCATCTGACCTCTTCTGAAGATAATTGGTTTCTAGAGGGCACTTTTGCTGTTTGGTACAGTTAGTTATAGTTAATATAAGTGCGGTTGCACTTACAAATATTTTACTTTCAAAAGGAAGCGATAACCTTTTCTAAAGGATAGAACCATATTTTTTAAATACTTAAGCGTGAAAATTCTTTTTATATGTCTAATGCTTAAGTTATTTGAATTTTTGATAGTATCTGTTAAAATTAAAAAGGTGTTTATTAAATTTCTTGAAGAAGTAGCTATATTTTCATATTATGATGAAAAATACTTACACAAATACTTGCTCTACTTTCTACTATGAAGGCAAACATTGAATTTGTACTCTTTTTTTTAAGACTTAACCTTACTTTACTTTCACAAAACGAAGGTAAACTGACTCATACTCCGCATTTCGTTCTTTATATGAAAGGAGTATTTACTTTTGACTGTCCCATTCATTCAAAGGAGCCCGAAGGAAGAAAAAGTAAGAATAATTTCTAGCCAAACGTTGACTCCCAATTCGTTTTTATTGAAGAATCATCAACTTAGTCCATTTTTTAAACAGATAAAAAACACAATTGAGTTATATTTTTATTAAAACAATAAATAAAATGGCTAGAGATGAAGCCTAATGATAATATTTTGGAGAAAAAAAATTAAATAACTTCTTTTATACAAATGACATAAATATTACAATTAACCATTTTTCTTTTTAAATACAATATTTAAACATTTTGTCTTCCTTTAAGTATCTTAACTCTGAGTGAATAATACTAAGGTAGAAAGTTGGATAACTTCCTCACAAAAAATGAAAGGTATATTTTCTTTTATTGAATAAAAATACAGTGTCAAAACTTTCTTAAAAGCATCCTTTCCGAATTTTTTCTTTTATATGTTGGTATAACGGAAGATTTTCGTGAATCGCTTGTAGAAAACTGATTCATACTTTTGCTCATAGAAGAAATTATGGAAATTCCGTATTACACTTAAAGATTTCACTATACTTTTTTTTAGATTAAGAAAACAAAATGCTTTTTAAACTTTAAATAGAATTTGTATTTCGTATCCTTAGAGTGTCTTTAGTTGCTAAAAAGGGTGTTTGAAAAAGGTTTTTAGTGTTTGGATGACAAAAAACTCTTGTAAAAAAATAAAAATAATGAACATTGTACAACGAAGTGGCATGGCGCTTTAGGCCCTGGACTTCAATGCAAAAGTAGGATTTACTGGTCTAACATCTGTTGTCAAATATCGATACAAACAGTAACACAAGACGGCTATATGTGCGAGGATGACAATCTCAAAAACATATGCACACGGCTACCTACTTAGATCTAAAACACAGAAAAATATCTAAAAACGAAATAATGTATATTTTTCATTATTGCTAGTTGGCACATAGTTACAAATTTCCAGTTCTTTTAAAGAAAATGACATGAAATAACATTTGAGGATTAACTTTTTTGGATATGATATTACTGAAGTTGAGTAAAAGACGAGGAGAGAAACCCTCCTTGAACAAGGTGTCATAGGCCCAGGACCAGTTGCCCCATACGTTAAAACAGAGATGGCCAAATTGCAACAACAAAATTCCATAATTGTTTCAATTTAACAGGCTTCTTCTGTTTATATAGATACATAAAAGTGGCCAGTATTAAATTGCAGTGACATCTCGCAGTATCACGCTTAATATTTGTAACTTATTTTTAACTTACCCCTACGAATCGTTATTTTCGAAAACGAAATTTATCAAACATAAATGGTGCTCAAACTTATCGCACAAAAGCCTATAATATTAACTACGATGTGAAAATAATCGCATTGAGATCGACTTGCAGGAATATTATTTAGAAACAAATATCTCATTATTTAAATGAACTGAACATCCTTTGAATATTACATTAAAATTATTAGAGCATCTATGTTTGCATACATGGAAACTAATGAAAACAATAATAATAGTTCATTCTGTTTTAAATTTGCACTCCAATAAATATTTGTAATTGGTCCAAATTTACACTGGTGTGCAAAACTTAAGCAACAGGTGGGTTTATTGTCATAACTTCACGAAACATCATCTGAGAGACATGAAATTCAGAAATGAGGGAGAGTATTATGTACGTAAAGGATGACGAAAGCATCGGCTCTGAAAAAGGAATACAATTCATACGGTATGGAATCAAACAAAAACAAGCTTTATTGAATGCATAGTATCGTTACTCATGATTGACTATCCAACAGTAAGAACAACAAGCAGATGTTCCTTAATATGGTATATGTCCTCCCCTCACTACAATGGTTGCTTCCCACCCCGTCTACGCATACTCAGAACCAGCTTGTGCCACATTTCTTGTGGTAGGAATGCTCATTAAACTACCAGCGTCTGTTTGAGTTGTTTGGTGTTCTCTGGATGATGTAAGCGTGCTGCAATACGTCTGCCCAAAGCATGTCACACATGTTCGATGAGATTTAAATCTGGGGAGTATGCTGGCCAATCTATTCGACGTGGCCGTGTATTGGCATCCACACAAATGAAGTCTGGGCCAATGGCACCTCGGAACAGACGCACATGGGTAAGAAGTACCTCATCACAATAGCTATTTTCGGGTACAGACCCTCTGTCGAGAATGTGGAGCTCAGTTCGCCCGCTCAGCATAATGCATCCCCTGACAGGAACTCCAAAACCACCGTAACGGTGTCTTTCCTTGGTGTTACTGGGATAAAACCGGGGCCCGATCTCTCTCCAAATCAAAACGCGTTGAGAAACACTTCTGGTACTGAACCGTATCTCGTCCATAAAGAGGACACGATTCCATTGGTCAGTTGAACAGTTTTTGTGCTTTCTGCACCACTGTAAAAGGTGGCATCGGTGGTCAACTTTCAACGGGAGGCAGTGTTCAGGACGGTGGGCGAATAGGCCCCCATTGTGAAGGCGTCTGGCCACAGTAAACCACGACACTTGTCGCCCCGTTGCTGTACAGAGTTGCTGAGCAATTACGCTTGCTGTCTTATGTTGGCATCTTTTCGCCTGCAGGTTGACATATTGGTCATCCTTTGCAGTTGTCGGCCTCGAATGGCCACCACCAATCTTTCTAACAGCTGTACCTGTGGATTGGAACGCTTACCAAGCGCGCGAAATGACACTTTTGTTGATTCTCAACTCTGCAGCTACACTGGTGACAGTACGCCCCTCCTCCAGCTTTCAGATCATTCTTCCACGCGTGAAGTTGTCCAGGTGATTTCTTCTAGCCATATTTCACGAACTGACTTTCTGACACTTGCAGTGAATATGTTGAATTGCGTCTTCGTCCTTCATTTTATTCTACTGTTGAGCAGTGCGCGCCGACATCACGCGTTTTACGTACGCTCACGTCGCCTCTGACGTTTCGTTCCTGATATTTGCGTTTTCGTTCGTGTTCACTGTACTGATCTCAAGACCGCCTTTTTCTGCAATTTCACTATTTGCTAAACTTTTACATTGTTGTTAAGTTTCGCACACACCAGTGTAGTATAAATATATGAGCATATACTCGTACTTTTAAATGCAATTAATGAGGTTACATAATATTTTTTCGTGTTCTTGACATTTGTTGACCGAGGCCTGCTTTAAAATGTCCTTGAATGTTGTGTTCAAGTTTAAAATAGATTTTATTAATAATTTTTGTAATACAACACACACACATATACATATATATATATATATATATATATATATATATATATATATAATACAAAACATAAAAATACACAAATAGTTAGAAAGATAACTTAATAGGAAGAAATAAGCACAATTTAAAAACTTTGGCCTTAGGCCAAGATTGCAGGTTTAAACGAGTTTTAGGGCTAGCCAACCTTCACCTGTAGTTTGTCATACTATGTACCAAGAGGAAAGGAAATAATAACATTTGGAGGAATTTAAACATTACAATAAAATCACTAAACTCATAAAATATAATTATAAAATTGTGTATTCAATACATTTAAATTCGATGCCAAACGTAGACAGTAAGACTTACTTCGGGAGTGTATCAACTGATATTTCCGCCAAATAGGGCAGAAGCTAAATTATGATAGATAAATATAAAAGTTTATATATATATACACTGCTGGACAATTGCTAAGGACGGATAACACTATCATGCATAGCAACCACAAAATGAAAGGAAGCAAAATGTGGAAAATTAGAATAAGTGCGGATATTAGTAAGAAGAAGTATGAGTATGCATTTTTTTTTTTTTTTCATGTCTGTCCATCACGTGATAGCGTTCATCGCGTGTGGACAGTTGTTGTTTCAAGTCAAAGTTTTACAGGAAAGATTTAATAGACGAACTTAAAATTTTTGGCACGTCTTCCCGACATCACATAGATGATTTTATGCGTGGCCGAATTATTGGAAAGATCGAAAAAGGGCGAAAAATAACAGATGTTGCCAGGGGAGTTCGACATCGCTCCCAGCGATGTTTCACGGCTGTGGAAGTCATTTAAAACTACTGGAATGTGTAGTAGACGGCACAGGGCAGGTCGTTTTAGAAGTACGACGCCTGCAGAAGAGAGATATATCGTCCTATCAGCAAAACGGAACAGGCGCACCACAGCTCAGCAGGTGGCAAATCAGTTTCTTGCTGCCTCAGGAAAGCAGATCTCCCGAAAAACTGTTGCCAGACGTTTGAGGGAAGGAGGACTATACGCACGCAGACCTGTTGTGTGTGTCCCGTTGACCAGACAGCACCATACTGCCCGTTTGCAATGGTGTCGTGAGCATCACAATTGGACTGAACAGGACTGGGAATGCGTACTATTCTCAGATGAGAGTAGGTTCAGTCTGTCATCGGATTGTAGACGCCAACTGATTTGGCGCGAGAGTGGTACTGCTTATCGTCCAGAAAATATCCAGGAAAAGGACCGATATCCGACATGCGGTATCATGGTGTGGGCCGGCATCATGATCAATGGCCGCACGCGCCTACATGTGGTTGCGAATGGGACTACGACGGGCCAACGATACATTGATGAAGTTCTACTTCCTCATGTTCGTCTTTTCCGTGGTGCTGTCGGTGATAAATTTGTTTTTATGGACGACAACGCAACATATCATCGAACACTCGCTGTTCAGGATTGTCTAGACAGCGAGGGTATTCAACGTCTCGTATGGCCAGCGCGTTCTCCAGATCTAAACCCCATTGAAAATGTGTGGGATGCTTTGGGAAGGCAAGTTGCTGGTCGAAACTATCCTCCGACAAACAAGAACACCCTCGTCCGTGCACTCATAGAGGAATGGGATAAATTGCCTCAACAGCTGTTGGATAATGTTGTGCAAAGTATGGTACGACGTGTGGAATGTTGCATCACACTCCACGGTGGACATATCCCGTACTGATACCTTTCTTTAAGGTGCCTGCTGACTTTTAGATGCATTGTTCCATTTCTCCGTACGCAGATCAAATGAACATTTTTTTTCTTTCAGATGTTTCACAGCTTTTGTACTTTCCAGAACAATAAATATTCTTTATTCTAATGTCTGAACAGTGTGGCAACTATATTTCATCCTACTAGGCCTCATGTCTCACTTAATGTTATGCTACATAACAATTTGTGATCCGTCCTTAGCAATTGTCCAGCAGTATATATATATATATATGCATTTACTTATAAAAATCATAAATATATATTGATATAAATATTAGTGTAAAATATAAATGAATCCTAGAAATATTTAAATATTATTGAATTATTGAACATGTGACGGCATCTACATATATGAAGGAAATTTATATAATATGTCAAAAACAAAAAATAATAGATAATGAACATAACAAGAAATAACGTAAAAAAATATAAAGCTAATCATGGAGATAGAATTGATAGAAAAATACAAAAAAGGAGCTACGCAAGAGAACCTAGCGCGAGCCAGAAAGCAATTTTGGACTTAGGACCGAATAAGTGGGGTTAAAGTAGTTTGAAGGCGCCAACTTTCCCCAATTGCAACTCGGTAGGGAAAAACAAGTAAAATAAACAAAAATTTTCAGTATTTAAAAACTCAACGAAAGTATGAATAAAACGCTGACTACTATTCTGCAACAAATTCTCCCAAAATCTAATGGCAGAAAAATCCGAAAACAATTACGTAAGAAAAGTATTTTTCAAAAAAGAATTTAACATAATTTGTTTACTCACAGAGCTTTTTTCAAGAGAATTAAGAGTCTTGAAATTAATGCGAAGAAATTATTCATCAAGTTTAAAAACCTGAATATACATAAACTTATCTTTTGAACTATCTTTTTTCAAATTAGCCAGCAAAGATAGATTCCAAAAGATAGCAATCAAATTTAGTAGGATATGAATTGGTTGATTGTCAAAAATGTAAATTGTAATTTGGTTGGTTGTCAAAAATGTGTAAGACGTTCAAAATGTGTGGAAAAGATGTAAACTGTGATAAGTGTTATGATGTAGTCTTTACAGCAAGACCACTAACATGCTGACTTTGAAATTCTATTGTTGTGGGGTGGGTTTGGAATTAGAAGTAGCATGACGATCAATGTATTTTTGATGAATATAAGTTCTTAAGAAGTTAAAAGGGTATTCATGATCTAAACAACATTGAAATTTTTTTTGATATTATTGAATTTATTTATTTTGTGGGTAGTTAAGCTATCATTTCTAATTAAAAAAATTCAAAATAATATTTCTGTAAATTGATAAATTAAAATTACTATTTCATACAGGAATTTTAATTGCATTGGACTTAAAAGAATCTCTTGGATCAAAAGCCTTACTGACTAAATTATTTTTAATAAGATGCAAGTCTAAATCCAAGAAATCTACCATATTAGAGTTAAAGTTGGTTTTAAGGAGATTGAGATAGTCAAGGTAGAATGTAATATTTGGTTTGTAATCACTACGTTTGCCAAAAATTATTAGATCATCTATGTAACGATAAATCAAGTAAGAATCATTTACAATATGATCAATTTAAAAAAAAATAAATATAGGTTCGCTAAACAATTACTAGCAGGACCACCCTGATGAAATCATTTGATCTGTTTATAAAGATTCTGATCAAAAATGCAATGAAATTTTCTTTTAATACGGAGTTAGCAAGTTCATATTTCAAACATCAAATTTTTCTTTTTTCATTGAAATTAACTGTAGAACCTAATCATATCGTCAATATCGATAGAATTAAAAAGGTCCTCGAAGTCAAACCCAATCAAGGGGAAAATTAACATATTCTTAGTAACTCTGGCAATCTCTAAGCTATTTTTAATGTTTGCTGTGTTTTGTAAGTTATCAATTATATTTTGAAGAAGAGACTGTAAGATCTTTCCAGACTTCGTGATATATGTATTGTGCCCATTAGTAATACTGCGGGATTTTATAGGGCTTTTATGAATTTTTTATATGAGTATATAGATCTATGAATAATACGAAATGATTTATCTGTAGAGTAATGAAACCTATTTTGTGAACTGAATCCATTTATTTAAAAATATCAGATTCTAGAAACGCCACTACAATTCCCTTGGTGATTTTACGAGTTTTTCAGTTTTCGTTGTTCAGGACATCGTAGTTTTTAACCGTAAGTTTCAGTTCTAATTCATCTAAATACTCACCAAATAAGACTAACTCTGTCTACTGAACCACAAATAAAATAGAAAGAAACCAGGACCTTGTTTAATGTTGTAATTTAGGGTACTAAATACCTGGTGAAATATTTGATTATAACGATTTACGAAGTCTTAAATTAGTATTCTTATTGGATCTAAGCGCAAATGAACAATTTTATTTTTACTACACACTAAACTTTAAATGCGATCTTGCAGATATTAAGAAATAATTACTTTTAATTTTTTTCAAATTACCTTGAGAGCAATATGCAGTCTTCTACATACTTTATCAGTAACATTTACTTTAAATAGACTACTTTAAGCAAAACAAATAAAGATATATTAATAATGGATGTTAATAAACTCATACAGGTCTATGTTTAGCAATAATCCGTTCTTTATTAGAAAATGCCGAACGAATATTTTCTCCAGAAAAGCTAGTTGTCCGATAATTTTTGCTAATTGTGAAATCACATTCGTGAGTTAAAATGCCTTACTGAATTCCTACAATCAAAGCATTTTGAAAGCACAGGTATTCGATTTTTGCATATTATTATATTATTTTCAGAAGCGTTATGATCCTATAACTTTATTACCCCCCCATAATTTATAACATTAATTTTCTAAATTTTCTCAAGTGTAAATAATACATCACCATCAATAATAAGTAATCTATTAACTATGCAATATATATTTTTAAGGTTTTTTAAAGTTATCCCAAAACAAGTTAAATACTTTTTAAAAATCTCATTGAAAATTTAAGAATTTTAAACTGAAATGGACTATTCAATGTAATAGAATATACATCCAATTCATATTATTAAGGAAGTAGTATAATTTAATATATATAATTATTACATTCAAACAAACAAACGTTAAAACTATTAATATTGCTAAACATATGCTACTAAGAGTTATAGATAGTTAAAATCATAAAAAGTAAATATCGGTGAAACTATCCCGCTAGTTTCATGTAAAAAGAAGCACAAAATATTACAAATTGTTTCAAGTTTTTGACGTGAAAATACATACACATGTCAGAAGCTCTAAATGCAACTCAAGAAAAAGAAAATTTCATCCCAAATCCAGACTGCGAGAACAATTTTCTGCAGCATTAACTTACAATCGTTATTTAAACAAAGAAACATAAAACGCTATAGCGAAATAAAAAAAAAGATGAAAAAGTACTTCAACTTCGATAACGATTCTTTACATATCGTATGCATTTGACTTTAGTTACACTGAAAGGAAGAAAAAAATGGCGAGGTAAAATCGAAGCTTTTTGTCAGAAAAATGATAACAGTGCATACATATTTAGGATTCTCTTTTTATACGAATTTGATTTAACGATGCTAAGAGAAGTTTTTTTTTTAAATAACTTCGGAACACAAACAAATGCTGCAGCCTTCTTTGTTATTTCAACTCGATTGCATATCAGATGTATTATCGTTTATGGCGAAATGCCATAAAAAATATACTAAAATGATTCCCCTAAATTGATAACAAATGATGCTTCAATTTGTGGATAACTGCGTTGGTTCACTTGGATTTTTTTCCCTTCTTTACCTTCAGTTCTATCGTTATGTTATTTATACTATATGCAGATACTTGCCTCATGGCGGGGTTGCAAATTGTTTTCAATACATTCCATTTCCCTGCATAATTAGAATGAATAAAAATAACATTCGGAGAACAATGAGTGGGACGTTCTTTATTGTTAGCAAACTAGGGAAATGAAAGAATAAAATGTATTATTTAGCTGTCGTATTCTGATAAAGGATTGTTTTCAGTGCTCTATAATTAAGAAGAGGATAAGAGAATAGAAAATGAATTGTATGTGTAATATAAATTTTGTGAACTGCAGTTACAGTAACTGAATTGAGAGAACTAATTTTTTGTCATTACTTTTACCATTGAATTAAGAAAAGAAAATTAAGGAAAAATACACAGACAAGAAGACTGGAATAAATACGAAGAGTGCAGGTAAATTATGAGATACGACTTTAAATTGATGTTTTCCTTAAACACCTAAAGGGAAAAGCTAATGAATTATCTGCTTAGAAGTATACCTTTTTTGAAAATTATAGGCTTTAAAATTAAAACAAGGAATGGGCAAGTGAAATTGCTTTGTCTAATTTCTCTTCCTTTTAGGCTTTATAAGTCAAGTGAAAATGAACACGAACACATTGGTCATTACTTATTAATAACCCAGCTTAGATTTGAAAGAAAACCTTACTGAAGAGAGCTTAATGAAATTTTTACATGAAAAGTTTTTGATTTACAAATAAAGTAGGGAACTGAACCACACACATTATTAGAAAATAAACTTTTACGTTTAAAACCTATTGAATAAAACTTTGAAATACACATGCAATATATATATATATATATAATACTAGATTATTTTACTTTAAGCATCCATTCATTTTATTTTACTGTTTGTATTCCATTAATGTAGAGATATATTTAGGACTAATTTTTCAATATACTACTGTTTTTTTCTATTATGTCGAATTTTTTTGCTGTATGGGGAAGATGAATAAATTAAGTTTTGCTAAACCCTAATTCGTTGGCCTATTTCAGCGACAACTTTAGAAATCATAATAGGTATTCATTTTAGTCCAAAGTCTGTTTCAGTATTTTCAATTTTAATAGCACTACCCTTCTGTTTCTTGTATTGTCTGTTTTTATCCAATTTTAGTACGATATTCGTTTGCATCATTTATGTTCTTTATATGTTTCTTAAAATACAACTCTATTCTTCCTTAGCCTTGTAGAAAGTACAATTCCTTCTTTTATTATTTTATATTATACTATATATATACAGGGACAATTTGTTAAATGAATAAACGAGTAATTCACATTATGAATAAAATGTGTGAATTTGTAAAAGACGTGTCCGGATATTTTTTTTGTAAAATTAATTCGGCTTAGTGTGATATATTTCGCACAAGTGAAGAAAAAAAAAGGAAAAATTCGGATTGCGGGCACACAACGAACAAGCAAAAAGAAACGTGAGGGCTTTTGCTAACGGATCTCATAATTTTGAACTTTGACAAAGTGACGTAGACAACACCTGAACTTGCATCTCTGCTGTCCAAAAAAGTATTTTTAGATAGCTACATAAATATGAATTCATCAAAACTGTGGGTATTATTAAAGTATTTTATTATGTTAAATTCCTGAGCATGTATGTACGCCACGGAATCACTCCTCTTGCTTATCTTAACGCTCCCATTTATCTTTGGACCCACTATTGCCTCCTGAAAAGTCCTTGCGCTCACTTGATGATAGTAGGGGGAGGTACCAACTTTTGTATGAAACCTATACCCCAACATAGAGGTTCTTAAACTTTCAGTTACCTCCCTTCTTCTTTATGTATCAGCCTTACATCGCGGACTTCCAAGATTTTGAACAACCCTCCATGACTCTCAAATTATGGCTGAGTGATTTAGAAGTTCCTCAATAATCCAAATACTGTCCCTGCTACTTATACATACTTTTTAATAGCTCTTTTTTTCATGGGGGGTCTGATTTAGTAATCTAGTCTAGTATAGCACATCGTTCAATGTTTCCACGAGGTCCCACATAGTCTGTAAAAGATTGAAATCTTAACATTAAATGAAAGAACTTCCCTAACTTCCTAGAAAAACATCGACTATATTAACGAGGATCCGATGACCAAAATTTAAGAACCGCTGCTCTTGTAAACGTAAATGCGGGCTTGTGCAGTGGCGTCTTAAGATTTTATGAGCCCCTGGTCCTCTATGCAAAAGTAGGCCTTACCTGTGCTTCTTAAAAGCAGACAGTATATAGTATGAATTCTCAAATCCTCGTAGAAACAGTAGTTTTAAACAAATAGATGTGTACGATTCACAATCTCACAAAACTAGGTACAAACCGGCTTAAGCAATTTCAATTAAATGAGTTAAATGATTTTTTATAGTATTAGGCCTAGGCCTAAATATTGACAACAGTCATCACATAACAATACAGTCTTACCACTTTTACCAATTCACATGCAGTTTAAAATTCCTTATTTTTCGGTGAATATACATGAAGATAATATTTGGCCATTAAAATTATCTGGATCATGATCTATTATGACAGAATCGAGAACGAAACGAGGCAACCGCCGAGGGTGAGACTCTGGGACAGGGCCCAGTTGACCCAAGCCTTAAGGTATCCGACTACTCTAAAACCATGATTTTTTTCAAAAATTGGCAAAATTTTTTAGGATTTTATTTTATAGACCATTTTATTAACTTAATAACAATACCAAGTACTTTATTTTCCTCCACTAGAACAAAAAAACAAGCGTTTTAGTAAAAGCAAATGCCATAACTTTACGCAAGATGTCAAACTTTGAAATGCGTTCTACGCGAAACGTGTTTTTTTCGAAAACTCAAACGGGGACCGCGATTGCTCAAAAAAGTTTTGAAAATAATTAGCTGAAATTTTTTGCTTATGTTCTGCATAACAGTAGAAGTGTTTTGATCATCAGATTTATCAATAACTGTTTTATTTCAAAATTTGCAGCTCTTTATGTGAATATAGTCAATGTTTTTTTAAGCAATTTCGTATAATGACTTAGATAAAGTGCTCTAGTTTTTGTAAAAATTAAAATATTTCTTATCGTGAAGATCACTTCAAACAGGAATAACAAAGTAACACATCAAAATTGAAAAATTGAGAATTTGTTCATAAAATCTTTGTAGAGAGCGGGCCCCGTTTATGTAATTTTTCGTACATTTTTACTAGTTTTTTCCCATTTTAATAATAATAATTTTTTTTTCTTTTACCAATTTTAGGATTTTTTCCTTAAAATATACTATATAAATATAAAAATCACAAAAAGATCTCCATATTTCCTTTTTTTCAAAAAAAAGTTGTCGCAAGTAGTCGGATACCTTAAGACATCCCTGGGCTTATGTAAAGTATAAATTCACAAAATAATTCAGAAATGCTAGATCTTCTGAAACGGATAAAAATCTTTATGATTAATGACTATGAGATAAAATGTTTATTTGTTTTCTCTATGAAGTGTTACTTTCTAATGATGAATGCCGAACAACACATAGTTACTTTCTATACAATAAAGAAATTATCTCAAATATTCTTACTCCTATATAAAATAAAGAAATATCACCATCCTTTCATAATTCCTTTCCAAACAAAACTCCTATAAATATTTTTATCCGTTTAAAATTACACAAGCAGATGCGATCACATTTCAAGCAGCTGAATGGTTCATTGATTTCCAATTCTTCGCACTTGACCCTTAAAAAGTAAGAGTTTTCCTAATTCATTTAAAACAACGAACACATTTCTCTGACACGATGCTATCCACCAAAAGCTGGAATTCATTCAAGTTAAATGAAAAACTTTTTTTTGTATCGCAACAAATGCGTCATAAACATCAAATGAAGGCATTACCACATACCTCTTTACGGTTACATTATCGTTAAGCCTAACATGTTGCACATAAACCTGATGTATAGCACAGTTAATGTTCCAGTTACCAGAGTCGTTTTTATCATGGTTGGATGAGATTAAAGGCTGGTCATTTTTTATTCCGCCGTTCCCTATTTTGAACGAAAATAGAGTGATAAGTTTTAACTGTTGAGGGTAGTGACTTTATGGGCTTTAGATTCATATCGTATGGGCTCACAGACTCGCTTTTTTCTGAATGATTTTCTGATATATGTTTACTTCATGTTTATCAAAAAAAAATGTTAATAGCAAATAAAGGTAAATTTTAAAATGCAGTAGGTACTGTAAGGTTTTACTCTACGTCTTGACATTATCAATAGTTGATAAATAATTGATTATAACACACAATTTATAAAATGCAATGATTTTTATATATAAAAGACTTTGTATACTTATAAATACATTTCAGTTAGTAACTTTTGAACTACAAAATTTTATTTTAATAAAAATTGTTTAAACTGTGTGAATAAAAACTTTTAATAAATATTGAATTTATCTCTGAGTTAATTATTATATGAATAGCTAGAGTACTCATACTGAACAGAAAATTTCCATGCCATTATTTTGCTTTAACACTTGAAATCGTAAACGTGTTGCTAACAATACCTTAAATTGCATTACTTTTATATATAAGTAAAATAACTTGTTAAAAATATTTTTTTAATTTAAATTAGAATGTTTTGTACTCTTTAAATCTAATGTTTTTGTAAAATTAGTTTAAGGCGACTGCCTACCTTCGCACCCAAATTTTTTTTTTATATAAAAACAAATTTTTGAAGCAAATTGTGTGTTTTTCGGAAGAAAAATAAAAAAAAAATTAATAGCAAAAAATGTTTTAAATAAATATTGTACTTTTAGAAAATTGGTTGTTTTCAAGGAAATTTAACCAAATTTTTACTAAAACGGGTAACACTGTATAAAAATTTTAATACAATTATCATAATTTTCTTTATACACTGCATACGTATTATAGTAGTTATCAAAATGAACCAAAATTTAAGAAAAATATTAGAATACAAAAATTTACAGACAATACTACATAATAATATGAAAATTTTGGTATTTTTTAAATTTTGTCTTTGTAAAAACTACCCTAAATTAAAAAAAAAATATTTAAGCTACAACAAAACGTATGGTTCACTTTGCGAAAAATAGTATAATAAGCAATTAAACATTCCCACAAAATTTTAAAACGTTATCTGGTTTGGTTCTGAAGATATCATGTATCTGGTAAAGAGTTTCTTTCGAAAACATAATTTTGAGAAAAACTCATTTAAAGTTTTATCTTACTGCCCTTTTGCATAGAGGGATGTTTTTTTTTAAAAAAAAATACTATAACTTTATTTTTATTTCGCTTAAAGGAAAAAGAAAATCTGTCTTGGAAAGAAAAATGTTCAAACTATAAGATTTTAAAATTAAAAAAAATGCCTTATGTAGACGAATACGACATTTTCAAAGTAGAAAGGCTTCTTCATGGCGAAATTATTTAGAAAATAATTCCAAATTTTAAAGTGATACATCTAATTTTTTTATTAAAGTAGTCACGCTTTTATCAATTTTGTTACATTTTCCCAAATGTTTCATCAGCTTGGGGTCAATCTTGTTGCATTTTAATAATGATTTCTGCACTCGTACCACTGAAGTCCCGCCTTGTAGAAAGGTTGATGCACCTTAAAAATGCCAATACACAAAGATCTCACTTCGGTATGGTGTGTAAGTTTAAGGAGTAAGGTGTCTGCTCATGAGTCATTCTCATGTCTTACCCGGTGATTCTAATTACGAGGTACGTTGTCAGTTTTGCTTCAACGTATAAAGTAAATCAAAACAAAATCAAATCAAAGGAAGGCTCGTTAAATCAGTTGAAGCTGAAATTTCTAACGTTTATATTGTGCGGATGTTTGGAGAGGGAACTTTAGTCCAGGTATTAACCCTGGGTCCCTCAACCATAGCTAAAATTTACTAAGTCTGTCTGAATAACCCTCGAATGTTTTCTAAAATCAACGTTAATAAACATTCAATCAATTCAAACATTTTAAAATGTTGTTTCAATTAAAATTATAAAAATAATACTATAAAATGAATTATTCAGCATTTTGAGTGTGAAATCTATGACAAACTTACATTACATGATTATTATTGCATTACAGATACTTTACATTGCACTTTACATAAATGAATTGCATTAGTATAATTGTCTTACAAAAACATAACAGCAAATAATTGGGTTTGTGTAGAACTCTTTGACATACATAGCGTCTTAAGGTTTCCGACAACGTTCGGAACCGTGATTTTGAAAAAGTGTATAAATGGATAATATTCATTATATATAATGTCACTTAGATTAGAAAATGTATATAAAATTGTTTTAAGAATATTATTAAAATAAAAAATTATTTAAGTACAATATTTTGACAAAAAATGAACATAGAATGACAAATTTTCAAAAACTTTTCCTTTTATGAAAAATTCTTCTATTATAATAATTTCTTGCCTGTATATAGCTCAGACTTTTCTACAGAGGCTTAACTAGAATTTTTGAATTATATAAATTAGAAGTGGGTTTATCCATGTTTTACGACAACAGAGGGGATAATTTTTTTAAAAAAAAAAAAACACCGATAATTATTTCAATTGGTTGTAACTGTGAAAATATTGCGAATTTTTCAAAACTCATAGTTGAGCTTCTGTACATAGGTTTGAGATACATACAGGCAAAATATTATTATAATAGAAGCATTTTTTCCAAAAGGAGAACTTTTGAAAAAAAAGGTTATTCTAAGTTAATTTTTTGCCGAAATATTGCATTTAAATAATTTGTTTTGTCAAAATGTCCTTAAAACAATTTTATACATGCATTATAATCTAAGTGACACTAAATACCATGAAAATTATTCATTTATGCGCTTTTTTTCGAACGTAGTCGAATACCTTAAATATCGTTAACAGATAAGAAAGTCAACCCAAAGTAAATATATTTAGTTAACCTTTCAACTGCCGGTTAAAAATTGCGTGATTCGTTCTCCAGTGTTACCGTTTTTAACATAGCCGTGCGTATGTGGTGTATTAAGGGAAAAAGAAAAAGAGAGCTTAAACAAGCAAATATTTTTCTGAAGTAAGTAAATCCTTTGCAAACACTGGCAAGGTAATTTCATTACATTATAAAACTTTCAGAATAGTATTACTGATGCCAGAGCAAATGAAATGCTTGAATTTCAAAAAGACGTATATATACGCCTTGAGGATTTAACACACTGAATAAACAAACGTATATATACGCCAGTTGTACTTAAGGGTTAAATAATATAGACACAAAATGCACCTTTCAATAAAAAATAGTTTTAAAAAAAGTGCTGATTAAATGTTATTCAAGGAGCATACTATCTAAATCTTTTTAATTCTAGTTTTACCACATTCTTAATTGATACATACTCTTTATTGGATAATCTAAACTCATAACATTAAATTTTGCCTATCTATCTCTATCGTATATATGATTATTTAGTCGAACAATAGTCTGTTATCATAACAACGCCTATGACTAGAGCTATTACAGGAAAGAAACGTTTTATTTTATCTATCTGCTTTTGCACCAATATCTTCCTTTGTTTAGCAGACCTTTTTCCCCTTTTTTCTTCAACCACTGAGCTTCATCCCTTATATTCTTTGTGTTATTGATGATGAGGCACCGCAGTCTGCCTATGTTTTGTCAGCTACGAAATCTGATCAACCTCAGCAGTGGCGTTATTAGAAGAAAGCGTATCGATAGACAGTGCAGAATTGTCTTCAATCGATATTTTCTTTCATCGGTCATCGCTGTGTTCGAGATTTCGACTTGAGCTGGATCTTAGATAATCAGTTTCTGGCTGTGGTTCTATTTATTTTGGGAAAATTGGTTGCTCCTGTTAGAGCGTCAAATATGCGAGGAAAAGTGTAGGTGTGGAGCATCAGAGATAGCACAGAGTTCTAAGAGATTTTTGTTGTATTTTTTTTATTGCTGTTGTTGTAGTCTAGGTTTGAATTGAACAAAAAAGTATTTTTATGGTAATACTGTTCCAATTCAGTCAGAAAGAAGCGAAGGAAAAATTTAAATTGCGAATACTGTTTTTTATAAGAATTGCAGTAGTGAAATATTTGTAACTGCTGTGTTTTCAAATTAATTCTTGTGATATTATTTAATAGAAAAATATACAATGCATTCACTTTTTGTTTGATGCATATAATTTCTTTATCAATTTTTTTCACAGAAAAATAATTGTTTTATCGTTTTGTGTTACTTGCCAATAATTGCCTTTGTTAAAATGTTCTGTTATGGTACGTAAGTCAGGGTCCCTAAAGACCGTCGTGTACAGAAACTGGTGCATTTTAAATCCGTCTATGCATAAAGTTTTCAAGTTCGCATCATGAGAGGATTTGAAAAGTAAAGTACTAACTAAAAAGCCATCCTTATCATTTGACCATAGGACCAAAATTACGAACTCTTTCCCCTATATCTCTCATTCCCAACCGATTGTGAAAATAACAATCCATTAAACAATAAATAAACTTTTAAGGTGTGCCTCATCAATTGCTAACAGTTAAAATAAATACTATATAATTATTACAGGAGTTATATCTCAGATTTATCACATGTGTGTGTGATGCAAACATTTTTTTTTATCAAAATTTAACATTTTTTTTTAATTTCCTTTAAATGTATGCATTTTTTGTCCAGTACCTATTTTAAGGAGTTATACTGAGGAGACATATTCGTAAATGTTTGTTCGCACGTTTTGGAAGTAAAAACTAGTTTGGAAAATTAAATTCAGAAGTAAAACACGTTTCCCTTGTAGTTAACATCGTCTTCCCTTTAATTAGAAAGTATAAGACTTTGAGAATTCATTGCAGCACAGATGCATTTACTATAAGTATATATATATATGTATGTAAAACCATGTATTGAATTGACCTAAATCTAAAATAATAAATGCAATAAATAGAAACCTCAATGCAAAAATAAGATAGTCTCAGTCGTATTACATCATCGTCTTAATCTAAAAAACAGAGATACTAGTTATATATCCTGACTATTTCCTGAATATTGTTAAATAAAAATATAATTATTAAATCAATAAAATAGTAAGCATTTAATGCAAAATGTGAGAATTTGTCTATTTACATACATTTGTCTATTTCTATTTGTTTAAATAGCCCGACCTGCTTTAAAGTAGGGAATAGTAATGTCATAAGCTAAAACATTTTTTCCTGCTCCAGTTTTTTTCAGTTTCTGAACCCTTGTGAAACTGCCAAGAAGGAGTCATTTCCATAAAATATCGCCTCTTTTAAAATTATTTCAACTTTCAGCTCAGAGTATCACAATTCATTTCAAATATTTATCAAACTAACTTTCAAAAAACGTTTTATGGTATAAAAATATTATATTTAAACTCCAAAGCTAAGCTAAGTTATTGCATGTCTATGGAACTTCATATAAATTGTGTTTAAGAAAATCGATACCTCACTGATCACTCAATTATTGAATGCGCCTTCTCAAAGAACTTTTAAACGACATTACGAAAGAATATTGCGTTCCATAAAAGGACGAGGATAGTCACTAAGATTTGCTTGGTGATTCGGACATCCTTTGAAGTTGACCCTAATCCTCTCTTGTGGAACTTTCAGCGAATCGATTTGAAGGGAAATCTATTGCGAACCATTAGTCTTTCAGTAACTTCCGTTTCCTGGGTCCAATCAATCTACCATAAACGGACTTTGGGAAAAGCCTCCTCTGATTTCGGGGGGCCGAGTTTGTAGATAGCGGTGTTATTCATTACTTTTACAAGAGGATTGGACTCTTTAAACGGTGGGTAAAGTTCGGTGCATAACGATGCAATGTTGTGGAACCCTCGCACACTGACAAAGTGTTCTGACGCGTTGTTGAAATTCCAATCAATCAAGTGGGAAAATGTGTCTCGTTTAATTTCGCCCCATTGCTGCGATAAAGCGTGCAGGTGATGGAAGAGATTTCGACATTGCAAATGGAGTGTGATTTAGTATGCTTCATAAAGCTAGCAATAAATTTACATGCGTACGGATATCATATATTGTAACGCTTGGAATGGATAAGAAAAATATAAGTTGTAATTCGATATGGAATATAAATAAAACTGTTGCATAGTGTCTTTCATGAAATGATATTGAACGGACTTTTCAGGTAAACAATTTTAAAAGAGAAAAAAAGGAAATTAATTGTTTTTTATGTTGGAGTATTTAAGAGAAATTAAGCCAAAAATTTTATGTTAATACGTAAATATTATTTCGAACATTTCAGGGCCTAATAAGATCACACTGTTTACTAATAATATTAAAAGTCGGCACTTAAAAGTAAAAACAATTAAGTTAAATAAGTTTTAATTACACACTTATCGTAAAATGCGGCGCATAACACGCACTTTTAACACAAAAAATAAGTTCAAAATTGTGCATCATACAATGGGTATAAAAATGAGAGATTTAAAAATAAAACAAACGATGAGCATAGAAAAAAATAGACTTCTACATAGACCGAAATATACTGTTTATTTAAAAGAAATGATTTTCTTCTTATGAACTTACAGCATTGTAGTTCTAGAAGTATTCTATTTTGGAATAATACTTGACTTCAAAACATGAGATAATTGCGCACGCACAATTCAAGTTTCAGCGTACTAAAGAGTGTGCGCGTAATACGGCAAATATACTTAAAAACTAAAAATTCCAGCTTGGAAGTATATATATATATATATGGAGGCATTATACTCCATAGAGTTTACAGTATAAGTGCTTAAATTTTGAAATTCCTCCTCATGTTGGGAAAAATGAATTTGTTCTCTCCAATCACAATTTTACTTCTTTTTGTGAAACCTCGAACATTACTTCATTTATTATGAATTTAATTAATTATTTTATTTATTTGTATTTACTGAACTTTATTTTTTGATTCCTGAAGTGAACTGCACTTCCATATATACCCCGAGCTTAATATGTGCAAAAGTGAAAACAAGATTCACGTTTTCAATTGTACCACTTTTATGTAGCGAATTCATATTTTAAATTGTATTCTAATTGATAAAACTATTTAATACATAATTCGGCAATTTTATTTATTTGAAAGAAACGAAAGTTTAAAGCATCATTAATTTATGTATCTTTTGCTTCCATAATATTAATAGCTTCAATAAAATATATATGTTTATATTATTTTTTGTCTGAAACCAATTATAATTATTTATTTATTAAATAGTATAAATATTTTCATACGTAATGCGTATGCAAGTTTGTAATTTATTCAAATTTTTGAAATTCATAATTTGGATCGCTGAAATCCTGACTGAGCTACTTAAACACCTATCTAAAGGGTGCTTTTTTAGAGGTATAGAACTTTAAATTGCAATAAAACAACGATGTATATTATTCGATTGACATGAATTCTTTTTTATTCGAAAGATAATCTTGTGGCATTACATTTTAAATATGATTTATCGCATATGACTGCCACGGCTGGCTCGGATGTAGTCCAATCTGGACGTCCAATTTTCGATGACCTTTTCCAACATTTGTGGCCGTATATCGGCAATAACACGGCGAATGTTGTCTTCCAAATGGTCAAGCGTTTGTGGCTTATCCGCATAGACCAATGACTTTACATAGCCCCACAGAAAATAGTCTAGCGGTGTTAAATCACAAGATCTTGGAGGCCAATTCACAGGTCCAAAACGTGAAATTAGGCGGTCACCAAACGTGTCTTTCAATAAATCGATTGTGGCACGAGCTGTGTGACATGTTGCGCCGTCTTTTTGGAACCACAGCTCCTGGACATCATGATTGTTCAATTCAGGAATGAAAAAGTTAGTAATCATGGCTCTATACCGATCACCATTGACTGTAACGTTGTGGCCTTCATCGTTTTTGAAGAAGTACGGACCAATGATTCCACCAGCCCATAAAGCGCCCCAAACAGTCAGTTTTTCTGGATGTAACGGTGTTTCGACATACACTTGTGGATTAGCTTCACTCCAAATGCGGCAGTTTTGTTTGTTGACGTAGCCATTCAACCAGAAGTGCGCTTTATCGCTAAACAAAATTCGCTTATGAAAATCGGGAACAACGGTAATCTCGTTTTGGACCCATTCGACGAATCTACGCCTTGCTTGATGATCGTTTTGATGAATTGCCTAACCAAACTGAGAATAAATCACTTGACAGCTGTTAAATCGGTCGCCATCTTGGAAAGTAATGTCAACTTAAACTTTTATACCTGAAAAAAAACACTCTTTATATACCCTCAGATATCGCCAGAGACATTATGCAACTTGCTAAAGTATGCGTGTTGTAAAGAACTATCTCTATCGAATAAGTGTACCCTAACACAAATAAACGATTAAAATGATCCCTATCTGAATTATATTAAATACAGGAGTTTATATATATATATATATATATTTATATATATATATATATATATGTAAGTTATACATTAATGATTATCTTGACCATTTCACAGTAATAAACTTTCAGCAATAAATTTTACCTTCAGTCAATCACAATGATTTAAATGAGTTAGAAACATAACTTAGAATCAACCAATCAATCATCTATAAAATGAAGTTTAATAGGAACAAAACCTTTTTTTTAAAGTTACAGAACTATTTTAAGTAGTTTGGATTATTTTCAAAAGTACATCATTAAGCACCGAGACAAAAAAATATTTTAATGTCTCGAATATATTATAGTTGAATAAGTGAGTGAGTGTTTAAGGTATCTGACTACCCTAAAATCGTGATTTTTTTCAAATTTTTTTTTCATGATTTTATTTTATAGATCATCTTATTAGCTTTATAAAAGAAGCGAATTTTTTATGTTCCATTCATTATAACAAACACTACCAGTGTTTTAGTAAAAGCAGATGCTATAACTTTACATCATATGTCAACCAATAAAATGTGTTTTACTTGAAATGGGTTTTTTTCGAAGAACCCAAACGAGGACAGCGATTTCTCAAAAAGTTTTCAAAATAATTTTCTGAAATTTTTTGTGCATTTTCTGTATAATAGTAAAAGTGTTTTTTAACCTTAAAATTTATCAATCACTGCTTTATTTCAAAATTTACAGTCATTTATGCGAATATAATTACTGTTTTTTAAACAGTTTTATGTAGTCACTAAGATAAAGTGCTCTTGTTTTTGTAAAAATTAAAATATCTCTTATCCTGAAGGTCATTTCAAACATTAATAACTAAGTAATACATCAAAACTGAAAAATGAAAATTTTTTTTCATAAAAGTTCAGTACATAAACAGTGGGCCCCGTTTATGTAATTTTTTGTACATTTTTAGCAGTTTTTTCCCATTTTAAAAAAATACATTTTTTCTGTTTTCAATTTTAGGATTTTTTTCTTAAAATATACTAAATAAATCTAAAAATCACAAAAAAAATTCCCATATCTTCATTTTTTTTTTAAAAAAAGTTCACACTAGTCGGATACCTTAATAACATGTCGCACTATAAAACAACACGAGGGCTATTGGTGGGAACTATAATTTTGAACCATGGTAAAGTGCCGACAGCTAGATACGTCTTAAGGCACGGGTGAACTGGGCCCTAGCCCAGGACCTCGACCACAATTGAGAGACCGTCTTGTTCTGATCTCAGCCTTAAAACGATAAAAATTTGAATAACTTCAACGATCAAATGTTTTTTTCCAGTTCTATTCTCCAAAAAATTTGGATTTTCAGACTATATGTCAACTGGTTACATGGGATGACCATCTTCTATGTATAGACCTAAGCATACCACCATACAATATCACTACACCTTCAGTCAAAAGGTAACAATCGGTTGAGCCGCTTTGTGCAAACGTATGTCATGCACATTTAGTTGTTTCGATTTATTGTTTATACGAGTACTTGACAATGCATGCTATGTACTATCTGCTTTTAAGGGTCATGTAGGGACCCCGGGCCTCAAGAAGTCTTAAAAAGTCCCTGCCGAGAGCACAACTGAGCATGCACCCCATCCAAAATACCACACCTACTGAAGAACTTTGAGTTAATATAGACTTGGCGTGCATCAGCACCTCTAGGCTGTGGTTCTTCAGTCACACAAATGCTCGAACTCGTAACACGCCAAGCACCAGACTATTGTGACCATTGCTTATTGTTGAAAGAACGTTCTTCAAAAATTTATTTTTTATTAATATTTTGTTTTGTGTTTTTGATCCTAATAAATTATTGAAGAAAATAAGTCATGTAAGAGGAAACACGAAACCACTAAAGAATCTCAAATCCTATATGAGAGTAATGTTTCAGAACATTATTGTACCTAAGCAAAATTTGATTTCTACACCTACAAATAATGACGATGGCAAATATTTTCAAAGAAATGAATTTATATCGTGCGTTGCTGTTCGAAGTAACTTTAGGTAAATATCCTTTGTACCTAAACTGGTCCAAATGCTGTGAGATATGGCAGCTATGTAATAATTTTCAATGTTTGAGTATTAATTCCTATAACATGATTCTAACCCTTATTATACCAAGGACTTTAATATGGTATAATGGGGGTAGCTGACCATTAAATCCGTTTGACCTTCAAAGTCCTCGCTAAGTGTGGTATGTAAATTTAGTGAATGAGGTATGAGCTCTCTCGTGTTTCGCGTAATCCGACTCTCATGGATAATTCAGAGTTTTACAGTATTAAATGCTTGTGTCTGTGTAATATCTTGCAATGTGAGTAAAATACTGAAACTTATCATGAATAAATAAGTATGTGCTTTAAAATGAATTCTATTTAACTCTCTCTATTCGTTCCTATAAGAATTTAGAGATGTAAACTCTTCAAATAATTATAAACGCGAATATCTTCTTTTAGCTACAGATGATTATGAAAAAAATGTAAGAAAATTGTTCTACTCCAAAACAAAATGCATTTACTTTCGCTACAGTTATCTTTTGTAATTTATTTTTAACAATATTTCAGCATTAATTCATATGCAATTTACTATGATTTTATTTTGTGCAGAAACTTTTTTAATTAAAATTATTTCTCATTTCTGAATAATTACTCTTATAAATCGGATCTTGTGTTTCAATAAGTTGACATTTGACACACAAGAATGATACAAGCAAATGCCAAGAAATGGTTTCTAGGTTTCATACTTAGTTCTTTTCCAGTAAATTTAAAATTATTTATTTTCTGTGCAAAGTCAAAAGTAATAATAAAACAGTATTCAACTTAAGCGTTTATGTTTATTCCATTAAAATAAAACTAAGAAGAATAAAAAAAGAGTGGAAGCGGAAAATAAATTGTTTTGTTTTCCTTAAACGTATTATTTACTCATATACTTATTCAGTACACTGATTTAAATAATGTTTAAAAAATTATTTCAAGCAGTACGTAAGAATCATGCAAATGTATTTGAACAATTCTCAAAAATTTAAAAATGCTTTTCTTCCAATGTTTTATAAAAATTCAATTTACGTCAGTTATTTAAGCCTTGAATAAACAAATCAAAATAATATTCTCGTCATGATTTTAAGCGTTTACATATTTTTTACGAAAAAAATCCTTCTAAAAAGAAACAGCTCATTACATCTCTGCATAAATGGTCTTCGTTATTTCCTAAACAAAATTTACCGTTCGCAGTTTCGTGAAAGTACGTAAAACATACTTTTAAATCCCTAGACACAGTACTTATAAGACGAAAATGATGAAATATTTGAGAAACATATTTGTAATACGGCTTTCAAATAAATTATTTTGAAAAGAAAGCTTTACCACCTCCTCCCTTTTTATAGATATTTTCTTGACTTCTTTTGAAACAGTTAATAATGGGCAGAAGAAATATTTTTATGTACTTTTTTTTCAAACGATTAACTTTGACATTAAAAGTTTATAAAGAATATTTGTGAAACCTTATGTTTATGATCTGATATGTATAAGGAAAAAATCAGGGATTGTTAGTTAAAAATATTTTAAGAGCACATATACATATACAAATATATATGCGTGTATGTGTGTGTAAGTGAGTGCGTGCGTGCAGTGAAGTGAAGTGAATGTGAGGTTTAGTGGCGCAAGGGCCGAGTGCGTGCGTGCAAACATGCTATATAAATAGAAATATATGATTTGGTGTTTCTTTAAGAGTAGGGAAAATATGCGACAAAGTTGTGATTACATTGTTAATGCATCATGCACTAGTTTTTAGTAAAATGTTCAATTTTACATAAAGTAAGCTGAAAGTATGAAATATTTAGACAATCTGTCTTGTAGGACAAATGCAGGAATTTTATATAAAAATAAAGATAGGCATTTTCAAGAGGCTTGATTGACTCAGAATTTTTTTCTCGTATAAGAAGAAAAATATTTAACTCATTGTTAAGCCTTAAAATTTATTGAAAGTACAAAAAAAGTACTCTCTCTTTTTTAAAAATTCATGTTTGATAAGTTTCCTTATCCTTAATGAAAGAGAAACAAAATAATTTTTTTGCCAAACTAATGTATTCAGTTTTAAGAATTTGGAAATGTGTCTACATAAAATTATAGAAAAAAATGAACATTGATAAATAAGGGAAAACATGGGTTATTTACTTCATTGAAACATGCATTTAATATAACCAATTATATATTTTTAGAAATTATTACTAAGTTACTGAAGAAAGATAAAATAAAAAAATATTTATAAAGAATGACATTACTCTTCAAAAATTAAGATTTTCTTTCCATATTTAGGATGTTCAAACATTTACTTAAAAAAAATGTTTGTAATATTTAGATTACAAATCTTCCCAGACTCCTCTAATGCTGCGTTAACCAAATAGACTTGTAAACTGGTAGCCTGCATTGTTTATGTCATGTCTTGAGTTTAAATACTGGTTCCTCTACATACCTGTTGTATGGTGGAATCGATGAACGTTCATGATGGCGTGGTGCAGACGTTTGACTATTGGCTAACCAACTTAAATGATATATTCTTATCCTCTTAATTTAACAGTGGTTCAGAATCCACCACTAGCTCACATTCAAAGGGGAAGGAGAAATTCCATGAGGAAAATTTTTTAACTCGAGAAAATCCATGAAACGCTCGACCATGCACCTAGTTCATCATAAGACTCTAGGATAGACAAGATGTTATAATGAATAAAAAGTAACTACAATATATTGTTTGAAAAATGTACTATATATTTCCTTCTTATACAAATTTACTAACATAAAGAAATTATAAATAAATAATAAGTAAAACAATTAATTAATGTGTAAGAACCACTAACAGATAAACGAATATAGACTTAACTAGCAAATTACCTTTTTTGTTTTCGCACAGTTATTAAAAAATATTTGAATTATAATAATTTTTTTATCTTACAAACAATATTAAATAGTTAATAATTTCAGTAATGCAATATACGGTTAAATTCCTAATCGAAAAATGTGCAGTACTTGTTAAAACTATCAACAAAATTTCTTTTAACATGCACCAAATTTCTATGCAAATTCTATCTCTAAATTGATAATGTGTTAAAATGTCCAGTTATACTTTCTAATGCTGTCAAATAATTAAGTTTTGAGTTCGTAAGATTGAATTTAAAATATAATTATTTTTAATTTTTATACATCAATTTAACGTAATATCATCAATACACTTCCCGGCATAGATTTAACAATCATCTTCTCCATGTTCTTCCAATATCCATAACAAATTACTTAACTAAATTACCAGCCTCCAATTACGTATATAACCCAAACGGAAATGTAGCGAGATTTGAAAAAAAAATTCAACTTCTTGAGATAATAGAATACAATCTAGAATCAAGCTAAAAATAAAGAAAACTCGTAAAGCTGATCTTTTATAAAGAGATTCACAAAATAACCCCTCCATTGGTAAGTTTTCGACTTCATCAAATCTTATTAGTCAAAGCCGTGGAAGAAAATACCCTTCACCCTAATCTTATTATTAGATGCACAAAGCCTTTGAAGATGTTCGCTTTTTTTCCTTGTTTCAAGTTAACAAAAAGAGCAGGGCATTATCCTAGGACAAAAGGAGACTAAAGTTTCCGGAAAAAAATAGTTCTAGCCTTTTTTTTCCTTGCTGGTTTCCTTATGTAATCTTGCATTTTTTAAGTTACAGAAAAAAACGGCATATTTTATCTCGTGGATGATATTCTAAAGTACGTTTTTTTTTTTATAAATCTAGTTAACTAAAGGCAAATTTACGCCATGGATATTTCAAATATTTTTTTCCTCCATGATGATTTCAAAAACCTCTTGCTTATTTTTAGTTTCCTGTAAAATACCTCACGCTATTTTGTTTTTGTTTTCAGTAGACTTTTTAAATCCTCAATAAAATAAATTAAATGCAAAAAGGCAACATCTGTGACACAGAGAGAGAAAATCACGTATTATTAAATTCTTTCCTCCAAGAGTTTTTGTTTGAAGTAACAGTCATTTATATTTTCAAACGTTCTTAATGTTTAAGGACAGTATTGCGTGAATAAGTGAATGGTTTCCATCAGTAATACGTGTGTTTAGATTAATAACATTTAATTAAACTTCATGCATTGAAACTAAGATGATTTTTTAACTGAACTGAGATAACATTTTGAATAGTATAAAATATATTTTTCAGAAAATGTGAAATTTAAGATATAGCTTATTGTATCACGTGACTTATTTATCTACTTTATTTTTGTTTCAAAATTTTATATAAATTGAATTACAAAATGTTAATAAAAAGAATGTATGCATGCTTTAACATATATAATTTGACAAATAATGAAGGAATTTCTACACTTTTCAAAAATTGGTAGATACATGCAACGGAAAATAAACCATTACATATTAAAAGCTATTTGATAATTTCTTAAGATATTACATTCTTACAAAGTGAGGTACTCAATATGGCTTTTGATTCACTTTCTAACATTACATATACTCACTTAGTTTGCTTTAGACATGAGGTTTATAGATGATGGCCTGTTGCTTTTTCAGTCCAAATTGTTTCCAATTCTTTGATGGTTGCTGCTTTGAAATGATATTGAGATGCACATTACCAATTAATGTTTTTATGTTCGCACACATAAATTATAAAGGTATAATAATAATTTCATCTTCCATTCTAAAAACAGCAATATTAACTGAATGTGTTTTTTCTGATATAAAAAATGTACAATAATTTTTTCTCTTCTTTATAGGTAAGTGATGTGCTGTTCATGCTATATTCCTTATTATTCAGAGGTAATTCTCATAACTTATGACTTCAAGAGAAACTTTCAATTAAATGAGAAACATTCGATACAGTAAATGAACATTTATTCTTATTTTATTATTTTTAAAAAATATTAAAAATAGTTGAAAATTTAGTTTTTAAATGTTAATTAGAAATATATTTATTAGATTCTTAAGGATTTAGCTTTTTGTAATGCATTACTTTATACTTTTGATATAATCCTGTATTTATGTTGCATTGCGTTAATAATACGTTAGTTTTAAAATGTATTTTAATTTGCTTTAAAGTGTGCATTTCATTGAAGCACATACAATGTACTTGAGATCACAAAACATCAACGTACATGCTACGGCAATGTGAGTTAAAAATTATCCACTTTTAATATTTCAAAATTATTTGCACATAAGTTAAATGATTTAACAAACATGATGTATTTTTGAACAAAAATGAATTTTAAGTATTTTTTTGCAGATATTGATTTGTTAATATCATTAACATTTTACTCATGTGAAAATTTTGTAACAAAAAAGTATTAAAAAGAAAAAAAAAAATATAACCGAATATTTCTAAACTCTATTTATTTAACATTGTAGTAAGCTAAATACACTCAGGAACATTGAAAATAGCAACACAATGAGGAAGCTAAGTACACAATCGCGAAACTTTGCAAATAAGTACAGCGTAATGTGATATGCAAATGATCCAAGTTTTGTGCCAATACGTATGCCAATACACGCCATGGTGGCGCTACAATCACGAAGAGGGTGCTGTATAAGCCAGCGCAAATTCGAAGATTCATAAACGTGACGATTAACCGCTGATTGTAGGAAGACTTTTGGTAAGCGAAGCATGCCAGGTAAACGTGCTAGAAGACATTTCTCACAGTTAAGCGAGTTTGAGAGAGGCCTAAACAATGGGATGAAAATTGCAGGCTGGTCGACGCACCGTGTTGCTGGCCAGGTGGATCATTCGGCGTGTGCCGTTAGAAATTGTTGGGGGCAGTGGACACGAGAAGGTACCCACGCGCGAAAAACCGGGTCTGGAGCGACCAGGAAGACAACGAGAAGAGAGGATCGAAGGATAGTGCGGCAAGCACTTGTGGTCCCTACAGGGACTGGATCAATGATACGAGCAGACGTAGGTGTAACAATTGTTCCACAAACTATTTCCAGACACCTTGCAATAGCAAATCTTAAATCCAAGTGCCCTTTCCGTGTACTCCCTTTAACACAGAAACATCGGCATCTGCGTCTACAGTGGTGCCAAGCCAGACCAATGTGGAATGTCACAGATTGGCAAAAGGTTGTGTTTAGTGATGAATCCCGGTTTGTTTTGGGGACAGATAATAACCGTGTACGGGTGTGGAGGCACCCTGGTGAGCAGTATGATTTCCCACTCACTGTTCTACGTCACACAGCTAGTGTAATGGTCTGGGAGGCCTTAGCCTATATTAGGCGGTCCACTTTAATTATTATGCGTGGAATCATAACGGGCAAACGATACGTTGATGATATTCTTCGACCCCATGTAAGACCTTTCCTAAATGGTCTTCCAGGGGTAATTTTCCAGCAAGATAATGCTCGTCCGCCTACACCAAGAGTTTCTCAAGACTTCCTATGTCATTTTCAGACTCTTCCATGGCCGGCCCGCTCCCTCGATTTGTCCCCTGTAGAGCACGTGTGGGATCATCTAAAACGGCAGATGCCATCGTGTCACTCTGTACATGATTTAGAGTTGGCCTTTCAAGATTTGTGGGCCCATCTGCCTCAGGACCACATAAGGTGTCTAATCAACTCAATGCCGGACCCTGTGGCAGCATGTATTGCAGCTGGAGGTGGTCGAACGCGCTATTGAAGTTGCACAGTATTTGTGTCGTTGCACACCCTGTATTCATTTAATTGTCTTGCTTTTTAGATCAAGCGAATCTCTCATCTGTGTCATTATGTGTATTAAATTTCATTTCAATCCGATGATTTCTTCTTGGGTCGCTATTTTCAATGTTTTTGAGTGTATATCGAGAGCATTAAAATAATGGCTTCATTTAATATGAATTATTGTTAAGCTGGAAAGTTATTTGATGCGGCATAATTAATTAAAACACTTTCACAGAAGGTACATTTGCCGAAAACAAAATGATTCAGATTTCTACGTTGCCAAATTGTAAAATAATTTTGATTATATAAATAATCTGCTATTTTATATTCGTTAATTTTTTAAATAAGCTTTATTATTTGTAGCATATAAAGCTTACATGATAAAATATTCAATTTGCAGTTGACAAAGTTTTAAAATAATATCGCATTCATTTTAATTAAATAAATTTTAATAGTTTATACGGCACTAATTAAGCTGACTGAATGTAAGATACTTTGTTAAAAAGCAATGAATACTGCAAAAACCTGTATTGAAAAAAATAAAATAAATACAAGTACGTATTATTTTAATAGCATTGGTGTTTATTTAAGATCATAAAGAAAGCTAAATACATAAAATTTGAAAAGAAATTAGAGGTGTTTACTATTTATCGAAACTGATATTTCATTTTAAAAATGTATATTAACCAACAAAGGGAAAAAAATTATTACGAAATAGATCTCTTTAACAACCGATTTCATGTATGACCATTTATTTGAGTTATTTTTTTTCTGGGAAGAGAGAGAGAGATACTTAAGGATGTGTGTGGATTATTGAACAATTATAATCCAACTAATAAATTAACGAAATAAAAAAGAAAGAAAAGAGGTAATTATAAAGTAAAGTTATTATGTTGAAAAGTGGAAATATTAATAAAGTAAAATATTAAGCACAATTTTTACCCTCGTGCAGAATTTACTGCAAATATATATATTTCCTTTGAATTTAAGCAAATTATAATCGGAGAATATAAACGTATAGTTATTTAATACTTTTTTTTATATTTAAGCGAAAATAAATTATCTTATTTTCTCCTAAAATTGTAATAATTTTTTAGAATCTCGAATCTTGCTCATTTAGTAGCTTAGAAAAAAATTTCAACTTTTTTTCAATCCAATGATATTTTACTTTACATATGTGTACTCATTTACACAATAAATTGTTGTGTAACATTTAAATGGAAATACAGAAATAGTAATTTATTTGGGCTAAAAAATGTTGTCTATAACTCAACTTCTCTTATCTGCTTTGGCAGTGGAAACTAGTTCTTAATTAACAATTTTATTTTTTTTCTGTTTCATATTCAACAAAGTAAGAGATCTCAGGGATGTCAACTTTGTCTTGAGGGCTGAAAACATAAATAATTTTCAAATAGATATAATCCTTTGAAATTAAAATTAAATATTTCGAATCTTTTACACATTATAATTATAAATAAATAGAACATTAATAAATGTAAACATTTTAAAATGTTTAAAGTAGTTTTAAAACTTATAATCATAATTTTAAAAAAAACTATAATCATATGAAAATAAGAAACATTTCTGTGAGAAATATTTTAAGTAATTTTCACTTTGCGCATGATATTTTCAAAAAAAGCTGCTCTAATTGCTAGCAAAATCTTAATTTTTAAAGTTAAATGTATCCTTATTACACTGTAGCTGTTTTTATATAAATAAAATAATAAGTTATATGTTTTTTTAAAAAAAATTACAAAAAATACATTCATTTATTTTTTTTTAAATTTCAATATTTAAAATTATTTCGAAATATAAAAGACATGTAATACTAAACTAAGTAGGGTTTAAAGAGTGTTATAAAGAGTCATTTTGTAAGTTCTACAAAGTGTTATGCATCAAAGGCTACAATTTAGGAAAGAACATTCGCAACGTAAAAAATACCTAATATCTATTGTAATAATGTTTCTTATTTTCAGATGCTTATAATTTTTTAAATTATGGTTATATTTTAGATATTTTATACCTTTCTAAAACCTCATTTCTTTATAAATAATGAGTAAAATATTCGAATTATTTAATTTTAATTTCAAAGATATATCAATTTGAAAATTATTTATATTTTCAACCCTCGATACAAACTTAACATCTAAAATCTCTGACAAAAGACTACTGTGTGTTTTCTCATTACTTATTTGGAAAACTATTATTATTCATCCACATTACATCATACTTCATTTAATTTGACAAACATTGTCATATCTTAAGCAACTGTTCATTGCCTGAAGCTATGGAATATATCATAAGAAATTGCTTTTCATTGCCAAGAGCTTAATTATAAATTTCATCACTCTACTTTACTTCTCACTTAAAGAAACTTATGAATTATTCATTCAAAAGTAGCACCATTTGGAAAAAAATAAAGTAACTCCTTACATGAAAAATAGTATTTCAAAAATCGATTGTTCAAGAAAAGCTCATTTGTATTCGTATCTTTTCTCATATTTATACATGTTATCAACTCTTTATGAAAAAGGTTAACGAATAACATTCTTAAAAAGTTATTGTATTCCAACTGTTTTTCAATAAATATAATCAATCTCCTCATTAAATGGCTAAATAAAGAACGTCATGTGAAAAAAATATTAAATAATCATTTTTGTGTAACTAAAACATGCTGTGGTTGCTAAATAAAAAGATAAAACGATGAACCACATCTTGAAAGAAATTGCATATTGAACTAGGAAAAAAACTTGCTACAAAAGCATCTTGTATGTTAATTAATCTTTATTTTAAAAGTATTCTTCATACATGGTAATAAGTATTTTTACAAAATAATATTGTACAACTTTAATTGCAATAATGCTTGGTAAATTTTCAAACATTTTTATTGCCAAAAAAAAAAAGAGACTGCGCGATAAAAGCTCATAAAATTGCAGTAAAATTAAAATAATTGTTTTTAAATTTTTTTAATCATTCCACAAATGTTATAATAATATATTAGTATTGTTTTTAACTTATAAATTTTTTAAAGTTACCTTGAAAAAAATTTTTCTTATGAATTATTAATAGCATTAATTTTTCTGTAAAATATTCTACATTATAGCTACATTTATATTGCACAAAGGGAAAATACTTTTAAAGTTTTGTCACGTTATTGAAAGAGGATGAGGCATAATTATAGACGTAAATATAAGAAGTTTTCAATATACAAATATTTCTGTTTCAAAAAATATAATTACGAATATTTTTTTCTTAAATGCGATAATTCTTTTGTAGAAAAAAATTTTGGTCTTTTGTAAAAAATAATTACAATTATTTACGTCCAGTTAAGAAATTAGAAAGCCATTTTGGCTATGTAAATCATGAAGTTAAATTTTATTTTAAGCACAGAAAAAAGAGTGATAATATCCATCTGTATTATAATAAAGTTCCGATAAGTTTGGTGAATGAAAAAAAATAATTAAAATAAAATATCAAAGATAAATGAATTGTAATTGGAAGAGAATATAGCGCCGTTTGTCTAAGAACAAAAAAATAAAAAAGTGTTCGATATTTATTTTCCTTTTAATTTCAAACATTCTGTTTATAATGTAAATAATGATTGGATAAGTTCAATTTTAGAAATACTGTACCTTTATTTTATAATGAATATTTTCAGTTCATTGGGCAAGGTTAAAAAGTACTTATATTAATGTCATAAACTGTGCATTTTAGCATATTCCAAAGCTTTTACATGGTCCAAAAAATACAATTTCGAGTGTGTTCCTGCAAAAAACATGAACTGTTTTATTTTAAAACCATTCCTAAGTTTATTCAGATGCACAGCAAGAGGTCCTTCTGAAATATCCAGTCAGAATTATCTAATAAAAGTTGTTAGATCATGAGATGAGGATCATATAGAATAGTTCAATGTTGGCCAATTTCCATGTTTCGAAATTCACTATAAATCATATAACTGATAGTGAAGAAACTTCCGAAAGTGTTACTCATCTTCCTTCCAATCGTCAATCGAAGCGTTTTTTTTTCGAATTCTACTTTACTGCTTAACTGCCGATTAAAAATGACGCGATTCGCACGCCAGTGTCGCCGTTTTTAATATAGGCACGCATATGCGGTGCATGAGGGAAAAAAGAAAAGTCATAAATAAGTAAAACTTTCTTTGAAATATGTTAATTCTTTGTAAGCACTGCGAAGGTCATTTTGTTGCATTACAAAGCCTTCGGAATCAGATCAAAGAAAAATAAATCTAATTTCGGAAAGACGTATATATACATCGGGAGCCTTTAACGCACTGGTAGAGCAAGACGTATTTATACGCCGGTGGCACTTACGGGGTTAAAGTTATTCCAAAAATATTTGTACTTCCATTTTAAATTTGTTTTCATTAGAACTTATATAATGCGTTTTTCTCGCAGCTTCAAGATGACATATTTTAGCTCATTCCAATCCCTCTTCTCGATGATGTTTCAATAAATTTGGTGTTTCTTTTCTTTCCTAAACTGTGTATTAGTATTAGATTAAAAACTTACATATTTTGACGTGTGACGTTTTTTTAATGAATTGCTGAGAAATTTTCCTAATCAAAAGATCTCTTTGCATGAAAAGTTGAAACATTTATCGATCCTTACGTGCTGTTAATTTATTTTATTCCACATCATTTTATTACGGCTAAATAATCTTTTAGAATTAAAACACTGTGTATAGTAGTTTTACAACGCTTCATTAAACTATTGTTTCTCATCTATATATATAAATCAATTTATAATCTTAAAATAATGACATTTTCACTTCATACTTAGATAACCCTCTCACGGGATATCACGAATATAACGTAAAGAAAAATCAAACCAGAATATTTGCTTTTGTGGTAATGCGTTCCATAAATACTAAGGAATACATTTTATAATATGTTTTAAGGAGCTCTTATAATTTACTTACCTTACTTTAATTCTTTTAGAAAAAATAAAGATTTAAATAAAATATTTTAAACTCTTTCACTGTTGGAATTATTAAAAAAAGTATTTCATGACCAATCAAAAAGACATACATCAAAACGTAAATTAACTAATTCATTATGAGTTCACCCGTATATATTTAGTAACCAAAAATGCAATCAAAGATTTCGTTACTAGATGCTTTGAGGCTTAAAATTAATATATTTAACTTGATTATAATCATTTCTTTTTATTGAAATGTACAGAATTTTACTTAAAAGCATTTAAATTCATATTCCCCTTCCCCATTTTTCCTATCCATGAAGCCTCATATATCAAGAACATATTACCTTCTCGGATATACAATGATAAAGCATTACCATCACTATTTTCCCCCAAATTTATGGCCTTTATTTATAAGTTTCAATTTAAATGCATCCATAAATAAGTAGGGCAACGCACAAAACGAAATTATTAAAATATAAAAATGATTTTCTTTAAGGGGGCATAAAAATCGTGGCAAAAAATTATCAGACGTTAAGAGTATCAGCGGTAAAAATCGTCTGACTGATAAGTTCATTGATACAATTATCACCCATTATGGCAATGCTATTAGACAGAATAATAACTCCGTTAGTGACATGCGTCAGGCCATATGGGCAATTTATTGTCATTATAGGTCCACTGATGAGGAACCTATGCATCACTTCTGCCCAATTGGTGATACTTCGTGGTGCAAATATCAAAAGGCAGTTGCTACGAATAGTGCTTCTTTATTCAAACATAAAAAATATTGTGCCAATTGCCATAATGGAAGAAATAAAGCCTATAATAGCAGAACTAACAGCACCAAAATTGTTGAAAAAATGAGTGGGGGGTAAAACACAAAACGTTAATGAGTCGTTCAACTCGACTGTTTGGAAGTACTGCCCCAAAACTTCTGTGGGTCGTCTAAAAATATTGTAGACATAGCAGTAAATGAGTCTATAGTGATGTTTAATGAGGGAATGACGAGACGTATAAAGATAATGAAAGCTCTTGGCTTTAAATAGGACATTTTACTGTTAGCTCTGCCTTTAAGGCCAATTATGCACGCATAAAAATGCCGAAATTAAATCAAAATCATATACATTAGATGCTCGTAGGGCTAGCAGAATGAGAAAAAAGCCACAAATGATCATTTTGCAGATCAAGAAGGTCCTACATATGAAGCAGGATCATTTTAAATATTATGTATTAAGTTTTATTTGAAATATTGAAATGTCAATCTTTAAACTTGATTTTCTCAGATTCAATTTTTTACACTTTCCCGCAAGATTGTAAAAAAAGTTTTTACTCTAGAGCTACAAAAATTGACATGTATATTCTAGTCATAGTTCTTTATTCTGTATGCCATAATTATGTTTTATGGTTCAATACATTTTGATTTACAACTGTATAAAAATTGAAATTTTTAAAAAAATATTTTTTATGAATTTTTTAATTTTAAAAAAATATTAAAAAAATATAAGATACTTTTCAATTAAGTGGTATACACACACACAGAATAAAGGTTACATTTAGCGTCAACGTAATGCAAAAATTGAGATTCTAAAGTGTATAATTTAAAAATTATCTTGCGGGAACAGGAGGTAAGTAATATTTTTTTGTTAAATTTGGTATATATATTTATCTTTTTTTAAAAAAATTTTGTATTTATTAAAGAACAAAAATTCTCTAGTTTTCTTAAAGTTTATATATATACATTGTTATAGATAATATATAAAAGTCAGATCAAAATTAGCAAAATTTGTTAACTTATGATGAATCGTAACATGTATATGGCAACTAACAATTTTTTTCTCGCAAGGTACTATGCCCCCTTAAGACCTCAGTAAGTAAATTTATTTCTTTATAAAATTCATTTTAGGGCTTTAAAATAAACATATAAAACATTTTAAAAAAGGAACGACAAATTAAATTTATGTCCTATGCAATCACATAGAAACGACATATCATTTTAGTAACTGCCTCCCGAGTAATACTTTAATATATCCTACACAAATGACACGCGTCACAAATAATGCTCTTGCATTTCCTTAGCGATAAAAAACAAATTTAAGTGTCATAAATCTTAATAAAGATATTTTTTTACGCAGATACTTTTACTCATCTAAAAATACATGCATAATATTTTAAAGGGCAAGGGTACAAGCAGACAGGGGATTTTTTTTTAAAACTATGTCATACCAAGCGGATGCTTTGAAGTGAATTAAAATGGGAATTCTGTGGTTCCACAGGGTAGAAGAAGTCATCCAATTACTTTTGTGTGACAGTTCTGAGTTTTCAAACAGTAAGAAAACATGTATTCCAAAAAGTAATTCGGAATCCCACTTTTAAAGTAGGCTTAAGAAGAAATTATAATGGAATCTGTTTTTAAAGTGTTTACTTACGTAATCTAAAAGTATATTTCTTCTTTTAAGTTCTTAAATGAACATCAGTAGAAAACTGCAATAAGAAGTTTAAAAAAATCAAATGAAATTTCTAAATGCATTTAGTTACAGAACTGTATATTTGGCAGAAAATAAATCACATTTTAACTTTTATAATAAAATATTCCTGCTATTTAACCTTTTATTATTTTAAGTTTGATAAAAATTAATCAACTTTATATATGTGCATGTATATGCATGCGTGTATGTATAATAGTAAAAATAATAATAGTGATATGTGGATAAACTAAATATCCTTACAAAACAAAGCAAATTTAAATTCTGAAATGTAGAGACAAGAACAAAAGGAACCAATATATGTAGTCAATTGACCTAAACGGAAAACTGCTATATTTTCTAACATAGTCTTAGCTAGGTGAAATAGAGTCAAACTTGCTTCATAGAAGGCTAACTTTTTCCTCTCTATATATAGAGACTTTATATGTAACAGTACCAGAAAATTAAATTCAACTAAGACTATAAATATAATTAATAACAACGTAGTACTAAGTAGCAGTATGGTATGATGCAGTGGCGTACACAAGGGGGTGGGGAAATCCTGGGGGTCCAGACCAACCCAAAGCCCTTGCTTTTTTCCGATTGATTAAAATTCTAAGTAAATAGTAGGTAAAATTTAATTAATTACTTGTTATTAATGATTAATTTTATTAATTAATGCTAATTATTTATTCAAAAAATTGGTTTTTTACTGTGTTTTGTTATCGAAAATCGACAAAATCAAAAGGAGCATGATACAAGAATGGGAAAATTTCGACCCCGGATCCCCCCCCCTTGAAAAATTCCTGTGTGCGCCACTGGTATGACGGTATGTTGTTTCACGTTTCACAATTGAAATGTATTGAAAATACTTTGGCTACAGAAAATTAAATTAAAATTATTTGTTTTTTTTAAAAATAAATTTATGTTTAAACATAAAATTATATATATATTCATCTATATAAACATACAACGTTGCTTAAATGAAAAGTAAAACCATGCGATTATGTCGGAAATGGTGTACCTATAGCAGAGCCACCAAACAAGGACACAGAAAACGGTAGGGAGTTTACATCGCATACGATATTCAAAGGTGACACCTTATAGTTGTAGAGCAAATAGATCGGAAGTAAAGTCATGCCGTACTTGAATGCTTCTAGATCGGAACAACCCGGGGTAGTATGGTTTCTGACTGCAGGAAGTGAGTTTGATGCGAACCTCTATTGGCGAATAGAGACAGTTTATGGCAAACACCGATAAGGTCGAACGTCTTGGTGTTTGTATCACTGTTCCATACTCTTCTGGGGATGAGGACAGCTCAAATGACTGCAGTATTGCAGGTCTGCTTCTTAAATGCTTATGTGTACTTTAAACTAAAACAATTAAAAAAAATACGCTGGGAAGTGTTAGAAGATCCACCATACAGTCCGAATTTGTTACCCTGTAACTTTGACTTTGAGGCTACTTAAAATATTATTAAGTTCCTATTTAGATGATTAATTGAAGGATGCTGAGCTGGACTTGCTCAAGAATCAACCACGTTCTTTCTACAGTGACGACATAGACCTGCTGCTGAAACGATGGGACCTGTCTTACAGCCTCTAAAGTGATTTCTTTTGATATCCTATAAAATCATTCTTTGTATTGAGTACGTCCACTTTTCGTGTAAGCAACCCTTATATATATGCAGGATACCCCAATATCATTGGGGCATACGTTAATATGTGTTTGGGGCTACGACTTTGAATCAGATTTTTATAGCAACCTATGGTCGGAAATGCCTTCGTTCCTCGCTAGGTGTCGTTGTTCGCAAGATCATTTCAAGAAGCAGACCTGCATTACCGCAGTCATTTAAGCTGTCCTCATCCCCAAAGGAGTATGGCACAGTGCTACAAACGCCAAGCTGACACCTATATGGACCTGGTTTATTTATGGACTGACAGAAGGAAATGAACGAGCACAAGAAATATATTATCGTGAAAGGTATCCACAGAGGGATGCGTAAAACTACCAACTGTTTGCTAATTTGCAACACGATTTGTATAAATAAGGATACTTTCGAGATAATAGGCATCGCAAGGTTGGATCACTTAATCCAATAGACCATGGTATCAAGCACATTTTGATTCATGCTAGGAACAAAGACATAAACACCACCCGGCGACGAGCGGAGAATTACATTACTTCTCCTCAATATTTGACCGAAAGACCCAGGTATATTTTGCATGTATATGCATGTTCTGTAAATTAAATTCAACCTGAACTGCAAGAGCTATGCCTAGGCAGTTTTACGTACAATTTATCAACGTATATACAATACTATATTAATTAAAATTGTGGTAGCTATTTACAGTAAGCGAATTTATTATTTATACAAAGTTAATGGTAAATGAGTGGGAGTGTCACAGACATATTTCCTGCTTTTCTAGAAAAGTTCCTGTATACTTTTTAACGTGAATATTTTTCTATTCCAAGAACGAGACTCGTTTTCTAACTTAATCAGATTTGTGTTTGAGTGGTATTGCATATTTATCTCAATGATATATCCTTGAGAACCGAATCACACGTACGTGCGTGATTCCATCCATTGTTCAATTACAACACAATTGCATAATAATTGAATTAGATACTCTCAAATCATCTGGAATACTTGGAGCATAGTCAAATGTATCACGTTTGCATACTCTACATATTATGCAAAGAGTTGTATTATATTTAAAAACCTCAAGAGAAAATATTGATTTTTGTCAAATAGATATTTTTGATGTTCATTTAAATGATAATATTTAATTTAAAAATCATAGGTGTAAGGATAAGATATATATGCGATGTTTTGAATTAAATACACACTCTAATTTCGGGAATAAATGTATTTATGGCTGGAAAGAAAATATCTTCATTCATGTTATAAAGACTTCTCTAAAACACATAGACGGCTTTTGGAGTATCGCGTTTAAAAAATATTATAAATAAATAGAAACATCATTACTCATCACCATTAACAATTTAAATTTATTCAAAAAGCCTATTATAAATGTAATTATTGTGTAAAGTTATTAATAGAAATGTTAAAAGGAAACCTGAAAATTAGTCTCCATAAATAAATTTAATATAAATTAAATATTATACTAAAATTGTTGTTGCCAAAAATCCCTTGCTTATTTCTTGAGGAACGTTTTACATAAAATATTCAAATTCACTTAAATCAATACGAACCTTGATCAAAAACGACATCCAAATACAAATTCCGTACCCCTTGTTTAAACTTTTAACAACTATATTTAGGTGTTTGTACTGAAGTAAATGAAGATCTTACAACCTCCAACTCTATTGACCTCATTTCATAGCAAATCCTACAAATTTCTACCTCCATTTCCAGGAAGCGAAGCTCAATAAAATATTTAAATTACATCATTTCGGTGAATGGTGTCATGGTTACAATTTCCGGGAGACCGTGAATATATTGGCAGCAGAAATCCTACGAATTTGTATAGCTGGATTTATATATTCACTAATACATTGACCAGGTTTTAAATAATTATGGTAGCAAATCCTGAACATTGCCATCATCCATGTCTAGAATGGATGAAATGTATAAAGTTCGATAGAGCGATACATTCCAAGTAGTAGAGCAGCCACTTTGAAATGTATTCCGCATGGTCCAGTTGAATTCGAAGGTAATCAATAAGGGTTCGGGGAACAAATGAATTTTCGACAGAAGAATTATATTGGGATGGTTGTTAAGGGGTATTTAGATTGTTTCTGATATTATGTCAACGCATCAATATTTGTGGGAAATTGCTTTCAGCTTAGATAGATTTGCAAAGAAAATATTAAGGTCAATCTCAAGTATTTTCAAACAGAATCGTGTTCATAAGGGGAATGTTTATTGTCTACTGATTGCTTTTATAAAGAAAAATATCTATTTCTATATAATTGTGCAAAGATCTTGATTACAATAGCTGAGAATTGCTTAACATATATTTCCCACACATTTTAATATAAGAGTGCATGTATTTTAATCTGTTCATTTATAACGAAATTAAAGTTTCAAAAATTAAAGGTTTAGGTGTAACATACGAAATTTAAAAAATCGCAAAATCAAAGAAACATATTCAAGAATTCTTTAGAAATGTTAAATGTGTTTTGAATATCTTTTTGCTCCTAAATTGCTTATACTTTACGATCAAGTTTTGTATTTAAAAGAAATGTGGTATTTTGTATTATATTTTCTTTAACCCTTTGACGGTTAGGGAAATGAGCAGTTTTCGTTTAGTTAATTCGCGCAGTATTACGAGAAAGCAGTAGTCGAAAGTGGCAGCTGTTTTTCCCCGCCGTTCTTCCGAAAATGTCACCCTTCTACGGCGATGCCGTAGATAGCTCGCCTCATACATTTTAAAGGTTTCTTAAAGTATTTGTAGTACACAAATAACAGTTTTTACGTACTTTAAAATAATGAATAAATGATAATTATTAAATAGTAACCACATCACCAGTAAAACTAAATCGGCTAGGAGCGGGAGAACTTGAATCAATTTTACACCACTGTCGAACACTCGAAAAATTTTCCTCATCGCTTATATCGTCTTCTGAGCCTGATATGCTGTGAACAAAGTCTTCATCAGATTCAAAACTTGATAAGCTTTCTGTATCGAAATCAAAATCATCATCATAATAATCTAATTTTCGCTTTTGAGCCATTTTACTTTACAAACAGTCTAAAAAACACGCCAAAATACGCATAAAAAGAATAAAGTAAAAAAAAAACCCCTTCATTATGAAGAAAAATTCATGGAACCCGTACTGCCCTCTGTAGGCAGTAAAACTAACTAAATTTCGCGAGTAGGATTCGTTTGTAACCTAATCAATGCAGAATAATGACCTTGAACGAGTCCATCTCGTCAGCGCCCTTTGGGGAAAGGTTTGACTACGCGAGTAGAACTCGTTTATACCCATTTCGGTCGAAATCTTGCGCCCGAGCTGAATTCGTTTGCGCGCATTCAGAAGCACTACTCGATTGCGAGCTGAGCTCGTTCATGACCATCAAAGGGTTAAAACAATAAAATGTCTTCATATCAAGAAAAATAATTTTCATTTCTGTTTAATTAATTAAATATGAATTTAAACACAAATTCAAACACTTAAATACATATAGGTATAATGAATAATTATATAATTAATTATCCTAAATCTAATAAAGGCAAGCCAAAGTAACTGCATAACAGGATACTACAAGTCAAAAATAAGATATCCGTAGCAGTACAATAGTAAACTCCTTGTTTTAAGAATTAAAATGGCAGTATAAAATACAGAGTTTTTTAAACCCAGACAATCTTCCCCTTTAATTTACCAATGCAGCTGGGTTTCAAGGAAAATATATCATAACAAAATAACTTTCCATGTATACTAAGAGTAACAATCATAACATTAGAAGAAGAATACTCAGTATTTGAAAACTAAGTTAATGAGAGAGAGAGAGATGCTGAATATCAAGTAAAAATTACAAAGAAAAAATAAATCAACTTACCTAAGTCAGAAAATATTAAATATTTTAACACACACACACACATATATATATATATATATATATATATATATATGTTATATATATTATATATATATATGTTATATATATATTATATATATCTTATATATATATATATATATATATATATATATATATATATATATATATCAGCAATGTTTTTAATAGTGCAGCATCCATTTTATAATTTTTAATCTCGGCTGCTTATCTGTACTTCATTGTATGATCTTTCTACTGTCTATATGTGGTTTTTCGAATGTGATTGATGAATGTTTATCTCTTGTTTGTAGAGAATTAGACTATATATATATATATACACTGGTGTTCAAAAATTAAGGACGAGACGGTTTTTTCAATATAACACATTTAATACCATAAGATCCCCAATACGTCAGGACATGTGTAATGTAAGAAACACTTAGTAAAAGAGAAATCAGAGGGATAAAAAGAAGCTTGATTGAAAAGTAGCATGGAGCGCAATGCGACTGAAGGCCGAAACATCCCTGTGATGGGTGTCCAGCAAGAAACATCTGGTCTTTAGTAGGGGATATGATCTCCCCTGACTGATATGCAGGTTTCACAGCGTCTGCCCATGCTGAGAATGAGGGTGTCAATGAGTTATTGAGGCATTGCTGCCCATTCGTCTTGCAGCGCCAATCGAAGCTCCCGAATCATTACTGGTGGTAAGGTACGAGCTGCCAAGCGTCCACCGAAAACCCATACATGTTCGATGGGATTGAGATCCGGAGATCGTGCCGGCCAATCCATACGTTCAATATCCTCACACTCTAAGAGCTGTTCGGCAGCTACTGTGCGATGACATGGTGCATTGTCGTCCATGAAAAGGAACTGCAGACCCATAGCGCCTCTAAAAAAGACGCACATATGGAAGAAGAATTCGTTACAATAACGGGTCCCGTTGAAACCTGCGTCGAAGATGTGAAGGTCTGCATGACTACCAAGCATGATGCCTCCCCAAACAAGAACACCGCGACCTCCATACCTGTCCCTTTCAATGATGTTCGAGGGATGATAGCGGCTTCCCGCTCTCCAGATGAGTTTGCGATGAGAATCGCTACTCAAACTGAATCTGCTCTCATCTGTAAAGAGTACTCGTCACTATTAATTGTCTCTCGAATTCCGGTGTTCCCGACACCACAGAGAACGCCTTCCCGATGGGTAGGCGTTAAAGGTACACACCGTACAGGGCGTCGTGCAAACAGACCACCACCGTGCAGTCTTCGGGCCACGGTAAAACGCGATATCGGTCGTCCAGTCGCCTGTGTCGTGTGTCTGGCGATTTCTTCCGCTGTCTGCCGCCTGTTTCTTCTGGTCTGTAAGACAATGTACCGGTCATCTGCGGGTGTAATTCCTCGTGGACGACCACTACAGAACCCCGGATAGCTGTTTCTGTAGTTTGAAATTGTCTCAAAGTCGAAACGATGCTGTGAGCAATTCGAACTCTGCAGCCACACTTGTCACACTGCGGCCTTCCTCCAACTTCCCAATGATTCGACCTCGGGTAAAAGCATCCAGATGTCGTCTAACAGATTGATTATTCGCCATTTCTCGCTGAGGCAGCAACTCGGTGTGATTTTAACTGCTATACGGCGTGCAATCTCTTTGATCTTACACCGACAACATGCTTTATAGTACTCAGACACTCTCCCATTACGTCTACCTTCATATCTGCGCATGTGCTACCGTACATCACCTTACTTAATCTCCTGATTGGTCTTTCTGTCCGCTCTGCCTCTTCGTTCATCTGATATGCTAATTTTTCGACTTCGTCCTTAATTTTTGCACACCAGTGTATATATATATATATATATATATATATATATATATATATATATATATATATATATATATATATATATATATATATATATCAGGTTTGGAAAGTTTAGCTTCAAAATTAAGTAAGCAATAAATAAAAATAGAACCAACTCTGTACTTTCGCATAGTGATTTGTGGATAAATAAGTCTATTAAGAGGTCTCGGGTGTTAAATTTCTCTAGAGGTCTGAAAATATTAAAAAAAATTCAAACAGCTATAATTATTTTAAATTTAAATTAAATAATTCGAATCTTTTACACATTATTTATAAAAAAATGGGGCTTCAGAAAAGTATAATTATCTTAAAATATAATCATAATTTAAAAAATTATAAGCATATGTAAATAAGAAACTTTTTTATAAGAAATATTTTTTAAGTTTTACGTCACGCATGCTGTTTTCTAAAATAGTTGCTTTAATTACTAGCTATAAGTTGATTTATAAAGTTAAATGTATTGTTATTAAACTATAGCTATTTTTATGTAAATAGAATAACTTACATATTTTAATAAATAAATGATCACATTTTAAAAAAAAATATTTTAAAAAATGGCAATATTTTACAAATATTTTGAAATACAAATGATATATAATATTAAAATTAGGTAGGGTTTCAAGAGAATGATGCATTTTATAATCCTATAAAGATTTAAACATCAGAGAATAATATTTTAGAAAATAGCGTGCTCAACGCAAAAAATACTAAATACTTATTATAGAATTTTCATATGATTATGATTTTTAAAATTATTATTATATTTTAAACATTTAAAAACTTTTCTGAAACCCATTCTTTTATAAATAGTGTGTAAAAGATTCGAATAATTTAATTTAAATTTAAAATAATTATACCTGTTTGAAAATTGTTTATATTGTGGGACCTCTAGAGAAATTTTACACCCCTGAGACCTCTTAAAAGGTAGAGCACGAACGAAGGAGAGAGCATACTAGAAAAAGGTTAGCTGGTGACTCCTCGCCAAAATCCTGTTCTTTGTACCACTCGGTTGCGCGTTAAAGAACCGCCATGTTGGTTTTCCTGAGGTTGAAGGAAAATAGAGGCTATTTTAGAGATGATGTCCTCCTCATTTTACAAGCAGGCCAGGGTTCTGACGTATATATATGAGAGAGAGAGAGAGAGATGTCACGCACCACTCCCATTTACAACTAACAATACTATTATTTTACCACTAACTTAGTACAAATGATCAATTCCCACACTGCAAATAGTTACCTCTCTTTTAACTAATAGAGTTATATATATATATATACATATATATATATATATATATATATATATATATATATATATATATATATATATATATATATATATATATGTAATATAATATAAGAATATGTATTTGTCTAAAAACTCCAAGTAAAATTCTGTACTTCGGTTCCTAGAGGGCAGCAATACTGAGCATGGTCAATTTGGAGGAGACTGACACATTAGAAAACATGGTGGTTGCTATTTTTTGCCTCTTAAATTGTTTCACCCCAACTGGACACTGCGTCAGAACATACCACTCTACCTTTTTCACCTCCTTAGGTCCCCTTTAGAGCCATTATCCTCATTTTCCCACAACCAATAGGAATATTTTCTCTTCACTGAACTACAAACTTCTAAAATCTCAAAAACTCTCTCTCTCTCTCTCTCTCTCTAAGCTCCTTGCCTTAAAGCCCAACTACTGGTCTACAGCTGCTCGTCTGATAGCCAAGCCGCACTCTTCAAGCATGAATATTTCAGCATCGTCGTTCTTCTCAAATAGACTTTTTGCCAGATATGGGATTGAAGGTTCCTATAAACACATGTACCCGCAGAAATTTCCGTAGATTCTAAGTAAACTTACTTTTGCTTAATTCGGACATCTTAGTTTGGTATCAGTTTGTTGATTATGTGGATCAATCCTCCACATGTTGTCTACTGCAATGCATGTAATTCTGGATGTTATAATTAATGTATACAGTTGAAGAAGTAGTTTCATTAAGCAATACAGTTAGACGTGTAGTAACATTTATAACTGTAAAAAAAATGTAAAATATGAAACATTCTGAAAAAAGAAATGTTATGACCTGTATGTTTATAAAATTGAACAAAATGGAGTGAATTTTATGTGTGCGTGTAATAATTTTCCATTTACATTTTGTAATTCAAGGGTATTATTTAGTTCATTATGATCTTAGAAGCCTTCAATACAAAGCGTAATAATTTATACTTTTAATTTAGATACTTAACGGGAAATATTCTTTTCAACAATCACTGTGTAAACTAAAGAAAATTATACGATTCTCAAACACTCTGATTGGGATATATATAAAAGCTGAGGTCCCAGAATGTAAATAGAAAATATTTTGTATATGTGTTTCTTTTAATTATTTTTTAAACTGCTCTTCACTTTGACATCTAATATGTGTCGCTTGGGAAAAAATATGGAAATCCTAAAGCAAAATGTCTCATCTCCTCCATTAAAATGTCTCAATAAGGTGTTTTTAATTCCAGTGAAAATTTTACACGCACACGTTTATATCTATGTGTGATGTGATGTATGCATGTGTGTGCGAGAGAATCATAGAGAGAAATATACTGTAATAGATTAATGCTATAATGAGTAATTTTGCCAATCCGTACAAAATTAACTTTCCGATGAATTGGTCAGAGCAGTTTAACATTCTTTTTCACCAAAAAGCCTGTCATTTTTCTATTTTTCCTATATTTATTGGACATCCTAATCACTCTTAGTGTACAATACTTTTATATATATATATATATATATATATATATATATATATATATATATATATATATATATATATATATATATATATATATATATATATATATATATATATATATATATATATATATATATATATATATATATATATATATATATACACATATATATATATATATATATATATATATATACACACATATATATATATATATATATATATATATATATATATATATATATATATATATATATATATATACACACATATATATATATATATATATATATATATATATATATATATATATATTATTCTTATTCTTTACAAACAATAGATAACATCCAACAATCACATTAGAAAATCACATAGACAGTAGGAAAATCACACAATGAAGGACACATGAGCAACCGAGATTAAAAATTAAAAAAATGGATGCTGCAGTATTGTAAACATTGATGACTTAGAACAGCTAATATATAAAACAATTTATATAAAATTGGGGTTATATATATATATATGTATATGTAATAATGTCCTCTAATATCCTTTTTGTTAACTCTTTTTACTAATATTTAAACAAACTTTAATTCTTTGGTTTTAAAACAATACTGTAATCTTAATCGTAATCAGCTAGTCCGAAATCCCTGTGTGTGTCCCGCCCATTCTATCTAATCGGAACCACTATTACATAATAGTCCCTGACGATATAAAAGCGAAACGCGTGTGTAATCACACTCTTTGTCCTTGTGTTGTGTCCTCTAACATGCCGCTGCCACTTGTCGTTGTCCGCTTTGCTTTGTAATCGGCGCAAGTTTGTGTCGTCAAAGAAACTATGTACCGCAATTGTGTTTTAAGCTATTGATGTGTGCTTCATAATAAAAAGATGAATGTCCACTGAAGAAGTTTTCTTGAAACCACTCGACAAATACCACACTTGGCCACAACCTTACACACACACACACACACACACACACACACACACACACACACACACACACACACACACACACATATATATATATATATATATATATATATATATATATATTAGAAAAAATATTTTATTACTAATGTTATAATGAGTAAATTTTCCAATTCATGTAGATATTACTTTCCGGAGAATGTGTATGTGCATTTTAAAATTGATTTTCACCTGAAAAATAAACCTGTTACGTTCCTAATTTTCTAATGTTAATTTGAAATCTTAATCGCTCTTAGTATACAATAATTATCTGAACCATTGTTAGACAAAACATAATAATATGTTAATTAACTATATAAAAATTATTTTTATAGCTTGCATATGCTGATTCGCCCGCAATTACATTACAACAACCACTTTTGAAGAAAATGCTACAGAGTTACAATGAGAGAAAACGAAAAAAAGCAAAGAAACTTTTCTTTGCAAAAAAGAAGTATAAATATATGAGAAACTAGAGTAGACGAAGTGGAAAGGGAGAAGTAAAACCACCTGGTAAAAGAGACATTTGGTGCATCTAATATTTGCGAGCGTTACTGCCATGCCAGCTTGCGCCGTATTTGCCACCTCCCTGCAAACGGCGCTGAATGTCAACCATAGATAATTTATCGCGTTTTTTCCCTTTCGCAAATTCCCTGCAGGGAATTCTCTGCGCGCGTGCCTTTAGTAATGCAGATTGTCTTTTTTTCCCCTTTCATTTTAACTCAGGTAGTGGGGTTTATTTATATGCACATGTGTATTGTGTCTTCCGAAAGAGCTCCTAACATACTCGGAAAGAATAAAAGTGATTTATTCTGGTTCTTTTTTACTTCGTTTCCTTTATGTAAAACACAATGAGAACTATTTATTCATGAGAAAGAGGGTAAATAAAAAACTATTTAAAATTGACTTTCTTTTTTTTAATAAGAAAATGAGAGTCTCTGTCTGGAATAATTTTCATTTAAGTTTGTATTCTATACAGGGAACGATGTTCTACTTCAATATAAAATCAAAAAACTAGATGCTTCTTTTTAAAATAAAACATTAAAAATAGTTGTTATTGATAAATAATAATTCCATTCCGTTGAAAATAAAATCAATATGAAGTAATGCAATTTTAAGAAGTCAAAGTATTAAATTTTAAATCTAATATTTTTCTGAGAGTTTAGTTTTAAAAAAGTACTGTTATGGAGCATGTGTGTTCTAATTTTTTCTTTGAAATACGAATAAATTTAAGAATTTTCTCTCAGTTTTTAGACTCTTCATAATTTTTAATCATTTACCTCTAAGACTAGTTTGGCCACACATGTAATAACATTTTATTTTCCATATTCGTAAGAGAAATAATACACATATTGACTTTTTAACATGTTTTCTATATTGCAAAGAGGATTAAAAAATCGGACACACAGATGCAATCGTATATATATATATATATATATATATATATATATATATATATATATATATATATATATATATATATATATATATATATATATATATATATTACATTTACTTATTGTTTATTGCTTTAAAACAGTGTTCCCCAACATTTTGATCACCATGGACCAAAAAAAGGTTTGATACTTTTAGCGCGGCCAGCTGAGAGTGGGGGATGATTGTTTATATTTTAGATTGTTCCGATTTGTTAATAATTTTTAATTGTGTTTAAACATCTCTTAAGAATAAAATACAGTTACACCAAAAAGTGAATACAAGTGATTTCCATAAAAAGTCGCACAAAGCCGGGAGATGTACACCACAGTAAATAATTCCCCGGCCGGTATTATTTGTTTCAGGGACTGGTACCGATCCGTGGTCTGCGTGTTGAATGTTGCTTTAAAAGATCATCTTGAACCTTTTATATCATCGAAGAAGACGAGAAAATTATCTTACATCTTATAAATGTCGTTTATACATTATAATACTAGTATAAAAAGAGAAAGGTATACAAAACAGGTATACAAAATAATAATAATAATCGATATATATATATATAACTTCTGTGACGGCTCACGCGTCTTTTCATTAACTTGTCCTTTGGGTTCTTTGGGGCCAGAATCAATGGCAACTCTTTTCTAACCAAACCCAAGTAAAGCGTGAAGGAAAGAAGCACATTAGGAAGCTTTTAAATATCAGAAGTTAGAGTAAGCGGGTTGGAAATTTGGGGAATGTTATGATAGAACATGATTCAAGTGTGAATAGGTTTTAAAAGGTTAACTGACAACCAACAGAAGTTACTCGTGACAGAGAGCCCTTAGGCCAAGGTGCATACCATTGCACTTCAGTGAACCGCAACTTCAACTATAATCAGATTGATTGCTACTTTATTCGACATTAAGGTACGGGTGGCTATTTAATATTGGGATCTGTGATAGCATTGGAATTGAGCTTAGGCGAGTTAGTTATTGATAGTGGTCCGGTTACGGTATTTCGGTATTATATATAGCGTGTGTTTAGAAAACCGTAGATTCTCTCACATATCATATTATTATCTAATCTGTTAGAGCTTTAATTTTAAGAGATCTTAATAAAGCCATACTAAGATCATGACAGCGTCTAGTTCTTCTCTTATTCCTAAACCTCTAGCTCACGCTGATAATCAAAGAGAAAGGCAACCGAGGGGGCATCCTTACACTTCTTTTAAAAATTTGTCTCGATGCTATTTATTATGATTCTATTTCCTTAATCGCTTCATGTGAAGGTATTAAAAAGTGAAATGTCTCCCGAACTACTGAAAGCTGTAGCTTTGGAAACTATTGACAATCGATTTCCAGCAAGTGATTGACTACATGTTTTTATTGATGGCTCCCTTCTAGATATATACCATGGTGCTAGAGCCGGTATCTTCTGTTAATTGCTTAGCTTTTACCTACCATTAGATATTTTTACCACTGCATTTGATAGCAAGATTGAAGTTATTGCAGTAGTGGTTGAGCAGCTATATCTAAAAAGTTCCGAGTTTAACAGGCCCGTAATCTTGTCAGGTTCTAAATCGACATTACAAGCTATACCTCAAAATTACCTGTGTATTTCACAAAGAGTTTTAAAATCCAAATAGTTCTTAAAAGAATTTTCTCATAAAATCTCTTTTCAGTCGATACCGGCTCATTTATGAAAATAAGCATCCTGACTTTCTTCTTAAGAAAGGAGCCCATGTGATCCAAAGACCCATGATGATTACAACCTTCTATTCCTTAGGTTTTTATTTTCTAATATGACCTTTAAGCACAAATTTAAAATTGAAGTTGCGGTGTGGTTGAGGAACAAAAACTGGACAATCTTGAACAAGAACCCATCCTGCATCTCTGGGAGATTCTGCTGAGATTCTGCAGCTTACTTCTAGATTAAGCTGCTGTAGTTCATTATAGACTTTTGATATGGCATGACTGTCTGAGATCTCAACCAATTCACCAGATTGTACTCAGTGTGACTCTAATCAGCTTATGACCGCAGAACTTTTGGTCTTGTGCCGTGCACTAATAATTATTCCGAGTACACACGGAGTACGTGCTCGTTAAATCAGTGGGTCCGAAGTCTTGTGGCTCAGTCACGAGCGCAGGAACTGGAGAATATTTCCCTCCCCTTCAGTTCCTTGCAGAAATTGTGGAGGTGGAGTTGGTGTTACCATCTGTCGTCTCTTCGGGGAATTTCGCCGAGCTAAATCGTACTGTCACCTGTATGGTGCTTAAGGCCAACGACAGACGTACTTCTTGCTCCTTGCCACGATGAATTTCGTGGGCCTCGATTTGACTACGCCTGACAGGTGGCATTATAAACAACAACAACACTAATAATTATTAATTGAATTATCAAAAACATTGCACAGCACGTGTACTTATATCATAGGTGCTATTGTAGTGTGTGGCATTTGTAAAATAAAAAACCTTAAATGAATTATTTACCTTTTAGAAGAATACTTATTTTTAATTTTTACAATCAATAAAAGTGATTTTTCTTTCTACTAATCACATTAACAATTGAGTTTTGTGCATACTTAATGAATATAAAACTTTTTTTTAAGTTTGGAAACATTTTGAGTTTTTAAAAACCCCATTATTGTCATTTTTCAAAGTAAATATCAGCAATAAATTATAAATTATAAGAATTGTGCTTATTTATATTTATCTATAGATGTATGTGAATAAATTTATCTTGTTGAATTATCCATACATATAGCCTTTATATAAATAAAACTGTCATTTCAAGTGATAGAAAGAAGAAAAGCGTATGCATTGAAGAAATAAACGCTAGTTTCAAACGGGATTTTAAAAGATCTCAGCCCATCATTTAATAAAAGAATATCGGAAACTAATTTGTGAAGCATCATCTTCAAAATTAATCAATTTATTTCCGTTCTGCCAATTTTATTTGTTTTATAATTTATTCAAAAGATGGTATAGATACTGAGGAATAATGTGATTGCAGCCATAAATAATAACGTAAAACTGATATTGGGAAATATTAGCATTAAATATAAACTTAGCTGATGTTGTTTATAAGTATACTCAAAATAAGATATGACTATATGATAAATAATGAGTCACATTGTATATGTTATCATTTACAACTGACAGACTGAAAGAAGATATTAAGTTTAATTCGCTGTAGGTTCTCTTTTAAATTTAAAAGTTAAACTATGTTTACAATTTTTTTTTTCAAAAAATCAGTGTTTTTCAGAACATTGCATAAAACAACGAAGCCGATTTTAAGTTACGTATTAACAGAGTGTCTAATACTAAATATGCGGAATTCTTCAGATTAATTTTGTATTTCATTATAAAAATTTCTTTTGGCAATTGTTCTAAACGTAAAGTATTTCTATAGTGTGGTATTTAAATATTAAGAGAACATTTTCAATTAAAATTAAAGATGCGATATAGAAAATCAATGCATTAATTTTTAAATGCAAACTTTAATGAAAATATGTGTTTTACTTCTTTTTTTTTTTTCAATTTTCAATTAAAAGGTAGACTAAGAGAGTTTTCTTTATCAACAATATTTTCTGAATCAATTTCGTTAAACATTAGAAGCAGATTAATAAACATTTTAAATGCATAAATGTGCACTTAATGTAATTCAATGTCTTTTGAATTCAGTATTACAATATTATTTGTTATATATGTGAAAATTTGTTCATTACTTAACACTGTTCTTTAGTATCATTTTGATTGCAATTTCACTCTATGAATTTAAATCAGAAACATGTGTCTAAAAATACTTTACAAATATAAGTCTACGTAATGTGCGTAAATGTACATTCATTAACAAAAAAATTAGCCCACCAAGAAATAATTGCGGGTTTGTAACGAAACTTGGCATGCAAGTACATGTCGGATAGATATGCAAATTATTAGAAACGCAGCGTAATTGCGCTTTACGTATAGCCAGTAGAGGGTATTTAACGTCGTTCTCCGTGGAGTATAATACATATAATCAAAGCTTGTTTGAGTGCGCTGAATCGTTTACAAAAGTAGATCTGAGTTAGACATGCCATTACTCCGTTTTCGAAAACAATATGAGCAGCTGTCGCAGTTTGAGAGGGGGAAAATCATCGGCATGATGGAAGCTGGGTGGTCAGTTAGGTGAGTAGCTCGTCAATTAGGTCGTTCTGATTGTGTTGAGCGGAGGTATTGGGACCAGTGGATCCGAGAAATGTCATTTACACGACGACCAGGCTCAGGACGCCATCGACAGACCAGTCGTTGAAAAGACCGCCTCATCGTAAGAAGTGCACACGTCCAGCCAGTTACTTACTCCAGAGAATCGAGCTCACCCAAAGAGTTTAGAGCTGTTGCTATATAGGCCGGTACAGTAGGGGTCCCTGTGTCTTCTCGAACCATACGAAGGTGCCTGACTGAAGGACATTTGGGATCGTGGTGCCAATTACGTGTGCTACCCTTGACGTCCACTCATCAACGCCTCCGTTTGGAGTGGTGCCGCGCACGAGGAAGCAAGATTGCAGAAGAATGCAGCCAGGTCATTCTTAGCGATTTATCCAGATTCAATCTCAGCAGTGATGACAATTGTGTTCGTATGTGGAGACCCCATGGTTAACGCCTCAATTCTTCCTTTGCTTTACAGCGACACACTGCTCCCACAGCTGGTGTGATGGTATAGGGTGTTATTAACTACAATACACAATCACCCCTAGTATTGATCTGTGAAACCACGATAGCCCAGCGGTATGTCCATGACATTCTGCAACAACATGTGTTGCCACTCATGCAACGGCTCCCAGGAACCATTTTTCTACAAGACATGTTCGGCCTCACATGTCAAGGGTGTCATAAGACTGCCACCAGACAGTTACTACCCTTCCTTGGCCCGCCAGATTTCCAGATTTGTCTCTAATCGAGCATATCTGGGATCATTTGGGATGTCGAGTTGGGCATCTAATGAGTTTGAACGAACTAGAGGCAAAATTATAGTAAATAGGGAACAAATTGTCTCAAGACATCATACAGAACTTTTATGCCTCAATGCCGATCGTATCGTATCGTGCATTCACGCTAGAGAATATTAAATCCTCCATTCTTTTGCCTTTTTCTTTGAAATTAATGATCCTTTTTTGATTTTCTAATAATTTACTTATATCAAAATAGTCATTAAATATGTAAAATTTCGTTTTATTTTTACAACTCCTTCTCGGTGCGCTAATTGTTTTTGTACATGAGTGTATATATATAAATATATTATTGACATTGCTTCTGTTTTTCTTTTATTAAATCATTAAAAAATTGACACAAGCCTCATTTTAAAGAAAATTTACTTATTAGTTAACTAGTATATATATTTTTTTTCTTCAGGTGAAATAATATTTAATTATATATATTTACGTAACCATTGTACATAACCATTGTCTTTTTCTCTGACACAGTTTGTTTTTTCACTTATTGTTTTGAGATCTTCCCAACTAGTTTTCTTTTTTTCTGAATTATTTAAGAAAATTATTAAAGAAGGTTTAAAAGTAATAAACAAAAGTAATAACATAATAAAAAATAAACAATTAATTTATGCGTTAAAAATGAATTTCAATTGAATCTCTGAAGATTTCCTATCATTTTGTTAAACTAAAAAATACCCATTGCCTTTTTTTAAAACATTCTAACCACGAAAACAAACCAGCTTTTTTAATAAATATATTAATAATTCTCAATACAGGAGAATTAACTCGTACAAAACAATTTAAATCTCCCTATAAGAAATTAAAATAAAAACATCACAAGTTTGTGAAGTAATTACATAAAAGTTAAACACGAAGAAATACTAATTGGATTTTAATGTATAAAATCATTTTAACCCTGTATTCATCCGGAGGAATTAATGGCCCTTAAATCCTTAAAAAATAACAATAAATGACAGTGGGTTGTTGTGAAGGGTAAAGAAAAGAGAAAACTCTCTGTTTTTTCTTAATATTATTGTTTAATTACTTAAAATTGTATTTCTTGGACGATTACTTAAAACGAAAGATGTCGTCACTTTAATTTAATTAATTTTGAGCATACAGAAAAGTCCCAAGCAATTTAAAAGTAACGTTTGGCAATGTTTTTTTCTTTCAATTTCCACGTTCGTAATCTCTTTTAGCATGTGAAAAGCTTTTAATTATTTTCTAACAGCATTAGCAGTTTTTTTTCTCTATTGTCCATTTAAGACTTAGCAGTTTCTTATCCAGGAAGTTTTAAAGAAAAGTAACTGTTAATAAAGCGAAAAAAGCCTTCAAACATATTGGGTTTACATAATTTCGTTCTGAATATGTAGCATGCATTCAATTCATCTCTCAGTTAAAAACAAGTTTGTGTAAGAAATACTAATAACTTCTAAATATATTTGAATAATATGATTTATGTTTAAATTTCCGCACAAAAATGTGTGTTTCGTGTAAATATAAAAAATTAAAATTCAATTAAAAGAATTTTGAGAATCCTATGCAGGACTGTATTTTTTAGTTTTTCTCAAATTAATCTTACACGTTCAGGTAAGGAACATTATTTTTAATATTTTCCTCTTGGTATTTTAGTCTTTCTAAGAGGTATGCAATACTTTTAGACATGCGTTTGTACACAATTCATTTTAAAAAGCTTCGTTTCAAACAACATTTTTCATTTTAAATCAGCGTTTCTCAAACTGTGGGGCGCGTCTCCCTTGAGGGGCGTGACAACTCTACGAGGGGGGCGCGACCATATTGAAAAGTCGAAAACAGAAGATTGTTTGAAAAAAAATTATTTACTGAAAGTAAACAAACAAAATGCACAATTAAAAATTGAATACACATTTACACTAATATATCACACTTAATAAATGTATCAGTGCTACACAACATTTTATAATTACTTTAACAACACTAACTTAAGAACGTTTACCAATGACCCCCATGGGATTGTCATGTATAAAATTATATACAAAAAGGATATATAAAACACTCATCTTGATAATTTGTGTACGGTTTATAAAAAATCTTTTAACTGCCAAATAAAAGTTATGCTTTTAGCGCCCCAATGCCAACCCTTTTCCATACGTTTTCGCGAGTATAATTGGGGGAGAATAAAATCTGAAATAAGTAAATCTTTCACAAACATTGTCAAGGTCCTTTTATTGCATTCCAAAATTTTACGGATAGCAGTGCGCAAAAAAGATCTTACTTCGGAAGGACGTATATATACGTCCAGAAAATAAATGATTTGGCTGAGTGAAATGTTTATATATGCCGGAGGCACTAAAGAGTTTAAAGTCGTAACGTATTTTTAGCATCAGAGTATAATATTATTAAATTCAATACATTGATATTGTATGAGGGGGGCGCGATGAGAGAAAATTATAATTGAATATTGGGTCGCGAATATTGAAACTTTGAGAAGCACTGTTTCAATTCTAGGTTTGATTTAAAAGCCAAAATAAAGAACTGAGAAACAATTACTAGCTGCTAAAAGGACAAAAAAATTAATACCAATGAAAAAACAGAAAAAACATTGAATTTAATGCATATTATATTGTTACTCGAGATAAGCTCTTATTTTCGTTGGTTAATTTATGTATTCTTTTGATTTTGCATCTTTAGTGGATAGCATATTACGTTTTGAAATTGTTTTGAGAATGTATTGAGAAAAAATGTTTCTGCGTTGGATTATTTTTGTTAAAATTTAAAAAAAACACAACAAATTTTCAAATATTACTATAGTTCTTATAGTCAGATAAAAAAACAGAAAGTTTTGAACTGAAGATATTGATGCTGTAAATTGCATTCCATTTCAAGCTGATAATGTCGCCAGATACGGTGTTATATTTATCAAAGATTTAATTTAAAGTTGATGAAATTTAGAAAGCACAATATTCCAAGCTCTTCAGTTCTTAACTGAAATTTGCACTTTAATACACCATATCTGCCGATTAATGTTTTTATTTTTAATTTAAAGTAAGATTCAATTTAGTTTTATCTTTAAGACTCATTTGCCAGAAATTGTATGACTAAAATTTATTTAGAGTCCAATTCCCATTTGTAAGTGTTTTTTTTTTCATTATGAATGTTTACATTTCCTAAGTAACTCATAAGTGAAAAAGGCTCAAGTCTAGTTTTTGATTTAGAGACAAACTGTTGCAATTACAAAATAGAAATCTACATTTATAAATAAATTTACATTATTAGTTACATTTTTAACATTAACAGAGAAATAATTAGGTCACAGTAGTGTATTGTTCGCTTTTTAATAATTTCTATACATGATACAGTTATATGTAATCTTATGCTACAATAATTGTATACTTCAAATTTGTTCATAATGATCTCATTTAATAACTATAATTTATTTAAAATTTTTATAGAATTAGTAAAGTACAATGACCTTGACACATTACTGACATAGACTAAATAAACCTCGCAAAATGTAAGTTTATATAATTATAATTAGCAAAAAGATAACTAATTTTTAAATATAAAATTTTATGAGATTTTTTCTGTATGTCTGGAAATGTGATTTAACTGCAATTAGTATATGCTTTGTTTACACAAACTTATTCTTTTCAAAATTTTATTTGTGTTTTGAAAAACTGTGTAGAAAATTTCGCAAATTAATAAATTTGAGAGAAAATTATTAAAAATAAACTTTACAAACTGACTATTTTGAATCACATTGACTTAAAATGTTCACTCAATCACTATGTATATTTGTATCACATCATAACAATCACAATGATTATGTGATGCGTATAGTATACACTGTAATGTATAGTACTGCGTATACACAGTGTATAGTGCAAAGTATTTGCTGTGAAGAAATTTTAAATGAAGATAAGGAAGGGCACAAAAAAGAACAAATATGAAGAATAATAAAATATTTATAGCAACATATACTATTTACATAATTATAATCATACATTCACAGTGTCAAAGGGGAATATTGATGAAGATACCTGCTTTGAAGAAATTCGAAGGGAGATAAGGGGTTACAAAGAATAACGAGAAGATAATAAACAATTTTATTCGTAGTTTTAAAATAATTATAAATCAGTGGAATATTGACGAAGGTATCTCTTTTAAAGAAATTTTGTATGACGATAATAAAGAACAAAGAACGAATGTGAGGAACAATAAAATATTTATAACAATAATATAATATTAAAATATATATTTATAGCAATAATATAATATTAAAATAATTATAATCATAACAAAGTATGAATGAAAACGTAAAACGTATTCACTTGGAAAAATATTTGATCTGCCTTTATGGAGAAACAAGGAAGTAATATAAAAAACTTTAACATGTAATTGTAATTGAATAAATTAATATCAACATAGATTTTAAACAAAAGATAGTGGCTAAGAAAAAAATTATTGTTTGGGGGAGGGGATGGTCATAGAAAATAATTCTAAAAAAAGAAAATTCAGCCTCTATGTACGAACTTATTAAAGAGAATACTATTAACAATATATATTCATACAAATATATATTTTTGAAAAAAAGTATTCTATACCTCTGAAAGCCCAACTAACTGGTATCTAACAAATATCAAAAAATGTACTAAATTATAGGCATAATGGTTTAAAATGTAATAATTTATATGTACACCACTTTCATTAATTTTTTTTTCAAAAAAAGTATTTTATTTTACTATTGCGGAATAAATTTATCAAGAACTAATTGAAATTCCACAAGGAAATTTCTTGTTCGTATTTTAAGGTATCCGCCTATATATATACGTTCGGAACAATGATTTTGCAAAAGCTCATAAATGGTTAATTTTCATGATATTTAGTGTTACTTAGATTAGAATACATATATACGATATTTTGAGGAAATTTTGACAAAAAATTATTTAAATACAATATTTTGGCAAAAGATTAACTTAGAATAATTTTTTTTCAAAATGTTCTCCTGTAGTGAAAAATGATTCTATTATAAAATACTTTGCCTGTATATAGCTCAGACCTCTCTACAGAGGCTCCACTAGAATTTTTGAAATATATAACTTAGAAGTGGGTTTATCCATATTTTACGACAACAGAGGGAAGCAATTTTAAGAAAAAAACGTTAATAATTATTTCAATTGGTTGTAACTCTGAAAATAATGTGAATTTTTCAAAAGTCCTAATTGAGCCTCTATAAAGAGGTCTCAGCTATATACAGGCAACATATTATTATAATAGAAGCATTTTTTACAAAAGAACATTTTGAAAAAAAATTATTCTAAGTTAATTTTCTGTCAAAATATTGTATTTAAATATTTTTTTTTGTCAAAATGTCCTTAAAACAATTTTATACATGTATTCTAATCTAACTGACACTAAATATCATGAACATTATCCATTTATGCGCTTTTTTAAAAATCACGGTTCCGAACTTAGGGGAATATCTTAATTACTGATGTTTTCACTTTCCAATCGGATCCAGTGATTCGTCAATTAAACTGCATATACCTTCAGTACCACTGTATATACTTCCAATGTATTTTTAGCGTATTTACTATCAATACTTAACAACTATCAAATACGATTACCATCATTAACTTTTATTGCCTTACGACATCATTATTGCGACAGAACTTAAGCAGCTTCTTGCTTTCACAACACAGACTCTAAACGCATTATTGACTTTTAAGTATGGTTATTAAGATTTTTATTGAACATTTATGAACTATCTGCTCCATTTACAAGTAGATGGAGAAAACATGAAGCGTTGGGGTCACAGATGGAGCAACTATTTATCGTCCTATTATGACTCTTTTAGAGGGTTCAAAAATGACTTTAGATATTTATCGAGTTTTATTATGATGGATTTTAAATTATATTGGACTATTATTTGCTACATTTGAAGTTAATGACTATTATTGATTGCTATAAATTACTCTGATACACTAATTACTCTGCATAAGAGCAATAATCTCAATATGAAATGCTATCTGTATTGCAGAATATTTTTTTCATGGTATATATGTTTCAACAATTCTAAAATTAGCTAGAAGAAAATTAATTGATGTAATTACGATTTACAGACAAATAATATGCGGTATTATTTCATAAACTGATAGTATGAATTGCACATTCAGAAGTTATTAGTACTATATAAAGGCTTTCATAGATTGATACAGGACTTTGTAGACAGATATGAGATACATATGGATTATAGCAGTGCTTCTCAAACTTTCAGTACTGGCGACCCAATTTTCAATTATAATTTTATCGCCCCCTTCCCTTATACAATAATAATGTATTGAATGCAATATACTAATGCACTTTTTGAGAGACTCTAAAACTACTATACAATCTTAATTATAAACTGTACATCTCCACAATATAACAGTTAAATTTTGTATATGTTACTTTTAAGTAATATATATTTTAAGTAACTTACTTTAAAATCATAGGATAATAATATGTTTTTTTTTCTTTCTCTAATTTTAAAATTAGAACAGATTGCGAAATTATATATAATTAAAGATTTATTCCCTTCATCAACCATTTCTAAAGATACAAATATCATTAGAAAAATAGTATAGTCTATGTTGCTCTATATAATATTTATCACATCGGGCAAAAACTCTGGCGAACGTTTGCGTGAGTCTGGGTAGCATATCGGACATCTGCGCAAAACATGTAAAAAAGCCGTGTCTGGTACAATTCCATTCAGTTTGGGTCGAGTCGATACTTCTACAGCTACCGAATCTGTCTTGAATGTACATTTTATAATTTAAGCGTTAGTTGTAAATCATGGTATTAAGTATTTACGGCAGTAGATTAAAATAAAATCATAGATATGTTTTAAGTCGTATAGAACATTCGATGATTAGAAAGTATCAACAAGTACACACACACAGAAGAGCATGGTTCCGAAAATTAAATCAAGGATGTATTCTAAAGAATACTTAAATTTTAGATTTACTATTAATATTACTGAAATACCCTGGGTATAACTTACATGCGTACTTACTATGTGTTAAATTGTAAGGAGAGTAAAACCAAGTGCATAACAATGTATAAGAAAGTGTAAAATGTTTTTTTTTTAATGAATGCTCATATCATAAATAGTATTGAACGAACTGTAATTTTAAGCCTCGCAGAATTAGCATTTATAATTAATGTTAAATATTAAAAAATGAATTTAAAATTCCAATAAAGAATAATCGTGTTATTTTTAATATTTAAAACGAGAAAATTACGGTGTTTTAGCCCGGGAACAAGTGTGCACTCGATACTAACGTTAATGTTCCCGTGGAGTGACTCACAATAATTCTTTTTTTTAATAATTATTTTTACTATGTGCAATAAAAATCACAATTTCAGTGAATAATTTAAAAGAGAAAATATACTTAACTATTTCAAGGACTTTCCAATTTGTCTTCGAAAAATTGAGAAGAAATCCAATGAAACTGAATTAAATTGATTCAAATGGGCGTGAATTTAATGAAAGGCACAAATCAGACAATTTTAGCTAACATTCAATTCAGTGTATTTAATATAAAAATATGGATATTAGATCTAAAAAGGAATTGTGTTCAACAGTTTCATTATGCATTACATGCTTCAGATTGATCTTAAAAATAAATCTTGGCCAAATAATTCTTCAAAGTGCTCAATATGCTTATACATATATCATAAAACTCTTTCACATGGAAAAAGGCGAAACAGAAATATATTATTTACAACTTCCCTAAAAAAGGACAGAGATAACCATACCAGTAAGTTCGAAGGTCAACTAAAGTAATATTTAAAGTTAAAAGAAACGTAATAAAAAATCTCTCATCATGGCATTACAGCAAAGTAAACAAAATATTTTTTTTTAATTTGGTTATATAATCAAAGATAGCTAATGAGCGTTTGAAGTAGAATCTTCTATTTTTGATGACGTAATTTGGCCAGATGATATAAATATAAATCATATCAGTGTAAATTTGTATTTTATTATTATGTCAGAAAGTATTTTGTTATGCTTAATTCCAGTAAATTGATTTTTGTAACTTTTTTATTTTCGATATGCTCGGGCCCCCCGGGGTCACGCCCCACAGTTTGAGAAACACTATTTTACGGAGATATAAAACAATATTAATTAATGCAACAATGGCATTTTCAGTGATCTAAGAAAACAGAGAAATAACAAAATTCCATTTTAGTTAAATAATCCATTATTGATTCCAAGCTTCACATATGAAATATTAAGCATCCAATTGAGGTAACATTTAATTTGAACATGACAATTAATATTACGTGTACAATTTATAACAAAATTTAGCATCAGAATGAATTAACAAACAATTTAATAATAGTGAAAAATTTAATGTGTTTTCTAATTGTTACGAGAGGGGCGTGCCAGGTCAGGTGTCGTCTTCGTCACTTGGCCAATAACCATTGAGTTGCTTTATAGTACGACGTTGGTGTAATTTTTACTGTAACTCCATCACAATTACATGCAGAATCATGTATTGGAACTAAAGAAAAGTCATAAGATAATAATGTAATCGAACAGAGTCTTTACTTTATTTTTTAAAGGTTGTTCTACTTTTAGCACCAGATTATCATTATTTTTTTATGGTTATCCAGTTGTACTTAAAATCGTTTTAAAACCAGCTTTAACAGATCAAATATATTTTATTTTTACAATGTCCATATGTTTCCCAGATATTCTTCACTAATTTACATGGTATCCGTACTAAAAGTATCCAAAAGCTACGGCTTGTTATTACGGAATTACCCATCATAATGTAATAAACTATTCTTCCGTGTATTGGAATTCCTTCCCAGTTTGTTCGGTCTAATCCAGTGATTCTCAAACTTTCACTACTGGCGACCCAATTTTCAATCATAATTTTTATCGCGCCCCCCCTAAAATAATAATGTATTAAATACAATAATAATGCACTTTATCGGGAATTTTAAGTAATATATATTTTTACTTTTCTGTTCGATTCACTATGAAAGCGTGTTTTTTAGTTTGTTTTAGAACTATAATTTATTTTATAATTATTTTTACTATACACGATAAAAATCACAATTCCAGTGAATAATTTAATTAAGAGAAAATATACTTACCTACTTTCAAAAACTTTTCAATTTTTCTTTGAAAATTTGAGGAAAAACCCAATAAAAACTGAAGAAAATGTTTCAAATGTGCGTGTCCTTAATAAAGAACATACATCACAGACATTTTTCACTAACAACACAGGAACATTATTTTCCAGCAAAACTGTCATATTTTGTTCACGTTTTTGTAAATTTGCTGTCGTTTGATGATCTACAAATAGCATTTGAACTTTTTCTTCCTTGTGTCTTTTTCACAAGGCAAAGTACTACATTATGGTTTCATAGTTTTCTTCATAGAGATCTTACTAATTTACTGAATGTAAGCAAACAAAATACTTTCTTGCATAGTAAAATATAAAATACACATTTACACTGATATAATTCACTTATAAAAATATCTGTACTGTACAATGTATTTTATTATTAATTTAACAATATTAAGAACAAGTTTGATAATTATCAGTGACCCCATGGACTTGTATTAACACTTATCTTGATGATTTGTACAGTTTATAATTAATTCCTTAACTGCTGATTAAAAGTTACGTGGTTCGGTCCCCAATGTTACGGTTTTCCACATAGACGGGCGTATTTTGACGGGGATTTAGGGGAGAAAAGTAATAAATAAGCAAAATTCTCTGAAATAAGTTAGTTCTTTACAAAGACTGTCAAGGTCCTTTTATTGTATTCCAAAACCTTAGGAATAATTTTATGGATAGCAGGGCACAGAAAAGATCGTATTTCGGAAAGACGTATATTGACATCCAGAAGATTAATGTTTTGGCTGGGCGAGACGTTTATATACGTCGGTGGCACATAAGAGGTTAAAGGCATATGCACACTGCAGCTTTAGTATAAAAGTATAGTATTATTAAATACAATACAATGTTACTGTATGAAGAGGGCGCGTTGACAATGATGATTGAATATTTGGTCGCGAGTATTGAAAGTTTGAGAAACACTGCAGTTGCTTGATCAGTTTCAACTTCCTTCAATAGGGATCACAGATGCCCATTTTTTTAATATTCTGCTCATTTTCATTTATAAACCATAAGTCGTACAACACAGCAATCAAAACCACAAAATTGTTCATGGAGAAAGTGTAGCATGTTCTAAAAAATAATTGTGTAAAACGCTTTTCATTATGCATTATATGTTTCAGAATAATAAAAATACTTCTTGGCTATGTAATTCTTCAAAGTGCTCAATGTGCTTATCCATATATCATAAAAATCTTTCACATGAAAAAAGGCGAAACAGAAATATATTATTTACAACTTCCCCTAAAAAAAAGGACGGAGATAACCATACCAGTAAGTTCGAAAGTCAGCTAAAGTAGTATTTTAGGTTAAAAGAAACGTAATAAAAAAATCTCTCATCGTGGGATTACAACAAAGCTACCAAAATATGTTTTTAATTTGATTATAAGATCAAAGATGGCTAATGAGCGTTAGAAGGGGAATCTTTTATTTTTGATGATCACCAGATGATAAAATTAAATTATATCAGTGTATTAAATGTGTATTTTTTATTATGTCAGAAAGCATTTTGTTTTACTTCATTCCAAAAAAATTATGTTTTAAACCTTTTATTTTCAGTATACTCGTGCCCCCTCGCAGGGTTACCGCGCCCCACAGTTTGAGAAACATTGGTCTAATCTGATCGGCCACACGTTCGCACATTATTCGATAATTGTGGACGATAAACGTATTAAACTCATTTCATTAGTAAAGTTATGGGCGCCACAGTTAAAGGTGCAATGCGTACTTTGTTTAACATAATTTTAATCAGTCACGCGTCTACAGCGATGTGTTCGAACAGAATGTAAGGTAGTTACTGACTTGCATAATTGACTTAATAGGACTCCTACAAATGAATCACGCACACGATCATATATCTTGCCAGTTTGAGATACCAAAAGTTCCCCTCTCCTTTAAAGTTCTTTCGCATTGGTGGATTGATTTTGATGTCGGAGGATCTACATTCTATTCTGTTCGAACACGACGCTGTACACACGTGACTGATTTTTTAAGTTCCCTTAACCAAAGTATGCACTGCACCTTTTGTTGAGGCGTCCACATCTTTACTAATGAAGTGAGTGTAACAAGTCTATCGTCTGTGATTACGAATAATGCGTGCCCGCACGACCGATCACATTAGAACTTAAAAGTTTGGGAAACGCTTCCAGTCCACGGATGACATTATTACATTTCGATGGGTAGTTCCATAATAACACAAAACGTAACTTTTGGAAATTTTATTCCGGAATCCCTGAACTTATGATTTGTGGACACTTTCACGTTTATCACAATAACAGAACGACGGACAGCACATATTGTGCCACTGAGGAGATTTTTTTTAGCCATTAAGAGCTAAGATATAAACAAATTCCAATGCATTATAATGCTTAGTAGCTTCTAGGACAGATCAATAAGGTTTTATTAAAGTTCATACTTGAATCCATAACGCTGCAATGATATTATTGCAAGAAGGAGTAATCACATTTCTTATGTTCTGATTATTAAAGTTCATACTAGAATCCATAACACTGCAATGATATTATTGCAGGAATGAGCAATAATTTCTAATGTTCTGATTATTAAAGCTCATACTTGAATCCAGAACGCTGCAATGATATTATTGCAAGAAGGAGCAATCATTTCTTATGTTCCGATTATTTTTTGTCCGAACGTGATTTTTATATTTATTTAAAACATTATTTTTATGCATATTAAAGGATATGTGATTTAAATTCTATGTTTTTAGACAAACATTCAACTCATGAAAGTCTAACAAAAATTTGTGCCATTTGATCAATTAAGAGTATTGATTTTATTGTGTATTATACCCTTTTCTAAAATTTTCACCATTCATTCTTTTTAAATGGCTCCAATCCAACGTTTCTCAAACTGTGGGGCGTGCCCCCTTTGGGAAGCACGATAACTTTACAAGGGGGGCAAAAACCTATTAAAGAGTCAAAAGCAAAAGGTTATTTAATTTTTTTTTTAATTTACTGAAAGTAAACAAACAAAATACTTTCTAATATAACAAAATATAAAATGCACTTTAACACTGATATAATACACTTATAAATGCATCAGTATTGTACAAAATATATTTTATTTTTAATTTAACAATACCAAATAAAGAACAAGTTTGATAATTCTAAGTGACTTCATGGGTTTGTATTAAAACTTATCTCGATAATTTGTACGGTTTATAATTAATTCCTTAACTGCCGATTAGAACTTATCCGTTATCCGTTCCTCAATGTCACAGTTTCCAGATAGATGAGCGTATTTTGATGTTTTTTGAGGAGGGAAAGGGGAGCAGAAAAGAAATAAATAAGCAAATCCTCTGAAATAAGTAAATTATTCACAAACACTGTCAAGGTCCTGTTATTGCATTCTAAAGTCTTCAGAATAATTTTATGGGTAGCATTACACAGATCGTACTTCGGAAAGACGTATATATACGTCCAAAAAATAAGGTTTTGGCTGAGCGAGGTGTTTATGTACGTCAGTGGCACATAAGAGGTTAGAATCGTATTGTAGCTTTCGTGTCAAAGTATAGTATTATTGAATTCAGTACATTGTTATTGTATTAAAGGGAGCGTGATGAAAATGGTGATTGAAAATTAGGTCACGTATAATGAAAGTTTGAGAAGCACTGCTCTAACCTTTAAATTGTTGTTTTCTTTAAAATAAACACAAACTAGTTTATTGTTTGGAATATAATTTTATGAATATATGTTTATGAAAAAGAGAGAAAACAACGAACTCCCTCTTTTCTTAAATCGATTTTTCAATACCTAAATTCTGCTATTTTATATAAGTAAACAATACCTAGACAATTTTTAACTTTATATTTTATTTTTCTTTTGAAATAATATATTTTCCTTTCAGCATTTTCAACGGATACACTTTAAAGTTTAACATAACACACTGTAACAATAGGATTATTCTACGATTCCATGAATTTATATATCTTAGCTTTATATTTTTTTCTCTTTTACTTCCAGTGTTTGTGCAATTATAGGCGAAGAAAAATTTATACTTGAAGGACAGAAAAAATATTATCATATTATTATTATTCTATGTTATCAGTTTCGAAGAATTTTTTTGATTTTCTCAAAATAGAGAGAAATACATCTTATGGTAAACAATTCAGATTTTCTCAAGTTTATAATTTTTTGCACTTAACAAACATTTTGTTTCCAGAACATTTTCAACGCAAAGAATAATAAAAATATTTGTTGGAATTAAAATTATTCTGCAAAAAATACATTCTAAAATTCATTATTTTTGTTTTTTATGCTCAAAGGGATTTTGCGTCTAAAATGATGCATTGGAACTCTAAATTCCTAAAAGAATTAAATAACATAAATCCAAATATCAAATTTATTTTCCTAATATTTTTTTTTTTTTCAAATTTCCTCATTTTATTTCACAGGTTATTTAAATATATCTCGTCTTACTACATAAATCTGATTCCTGGTGTATTTTAATCATTCAAACATTATTTTAAACATACATTTCAAGCATTTGCATTTATGTTTTGAAGGTTAAAAAAAAACAAAAAAACTTATAAATTTTAAAAAAAATCATTACTTTTATGTTTTTAATGCCCCACAAAATTTACTAAGTATATATTAAAATTATAAATGTCAATTATAATTAAAAATATTACATTTATAAAGTGCTTATATATTTAAAAACATTTTAAAGTTTATTTGATCTCTGTAGCAAGTGAAGTTTATAACAGAGATAATTATAACAGAGATACAGAGTCAAATGTTTTAATATACCATAATGTCAAGAAAAAATACTGACATAATTCGCTTCATTTATCTTTATTTCTTTCATTTTATAATTTATAATATAATTTATAATGCATATTTAGCCATAGTGGAATATTGTTTTTGCTTGCTGATTTCTTTATGTAAATTCCCTTTTGTTGAACATTCACTTTTTACACACAACAAAGATCCTGCATTAATCCAATAAAATGTAGTGTAATGTGTTTGTAAGCTTAGAAATGCAATGATTCTCGACTCTTCAATTAATAAGCTACTTATTAATATGAATTGAATGAAGTAAAATCACAAACAAAATTATAAAGAAAGTTTTTTTAAAAAAAAGTATCAAATCACAAAGCAAAATTATCACGCGAGTTTTAAAAGTAATATAAAATCAAAAGCAAAAATATGTACAGTTTTTAAAAGAAGTATAAAATCACAAGTACAAAAATATGAAGAGAGTTTTAAAGTAATATAAAATCACAAGCAAAAACATGAAGACGGATTTAAAAGTATTGCAAAATCACAAACGAAAATATGAGAATTTTTCTAAAGTAATATCAAATCACTAGCAAATATATGAACAGACTTCGTAAATGTAATATAAAATTCTTTATAAACCAGTCATGTACATAGGAAAAGAATTTCTATTTTGTAGTTTTAATGGTACATCAAATATTATTTAACTGCTCCACATTGATGTATTATAATGCTAATTAATGAATTCACAATTTTAGTGAGGCAAGAATTGGAACTCCAAACCCTTTTCTAAAGGAATCAATCGTTCATTAAAACAAACAAACGCAGCAATCTTTCAACCAGAAATCTGCTGCATCCAGCTCTATTTAAATCAAGCTTGCATCCACAATGAAAATGAATGAGAAACTTGTGACCATTCCTACCATTTGCAAGATCACTATCTAGATTGGAAAACGGTAAAATTTTGGAAAATGTCTGGGCTTCTGGCAAATGTCGACAACGGCGAAAAGTTAATTAACTTCGCAATCGCGTTTTCGTAACGCCGAAATTACTTAATTGTAAACATTTCGTAAAATCCGATTTGGTCCTTATTTGAATGCTAATTAGAGACAGGAAGTTTGCATTGGAAAATCGCGCAGTACGAGTCAATAATTTTGGGGAGAACTAATAAAAAAGGATAGGGTTTTATGACGAAAAGGCAACCGGCAAATAAGAACAAATGAAAGTTTGGTTTGTTTAAATACGGGATTGATTAAACAAATCTTGAAATGGCCCCCGAATTCGGGAGAAAACATTTTTTCCCTTTCTCTCTGCTGGTCTTAATCTAATAAATATTATCTGGCAGGAGTAATGAGGTGAGCTTGTAATGTTTTTAACTACTTTCAAAGCTGCATCTATCTCCGTAAAGTAAATTAAAGCTATTAATACAAGCTAGAAAAATATGCGGATGTCATTTTTCTGTGGGATTATTTTAAATTTGCATTAAGAGAAGAAAAATGATATTTGATTTCGAAAATTACTTATTGTTTACTCTCATAAGTCCCTAGAGTATGATTAACTCTTATATAATACAGTGAATTTCTCCATCTTAACTTGCCGAAAAAATCTGCGCGAGAAAGTACTGCTACGCATATTTAAATTTATTATAAATTTATACAAATATTCAAAATTTAATTTGTGTTTTCTATATAAATTATTTACTTAGCATTTCTCTGCTTAATTGTGTTGTTATGTATAAAATATCAAGCTGAATTGAAAAGTATGGTGCAGAATCCGTATGTGTATGTATGCATATCTATCAACTACTTATTAATAAATGATATATATACATATCATTACCCTTGTAATTGATGAAGTAATTGATCTTAATTACTAAATAGACTAATTACTTATCAATAGTTGATTTTTTTGGTAAAAAATATGAGTATTTTTACAAGATCATCTAGAGCTAAGAATTCACCCACACACACATTCGATGTAATTTTAAAATAATAAAATATTTTATAATCATAGAATTCAATTTTTTATTAGAAATTTAGAGTTAGATTATGGTTATAATTTTATTCATTATATACGTTTGAGGGATATAAATATATTTGTATTAATTTATGTGCTCTTGTTTATGAAACACCATGACTATGATGCTATTTTTCTATTAAAATTGAATGTGTTTCATAACGCATGAATATTAGTTTGAAACAATATCTTCGACAGTTAATCATTTTTAAAAATTACTTATGTTACTTTTTATGTATAGATAAAGATTAAGTGCAAAATATCTTATTTGCACTTTTAGTTATCGTCTGAAATATTATGTGTAAATGGAAAGTTAAAAATCAAGAAATATATGTATAACACGAAGCATTATTTTCTTGTGCTGTAAATTAAAGCTTAAGTATGAAATTATTTTTTAAAAAATTACATTAGTATGTTTGTAAGTAGTCTTTATACAAAAACTCTGTAGCACGCAATTATATAATAATATTTAATACCATTTGCGACTAGCATATCAAAATTCTTTATAAGTTAAACTATAGTCTTAGAATGTTTATAATATGAACCCCACATATATACATGTAATTCATGTTCTAATTCTGAAACGAGGTTTCTAAAAATCACGTTTAAATGATGTTTAAATTATTCACTAAATTGCTAGGTCTAACAGCATCTTATCGCTAATTATAGGCTAAGTTGCACAAGCGAGGCTACCTCGCAGATAAATTGGCTTGCTGATTATTTTAAAGATAAATTAAGTATCGTGTATTGCGTTAGCAAATGCATACGTATACACATTCCGATTCAATAATTTAGATTTCATGCTATGGTATTGCATTATTGTAGCTAGAAAATAAATAAATTACTACATTTACTGAAAATAACTCACACAAATGCAAATAAATCATAAGACAGATGGTTTATTGCTACAAGAATAAAAACGTCAATGGTTGTCCTTCTATCAAATTAAATCTTTTTTTAATACTTCACAGAAGTCCAATTCCATACGTTTATAATAAAAATGACAATTAAAAATATTGTTTTAATAATGCGTCAGCTAAAATATTCTTGAAATTCTTAACATAATTATCATCTTCTTTGTTTCTTCAAACCTTTTATCTTTTCTACTTTTTTTCACGATAAAATCATCTTTATTTTAAAAATACATTTAAATTGCATTTTAACTTTCTGATTAAAATATTTCGTGTTATTTAATTTTACCTAAACTGTTTGAATATTCCCTTATTATTATTTTTTGAAAAATAACTTATATCACTTGGAATAAGATACATTTTTCATGTTTATTTGAACATTCCAATTATTTATTATTTTTTCAAATCCTATACTAAAACTTGATTTAAAAAGACATCAAGCGTGATTTGTAGATATATCGTATCAAAACAAAAAAACAAATCAGAAATTTAAGACAAATGTAAAAAAAGCGAACACATTTGTAGTGTTTTGCATTTTTACCTAGGAAGTAATAGAAAACTTAAATTATATTCCATAAGAAATTATAAACAAGCATATAAAAATGTGTATTTGGACGCTGTTAAATTAAATACATAGTTAAAATTTAGCTATAAATACAAAAAATCTTAAAAAAGTATTATTTTTTTTATTCATTCAGATAATAAGCTTGTTAAGTGTAAATTATCTTAAAATTCCTTTGGCATTTCAAAATCCCAGAAGTTTAAAATTATGTATTATAATGTAATATTATTTAAATACAAGTAAGTTTATTACAATGTTTTCATAAAGCCTAAATTCAAAATTTTGGAGCTGTTCTTGCTTAAACTTTAAAAAAATCGATACGCATTCCTATCGTAGAAATTTTTTAACGCTTAAATTACCTAATTTATTTTTTTTAAATATCTGCGTTAAATATTTCATTTTTAAGCACTCAAATACAAAATTTTATTTTAGCATCAAAAAATCTTTCTAATTGCTTTGGCGTACAATGTAAAGATCAATTTCAAGCAGCTGAAATTCAAAAATATCTCTTTTATTGGCTATACTCTGGAGAAGATGATAAGAAATATTCCATTCGTTATCGTTCAGGTAGATAAAGCAAACCTTTCAAAGTGAAGTTGTACAATCAATAAAGATGTATGAATATTCATTTAATTCTATCTTCTGAGATAATTAGCGATATAAGGATTCTCCTTAGAACAGCTAAATGAAATCTTTTTAATAAAGATGCAGGTTAGTGTGCAATAACTGAATTCTTAGAGGTTTAAGAAGATTGCTTTCTTTAAAGTACTGTGAACCCATAATTGTTTTTTTTCTTTTTGGAGAGTTCTTGATACCCGAAACATTAATAATGTTTCTAATTTAAAAAAATCTAGATGTGTGTTTCTAAATTATGCATGTTTTTTTCACGATAACAATTGTAAGAGATTTTTCACGAATATTTGATGTTTAAATTTAACGAATGTAAAAACTCTAGAATATTGATTCATTTCAAGTACATTGAAGTCATACCTATATTAAGATATCAGTTTTGGTTTATGATATCAATTATAATGAAAATAAAATTAAAGTTGTAAATAATTAAGTCATTTATTTTTCTTTGAAATTTGTTAATTTATTTTATACGTAAATAAAATAACAAACAAATTGTTTAGACATAATTAAATGCTCTCAAGAAAAATGTGGCTTATTTAAAGTAAAACAAGTTACGCTACCAACTACATTGACAAAAATCAATGCATTGAATGATCATAAATTTTAATAATTTATTTTATTTTAAAAATAAATTGAGTATAATTATTTAGGATTGTATTCGTTTATGTCATGCGTCAGCAATCTATAGCATGCGGGCCACATTTGGCATACAGTACAATTCTTAGTGCACTGTATATTACTGAACGAATTTGACATTTTTTGCCTGGATGGAAGTTGACAATTTTGAAATGGAGCTTGTTGTATTAAAATATTCAGAATTAAAAAAATCAACAATTCAGAATTACGAAAAAATCTGAAAGATAACATAACAATAAATTTATAATTATTTTAAATTATTCGATGCCATTGTTGGAGAGATTAAAATTTTGATGAAAATTCCGTGTACTATGGTCTCCTTTGGCTCTAAATACATAAGTGAACAAATTTTTCTCATATGAAGTGTATTTAGGGTCCACAGAATTTTTTAATAACTGAGCATTTAGAGTCATGTGTCAAACTGAGAATCACAAACTATAACTCTGATATTATGATATGTCGAGCGGTGTAGGAACAAGTATTGTATTTAAATATTTATTTTTTTATTTAATTATATTGAAGGGGAATACTTATATTTTATACTATTTTCGTCTTATTCCAAAAATGTTTAAGAAGATAAAAAATACGCAATAAAAATAGAATTTTAATTTTTATTTAGGTCGAAAGAATAGTTATATTTTAAGCTGTTTTTTTATATTAATAGATATTTTTAAATGATGCATATAAGTAATATGTAAAATAATCTCCTAATTTATATTATTGACCAATGTTCCTCTGTATGCATTATCGCAAGAATCGAACTGTTTGGAATATTTCCTGCTTTATGAGACCCTGATTAATACAGGTAGACTGGACTGGTACGCCACAGCTACAAGGCTGCCTACTCCTGGCCTATATCTTTCAAGAACTTGTTTTTATTTAAATATATGCTTAAATAATTTTGTGTTGAGAGAATAGAGCTTCATACTTATTTATTTTTATTTAACAAAACGTAACCTGATTGCAATTCAAAAATGTCATGAATCATTAAAATCTTTGTTTGCGATAAATATTTTGAAATGTATGTGCTTATCAAGCATAATGCTTCTCGTAGTAATTTACCTTTTCTGAGGAGTTTAGTTTTGAAAAATAAGTTGTGTTTAGTTCAATTTGAAATCTATTGTTAAAGAGACAAACGTTTTGGATAAATACAATTTCCGTAATTCCATTTTTAAACATGTTTAAACACAATACATTTTAATACTATCCAAAACTTGAAATTTCAACAGATGAAATTATAATGAGCATATGCAAGCAAATCAATAGCATCATATATTATGATTATAGTTACTCACATACATTACTTTAATTCTCGTACGTGTGACGAATAGATCGTATAATATAAATGATTTAGTTTCTAGATTATGAAATATTTCTCTTTATTTCAAGATTTTAAGGAATTAACTATTGTTCTATGTTATTTGTTTAAACAAAGGAAGTTGTCATCCAATTAGTCGGTTTTCAGCTCTGATAATCGCAGCTGTACAAACTGAGTTTGTAAATAGTATTAACTCATATGTACAAGATTCATTTGGTACTTATAGATATAATCAATATTCCATAATAAAATGCACAATAGCATGAATTGTTAAACTAATCTTATGTTTTTGACTTAATTTAGCTTAATTGGATTAACTTTGATTTATACAGGCACATACGATTATTTGAATATTTGAACCATTTAGATAGCAATGGAATCACTCTAATTTACTATTTTCTGTTTCTACAACGTCCTGTATTAATTGTGAGACTCAAACAGTTCTAATCAAGTTTAAATGTGCCTTAATTTAGGTTATTTTGTTATATTAAGTTAAATTTCCCTCTTTGTAAATACTAAATAAGCATCCTATAATCGTTATCGCAACCAATAACTTGGCCGTTACACTTTTTGCAAAATAATTACGTTTTACAGTTCTAAAAGTAGTTTAAATTTGATTTACGAAAGATTAAATCATTTTCAAATAGAATTCTTAAAGAAAATCTTGAATTATGTAAGAAAAAAATACTTAAAACTTTAAATTATATATCCATATTTTTGTTTGTTTGATTCTGAATTTATTTCTGTCATGCAGTGTAAGGGTTAAGATATTTTTAGTTTAAGGGGACACATTACAATTCAGTTGACAAAGTCGATCAAAAAATCTTATTTAATATTTCTTTAGTCTGAGGTATTCTTTAAATACGTATCTATTTTCACACACAATGTGAAAGCTCTGTGTTTAATAAACCTAGAATTTATACGTTACTTTTCATTCACATCACAATTTAAATCAAAATTTAAACTGAAAAAATAACTAGTTTTTCTTCTCTTAAAATGGTAAGGCCTTTTTTGTATTGTGACAAATGCTTTAATATTTTATTACTATTGCATAAAATGCATGCAAGATCAGTTGGTGCGTAATTTTTATTTAAAAGAATACTTACCGTAAAATCTGACGTATAACGAGCAACTATACTTTCATGCTGCGAGTTTTAATTTTTAGGTATATTCGACATATAAGGCGTATCCCCCGCCCCTTTTTGGTTTTTGAAGAAACCTGAAATGTATGGTGGCTTATATTTTGAAGTTCTTTTACATTAAAAGGGCAAATAATAAGTCAGATTTTATGGTATATTCTTAAAAATAATTGAATTTAGAAATTATGCATTTTTTAAGGAATTTTGAGTAAGCGTCCATACAAAAAAATCTTATAAAAATATCAATTATGTTATGAAAAACTCCATACCAACTTTTGTTAAAAATAATTTGACTAACTTGTAATTCAAATTATACATGTGTTCGTCAATTTTCGTAGGAGAGGTCGCATTTTAAAATCATTTCATAATTTGTATTGTTTTTCCTTAAAAAAATAACTGGTTCAATTTTTATTGTATTTTCAGCACAAAAAATCTGCTTTACATACATAATGCAATTACAATACACTTAGGGTACAAACAAAAAATTCAAAAATCATTAAATTACAAAAATGTTTGTAAATGGTACCATTTCCCCTTAAATAAAAGCAGAAAAACATTATTCAAATATGAGTATATTTAACATCCAATTAATTACTTTTTATCTAAAAGTCTACTTAAACACTGTACTACAGAGAGCAAAACGAGAATCAAGTTATCGTCTGAGAATCGACATAGTACCATTCTGCCATGCAATTAGTTCTAGCTTGACATCGAACAGTCGGGTTCTTTTGGATGGGTGCCAATCATCTAAATGGACACCACGAGTACTAGCCGTTGGCATCCAATTTGAAAATAATAGTCTGAGTCAAACAAAATATCCCAAACATCATGGGCTTCCTGAAACAACTTTTAATAGAACTGGACTAGATATCCTCCAATTCTGACTCCCATCGGTCTTTTTCCGGTGTCCATCAAACATCATACACTTTAACCTGCTTTGCAGAATCCGGTCACGAAACCATTCTTACGCTCTTCTTCCCACTGAAACGACTTCTACTGGCGCTACAATGTGTGCGCCATCTCTATTACTGCACATTGACTCCAGAATGGTGAACAACTCCGCTAACTACTTATCTTCACCAACAAAATATCACATCTGGTTCGGATTCTGCGGTTTCCATCTTTTGCATTATGTTCTCTCAGCACAAAGGAAGATGCGCATTCCAGATTATAAATAAAACCTGGAGGGGTTACAAATTTTACCTTGTGATTTACATATTTTTGACGGATTCTTCTTCGCGTATATAATTTATTCTATCCCGTAACACGTTAAATGTTAAATATATATATATATATATATATATATATATATATATATATATATATATATATATATATATATATATATATATATATATATATATATGTATACATATATATACGTATATATATATGTATATATATATGTATATATATATACATATATGTATATATATATATATATAGATGTATATATATATATATATATATATATATATATATTTATATATATATATATATGAAAGAGATATGTATTATATATCAAAAACAAGAAATAATAGATAATGCACATAACAAGAAATAGCGTAATAAAAATATAAAAGCTGAACATGAAGAACAAAATTATAGATAAATAAAAAAAGAAACTACAAAAAAGAAGAACCTAGCCAGTCAGAAAGCGATTTCGGACTTAGGACCGAATAAGTGGGGTTAAACTAGTTTGAACGCGCCAACCTTCCCCCTTTGCAACTCGGTAGGAAAAACCAAATAAAATAAAATAAACAAAAATTCAGAGTATGTAAAAACTCAGAGAGTATGATAAAACCACTCACTACTATTATGTAACAAACTCTCCCAAACTCTTTATGCAGAAAAAATCGCAAAATAATTACGTAAGAAAAGTAGAAAAATCATATAAAACAATTACATAAGAAAAGTATTTTTCAAAAAATAATTTAACAAAATTTCTTTACTCACAGAGCTTTTACGAAGAGAATCAAGCGTCTTGACATCAATGAAAATCAATTATTCACCAAGTTAAAAAATTCGAATATACATAAACACATCTTTTGAGCTAACTTTTAGACCAGCCAGCAAAGACAGATATAAAAAAGACGACAATCAAATATGGTAGAATTTGAATTGGTTTATTGTCAAAAATATAAATTTGCAAGGCTCTAATTTGGTTGGTTTTCAACAATGTGTAAGATGTTCAAGATGTCTGTGGAAAAAATGTAAACAGTGATATGAGTGTTATGATATAATCTTCACAGCAAGACCACTAACATGCTGACTTTTAAATCCTATTGTTGTTTGGTGGTTTTGGAATTATAAGTAGCAAGACGGTTAATGTATTTGGGATGAATGTATTTCTTAAGAAATTAAAAGGGTATTCATGATCTAAACAGCATTAAACAATTTTTTTATATTATTGTATTTATCTATTTTGTGGGTAGTTAAGTTATCATTTTTAAATAAAAAATTCAAAATGATATTTCTGTAAATTGATACATGCAAGTTACTATTCCATACAGGAATTTTAATTATATGGAACTTAAACGAATCTATTTTGTCAAAAATGGTACTGACTACATTATTGTTAATAAGATGCAAGTCTAAATCCAAGAATTCCACCATATTAGAGTTGAAGTTAGTTTTAAGGAGCTTGCGATAATCAAGGTAGAACGTAATATTTGGTCTGTATTCACTATTTTTACCAAAAATTATTAAATCATCTATATAACGATAAATCAGGTAAGAATCATTTACAACATGATCAATTTAAAAAAATGTAAATATAGGTTCGCTAAACAATTACTAGCTGGACCACCCTGAGGTAATCCTTTGATCTGTTTATAAAGATTATGATCAAATGCAATGAAATTTTCTTTTAATACGAGGTTAACAAGAATATCAAATTTTTCTTTTTTCATTGAAGCATATAATTCATATTTATCATAAATTAACTGTAGAACCTTAATCATATCGTCAATATCTATAGAATTAAAAAGGTCCTTGAAATCAAAGCCATGCATGGAAAAAATTGACATATCCTTAGTAACTCTAGCAATCTCTAAGCTATTTTTAATTATTGCCATGTTTTGTAAGTTATCAATTAGATTATGAAGAAGAGATTGTAAGATCTTCCCAGACTTCGTGATATATGTATTGTATCCATTAGTGATACTACGGAATTTTAAAGGGCTTTTATGAAATTTTGGTGTTAAAAAAATACTTGGATATTTAACATTAATTAGATGAATATTCAGTCTTTTGTTCAAAGCTAAAAGACGATTATCATCTTCTCTATTATTGAGAATTGATTTTGTAAATGAGTTTTTATTTAAAATATGGTTACTTAATATTTTACTGTAAAAGTATTTACAAACTATGGCATAATTAGCAGAGACCTTATCAACATATGTAATCACGAAGTCATTTTGGATATTTTCTATTGATGATTTAAGATCTTTATACATAATTTCATTTTTAACAGTGAAATCTAATTCCCGAATTTCTGTTGCTACATAAGATCTAAATTGATTGAAAGCCTCAATCGGCATTCCGTATTTAATTGCAATTTTAAGGTAGAATTTATCTAAATCTTTTTTGATTTGTTTCATAACGTTAGATTTATTTTTTGTGATCATCAGTCTAAAACCGGTACCTTTTTCGATAAAACTTCTTAACAAATCATCTTTCACGATGCCAAGGTCTGCTGTGACAACGTGCTGATGATAATCATCAATATAGTCCCGATACAGATTGCATTTACATGATTCTGAACTTAGGAGCTCCGATACTTGATTATAATTAAATATAAATCTACCAAGTTTCTTGTTGTATTTGAAAGCCTTTTTAATAATAATATTTTTAATAGGAAAAAAGGATTGATATTTTTGAAATATACTTGAAACATTAATTTTGTTAAAGGATTTATTCATAAATATAATAATGTACAATATTCTGTAGAGTAATTTTCACTTGCATCTAATTTAATATTCATTTTTTGTGCTAAATAGTTATTAAGATCTCGAATCATATGCATACCAAGATAATCCCGAAAATTATATCTGCTTAAAATATCTGTCAAAATTTTAATTTTAGTTTTATTCATGCCAAACATAAACGATTTAATTAATTAATTAATATATATATATATATATATATATATATATATATATATATATATATATATATATATATATATATGTATATATATATGTATACATATGTATATATGTATACATATATATATATGTATATATATATATATTTATATATATATATATATTAAAAAACTATAAACGTTTTACTAAATATTGTTTAAATCAGAAATACCCAATTCATTTTATTAATAGTTATATGAATAATGCTATTCAAAATTGTAAGGATTAAAAATTCTTAGATTAATTATAGTTTAAAAGTATAAATTTACACATTTCATAGTTATAATTACTTCCATATTTTATTATTAGTTAAAATTACATATTATTTTTTAATTCATATATACTCTAGTGTCTCTAAAGTTATGGTTTTATGTAACACTTTTATTAATTTTTGTTTCTATTATTTTAATACTTTTGTTAAGTGCTACATTTCAGCCATTTACATGCTTTGAATCTATATTAGGGTCCAGAATCTGGCAAAAACTTTTTTATTGCACTCAGATTTAGCGCGGGCTCTGCATTTTCAAGTGCAATTTTTAGGTAAGTTACCTTTATTTTATAATGGATTTAGATATTCCTATCCATTACTTTCAATATGTTTTTGCTCAGTATTATTTACATAAAGGGGGAAGGTTGGCTGGCCAAAAAACAGGTTCAACCCCACTTTTATATATTTTTCTCATATATTAGCTGTCCTAAGTCAGCAATATTTATAATACTGCAGCATCAATTTTATAATTTTTAATCTAGTGTCCTTCATTGTATGTTCTCTTTACAGTCTCTGTGTTTCTTTCGAATGTGAAAGTTTATCTCTTATTTGTAGAGAATTAGACATATATATATATATATATATATATATATATAAATCAATCAGAACTTAATAATAAATTTTAAAAAATAAAATTATATGAATCTTATAATATAAATCTCATTTCAAAATATCAATGGCGAATATAGAAGATAAAATTCCAACGTTCTCAAACAAATTTAAAAAATTATGAAGTAAAATTTTATAAAATATCCAGGTGCCACCTTGGAATTAGGACCGATAATTGGGGTTAACTAGTTTGATGGCTCCAACCTTCCCCCTATTGCAACTTGGTAAGTTAATCATAAATTATCACAATCTCAAAAATTTAAAAATTCAAAAGTTAAAATTAAACCATTAAACTTAAAAAATTAAACTATTCGCCATCGCATTCTGAAATATATTATAACATCAAAATTCTGAAATAATTTAGTGCATACTATAAGTGAACCATCGAACAAATTACTATCACTTTCAATTTTACAATTGCACATTTTCATATGCTGCAACCTAAACAAAATAACAAACAAATATACATTTTCAAAAACCATCATCATTAGGAAACTAAAGTGAACTCTCCATTACACCTATAATATCCATTGCGTTTGCATCGAATAAGGTTGAACAGAAATTACAAATGAACTAACGAACCGAAAATAAGTAATTATCATTTTCAGTTGTGAGCATTATCAAAACGATGTGAATCGTTATTCAAGAGTTAATTATCATTATTTGAATTCCATACGACATGAAGCAAATTTGATTGTGTCGTCATAAACATTTATATAAAATGAATGATGCTGAATTACTATCTAAGTCATGAAATTTTGATTTTCTGATTAAGCATACAGAAGAAAAAATATTTTTCACTATCATATTTTTTTCGAAGCTTAATTACTTTCATTCATTGTTTGTATTAGTATATGAGCATATCATTTCATTTTTGCGTGTGTAAGTAGTGTATTGTTCCACCTTTGGTATTATTTGGAATAGAATACACGCAAATACTAAAACGCATGGTATATCATAATGTTTTGTAAGGAAATAATGAAACGATTTGAAAATGATGCTACCATTCTGTAAAGGTAAAGCAAATCTGTGTAACAAGCATAGATTTGAAACATAAAAGCAAATTTATTTGAAAACATATCGTTTCTGATTACCAACATGCACACATAAATGATGTACTTAAAAAATCACAATTTTTACAGAAAAAATATTTTTTCTTGCAATGTTTCCTAATGTAATTATTAAATTTTGGTTATCTCAATTATTAGTATCATAAAATTTTTACTTTTGGCATAATTGTTTTAGATTAATTGAATAATACGTATTGCATTATTCTCCAAATTAAAGCAAAAACGAAGGAGAATTTAAAGCATTTTTAATGACAAATATTGGAGTATTTGTAAATGAAGAAAATATTTTTTTTCAACATTTCACATTACATTTATTTAATGCATGTACTAGCTCATATATTTTCATAGTATAGTATTTTTGTTTTTCTTTAAAACAAATAGAAGCTTTCGGAAAGTTAACTAGAATATTCATTTATAATTATATCACATAAACGCAATTTAACTTTTCTTTTTTTTAAATTTGCTGAATGCTGTTATCAGACAGACGCATGTTTTAGTATTTTGTATCCTGTTTTAATACCCGGTAATTTTTAAAAATACATTTGTTGCGTATGCACATTTAATATATATATACACTTTCCGATTGATTACGATTTAATCGTTTACTTTTAGGGATGTTTAGGCTAATTAACCAAAGAAAATAATCTTTTTTCAGGTCTATTTTTTTTAAAAAAAAGACTTAAATTACTGAATATCCATTTAAATGTATAAGAACTCTGTGAATTTTTAAACTTGTAGTTATTTACAAACAATGAAAAGAAGAACTTACGATTAATCAGTGAAAGTTATTAAAAAAACATCACTTCTCACATTAGCATTGATAACGTACTCGAATTATTTTGTCATTCTATTTTTATGAATCGTATTAAAAATGTATAATAATATTTAACATTTTATAACTAAACAAGCAATCAGTGTTTTATTCTATATGAAATCCCATTTATATATATATAAAAAGTATGCACTTACGAAAAATAACTGATTTATATATTTAAAAAAAAATTACACATAGTTAAAGTTCTATTTGCTTGAAGCATCATTCAACTTTTAGAATCTAATTTCCTTTTAACAAAATTGTAATGTTTACACAGTATCCACGAAACTGCAATTAAAAAATTCCTAGAGAGTTCAAAATTTAAATTTATGTACTTAAAGGGAATAATTATTTTTTTGCGTAAATAAAAATAATTAAATAAAAGCACTTTATCTTACATATGTAGATATATCTACTCTTTTAACTGCTTTTTTTTAAAAAAAAAAGTATTTCCTAGCCAAAAAAGAAAAAAAAAGATTCTTTAATTCATTTTCCTGCCACATTTAACGAAAAAAAAGAAAACCTGTGTTGATAAATTTAAAAATAAATGCCTACAAATCCGATAAATATTTTCATGTCCCACGGTTCACACACGAAAACACTACATTAAATAACGAGCATAAAATTTCAATAAACCACCCTACCACGAAAACATGTTTAAAAATCCCCCCCGTGCACTTCAATGGGACTCTATCTGTTTTAAAAAGGTTCTTAAAACTTTTGCGGGAAGGTTGGTTTGCTGATAAAAGCAAATGAATCCAAATCCATTTGAAGTTTCATTAAAAAGTTTATCGATTTTCAATAACAAGAACCTCTAGCGGGGTTCTTCATTGAAAGCTTCATATTGCTATTCGTCTGGAAAGCGCTTTCAACTACTCTGTTATGCAGAAAAATACCATGAGAAACATCGTTGGTTTAATGGTTTACCCAACAAAGAGGTTGTGAGTAAAACTTGTCTGCACTCGACGGAGCTTTAAATAATTGCCAACATACTATTTTGAAGAACAACTAATTTAGGCTCATGTTGCAATCAGCAATATGTCTTTAATTTATGCAAATTGCTGAATGGTTCTCGAGGTAAGAATGACTCAATTGGAAATGGGTAATTAAGTTTATTCCGTAGAATGGGTGTTTTAAGCCTGTTAAGTAGTATAAGCCATTCTTACTAGTTTGTTATTAAAGTACTACATGATTAGGTTGGCTTTACAAGTGCAAAATTTGCTGATTGCTTTGAATTACTTTCGGTTTAAATTGTTTGTGACTGTTTTCTTAATTTGATTTCTGCATTTTATTGGACTTTAATTTAGTTTATCAAATAAGGAATAAACGTAATTACAGTTTTTTTCTACTTTATAGCTTTTCGCTACTTTTTCAAAAGAAACCATTTTTTTTTATTTATCTTTAAAAACATGGCGTGAATCTTAAATACTCCACTTTTGTGCTTAAGTTTATTCAAAGATTCTTTCAAATAAAACAATCAATAACATTTAAAATGCGTGACGTGAAAAATATTGCATAGCACTTCAAATGAGATGATGGCAAGATTGTTATATGTTTTTATCATTCAAAGAGACTGACCAAGCCCTTTTACGAATAAAAGGTTAATTATTTCTAAAAGTTGAGTTATAAATTTCATACTGAATATAACGAATTAATTTCAATGACATTATTTTGATGCACTGGTGTATTGTTTTGCAAGTTACTTTTACATTTTTTTAATCTTTTAAAGAAATATTTTTCATTTTCATTTAAAAAAATAGGTACTATTTATATAGTCTGTAGTATTATTTACGTAAGTTGATATGTTGAGCATCCATTTTACGTAAAACGTTTAAATTGCATTAGTATCAATTCTCATTAAAAAATACTAGAATTAACTAACAATACAGTATTATTTTAACTAACATTTTTATATTCAACTCTTTCTAATTTTTTCTAAGCAATAAGAAATCGTCTCTCAAGAAAAATAATTAAAAATACAATATACATATATGCTACATATTCGTATTTTAAATGTATCTGATACAGTGAACTTATTATAATACTTTCATACAATTTTTTGCCAAAAAGACATTACAATAACTATTTCCATATTAAAAGAGGTATCACTAAATTAATAACATTTGTATATTTTATTATTTCTATTAAATATAAAAACTCCATTCGTTATGATTCACATGATTTGATTAGATTAAATACTTAACCATGTTTTATGCATGTGCATATCAGACAATATGTAACACTTTAATAACTTATTGGTCTAGGACAACCTTTTTGATATTCGTTTTCTTATTTCGATGCACTAGTCTTTTGTGTTATATTAAAAGGGATTAATCCCTTAACCAATTTACCTTTACATAGTACTACGGGCTATCAAAAATTGACAGCAGTTGGTTTGCTGTATGAGTACTGATATTTTTCATTCTTTCTTTGATCTGCGTATATTTTTATTTATTATGGTGATATTATTTATTGCTGTTGTTTTGCAAATTTGGGGTAGTTGTCCGAGTTTCTAAAAATCTTTTCTATCTGTATTTTTTTGTGGTGAAAGGGGAGTTTTTCTTTCATAAATGCAGATTTTTTTTAGATTCTCAAAATTTGTGTTGTAATGTATAGGATAATTTTGCATTCAGACAAGTGGATCTTAAAATTGCGGATGTCGCAAGCAAGAAATACACATTTTTGAAGGAACGCGTTAAATTAGGATGGATATTTTCAAAGCTTTCTGCTGATTATCTGAATTATTCTTCAAAGTAACATGCACACAATACGCCCTAAACCGTTTAAGAAAGTTAGAACGTACAATATTTTCCACAATATATAAAAGATTCTGCATAACATGCATATAATAGTTCCAAAAAGCAAATATTAAAGGGTGTATGTGTTCTACTACTGTAAAAATATAAAATAATGCAAAAGTTTAAACATTAAATTTAACTTAAAATTCTTCAATTTTCTCACTTCGTTAAGTCTGGTGTTTAGTTATATATAACAAAAAATGGAACTTTATGAAAAAATATTTCGGGTAAAAAAATTGACCGGTAAAGGGGAAAATGCAGTTAAATTATTTTAAATATAATTTAGTTTAATGACTCTAAGATGTTAAGTAACTTAATTTTAATAATACTTTTAATTGGATTTATCTTTTTTTTTTTTTTTTTTCTATTTTCTCTGTAAATAACTAAAAGGAATTTCCTCAAATAATTTATTAAAATGATTTAAAAGTATCCCAGTGACTTCTTAAGAAAAAATTAGGTATTTTCAAAAGTTTGTCATTTGTTTAAATACAGGTTGATATTGCACTTAAGTTTCTTCTTTTAATCCCGTTATTTATATTGAAACAAATAAACACACACACACAGTAAAGAAACGAAAACAGTACTTTAAGTTCATTGGATTTTTTTTAAAAAAACAAAGATTCGATTTCAGTTTTTCGCACATTTCGCAGAATCTATCGATTCTTTTTATTTATCGTGGAAACAGTTTCATCAAATATGCAATTTTAATAAAAAAATAAATCTTAAAGGACACATTTCAGGCGAATAAAGCATTGGGAAAAAAACAGTTCATACAACTGGTTCCAAACATATATCCACATTCCTTTTCATTTACTTCAAAAAATGCCTTTTTCTTTCATTACTTAAAAGCTTTTTTAGTTCATAAACCATTCTCTCTTAGAAGTTAATGCTATTTTAATATGACAGAAATATCAGCGGGACTTTTGTATCTGTCACAATGCGTTAAAATGCAATGGAAAAGACTGTCATATGTATTGCTATTTTCAATAAGAATGCAGAGAACTAATATCTAGCGCTTCGTTCAAAAAATGCGCATTAGGTTGTTTCAAAAGGCTCCATGTCAAATGTATTTGAGTGTCTTGTGTTTTTAAGACATGCATTGTAATAATGTGTCGAAGTTGTAAAATTTTGCTAATATTTGAACTTTTCTGGTATTCAGAATTATTTTAAGACATGAGAGAGAGAGAGAGAGAGACTTTGGGAATTGAATTAGTAACTCTGATGTGGCTCTCTTAAAGTTTTATTAGAAGTAGTATAAATAAACAAAAAAATTAAAATATCCTTAACTTATAAAGTTTTTACTATAAATTAATATTAATAAAATTATAGATAATTGAATTATTTATATTAATTACTAGGCCTAAGGTAACAGAAATATGAATACATCATAGTGTTAAAATGCTTTTACATGTGATACCATTTCCGATTTATTCATCATCACTAAATAACTTAATTGCATTTTTTTGTTTTAATTATTAAATACATATAAATCCATCATGTTTTTAACAAAACATTAAGAGTACTAATAATAAATTATATAATCCCTGCTAAATAAATTTTATGTGATTCCATTCAGATGTCAGTCAAACATTTACTTGAAGAAAAAAAGAAGCTGTAATTATATTTCAGCATTCATTTTTAAAGATAAATTAATTTAAAGTAATGAATTTAAGTCAGAACCTTACTTCTATCATAAAATTAAATGTTCTATGCTAATTGTTCCAAAAATAATATGTGAATTAACATTTTAAATAGGTAATTAAAAATGCTAAATAAATTGCAAAAAGTTTTTGAGGGGAAAACAACTTATTAAGTTTGAGAAATATTTGAAGAGAGATTTGATTGAGACACAGAGTCAAAATTTATATAAACTATTTTTAAATTAAAATATATACAGACATTCCATGAGAAAATAAGTTCATTGTATAGAAAATACAAAATATGTATGGAAAATTCATAAAAAAATAAGTTACTTATATGTAAAATATAAAATGTGCATTGAAAAATATCCATGATAAAAAAACAAGTTCCATGTAGATAAAATACATAAATGATAAGGCATAAAAGTTCGAGAGCATGAGTTGAATTTTTCTTTTTTAAATAATACAACTGCATATATTTTATGTTTACGGAACTGTAATGATACAAACTAAAATTGCAATCCATATGAATCAGAAAAAGAATGAAAAAAATAAATAAAATCCATTTGAGATACAAATTTAAATTTATTAAGAGTTATTCTAACTTTACTAAAATTTGGAATAATTTGCTGTGTGTTTGTTCAAATATTAAAGTAACTGCTCTTGTTCTTATTTCATGTCGCCACAAATACAGTCGATGTTATTTTCAATTACTTTATTTGCGCCCTGCAGGAGTTACTTTTCACGATCTGCTTTTGTAATCACTTTGTTTGGGAAAATTTTTTAATGGAAAGAAAATAATTATTAATGCATACACAATAATGGAAAGCTTCTAGATTAAACGCCAGATTATATACTAGAACAAACAAAAAATGAGACAATTTTTTTTAAAAAAATCAAATTGGAGATCTCCGAATAATACATTTTTTCCTTTTAATTTTGGAAATTTAAATTAGTTATATTTTCAGTCATTTCTAGAAGTACTGACATCTTTTAATTTCTGGATGTATCTCATGTGATAGGAAAATGTTTACTTATTTTTTGTAGATATTTTTTTTATTTAATAGGTGACTCGAGTGAATTAAAACAATGTTTGCATTATGTCTCCATGAATAATACTTATTATTAGGACCCTAATGGTAAAGGTCACAATACCACATACAAACTTCATTATTTGCATATGAAAAATGATATTTTAAGAGATCAATTTTTTGTTGAAGTTACTTTTGACATTTATTAAGTACGTGTATGTCATTTTGGCTTCATGTTGAACTTCACAATTTATATGTTTTCTACAGTTTTTTTTAATATTATTTGTATTAATAGTTGTAGTATTGTTTATTTGTCAAGAAAAGGGAGGCAATTAAAAACTTATTGTAGTTTTTAATAATTTTTAATTTTATAATTTCACAATTTCTATTAGTAATAAAACAATATATAATCTACAGTATTTCCTCAAAGTAATGTTCGATTTGAAGTTCATTTGTTTACAAAGATAAAATCATGAAATGAAAATTTAATATCTTTTTTGTTGTATTCATCAGAAATCAGTTCAATAATAATAATCTCATTCCCTTTAAAGTATACGACTACGTTTGAAACCATGATTTTTCAAAAACGCATAAACAGATAGTTTTTATGATATTTAGTGTCACTCAGATTAGAATACATGCATAAAATTATTTTAAGGACATTTTGACAAAAAGAAAATATTTACATATAACATTTTGGCAAAAAATTAACTTAGAATAATTTTTTTCCAAATGTTCTCCTTTTGTTAAAAATGCTTCTATTATAGTAATATTTTGCCCGTGTAAATCTCAGACCTCTCTACAGAAGCTCAACTATAATTTTTGAAAAATTTACATTATTTTCAGAGTTAACACCAATTGAAATACTTATTCGCGTTTTTATCTTAAATTGCTCCCCTCTGTTGTCGTAAAATATGAATAAACCCACTTCTAAGTTATACTTTTCAAAAATTCTAGTTGAGCCTCTGTAGAAAGACCCAAACTATATACAGGCAGAATATTATTATAATAGAAGCATTTTTCACAAAAGGAGAACATTAGGAAAAAAGATTATTCTAAGGTCATTTTTTGCAGAAATAGTGTATTCAAATAAATGTTTTTTTGTCAAAATATCCTTAAAGGGGCACAGTACGATTCAATTAACCAAAATCGGTCAAAAAATCAAATTTCAATTTTTTAGCCTAAATTTTTCTTTATATACTTTTTCTACCTCACAAAATTTGAATGCTCTAAACTAAAAAAATGCAGAATTATGATATTTTTTACGTTCGTTTTTATTCACATCCCTATGGCAAATCAAAACTTTAATCTGACGTATCTCAGAAAGATAAAATAAGTAGTTTGTCTTCATTTAAAATACTAAGGATTTTTTTCTATTGCGCCTAACGCTATGAATTTTTTTTTACCTATTATCAATAGTACATGTAACAAAAGTTGGTATGCATTTTTGAATCAAAGCAATATTTATTTTTTTTAAAATAATTAAACTCAGAATTTATACATTTTTTAAGGAATTTTCAATAAACATTCATAAAAAGAAGCATTGTATGAATACCAATCACGTTAATGCAAAACCCATGCCAACTTTTTTTATACATAGCTTGATGTACTTGTAAATCAAATTTTATGCATGTACGTCAATTTTTGTAGGAGGAGTAGCATTTTAAAATCACTTCAAAAATTTCAAGTTTTTTCCTTAAAAATATACATGGCTAGGCTTTTTATGAAATTTTTAGCGCAAAATCTGTTTAACATAGTATGAATACATAGGATGCAACCAAAAAAATTTTAAAGATCCTTAAATTAAAATTTTTTGCGTAAATCGTACCAGGTCCCCTTAAAACAATTTTATGCATGTATTTTAATCTAAGTGACACTAAATATCATGGAAATTATCCATTTATGCGCTTTTGAAAATAACTGTTCGGAAAGTAGTCGGATACCTTAATTTATAATACACAACGAAATGTTTTTTTTCATACAATATCATTTTGATGCTTTATGTTTTGTAACCATTTAAAATGCAGAAACGTGCTCCAATTCTCAATCTAAGAACATATATAAAAGAAATATTGTATCATACACATTTTTGAGTTATGGCTAAGAAAATGTCTCATTCTGAAGAACGTTACTTTATAACTTTTTTGTTATTGTAAACCTTTTACTAACCTTAAAAAATAAGATATCACTTTGATTATTAAAAAAAATCAGCTTACAGAAAAATGGCTGATATTAAGAATTTACCAATTCCCGACAGAATATAAATTGCTGGATTGACCCACACTTAAAAGGGCAACTACAAGGTGACACAATCATTTCTATGCCGAAACTGATATACTTATTTAAGTCTTGTCTCGCCTATAGATTTTCAAGCTGACGCAATCACTCTCTTAAACATTGGTTGGTTACATTCATAAGGCTATTATGGTATATAGCTCTTTTTCTATAAAGACAGAACGGAAATAGGCATAAAAGTAGCTGAATACGGTCTACTGAACCGGAACACCACACTTTTAGTAAGATGACAACCAATGAAAATAAGATGCTTCAGTCAAATGAATATCGCTTACATTCGAGATAATTTTTTGTGCGGTGTTACTTTTGCAAGAAAATAAAATTTATGGGCCTGCATTCTGTTGGAGTAAAATAATGGAATATTTAAGAGGAATTTCTACTGTAATGCGTCAAATATATACATTAACCATTCATAATATCACTCCCATAAAAGAAAAATTAAATATGATACATATTTACTTCGTTCAAAATAAAAGCATTTTACTAAAATAATTTTTTGTATTTGAACATTTCACCATGAGATATTTTATTGTATTAACTTGTTTTGGTTATTAATTATATACATTTATTGATATGTAAAATGTAAAAAATACTTCACAAATTTTACATGTTAATATATATGTTGATCTTGTGGCTATATATGAATCATCTTCGTCTAATTAAAAACAATTTTAGAAGCATAAAATGATGATTTTCTTAAGAATTTTACTATGTTCATTTATTGTTTTATATTTCTTAATACCCGTCGTTCCCTAGAAAACATTCAGACCAGTCTAGTTTAATCCTTTTTTATTATTTTTCTCTAAGCTAGATAATTTGTTCAAATTACACACACACACATACATATATAAATATATATATATATATATATATATATATATATATATATATATATATATATATATATATATATATATGCATATATATACATATATATACATATATATATATATATTTATATTATATATATATATTATTATATATATATATATATATATATATATATATATTTATATAATATATATATAATATATATATAGGATAATTAAATTAGATTTAAATTCACTATCTAGCACACACACACACTTAACTCAACTTTCTCAGTTCACATCTTCAAGTATCAAACTAATCACCCGTATATTTCTTCCGAACATATGGCCTAGAAAATAAACATGTCTCATTCCAGATCGTTAAATTTAATAGTCAACGTGTATCAGCATTAACTTTCAAATCCCTGCATAAAATCAGCGATATTCACCACATGTGTTTTTCAAGTGTATCCATTTAACCGAAACCGTGGCGTGCTTTTTACTCCCTGCTTTTAGCGTCAGAATAGATGTAGATATGATTGAATAAAGATCTTTCTTTTTAAACTTTAATCTAATTCTGTCTTCAAAATCATGACATATATATATATATATGTACATATATATATTTATATATGTATATATTATATATTTATATATGTATATATATATACATATATATATATTTATATGTATATATATATATATATATATATATATATATATATATATACAGATATATATATATATATATATATATATATATATATATATATATATATATATATATATATATATATATATATATATATATATATATATATATTCGCAGTGATGAATTGCAAGACAAACATTAGATATTGAGGCTTAAAAAGTTATCAGATAATAAATTTAAGCGAATTAAAATTAAATAAAAGCATATCTCTCTAACTTTTAGCATACCTTTGATCAACAAAAAATATATTTGTAAAATTTTAATTCTGTAGGTCTATTGAAAAAAAGGCATCTGTGTGTTTTTATTTATAATGCTCCCATAACGGCCTTGTGATTCGACGTTTTAAGACACCTTCTAGCCTGATCTCTGCTCAGCCGAAATTAACAGGTTTTCCAAATTTCAGTGTTGTAGATTTAGCAGTTGATTAATGAAGAGTTTTTTAAGTATAAAATGCTTCATAATACCCTTGGGGGAAGATTTTCGTGAAACACCTACTTAAAATATATCTACTCCATAAAAGGAACATGCCTGCTAGATTTCAAGTCTTTAATTGCAATTGATTTTAAGGAGAAAAAAACTTTTAGCAGGGAAATAATATTGAAGATTTCGTGGGAGCATCTAAAACATGAATTAAAGTGGTATTAAAATTCTTGCAATATCTAGAATTTTATTTACAAAAAAATCTAAATATATAAATGACATAAATAAAAATTCTGTTTGTGCTTGATCACGGCATAACTTCTAATATGTATGAATGATTACTATGATTTTATCTATGAATGGTACTGTATACATCCAAATAAAGAAAAAAAAGCGGATAATTCTCTAAAAGTTTTCTGCCCGATAATTGAGTTCATTCTTTTCCTTATGTTTTTATTGTCATTTGATAGGATGTAAACAAAGAGACTCGGTCAAACGGTGATTGAATTGAATAGGGCGTAGCTTACATAAAAATGATTGAATTTGAAAAATTCAATCTGCATTCAGTAGCAGTGATTGCAAGCATTGATAATATGCTTAAAGGTAAAAAAAATGAAAACATTAATCAATTTTTATCAATTTAAAAATTCTTTGTACTCTTATGAATATAAATTTATATATATATAATGTATATATTTATATATATATATAATGTATATATTTCTATATATATATGTAATGTATATATTTCTATATATATATATAATGTATATATATATATATATATATATATATATATATATATATATATATATATATATATATATATATATATATATATATATACTTTCCAGTCTCTTCGCATAAATTAAGCAACACATACACATTATTACTTCTTAAAGATTAAAGATAAAAACAATCGATTATTTTTTATTAAAAAGGAATGATAAAATTATCAACTCTATACATGCAGTACAAGTTGCATACATTTTATCGCATACATTAAAAGCCCATATTTATTATGGAAATGATCATTGCGAAACAAAATATGTATGTGCTGTCATATATTTGTATTACTGAATAAAAAGGCATTGTAAAAAATAGAGTTTTACAGCACATAAAATATTTAAAAAATAAACATACTTAAAAAACAGAAATAAACAAAATATATTGCACTTCTTACCGAGTAAACATTTTATTATATTTAGTCTGCATATTTACGTGAATGAATAAATATTATTTATGAGCAGTATGTGAAAGGAATCATGATAAGTGTATTCTATCCTGTTTATAAGCTATTCCTTGTATTGATGTCTAGAAAACATAGAGTTACTATAAATTAAACATACATTTATATATAAACATTTTCATATTAAATATATTAACAAGTAGACATTTATGAATGTCTTGTATTTGAAAATCGTTTTTTTAATATTATTTTGCTTGTGATCTGGATTAGAAGCTTCATTACTGTACATTCCTGAGTTAACGCATTATGAATTATTTTAAAATAAGAATTAAAATAACTGACTTATTGAATTTTTTAAAAATTATTCAATATAAATTTTGATTAGTGGGAAGTATAAAGCAAACTATAAGGATATTTATGAACTATTGAGGGTTCAAAAATACCTAGCTTTATAAAATTACTAGGGTAACGATTGAACTCTCGTACCTACCAACCTAAACTTCACTTTTATATACAAAATAAAAATAAGTAAACATTTTCATCTCCGTTTCCATTCATGCATTATAATCCGAATGATATTCCGTTAGTTGGAATAAAGATTCTTGTTGGAAACTTCAATTAAACGCATAGTCTAGAATGAGTTTCTGCTCTGTAGAATCAAGGCGATTTTTTACAAATAAAAAATGGATAACTATCCAATAATCAGTTTTATATATAATGCAAACATTACGAGATAATTGAAAAAAAAGATTTAAATACACTAATGTCCATAAAGTAAGAATATTGAAGTTCAGGCAAAGAAAGAGACAGAAGCAAAACAATTTGACTTATTTGTAAAGTCTATTTATTAAACAAAAGGTAAAAAGCAAAAATAAGTCTATATGTTTGAAATAATTAATAAAAATTGCGATTTTTCTCTCTGGAGAAAATTTAAAAAATAACCTATTTATAAAAAACAGTATAACATGGTTTGTATGATGGTTAATACGGAGTACGTCTCCCTAACGATGCATTGCAGGCCTTACAACGCCTAAGCATGCTGAGTAACAAATTATCAATTTGATCTTGGGGAATATTACACCACTTATCAAGCAATGCCCTCCGAAGTTAAGGTAGACAAGTGGGAGGGGGTTGACGGGCTGTAATTCGTCAGCCAAGCATATCCCACACATGCTCTATTGGATTCAAGTCCGGTGAGTATGCTGTCCAATCTATACAGGTGATATAATTTGATTAAAGGCATTCGTCTACAAAGTTTGCACGGTCAGGACGGGCGTTGTCATCCATAAACAGAAATTCAGCACCCATGGCGTCTCGAATCAAACGTATATATTGTTCCAGAATGACATCCCGGTAGATGTGGCCTGTCATCGTTACACTCTGACATGCAGATCAGTTCTGGAACCAAGAATAATTCTTCCCCAAACGAGCCATCCTGCACCACCGTAACGGTGTCGTTCAATGGTGTTCTCTTGGGGGTAACGGGTACCCGGCGCTCTTCATATTAAAGTCCGGCGAGAATCAGACTGCAAACTAAACCTGGACTCGTCGGAAAACATCCCACAAGACCACTGTTGTGGTGTCCACAATGCCTTACCTCTACTCCAGGTTAATCGCAAGCGACAGTGAGTTGCGGTAAGGGGAACACATCTGACAGGCCTACGAGCATATAGACCAATGTGACCTAAGCGTCTGTACACGGTCTGCCTTGAAACTGTCGTACCGATAGCTGAAGAGAGCTGACGAGACAGGTCTGATACTGTGCTCCGTCTGTTTTTTTTTCGGCAGTAACTACCAAAAGCGGTCCTCATTCGGCTTTGTAACTCGGAGGCGACCTGTGCTGTAACATCTACTCACATTAGCAACATCTTGGAATTGTTGCCAAAGCCTGGAGATGATTCTCTGGTCGATTCCAAGTTCTTCGGATATTTCCAGCTGGGTACGTCCACATTCCAGTCGTCCAATAATTCTACCACTTAAAAAATTTCCAAATGCTTCCTTTGTGTCATAACTATTTGGTTATTACACTGAAAGGCTTTTAAATCGTTCGTGAACAATTTTACTTAGTTGCCACCATTCCTTATATACCCCTCTCTTACACCCTCGTCATTGTGGCGTACTCTCCGCACCATCTGGTGGTTTCCTGTAATTTGCATATTCTTCTTCAAGATGTGTGTGATAATTCTACATTTTATCTAAAATTTTTATTTTAGAGTTCAATTTCTGTGTTATTCTGAATTATCCTTAATTTATGGACATGAGTGTAGTTCATATAAACATAGATTTAGCATCGAGAAACCGACAATTTTAATTTATCTTTCTCTGTACATATCTGTCTGTGCGTATGCATGCGTGCCTGTGTAATAATTCACACTAGTTTGCTTTCGAGGTTTTCTTTTTAATTTGTAATGATCCTGACCCTCCAGGGGCTACTAAGGTTGAATCACTGATGTGAAGGCTGCGTGAGGACGACAAGTTATGCTGTATCCTTGAAAGGTCCAATAGTGCCTTTGAGAAAGTGAATCTTAAAATGAATCAGAATTATTTCTGGTTGAATGTAGCTGGGAGTATTATTCGGCCATTGGTCATTGACATCATTTGGGCGGTGGACTTTCTAGCCAAAAATTTGCGCGGGAGCGGCGCCGATATGATGAAAGTTCAAAAGTTTGCTTGCCTTAGAGCCTAAGCGTCGGTATCGTACTGTATCGGGTACTGTCCCACGGAAAACTACGTGACCATTGGAAAGCCATTAAAATCGGTCCTTTAGTTGAAAACGCCGCATTAGTAATTGACTCTTACCCGTCTAACAGGAGTTATCCGTAGCTTTAAACACCTGAAAATTATTTAACCCGCAAATTTAGATTAGGCATTATACAACCATATTGTACGATAGCTTTCCCCCTATTTGAAAAGATGTCAATGAAAGTCATATGAGTTGAGGAATTTCCATTAGTGTTTTGTATATAAATCTCTATTTCAGGGAAAATTTACCTGCGACAGCTTATTTATGCCATGCCAGTTTGCATGTGTTGTTCGTCTTTTACTTTCATAGAAGCATTTATTTATGCAAATCATTAAATTGAAATATGAACTTCAAATTTTGTATATACGAGACTATATCATATTGAATGTTAAAATATTTTTCATATGTAAAGGATGTTTTTTTAGAGGTATAGAACTTTAAAATTGCAATAAAACAATGATGTATTATTCGATTGACATGAATTTTTTTATTCCAAAGATAATCTTGTGGCATTACATTTTAAATTTGATTCCTGGCATATGACTGCCATGGCTGGCTCGGATGTAGTCCAATCTAGACGTCCAATTTTCGATGACTTTTCCTACATTTGTGGCCGTATATCGGCAATAACACGGCGAATGTTGTCTTCCAAATGGTCAAGCGTTTGTGGCTTATCCGCATAGACCAATGACTTTACATAGCCCCACAGAAAATAGTCTAGCGGTGTTAAATCACAAGATCTTGTAGGCCAATTCACAGGTCTAAAACGTGAAATTAGCGGTCACCAAACGTGTCTTTCAAGAAATTGATTGTGTCACGAGCTGTGTGACATGTTGCGCCGTATTGTTGGAACCACAGCTCCTGGACATCATGATTGTTCAATTCAGGAATGAAAAAGTTAGTTATCATGGCTCTATACCGATCACCTTTGACTGTAACGTTGTGGCCTTCATCGTTTTTGAAGAAGTACGGACCAATGTTTCCACCAGCCCATAAAGCGCACCAAACAGTCAGTTTTTCTGGATGTAACGGTGTTTCGACATACACTTGTGGATTAGCTTCACTACAAATGCGGCAGTTTTGTTTGTTGACGTAGCCATTCAACCAGAAATGCGCTTCATCGCTAAACAAAATTCGCTGATGAAAATAGGGAACAACGGCAATCTCGTTTTGGGCCCATTGGACGAATCTACGCCTTGCTTGATGATCTTTTTGATGAATTGCCAAACCAAACTGAGAATAAATCACTTGACAGCTGTTAAATCGGTCGCTATCTGGGAAAGTAATGCCAACTTAAACTTCTATACCTGGAAAAAAACACTCTTTATATACTTTTTTTTTGCCTACTGGGGGGGGGGCATGGTAGGTTTGTTGTTGGTCTTCTACACCTAAGGTTGATGGTTTGACCCTAGCGAAGTCAGTGGATTTTCATGATGCTGAAGATCGACAGCCGCCATGCCATATGATTATACGGCATGCAAAAGATTCCTGGAGTGTCTGTTTGGCTTAGGCACTCTGGGTAAAATTAAAATCCCAGTACATGTTCACTTCGTCAGTGCTCAAGTGCCTTCCTCTGGAGCCGTCAAAATTACTTGCTGAAATTGGTATCTGCCTATATGGTGCCGCACTGAAAAGCGATACCTGCTTCGGCGAATGTACTGGGTCTGCAACGGTACAACACCAATCCGCAGCCCATTCGAAATAAAAAGAAATATTCTTTTTGAAATTTTTACATATAAAGTGTTAAATTTCCACACCTTTTTAATCTATCCATCTGATTAGATCATTTACTGCTTTTATGTAAATTAATGCAAAAAATATTATATAATTTTTTACTTACGCATATTAATATTTTCTTAAGAAAACAGATTAAAATATTTTCAAAAGATACATTCCATCTTTTCACTTAAAACAGATACCACAAGAAAACAAATTAATAATCATGAATCCCATATATTTTAAACATTTTATAAGGTAAAAAAAATATATAGATGATGCAAAAAGAGGCTTAAAAGATGCCTCTCCCTTTAATATGCAAAAGAAGACATATTACAAACTAATTTGATCCATTTTTTTCTCTTTTAATCTTTCACATTTTCTTAAATGTGTCAAGAAGTTAATATCCCGCCACCATTTATCAAGTTTAGTGCAAAGTGTTTATTATGAACGCTCTAACACTTCAGATGTATATTTGAAAAATGATTAATTTTCGTTTCACTTTTTTCAAGGATGACTTTATTAGAACGTAATAGTTTAAAAACGATACTGTAAAAAACCTATTTGTCTTTGCATTTCCTCAGGAGTTTTTTCTAAACGTTTTAAAGAAAGGCTTTTAATGGTATTTTTCTTTGACTTTTAAAGAAAGATTATATTATATACATTTAAAATTGCAGATGATGTCTTAAATATTCACAAATAAAATTTAATGATCTTAAAAAAACAAAAACAATACCCACTTATTTTTAAGAAAAAAAATTTCATTTGAAATTAGAATTTAAAAGGCATGATTTAAGCGTCAAAAATTTTGTTAAAAACGTTGGTTAAAACCTCTGCATCGTAATGATGCAAACGTTTTTGTAAATGGTGCAGAGGTTAAAAATGGATGCAATTCTTAGATAACGTTATGAAGTATACTAGCGAAATATAGCGAAAGAAAGCGAAATGTATGTACAAATAATTTTTTGCAGACTTGAAGAAACGTTAACATTTAAAATGATATTAAATATAATTATAATGCGATTGACCACAAAGTACATAACTGTATAAATTTTAGGGGAATGCAAAGACCAATACATTTTAATTTCTTAAGTAACGATATTGCTATTGGTTTTCACTTTATTCACCTTAAAATAATTGTTATATTTTCATATCAGAAAGAATTTCACTGAATATATATTTGTTCATTTTGTATGGTCTGAATGTATACACATCAGTCATAAGCAGTCAAAAACTTTTTTTAATTACGTATTATGGCAACCTATTGGCGACATTATATGGAACGAATCACATGGTTGCTAATTCTGATCGTACGGCACATGTGAAATTAGAGTTGCCAACATAGCAAGTTATCTTGAATGGTGGTATTGTTACGATAGTACGTTTGAACCGTAATTACAAAAAACATAAATTAAAATTTTGTAACAAATAGCAGAATTAATCAAATGCAAATGTATCGGTACAAAGAGCGTTTAATATTTATACCAATAGTAATTTATTTCAATCATTTTTGATTCCACAACAAAATAGAATTGGTATTTTTCTGTCGTAGGCCAAAAATTATAAAACATTGTTTCATTGTAGTGTGCATACAAGACATGCACACAATAAACACCTGAAACTTTAAAGGCGACATACCATTGGCATATATCATGTGCAACGATAATGATTTATATATGTAATAGATCATGTCCGGCGTGGAGTGATTTTACATACTTATTTGCACATATTGGGATGATCTAATTCCAGCTGTTGAAGGAAAGATGCAGAATTGGTTTCAAGACATTTTTATTTCTTCTTAATACATGGATACGATCAGCAACAAACACATAGTTACGGTGATTAAAACAGTTACTTATACAAAAAAATTGAATTGCAGTTAGCGTTTCTATTTAACAGAAATCAGACAAGATGACGAGAACAAGGCAACAGCTACATAACGAAGACAAAGAGAAAGGGACAAATAGCTGTAGCTATTTATATGAGGCAGCCAATTCTACATAACTTTTTTTACAGAGGCTATGATTTACAGAAAGCTATCACTCTACAGATTCTTTTGCAATCTTACTCTTAAAAGACTCAAACTGTTAACTTTCAAGTTACGATTACGATTAAATCCCGGTCATACGAGTAAGCTAGTTAAATATTTAAACTTGAGTCCTAAAGTCAAGAACCATCACAAATTTAAAAAAAAAAGTTATCGAGGATGAAACTAAAGGGGATTATATAGATATATGAGAAGCTTAGTGAGAATGTGTTCTTTTTTAATACTTTTAAAGGATTACTCACTGCCTCAGGTATGTAAAAGATAACCACGCTATTTATAAGTACCTAAAGAATAAATACGATTTTAAATGCCTCCAAGAAATAAAAAGAAATAACTGTAGACATTAACCAAACACTAAAAACAAATATGGTTAAATTTTTTCTCTTTATTGATACAATTATTTTTATATAAGATTTTTCCACTGCAATCTTTTGTATGCCACTTAAGGGTTTTTATATTTTGACTTATGTAATGAGAAATTGTTGAATAATAGACCGATATAATGTGTTCATCTTAAATTATAATTGTCGATTTATGAATATAGATGACTTATGTGTGTGTGAATTTAATTTTAGTTAATCAGTAAGTTTTTTTCTCAGATGCTGACTTCGGTTATGTTCAATGACTAACTAATCATGCCTAACTTTTAATTAATCATGATATTGAGCCATTGTTTCATTATTATATTTTACACTTACCAGCTTTAGTTGATAATTAGTTCAAGATATTGAAAAAACTCTTACAAGTTCCCATTTTTAGAAGGACCTTGAAAATAAACTCGTAAAAATAAGTCGTATAGAACTTTGAAAGATATCAAAACAAATTTCCCAAGAGTATTTTCCCAAGAGTAAATTTCCCAAGTTTCCCTCTTCAATTAATATATTTTGAAATTTTTGAGTTTATCACGTTCTACATTATACTACACACCGAAATTATTATAATTTATTAGTGTTAAGAAATGTTTTATTAAAAATAATACGAGTTAATAATGAAAAAGGGTAAAAATAAAATTAATTCCGCTATTTATATCAGGTTATAAATTCTAAAACAAATTTTGAAGGATAAAAATAATAAAATTAATAAGAATAATTATAATTATTTTATTTCTTCAAATATTTGAATAAAGTTAGTACTTCATTCAAAAAGATCCCCTCATCATCAGAAAATTTAATTTTATTAACACCTAAAAACAAGGCATTATTAGAAAATATACGAATCGATAATGAAATAAGGCAGCGTACTCTACGTATCATTTAATCCTCACTCGATGCACTCTTTAAAAATTAGAATTACTTCCTCCAGAATCTTTCTGCTTAACCAGATTACCTTTGGAATTCGAATTTCCTTCGAAGAGGCGTCCCCTTCTCTAATTAGTGGAACGAGAGTGTCTGATAAATGAAATGAAAAGTTTACGTTCTGGAAATCGGAAATTCAATTACTCTTCCTCTGAAAGACCCTGAATAAAAATAGCGGTCCACCCTTTTGAACGTGTTAACTGCAACAAACTTCCTTCGAGGCGAATTCAATCAGGTTTGGATTGATCACATCGCGCTTTGATATTTATTTCGAACATTGAAAGCGCGTGGGAAGCTCTGGATTATTCTTCAAAGTCCATTCTAATTTATCAATATAATGTAGTATCAGTAGTTTATAAAATTTCCCGAGCATGCATTCGGTTTGTTTAATTAACGTTTAGTCTAAAGCTTTTGTTAAGTTATCCGAACACGTTTAGAATACTTTTTTTAATAATAACATACTAAGCCATCATAAATGTTTTTAGAAATAAATATCAATATATCGTAAAATCCGGTGTATAATGCTCACCTATATTTTCAGGCATTTTTTTTTATTTTGAGGTATATGCGTAGTATTACGAGCACCCCCTCATATTTTCGAAGAAATCTGAAATGTTAGTATACAATAATCTTGTGTTTAGAAGGCATTTGTTCGATGTATTATTCAGAGCTTTTGAAAAAATGGTATATTTCTAAAATTACAACTTAAGGCATGTCATTTATTTTAAATAAGCAGCATTTCGATATATGTAGAACTTTTAAATACTCTTCTTTATTTTTAAAACTATCGTTTTTATACCCGGCGCATAAGCCGCACCCCTAATTTTCGATTTTATTTTGTTTAAGGTGCGCGTTATACACCAGTTTTTACGGTATATTAGTAATTAACCACACACACACACAGTAATATTTAAAATAAATGATCTATGTTTTACAAAAATCACAATTATATGTGACATTTTAGCAATTATTTAGAAGTAAAAAGTACTACATTACACACATTTATCTAGAAAAAGTACTCAAATATGAATGTTTTATCAAAATGTAAAACTTTTAGAGCGGAATTAATAAATATTACGAGGGAAAGTTAATAAGTAAATAACTTTTGGAATTTCTCTTTTTCAAGATTTGACAGCAGCGCTAGTATCCAACTCTACATCAAGGATAGTCAGTAAACCCTCTATAGAACGTGTCACTCGTAGTCATCAAATGTAGCAGAACATTCAACATGGCAGCTCCATTGCACCAATGAGGACCGGAGGGCAATTATTTGCTTTTTGTTTGCGGTAGGTGGGACTCCTGTACGTTGGATACTAGCCATTACTTCCATCACTATAGCCTTAATGGCTTACACCAGTGCTTCTCAAAGTATCAGCATTTGCGACCCAATATTCAATCATAGTTTTCATCAAGCCCCCTCCATACCATAACAATGTATTGAATTCAATAATACTATACATTGATGCTAAAGCTACAATACGACTTTAAACACTTAAGTGCCACCTGCAAATATAAAAGTCTCTCTCAGGCAAAGCATTAATTGCACCGGACGTATATATGCGTCTTTTCGAAGTACGATTTTTCCTGTGCACTGTTATCCATACAATTATTCCGAAGGCTTTGGAATACAATAAAGGAACCTTGACAGTGTTTGTGAATAATTTACTTATTTCAGAGGATGTGCTTACTTATTGCCTTCTCCCCTCCCAATACATTACAAAAGAGAGCCTACGTAGAAAATAGTGGTATTTGCGAGTGAATCGCGTAACTTCTAATCAGCAGATAAGGGATTAATCGTACAAATTATCAATATAAGTGTTAATTTTTCTATATAATTTTATGTATGACAAACCCATGGGGTCATTGGTAATTATTAATGTTGTTCATAACTTAGTATTGTTAAATTAAATACATTGCGCAGTACTGATACTTTTATAAATGTATTATATCAGTGTAAAGGTATATTTTATTTTTCATTATGTCAGAATATATTTTGTGTTTGTTTACTTTCAGTAAATTATTATTTTTTTTTAAAAAAAATAATCTTTTGTTTTTAACTTTTAAATATGCTCACGCCCCCCACGGGGGTCGCGTCTCACAGTTTGAAAAACACTGGCTTACACATTTCCCTCAGTGGTAGACTTCGATGGACTGCTCGATCTTTCGTCACCACATATCCTGTTTGAAGCTCTCTGATCATTCGTAGATCGCGATAAACTTCTGTCATTATACTGTTCTTGAAATGAGACACGTAATTCAAACTGGTCTTACAGCTTCAGCAAACAAAAAGCAAATTACTTCCGTCCTTTCCTCCTCGAAGCAGGTTGCCAATGGAGCAGTCCCATTGGATGGTCTGCTACACTCCAGCGACTACAAGGGAAATCGACTGACATAAGAAAAGATGCCGATTACCCATCATTCTGCGCTTATTACTAGTGCTGTTTCCAAACCTTAGAAAGAGAAATTGCAAAAATATCTTCACTTTCTCAATTTATACTATAAGTCCTTACTCTCAATGTGTATATTTATATGCATACAGTTGGACCTCTATATATGGAAGACGCTAAATCGAGGAAAAGAGTTCGTTATATGGAAAATTCGTTATATAAGGGTTCATTTTTAAATATACTTAATAAACCACGAAAAAAAATTTGAAATTCATAAAAACTATGTATTAAAAATAATTATTGACACCTTTTTAAAATTAATATATGTTAATTGTATATATCTTACCCATCAAAAAAGAAAGAAAGAAAGAAAACAAGAATAAATAATGTCGAAGAATTCACTGTATTTTGAATATTAAGAAAATAGTTTTATACTAAAATGAACGGGTTTTAGGGACATTTTATAATTTAAAACATACAAGTAATATTAAACATACCTTATTTTATAATTAGAGCATGGGGACACAGAACAACTCCACTGAAGGTAAAAAATGATATCGAAGATGTTTCTAGTGAACTAGGCAATGGGGATTAAAGGTTGCACTTCATGGATGAAACGTCCAGAACTCTATTGCTCTCGGTGAGTTAATGGCTAATAAATTCAGTTCAAGATTTAGGACCACAATAAAATGTGTTAAATAGAGAATAACTTGAAATTTTTTCAGAAGTACTTTAAAAAAGGGGGAGAACAAAAATTGAATCATAAAAAAAAATTCGTTATATAGAAAATGCGCTTCATTATAGAGATGTTATATTACGAAGAAAATCGTGAAATGTTTGAGGTTCCAAGAAAAGGTTCGCTCTGTACAAAAAATAGCAATATAGAGGTTCGTTATATAGAGAGGTTGGACTTTATATATATATAACTTGTCTAAGTTTTCAATCGTTAATATAATATTTTTTTTATTGATTCACTCTAGTTCAAATACTTTCTTTTAAACTTGTAGTGGATGGCAGTGCTAATACAGGTTTTTCAATTATTAATTCATTAATTCTATTCAGTTAATGATTAAATAATAACAAACAAAAATAATAATCTAACACCATATATAAAAACGAAAATCTCTCGGTGTGTTCCTGTTGCATAAAAGATAGCGCGTTGGACTTGTAGTTCAAAGGTCGTGGTTTCTATTCCTACCTGGGATAGTCTAATTTTGAGAATGTGATTTTTTTATTATGCTATTTTAATGAGATAATCAAATTTAATTAATGAATAAATAGTAACAAACAAAATAATAGTCCAATACCATATATAGAAAGGAAAATGGAAAATTGCAAGGAAATCGATTTCTATTTTAACACTTAATATTGTGATTTTGTCATATGTATATACAGATTCATATTAACTGTAATTATTTAATAAAACGTATAGAAAATAATTTTTTTCTTTATTGACCTGATTAAGAATTGACAAAAAAAATTTTATGTACTACTTGTTTACTTTCCCTTGTATAAGTGACATATTTTTGAAGCTATTGTTGAAATAGTAGACCATAACTCTCAAAATTATTCATGCAATAAAGAACAATTATAGTGCATCTTTAAAAAAGAGAATAAATATTAGGTTCAAAAAGTTTCATAGTAATTCAGTAAGAACGTTTTGAGTTATCAGCCTTTTAAAGGTAGATTTTGTACAACTGAAATACTGGTACTAGTTAATTCAAGGCCCTACATAAGATTTTTCTCATTTTAATTAATTTATTGTAACTTGTCCTCTATGTAACGTAAAAACAAACTAATATATGCTTTGTAAAAATGTAATAAAATAAAACAAAAAAAACAAGTTTGTTTTAACGAAATTAACAATGTCTACGTATTCTATTACCTTAGGTTATTTTAGAGACAACTTAGTATTATATTATTTAAGGAAATATTCCAGGGCATTTAAGAAAAAAAAGAACGAAGTACCTTCACAGATAGCAGTTTCAGTGAAAAAATATTTATACCTAGTCAAAAGTTAACAATTTAGAGAGGAAAATAGATTACATATATGCCATAGAAACAGTAAAAGATTAAGAAAATTAAGCTTTATTTAAGAGTAGTCAGCGAGATAATTTTCCGTAATGCCACCACTTCCTAATTTTGTCATTTTAATTAGGAATAAATTTCAAATTCAATAAATACTAATACTTTCAGTAAAGGGAAAAAATGAGATAACTTTATACTGAGAAAAACGTATGAAATATAATCGTGGAAAAGTATTGCTGATTATTAAGTTTTTCTTTATAAACTGGATTTCAAACCTAATTGATTGATTTTAGTGATACAAAATCATTTATATTCAATAATGATTTGTGTTTTCCTGCGTATAATTCAGTAGAATACATCAATTTTTTAAAGAAAATATTGTGCAAATGTAAATATATTAACTTTTTCACATTTTGTGAGAATTTTGTATATTTTAACACTGTACCTCATCCACTAGGAAATGAAAGAAAGAGTAAGCTGTTCCAATAGCAAATAGATACGGTCTTTATTTTAGTTTCTATTGAGAATGTTTATATCAAATTCATTTCTAAATTAGTTTCATAATATATCTTAGATGTTAAAAGCACTTAAATTGCGCTAAGAGACTCGAAATTCACAAGATTTTGCAATTTTGGAATTAAAGGTAAGTTTCAAACTACCATTTCTATGCCAAATTAATTTCTAAATTAATTATATAATGTATTTTAGATAGTTAAAATAACTTAAAATGCTATGTTACTCAAAGTTCCTATGCGTTGAAATTAAATGTAAATTTCAAAATATTCATATTGGATAAAAATGTGCCCTATTCGAAAGTAATTATATCGAATCGTAAGACTTTTCTTATAAAAAATTCTTTAATACATCCATTTGGCTCATTTTACAGTTCACATATTTTAGGATTGAATGTGTTTCTACCATCTGTCTTATTCGAGAATATTCCTGATGTTTGGAATCTGGACAGTCCCTTGCGAAACTTAAAATCTGCTTTGATGGAAATTCTCTTGAGTTTCTAATCTTTAGAGTATTCTGTCGGTTATTTGAACATCATCCAGCTAATGATTCCGTCCAAATAATCATATTAAATTATTCGACCTTCTAATAAAGTTAAACTTCATACCATCTAATAGCCAACATAAAATATAGTGTTTTAAAGTGATGGATTACGTTTTCGGAACTGTTATTTTGAAAAGCGTATGGATTAGAATTTACCACACTTTTTGCCTCATAGAGCTTTTGCCAGGTTTTTTGGTTTTGAGTAGACTCCTGCTTCACAATATTGTACTTTTGCAGATTTAGCAACTTAAATGTCTTTTAGACAGCTGGTATAGAACTACTTACTTTACAAGATTTAAATTCCTAACTATAGTGAAGTATTGTCCTTAAAACTTGAGATAAACACATGTTAATTAAATTAAAATTTAATTAATACGTATAACAACTGATCAACAAGCAAATGTTTATAATGTGAGGGAGGATTCTGGAGCTTCAATAACAAACTTTCAGCATTTAGCATCAATATTGCCAGGTTGAATCCTAGATCAACTCGGTTAGTCGTGTCCAATCTTTTTCTTCTTTTTTGTTTTTATTTTGAAGATTGGCAACCGATTTGAAACTTTTATCACTAGGAAAAGCAATTGAAAAATTTCTTACAATACTAATTATTAGGAGATAAATAATAGATATGTCCTTTTTAAGAACAAAATTACTGACATCCATTTTTAAACACTTTCATAACTTCGTTACTACCTATTCTGATCAATCCTTCTATTAGTGACATTTTTTTAATATTGCGATCATATGGATCCATGGCCTACTATGAGTGTTACCATAGTCAAATAATGATTTTAAACTTAGATTCAAAATATGAATAAAGGGCATTCAAATGTTAAGCGTAAGGTTAAAACGTCTTTTTATTGGCTGATTGTCTGTGGGCAATTGAAAAGCTGCGAAAATTTGTGACCTACAATACCACACTCTTTTCACTTAATTCTAGAAAGAAACGCTGAAATGATGGTCCTCGATTTAGTAAAATTTATGCTGTCATCTTGTAACTTTCATTAAACTTACTAATTAAACATTAGTAAATTTAATGAGTTAGTAAATAACACATTAATTTAGTAAATAAATCTGTTACATAGTTAAAATCTCATTTCCATTTAATTAAATTTTCTTTTAAAATTAAAGTCAAGGTCTGATTTTAATGATAGCCACTGTCACAGACTCCCATTTACACCTGATGGACCCCCAGATTACTTTTCGCTAACGTGGACACCTTGCAGATCGTCATAGTCTTCTGGGGGTCGATATATAACCTTTTTGAATCACCGGTATAGATTAATCATTTTTTTAATAAATTAGTGTATCTTGAATTATATTGATTCATAAATGTTATTGCAAGGAAAATTTTAATTGCCAATATTTGATAAAAAATGAAGAATGAATGATGTATATTCAAAACATTCTCCTTTTATGAAAAATGCTTCTATAATAATATTTTGTCTATGTATAGTTAAGATTTGTCTAAAGAGACTAAGCTAGAGTTTTTGAAACATATAATTTAGAAGCGAATTTATTTATACTTTAACATATCAGGGTAGAAAAATTTTAACAGAAGACACTGTCTAATTTTTCCTTAATCGTAACTCTGAAAATAATGGAAGTATTGGAAAGCTTTGTTCGGGCTCTGCTTAGAATTCCTCAGTTATGTATACGCAAAATATTATTATTGTAGAAGTTATGCCTTATAAAAGTATAATATTGTAAAACTATAATAAGTAAATCAAAAGTATAATATTAAATATGTCATTCTTTCTTCATTTTTTTGCTAAATAATGCATTTAAATCTTTTTTTCTTGTAGAATATACATATATTAGAGTTTTATTATTTTATTAGAATATGCATATATTAGAGTTTTATTATTTTATTAGAATATGCATATATTAGAGTTTTATTATTTTATTAGAATATGCATTTATTATTTTATTAGAGTTTTTATTTTATTTTTTATTAGAATATACATATATTAGAGTTTTATTATTTTATTAGAATTACATATATTAGAGTTTTATTATTTTATTAGAATGTACATATATTAGAGTTTTATTATTTTATTAGAATATACATATATTAGAGTTTTATTATTTTATTAGAATATACATATATTAGAGTTTTATTATTTTATTAGAATATACATATATTAGAGTTTTATTATTTTATTAGAATATACATATATTAGAGTTTTATTATTTTTTATTAGAATATACATATATCAGAGTTTTATTATTTTATTAGAATATACATATTTGTATTTTTTTGTTTTATTAGAGAATACATATTTATATTTATTTTATTAGAATATACATATTTGTATTTATTTTTTTTATTTTATTAGAATACACATATTTATTTTTATTTTATTATTTTATTATTATATACATATTTTTATTCATTTTACTTTAATATACATATTTTTATTTATTTTACTTTAATATACATATTTTTATTTATTTTACTTTAATATACATATTTTTATTTATTTTAATATTTTATTAGAATATACATATTTTATTTATTTTATTATTTTATTAGAATATACATATTTTTATTTTTTTTATTATTTTATTAGGATATACATATTTTTGTTTATTTTATTATTTTATAAGAATATACATATTTTATTTATTTTATTATTTTATTAGAATATACATATTTTTATTTATTTTATTTTTTATTAGAATATACATATTTTATTTATTTTATTATTTTATTAGAATATACATATTTTTATTTATTTTATTTTTTTATTAGAATATACATATTTTTATTTATTTTATTAGAATATACATATTTTTATTTATTTTACTTTAATATACATATTTTTATTTATTTTATTAGAATATACATATATAAAGAGTAAAAGAATTATTCTAATTCCAGTGACACAAAATATCAAAAAAAGTTATTAATTTATGCATTTTTTAAAAATCATGCTATATAATCCAAAATTGAAATGTTTTAAATAATAATAAATTTTAAGGCAAATGACTTTTATTGTTTTATAAATTAATATTAATTATTGAATAAAAATATATAATCATTGTGTGTGTGTGTGTGCTTACCTAGGAGTTAAACTTATAGAATTTCAAATAAAACTACTAACCCAAAATAAAACTGAAAAAGGGGAACCACAAATGTAGTTTAATACACATTAAATTTAATTAATTTAATGACAAAAGTAAATGAACACATTTTTATTTGAAGGTAGAACCTGAATTATATATTGAAGAGCCAAATTTCCCACTCTATCACAACCATACTGGAAAAGGAGAGTTATATAAAGCACAGTTTTATTAATATTTATTTCTGCATATCCTATACTATCTGAAAATCAGTGTTAATATGAAAAGAAACACGATATATATCTTCTTCAATCAGTCATAAGAATTGACTTACTACATCTTTTTAACTGTATGGAAATAAATGCTGTTAAACAGGTGTGTAAAACAATATGTTTTGCATTTTTCGTAATTTTCTAATTAAAAAAAATAATTTAGAATTAATTAATAATTCATTCCTTCAGAAACTAAGACATTAAAATAAAAAAAGTAATTAAGAAATTTTATATTTTGAAGTACTTTGTGTTACTAACTGCTATACGTGATTTTTTTTTCAGTTTAAAATATATTGTTTATCTATTACTTCCGTATATATTTTAAAACCCATTTTAATATTGTGTGGCTACATTTGGAAGGGAGTTAAAGTTAATTTCATTTTAAATAGTACAAGAAAGAAACAAACTAAATATATTTTTAATTCTCTTTACGTGCAGTAATGGAAATTTAAATTTATACCGTTCTTTAAAGTAAATATATTGTCACAATATTTGTGCAAAATATTGTCTGCTATCCAGCCATAATAGACCTTATCACGAACACATTTTATTCCTCAACTATTACTTTCTAAACATCCGAGATACTGTTGGGTGAGAAAATTCTTGAAGAGTTATCGTTTCAGCACTTCTTTCACTGCCGAACATCCCTCGTTCAAAGTTTCTGAATGCTGTCTTTACCAAATGTTCTAGAGCCTAAACATTTTCAGGCAGAAAAATATCTTAGTTTTCTTGAAAATTCGTAACGCTGTAATTCAAGAATCTTATTAAAGTATTCTATTTCTAAGTTTTCAGAATGTTCCATACGTGAATTTTTTTTTAAATTTTAGATGTTAAAATTTAAACCAACAAAATGGCTTTTAAATGTATTCAATGGAGTAAAAATGTAACATAACGAGACAAATATTTACAGTTTAATGATAAAGTTGGATTAAAGACAGCAAGAACCATGCATCTATTACATCACATCAGATTACAATTTCAAGGCCTAGTGGCTGAAAATCAGTTGGCTGAAAAAGAAGAGGATTCAGTCCAGCTCAAGGTTTCAGTGACTGATTGATTAATTAAAAAACATTAATTAAAAAAATGAAAGGTAAGAAAAAGACTATTGATTTAGTAAATAGTTTCAGTGACTATTGACAATCAGAATTCTTTATTCGTGATGCTGTAAGTAATAATTTAGATGGGTTAGATAATGCAATAGAGATTGGGTTAAAGAGCGTTTCTACACTACTACATCAGCGTTTCTCAAACTGGGTGACGCTCTCCCGTTTAGTCCCTGATCACTTGCACGGGGTGTTCTGTACACCCCAACTACAAGAAAATCCTCTCAGGATTCTAAAAAGAATGCGCAGAACCAAAATTTTTTCTGTATCTGCACATTATAGGTCATTGAACCTTCAGGCCTGATGCAATCACTCTTTCTCGAATGATTGGAATGCAATTACCTTCAAAAGTTTATCTGGGGGGCTGAGAACTCCAGCGAGAAGTTGAGCCTATACATACAGTCTGCTCTGAAAGTTTGGAAAATGATTAAAATATTTTTTTCTGCTTTCTACAATCATTAACTCATTAATTATAAACTACATTTATTACTGGTATATACGTTTTACTGGTTTATGAAAAATATAAAATTATGTGTTTTAAAATGAAAATTTTGTATGTTTAGTTTAAATTAATGTTAGTCTCATTTGTATGCAATACATTTAATAATCTTATTTGTATAATACAGAAAATGCTTGTGTTTTATAAATATATATCATAATGACTTAGTTTTATTTTCATAATTAATTACACGCGTTAAAAGTTGGGGTGTTCTCTACACCCCGCGAGTAACGACGGTAGCAAAAACAGGCGCGAGTAACCACGGTTTAGAGGCGTGAAAACCCAACGTGGGGCCATGAAATTATCGAAAGTAAAATATTTAAATTAGTTATTAGTTTACTGAAAGGAAGCAAAACAAAATACATTCTGATATACTAAAGAATGAAAAATACATGAAATATACAATACCTATAAATGTATTAGTACTGCACAAAGTATTTGATGATTAATTTGTCAATATTCAATTAAAAACAAGTTTAGTAATTGTCATGAATTCCCTTTGGCTTGTCATATACAGAATTATATACAAAATTTAATATTTATCTTGATAGTTTGTATGGTTTATAATGAAAGTCGTATTACCATCAAAGACCTTTAGCATCAAAGTGCATTATAATTGCATTCAATACATTGTTATTGTAACACACACACGGACATATGCAAACAGGCATGTGTGTATGTATATATTAATTTCAATTATTGCATTAGAAAGGTACAGTATTCAGTCTCAAAAATTACAGTATTTTTAAAAGAAATATTAAATAACCATACAAATTGTAAAGCTGATGACATTTTTCCATTTGTAAAAATAATTGCATATAAAAAGAATAGCTGCATTAAATATTGTTATGAATAATAAACATTTGAAATTGTATTTATTTTTGTCTTTGAAAGTAGAAACAAAATATATTTTATGCGTATTTATGCATGCATCAATTCTTTGGTTGTAACGCGTAATTCCATAATGAATCACACAATAAATTCTATATTATATATGAAATTTTTTTATTCTAAAAAAACATAAAAAAAATTATCCGAAATAAATACATGAATATTCTGAATTAATTTCTCCATCGCAGTTCCATTTTTTCCCCTTCCCATAATAGAGGAAAGATAATTTTATTCCTTACACAGCCACATTAATTTAACGCATATAATCTAGTAAAAATCGGGAAAAATATATTTAAGTTATTTTTTTCCAAAGTGATTACAGAACCCATCTAGGCTATCAAGCCCAGTATATTGATCGCCATGTAGCATTGCTTATACCTGATTTTTTTCTCCATCAAAATGTTCATTGATTCCACTTAATTTAATTTTCGAAACTGCTAAGCCATGGTAATTGAAATAAAGTCCACAGTAATTAAAGATTGGATAATCCCGGGCAATTAAACATCGATTAATCAATATTAAGTATAAGAAGAGTAAGATTCACCTTAAAGTTTTTGCCTGATAAATAAAGGTGGGAGAGTGATTTTTAATACTTTAAAATAGTACTTGTATTTTTTAAATACCGTGCTTACTTTTATTTCTACTTTTGTGTATATGTACCTTTGAAGTTCCTAGGTATAATCTTGGACATTGAGGTTATTTGGTAATTTAGGAAATATGCCTAGATATGTATTCGTTTATAAAAAAAGAAAGAAAGAAATGTCACGGTACCTCCTTCTTGTGGGTTCGTTGGGAAAATTGAAGGACAATGTGCATGAAGAAGCTATTAAATTAAACTTTAAATGAAATGACAATCGATAAACTGTAATAATTTATAGTTTTTGTTATTCTAGAAGACAAGACAAATTAATCCCTTAACTACCGATTGAAAGTAACGATATTCACTCCCCAGTACTACCGTTTTTTTATATAGACCGTATGGGCGGTGTATCGGGTAGGGGAAAAAAAGCACAAACAAGCAAAATTTTCTCTGCTATATGAATAACTACTTCTCAAATGCTATTAAGGTTATTTTATTGCATTATCGAGCCTTCTGAATAGTTAAACTGATAGCAGCGTAAATACAATAATAGTATTTCGGTAGGACATATATACACGTCCGGGGCACTCAAAGTACCCACTGAGTGAGACGGAAATATACGACAGTGTCAGTTAAGAGATTCAAGGATTAGAATTAACTTTGTTACATGAATATTATGGATCCCCACAGACTCGGAATGGACTTGGACAAAATCAAAATCTTCTATTATCATGAGCCGTAAAAGTAGCTACGATAATATGGTCCTAGTTTGAATTAATGTGGCAATACCACCCACAGGCCTCTATTATTAGCTAATATTATGTATACAGTAATACCCCTCGTTTACAAGATAAGGGGGACTGATTGATAATCGCGTAATTTGGAGTATAATTTCACAAATAAATACATACAAATTTACATAAATTAATTTTAATAGAGGCTGGGACAAAATCAAAATAAAATAATAGTTTAGAGGAAAAGATGGTTAGAGTAAAATTTTATACAATACAAATACAAAATAGCAAACCAAAGTTATTTTGAATGATAATTTTTTATAAAATACAACAAAAAGTATCTCTCTCTATCGGCTCAACGCTTTTTTTCTCCCCTAAAATTCCCTCGTAGCATTTGAATAATTCCTTGTTTTGTTGAAAAATACGCTCTTTGTTGGAATATGTATTTTCTAAAATTTGTAATCCTTTTTCAATTAAACTGCCTTCTGTCAAATTACCAAATTTGTCAAATTTGAGCTGATTAAACTGGATCTAAAGACTTAAGTTCTTCAATGTCTTGCTCCTGCCCATTCATTTATATGAGTTCATCAATTGTCAGCTCTTCATTGGGAAATTCCAGCATTTCTTGAACGTTATCACTATCCACTTCTAAATTTATTTGTCTGACACGATCGAGGACTTCATTAATTAAAGTACACAATTCCTTTTCTCTGGCATTGATAAAAAAAATAAAAAGACCCATGAATCCCAACGAAATTTGAAAATCACGAACTCCGAATTTACGTATAGCGACTGTATTACTATAATTATTTAGTACTCTGTTGAAAATATTTAAACTTTACTCGGTAGTGACCTTTTGTGGTACTGAATTGTTCTAGATTTGAAAGCCAATATGGATGGACAAGGCAAATTCCAAGTGAGAGGGAGCGTTACATTTACGTTACACTAAAAATTTGCATGGTGATCATTGACAACGCACCTCGTAATTTTTAGCCATAGCCAAGTGAAGATGACGATACCTGAGCTAGCCATCCTCTCTCCTAACTTCCACACCACACCCATGGGAGGACGTTTGAGCCTTGACAGATTTAAAGTACATCGGCCCCATCTGCACGACATGTCTTCAGCGGTATTAGGCTGGAACTCATTAAACGCAATCCACGAGTCCATTACTTTGACCACTAGGCTACCGCGGACACTAGAAAACTCAAATTTGAAAAGCTAGACCCCTTGTTTCAAATACTCGTATTGATGGAGGATTTGTTGATTGGTATTTTAATGCCATACATTGAAGCAGCAAGAAAGCTATTGGCTATAATCTTCTTAAATTTGTATTACAGTCTCAGTTTACGTTATCAATATCTAAACTGGTTCACTCCAAACCTTCAAACAGATTCTAACTTTGAGCTTCGACAGATCTAACCCCTATGCATAGAGTCCTTTAAGGTAACAAGATGTTTTTCTTGCATATAATGCCTTCGTCTTGATTCCACCAGAGAGACAAAAAGCAAATTATTAAAATTATACTATACGTGAGTTAAAGTTTATCTTATGTGCTGAAAAAGGTTGAGAATAAACCCTAAAATTGCTAAGAATTGCAATTTCCCTTGCTTCGGTTTTGACACTGAAGCTTTGCCTGAGATTTTTAAATTCATCGTCAATTAATGTCTTGTAACTCTAAGTTTGCTGTACTTTATATCAAATTTATTCAATCTGTAACGCGGATAGTTTATAAATAGACATGTAAAATTCTTACACAAATCCTAAATATTGAAACAATTAATGTGATTTTACTTGGCCTTTTAATCCGTTATTTGTTCAGTATAAACAGTATAACAGCATAATAAGGATCAATTGTCTGCATAAACCTTTAGATGGATCGAATTGGATTAAGAATAAAAGTGCTTATCTCTTTTGTAACTCTCTCATATTACAAATATTTTATTAATATTTTAAAATGTTAAAAATGTGTAGAAATAAATTTACAAAATGCACAAATCACTTATTATTCGAAATCTACTCTTTCAAGAGTGAAATACCTACATTTAGTGAACTAACATTAAAAAAATTCATTTCAAAACTATATTTTTTAAATTTCTAATGGACTGCGTATCGGTGTTTTACCATTGCAGACTTAATACATTCCACGAAAAAGGTATCTGTTTTTAGAGCAGCACCATATAGGCGGGTACCAATCGCTGCAAGCAATTTTGACGCCCAGATTCCTCCCTACAAGGAAGCATCTGAGCTCTTACTATGAGTACCTGTACTAGGATTTATTTCTAGCAGACAGTCTAGGGATCTTTTACATGTCGTATAATGATACGACAGGACCGTTTTCGATCTTCTGCATCAGGAAAATCCACCAGCATGGGCCAGGGTCAAATCCGCAACCCTAGGTGCAGATCAGCGAGAAACCAACCAAGCCATCCAGGCGGCGCATTTCAAATTAATAGACGTATTTTAATAAGCAATTATTCTTTGAAAAATATATATTCTTTCATTCAAACCCATATCTATTTTTTTGAGAAATTGAAAGCTATAAGAATAATATATTATGATAATAAAACTATATATAATTGGTAAACGCGAGTTTAAATAAATGCCTACTTACACAAATTTTATTACAGTAGATTGAATTAAAGTTGTGATATGCTCCTCTATTGTTGCTGAAATTATAATTATTATAATAAATTGATATAGATGGTGGCGACTAAATTGATATAAATAATAGTATTCGCTTAGAAAATTAAGATAATAAAACGCAATATCAGTTCTTATGATAAATGAATTAAATAATTATTGAAAATAAACAGAGACAAATTTTCAATCATTAAACTTAAATTAAACTGAAAAAGATTAAATAGATGCTTTAAAAAATACCTAATATGTTCAACCAGCATCCGATGGTTAAGATTACACATAAAATCGTTCCTACGTTTTCGAATTAAAATATATAAAATATTTTGAATATCATTATGAACTGCATAATAATAAAATAATGGTATTAATAAAAATACACATTGTATTGATTTTTTGTAAGTTTGAAAGAGTGAAAAACAAAATCTCTTAGAAAAAACTAAACTCAAAAAGTTTATATGTAAGTTTATTTAATTCTTTGGCATTTCAAACAGTTTTATTGCATATCATAATGGAAAAAAATGGATATAACTGCGAAAATAATGGAGAAGTTTAGTTTGAAAAATAAAAACAATGATTATATTTCTCTTATTTCAAACTACTAGTTTAAAAGTGCATGATAAAAAGCGGCAAACTTGATTACATATGAAATTAAACGAAATAACAAAAAAAAGTTAAATTACTTTACCATACGAACTTTAAATACAGAATTCTAAAGAATAGCTTTAACAGGAGATTTTTGAAGAAATCCTCAGGGATATTTTGGAATAATAAATTGCATTAACACTATTTCTTTCTCCTCTCTTTTTTTTCTTCTTATTCTTCCATGGATTAAACAAAAGAACGTTTTCCAAAATAAAATTATCTCGAAGCTTTTGTCTTTTTATTTACAAAACACATTTTTTTGTTCTTTTTTTTTACTTTATGAGTGTCTTTAGGCGACAAGCTTTAAAATAAAGAAATTATTGTGTTTTTTTTCCTTTATGAGTTTTTGCAAAATACGGATTTGATAAGACGTCTCGTGAAACAAAAGCTTACTTGAAGCTTAAAATAATAATATGATATTCAATTTAAAGAGATGAAAATATGTTCTGAAAGAATAAATTACACCGTGATAAAAATGAAATAAAGCTCACGTTATACTTAATTGAATGCCCTTCTCCAAGAATTTACTTTTGTAAGAAGCTAGAAGGCAAATAATTCAAGAAAATCAACTAATATTTAAAATGAAACAATGCCATCACATTTTTATGCACCTTTTACGTATGCTGCATCTTTAAAATAAAGGAACTGTAAATGAATTATCAGGAAATTTTGCTTGTTGAGTATTGTTACTTTTAATTCAGTAATAATGATTCAAAATATATATGTACTTAAGGAACTCACATTAATAAGTATATATATATTTATATTTGTACAGACAGCTTGTTTTGTAAATCCTTATATGATATCCAAAAAACGATAAAGTTGCATATTAATAATTGAAAGTTCTTAATGCATTTTTTAGTTTCATTTTATCTATAAACTTTGTATAATACAATGAAGTTTAATAAATACGTAATGTCATCAATTGTTCAGTTTTCTTTGCTATCTTCTATAATCAAGTTAATTTAAATGAAATATGTGTGCTTGTTATAAAGATATATTTAATAACAATAGAACTATAGATAGATGGGCTGTTTTAATATTTTCGTAGAGTTTATATACAATTTTTTTTGTATTCTAACCATATTATTTTCACTGTTTTCTTAAATAGTTGTTACAATCTATTAAAAAGCATTGACTTTAAATCCAAACTATCCCCGCTATTTACATAAACTATGCTATATGCATCCTAGACATGATAAATAAAAGACAGAATGCAATTTTGAGCAAGGAATGTTGTAAGGAAATCCGAAAAATTGTAAAAAAAAAATGAGAGAAATTTTCGTAATTGAAAGATGAAAATGATAATAAAATAAATAAACACTAAGATCACATTTAAATAAAAATACTTTTTTGCTCAAGGTGTCTGAATTTCTAATATATTATTATTATTTTGTGAAGTATTTCTTTCCATATGTTAGTTATATGTTGCAAAATGCAAACACATCCAGTTAAAATTTTTAAATGATTTTGTTTATTTTTTTGTTCATGAAATATTAATATATTTTATCCTTCAAAAAAATCTGTATGATTTACAGCATACATAGTCCACTACAATCAAGAATTCGAATTCATTTTTCTTTATTCCGTTGAAAAAGTAAATATTCCCATGACTTTTTATAACAACTTTAAGGGAACATATGAATAATTTTAAAGTTAATTTTGGTGCAATTTAGCAAATTACTTTTGAAAAGTTAAAACAAAATAATATTTGTACACTTTGTTAACGAATTATATAGTTTTATAGCAAATATTCCGATAGTTAAATAAATTCAACTTCTTGTATAGTATCGATTTAAATTTAAACATTTTCTACCACTTTTTTGCCGTAAGAAAATTGAGAAAAAATTTGAAAACAAAATATAGTATTTGATGCATATAATACTCTCATGTGTTGACCCTCAAAATTTGTCCTTAATCATTAAATTTTATTTTTCAATTACGTTATTTTTAATAAAATCCTAAGAAAAGTTGCATTTTAATTTTTTTTTTTCCATAGCCTTATGAATCTCTTCGATATGAACTATTTTATTTTAATTACTAAATTTACTATAGTATTAATTGTATTAGAATATTTTAACTTTTCCATTTTAAATATGCCCACTTATGATAAGCTTTTTTTAAAGTCAGTTTTGAGTAAAAATTTCAATAATAATAATAATAACAAAAAACATAATTTTCTGCACTATAGTTTCACAGGAAATCAATTTCAAAGGAAGGTAAAGCAAAAACTCCATCTTGCAAAAATACCAAACATTTCAAGGAAAAATGTCTCGAAAAAATGTTTCGCAAAAACATACTTCACTCGTAGCAAACAAAATATAACAAAAATACAGTAAAAAAATCGCAACTCTTACAAGTAGATGGATATTTCCAAGAGTGTAATCTATTAGGCTATCGAGCGTGAACCTGTTTCCTCTCACACATTTTCAGGAACATAGTCACCTGGTAAATAGATTTCGGTACATTTTCTATAGCTATTGGTATTTCCGGAAATATATTTGGCAGAAAGCTGTCTGGAAACAATGGAAATACAATAAATCTTTTGAGAAACTCAGATCTGGTAATCATGAGTGGTCTTTAAATTTGTAGAAGAACTTCAAAGATTGTTAAAGCCAAATTAAATTGTGGCTAACAGAAAAACGTTAGCTTTTCAAGAAACATATAAAAAAGCTTTAAGATGGGTGAATGTACGATGATGTTTAAAAAGGGTTTAGATATTATAGGTGACTTTAAGGAATTCCATACAATCCAGCGTATTAAGCACACTTTTAATACAAAATTATAGAATACGGCGTGTAGCAAAACGCACGATGGTTATAAAAATAACTTTAAATATTTATAAGGTGAGCACATATATAAATAGATTTAAGCACACAACTAAATTCTGTTCATTTTCATTAAATGGCATACATTACGTATATGTGTTATTGGATAACATGGAAGGTTTGTCATTTTCGTCTTTTGTAATATCTTCAGACACATCATCTCGAATTCTGTTTCATATTTTCAACATAATTTTTACTGTTATGCATTAATAATTAATCATCTTTCGTTTTATCTAGATCGTATGATGTACTACGTTTTTTAGTGACTTTTTGATTGTCAGGTTTATTTTCATTCCACACTTTTGTCATGCCCTCATACACTAAATCTAGACTTTGAAAGATAAAAAGAACATATGCATTTCAGGTTTCTACGAAAAGAAAGGGTACCAGATGTACGCCGGTGCACAAATATCTTACGAGTTTCAAGAATTTTAATTTTGCACCATTAGTGTAATAGAAGATTTTGTATTTATTACACATTATATTACACTTGAAAAACTAATGAATATCCTCTAATATTCTAAAATTAATTCAAATAAATGTTTTTCCCATTTAATACGATTCGCTAAAATTCAATCATGTATAGAAGATATATCAGATATGTAATATATCAAATTGTAGAGTCAGTAATTTACCTTGCTTGTTGCTGTTTTAACATTTACTGACTAGCATTATCTTTAATTATCAATCTTTGACTGATAAAATTACGTTACAAATTGGGTTTTCACCATTCAATAATATATGCATTATTTCAATATATATGATCTTAGTATTAAATTTATGAAATTCACAATAATTAAGTGTCGGAAAAATATTTCAGAACTACAATTAATATAAATTTTTTCCACTGTATGCTAACCTAAATTTATTTAGTTCAAAAAAATTTTAACAACATAAGAACTAGGATTAATGTTCATATATTTCTAACACATGTATAATAAGAATAAGAAGTACATACAATGAGATTTTTTAAAGTTCTAAAACCATGGAAAGAATTGTAATATTTTTTCAAAGGCTAATCAATTCACTTCAGGAATGAAGTAATAACACAGCGATAAATGTTCCATATATACTTGAAGTATAAAATATATTCAAACACTACACATAATTTTTTTGTGCGTGTTCAATGATGCAGTTTTATAATCATTAACAGATGCCCTGGCTTAAAAACAAGTAAACATGATTAAGAATATGAGTTTAAAATGGTCATTACCAAAAATATGGTATCGCTTTTAAATCAGTTATTCTTGTTGTATGTCTAGTATCTATGTTAAAGTTACCTTCTAAACAAAAATAAAATAAAATAAATACTATACCATCGTATGTATTACACCATCAAAGAATTCTGTGAAATCAAAAGACGCTGTCAAATGAAGAGATATTCAGCTAAAATTGGGAAATCTTTTACGATGCGTGTTCAAAAACAATGATAAAAATGGTAGAATTTGGCGACGTTTTTTGAATTGATGAAATCGGTTGAATGTGTAATATGTAAGTAACATAAAATGCGAGTTTACATCTAGTAAATACATAGTAAAATGAGCAATTTTGTGTTACAATTTTTTTAATTTATAAACTAATAATAAAAGGTAAAAAAAAAATAATCCTCTTCCGGTTTAAACGGAGAAATAAACACTTCAATTTATTTCTTTTCTTGGAGATTTTCAAATATCTAAAAATAGAAATTTGTTTCTCTGTAACAATTTTATGTGAGTGTTTTCAGTTCATCAGGCATTTATTTATTTTAATTATAATAACGAAGGGTTAATGAGAATAAATTATAAAAAGTATTTATTGTAAAAGATTATTAACCTACACAAAGTATTTTCTTAATTAAAATAAATGAGAGCGTAAATGTGTGACTTTCATTTATTTTTATTTGGTAAATTTTTACTTACTTATTATGAAAATGCTACGAGAGAAGAATCCATTATCTATCTTAATTTTCACTTTTTTTTTCTTCTAAAATGCCGTGTAACGACTCCAGGCATTGCAAAAATTTCACCAGACCTTTTAACATTTATTGTTATTGATATTTAAATAGCTTCATTATAAATCACCATGATAAGTCCATTACCTATTTTTTTTCACAAAAATTAATTACTATCCTGAAGCAAATAAATAAATAATTTTTATTAAAGAAACACTAAGTAATAAATTGCGCTAGATTTTAAAGACGTTTTGTAAGAAAAATGTATTAAATGAAAAATATATTTTAGAGTTAGAATTGTACCCACATTGTTTGTTCGCCTCAAAATGGGAAAAGTGAAGATAATCAAGTAAAATTTATAATTAATCCTCACAACTTGAAGACTGTTCCTAATATCTTATTTCTTCATGATCAGAATAAAAAGAGAAAAAATGTATTTTTCATAATCATTAATCAGCTATTTTTTTAAAAAAATTCATCATTATTTAGTGCGTGTATATAGGAATTTCGAAATTTTATTAATGCTTGTAAAGTTTTTAAATTAGAGTTATTTTTGCAATATTTTAAAACCAGTTAATAAATCCAACTGTTTGGACAACACATTCATTCACATAGATATGAGATTACAATTTTCATTAAATGTGACGTTTTCAACCTTATAGAAGAGTATTGAATTTATTAAAGTTTCATTCTGGTTTAGGATAAAAAAATTATTATGGAAATTTAATTAATATTTAGTTTAATTTGAAATTCAGTATGCAAATAAATATTAAGCGATGACGAATAGTAATCAAAAATTTGACATAGAATCTGAATCTGATATATATTGATATAGAATCTGATATATATATATATATATATATATATATATATATATATACTAGATGTTATACCCGTTCTTCAGATGGGTTAATTGAAAAATTAAACATTACAGAATGAAGGAAAAATAAGTTTTTAATGATTTAATTTTACGAGAATTGCAAATTAAACAAAAAAAAAAGATTTTTGCGCATCTCAGCTTAGTAAAAAACCTGTTTGTGTTAAATTGTAAGTCTTTAGATGTAATAGTTGATAAAAGGAATTTTTAATTTATCTATAACTCCCCGTAACTCTGTTGTTGGTTATTTTTGAAAACACCTTCCTAAGCTGATCTCTGTTCAGCAAAAGTAACATATTTTAACAAATTAAATTTTGTGTAATGAGCGCTTAAAATATAGTATAAATAATTTATATCTGGAAGTGTATTTTTTTATGTTAAAATTATAATCAGCCTGACACTCTGCCTGTTCCCAGTTTCGCAGTTCCTGGCACTTGCCATAAACAAAACAAAATTCCAAGTTGTGCTTCACACATAAAAGATAGATAGATGCTGTCACGGGCCGTTTTTGCAGATGACATTTTTTTTTTTACTTATTTGACAATTACCTTTATATTTTGGACACTTAACACAATATATGTATAAATTATATCCTATCTTATTCTGATGTATAAGCTATATTATTGTAAAGTTTCATTAAAATCCATTCAATTCTTTTTGCGTGAAATAGGAACAAACATCCATACAAACTTATATATATACTAGCTGTATCCTGCCACGCGTTACTGTGGCTCAGTCTTGTTTAACAGAAAGGACATATTTTCAGTATGTTAAATAATTTGCATTGCATGTATGATCTTTTATAAAAAAAATGTATAAATATATATACGAAAAACTTTCCTAAACTGATATTTATAATTTGTTAACCAAATGCTTGAAGTTATTACAGCTTATTTTTGTCCTTATGTCATGTTATGAACCTAAATTTATTTACATTGTCTTTAAAGTGCCGACCTCAAGTTTGAAGATAAATTTTAAATGGCTCCACTCTGGATTCATTGAGGGAATTGGGTTAGTTTTACAATGCTTATGGATATTTTTATTAAATCAGAGGTGTGTTCACAAATGCAAATTTATCCAAACAATGTCACTTGGAAACATGAATTGTATTTCCTGATGTCATATAGGAAATGTTTTGATTCTGCAGTATATCTAGCAAGCAAAATTTGTAATGGCTCTGTTCTCTGAGTTGAGGAAGTTTAATTTTTTCAGTGGTACAAAACATTCCTTTGGTTTCTCCCTTAAATTCCAGGACATTGCAATAAGGATACACTTCCATCATTGTGTAAATGAGAACATGCTGCCTGAACCTAGAATCTTCCACTGGGTTGTACCGGAATGCAAGTTGACTGTTATTGTGTGATTGCTCACCACAAAGTCATGTTTGACGCAGATGTGCTCGCAAATGAGCTTCCTCAAGTCTGGCTGCATGTTGCTTTGCTGCGCACTCAGCCTGTGTTTGTGACATTCTTTGTCTTCTTTTCTTGTTTGCTGATATCCATTCTTTCTCAGTTTGATGTGCAATTACACTCATTGTAGTACTTTTGCCTTGCAAGTATGACAACTTAAGTTTGATTTCCCGCAAGGCATTATTTTTATCTACTGAAGCCAATTAACTGCACTTAAAAAGAAAAAAAAATTCAAACAAAGCATATAAAATTTCTTAAAAACTTAAAACTACACTTAAAAAGAAAAGAAAATTAAAACAAAAACATATAAAATTTCAAAACATGAAAAAAAATTCAGAAACAAAAAGAAAAGGAAGAAATAAAAAATGCAAATGAAATATTTAACTAAACGTGCATCAATTGACACAGCTGAAATTCAACGCAATGAGAGGTAATTTTAATCGAATACGCCAGGAAAATTCCAATATAAACATGGATTTTGCAGCAGAAAACTACGACAAAGTGTTGATAATGATGGGAGTATTTTTGCAATTCACAATTCGATTAGTATTAGCAATTATTATCAACAAAGTTAAGGGCCTATCATAAAAACAGAGTGGCTTATATCTAGACACTGACAGCTTTTCAATTATTTGTTATCTGTATACTTAAATATTAGCATCACCACAGCCAAATTACCGCCATGCAAAGCGCAACATTTTCCCTCCATTTCTTTTTCATAAAAAAATTGTTACAATCTTTATTGTTTAGATATTAAGGTACGATATACATGGCACCAATTTTGTTACAGTGATGCTAATACATAATTACTGATGTGTGTTACAGAGCAGCAGTCGCCAATTGGTGATGCGTGAAAAATTTTGGATGGTATGCAGAAAAATTGGGAAATTATTTATACTTTTATGAAGATTCAGTTTAAAAAAAGATGAACAACAAAACAACATATTACGGAACACAGATTATTCTTTACTAAAAGCTTTTAGTTACTGAAATAACTAAACAAAAAAAACATAATTCATGAGGTTAGCAAATTTTGGTAACCTCAACCATTTTTTGGAAAATTGTAGGCAAAAGACTTCAGTTTGTTGATTTTCATGAAGTTTATTTGGTTCACTCCTAGAAGAGCCCACACCCTTATCGCGAATTACTTCGGTTGGTGATAATTGCGCCATCTTGGTAACCCTACTTTTTTAAACACTACATACGACAACCCTAACTATTTCTAGCATTTTTGTATTTTGTGGGCGCGCATTTCGAATTTCATTTTGTTGTTGGTCTCCGGGCTGGTTGCGTGTGTGAGGGAATCTACGTTAGAATTTTTTAATATGTTGAATGCGAAAGGTAAGAAAGAATTGATTGAGAATGGTGTATGAAGGAAGGATTGAATGCTTCGAGTTATGAATGTCCTAAATGTAATGATCAGCATGATGTAACATGGTCGGCAATAAAACGCTTTCTTCAAAATCGTGCCAGCCACGCTGAATGTATGTTCGACCATTACCTCACAGAATAAATATGGCGGCGTTCACACGATCATTCGCTTAGCGATGAGACCTTTAAGACTTTTTTAAAATCTGTTACAATGTCCCCTCCACTCGGAAAAGATCAGCAGTAAGAAAGTAAGTGCTGTTTTTATATTTTTTTATCTCAAATGTTTAATTTCTGTATTGCTTACATATATTTTCATTATGCATCCACCTTATCCCGCTATATTTCCTTGCCACCATTGTCGCTTTCGCTTGGCACCATCTTGTTCTGGCTTGGCGCCTTTTTTGGTTTGTCGCCAAGGGTGTGGGCTCTCCTAGGATTTCACCGCTTATTTTCAGGGCATAGAAGATTAAAAAAAGACGTAAATATAGCTATAGTGCTCCACCACATAGAGGTCAATCCTATTAGTGAAACGCTAATTATAAAGTTATACATTAAGTGGTTCATGAAGTGTTGAAAAATGGCAACTACTGCTCTAAAGCAGGCACAGCAGACAATTTCTGTACATATACAGACAATGAAGCAACACAAAATGTCTACTCATAAGCATTGTAAAATTAACCCTTTCACCTCAAGAAGAGTCATTTAATTTGTTTTCAAACTTGGCACCTCTTCTATGGAGACAATGCAAATAATTTTAGATTCATACCATGACAAAAAAAAACCATAATAACTTGGGAGTATTCTGTTAACAAATTACAAATGAAATAAATTTGTTTAGAAAAGTTTTGTTAATGTATATTTCCACATTTTTTTATTAAAAAAATCATACCTCAAGTGCAAGCAGTTAAAGATATTAGAAATGTGTGCTTTCTCTTTTCTTTCTTTTTAACCGGACTGAGCCACAGGAAAACATGATTGGGTACAGCTAGCTAGCTATAACAAACTTAAATGATAAAAAGCTATCAAAAACCAATTATTAACAACAAATTATCATTTTGATAAAATCACCAAAAAAAGTTGCAAACAAAGTTTCTTGGGTACTGTTGCAACTATATCAACCCCGATTTTGTTTGCATCATACACGGTGAATTGGCAATTAAGTGCTAATGTTGCCAATATGGTTGCGATAATACATAAATATCAAAACAAACACAAAATATACATCAGAAAATCTTAATTTTTCCATTTATATTTCACAGTAACACCAAATAAAATTTTGAAATTACACAAAATAGATATTTCGTCAGTCTAATGTTATTGCCCTAACTATTAAAAACTACAATAACTATTTCGTGGAAAAATTCACGACCAAGTGCAAAAAGTATTATTATTGTGCTCAAACAGGCATAGAATGTTCTTCCCTTATTGTATGCATATTGCAGTATTTTGCGATGTCTTTCTTTTTATGTAAATGGCCGACTAAAGAAAAAATATAAGTACCATAAAAAATTATATATTAATTTAATTTATATTCATTGGAGAAAGATAAAATACCGTAAAGTCCGGCATATAACGCACACCCATACTTTCAAGCTGCAATTTTTAAATTTTAAGTATATTCGCTATTTAATGTGCACCCCTTTTTTACGAAGAAACCTGAAATGTACAAATGCAATGCTGTTATGTTTAGAAGCGATTTATTCAAGGTGTTTAACTAAGCATTTGCAAAAATAGTATACTTTTAGAACTACCAACTTTTAAGTTCAATAAGAATGTCATGTCTTTTAAATAAATAGTATTTCGAAATATTTAGAAGTTTAACTTTTTTATACTCATTTATTTTTTAATTTTTAAAGCCCTCATTTTTATACCCAGCGTATAACTCACACCTGTAAATTTTGATCTTATTTTTGTGTTCAAAGTGCGCGTTATAAGCCGGATTTTACGGTAGGTGAAAGATCTAAAATTATCCAAAGTAAATATTCTGCGCTTAAAAATTAATTGAAAAATCCTAGGAGGACCCTCTGCTGTTTTTGGCGCCAAAAATTTTTCGCCAAAAAGCGCCAAATTGAAGGTTTTCAAAAAGGCGTCAATGACGAAAAACTCTTGGGAAGCGCATGCGTCAGCGGAGGGGGGGATGAAATGGGCGTTTCGCAAAGATGAAATCGAATAAATACATTAAATTAATCATTATATAAAGAAAAAAACGGAGAAAGCAATGAAATTCATTTTAAAAAAGTATTCTAAAACCAGTGTGTACAACATGATTTACATTTTTAAAAAAGGACGAAAGGGGCGTTTCGCAAGGATAAAATCGAAGAAATACATGAAATCAATTTTAAAAAATGTTAAAAAGCACTTACCTTACGCTTGCATTTCGTCATGATCTGTTGGTGGATACACCCTTGCGATGGATACAAGGAATTTATGAAAATTCTCATTCACCAACTTGTGATCGTAAGATCGCCGCCACATGTCTTATTAACTTTGTCATATTCTTATTAACTTTCAAGTCATTCATCACGAACTCATTCATGCTCTTGCCAAACCAATATCTCGTCAAACGCAAGATAATAGTTATAGCAAGTTTGCTTTCGCTAAACCAAGTGCCCCTTCTCACACTCCGAACGACGTCGTGGCGATTATCTTTCGACTGTTTGCGGCAACGCCATTCATAGCCGTCAACCGTTCCCTTTCGCTTTTGCAAACGCATATTTTTTTACACCTCGAACATTCATAACGAGAAGCAATTAAATTAGCTTTCATACACCATTCTAACGTCTCTTTCTTCCCCTATGTGCCCAGGAGCACAAATAAACATATCATAGCCTCACTTTAAAGTAATTTCCTTTCACACGCCATTCTTAACAACCTCCAGCGAAGTCAAATGTCAAAATGACGTTTTTTCGGAAAAGGCGAAAAATGTTGCACTTTTTTTAGGGTTGCCATTTTTTTCGGTGATTTGAAAATCCAAATTTTCTGATGAAATGGAAAGGTTACCATATTGTAACCTTTATCGCTCAAAATTTGGCGACAAAAAATTTGGCAACCAAAAGTGGGTCCTCCTAGGATTCAACCGAAAAATGATATACAATACGAACAGTAATTGACATAAAAAGAGCTGAACTATCTTTATCAATGCGAAAGTAAAATTTGAAAAAATAATTACAATCTTATGACAACCTGCTTCCTCAACATGTTTTTGAGCCCTCTGTCTGTTTTGCTCATCCACTGATGCTTACTCTAATTTGATCAGCATTTATCCCTCGCACTGCATTTGCTGGGCCAGTATGATGACCTAAGTTTGAGTTTCTGCAATACAATTTTATGTACTCAAGCCGATTGACTGCAGTTAAAGTGAAGGTTTAAAGGAAAACATATGAAATTACAAAACAGCTCTGAGTGGGCCTTGTATCCAAATTCCTTTGTGGTCCTTTTTCAGATATGAGCACCATGTAAGTGGAATTGTAATAGCATTCGTTGGGGCTCCTGCATCATTGATAGGGGCTGCGGTAGCCCAGTGGTTAAGGTATCCAACCATGGCAGGCATGCCATGAGTTTGATCCCAGTACCACTAAAGACCCGCCGTGTATGGCAGCGATGCACGTTAAATCTGTCGAAAGCTGAAACGTCCTCCCGTTGGTGTGGTGTGGTAGTTAGGAGAGGGGAGTGCCAGCTCAGGTGTCGTCCACGTCACTTGACCATGGTTCAAAATTACGTGGTCCGTCGCCAAAAGCCCTCGTGTAGCTGAACAGTGCGACGTTAATATTAACTCACTCACTCACTCACCCTGCATCATTGATACAGCGGTAGCTCTACGTCCCTGACCAAAACAAACCAAAATAACTTCCAGTATTTTTTTTTAACAAATTACTAATGGAATCTGTTTAAGAAGGTAATAATCTTATAAAGCAGTGAAAAACAAAATAAGGTGCAATATTTTGATGACTCAAAATCAGAAAATCTTAGTTTCAACATTTGTATTTCAATACTAACATCAAATGAAAGGTACTTACGTATTATCGCAACCTATTAGCGATATTGTATAAATCGAAGCACGATTGCCAATTCCGCGCGTACAACATCTGCGAAAATGGAATGGCCAACTTTGCGAGTTATCATTAAAGTTGGTGATTGTTGCAATAATACGTAAGAATCAAATGAAGTTTAAAAAGTTGTCTAAAAAAGAAAAAACACATTCCTATTTAAAACTCCGTCGATTAATTTCGTCACATTAAAATATCTCCAAGTGGGAAAAAATATTGTTTCCAAACATTGAATGTTATATCGCGGCATTTGGCTACGTCTGTTTATTTCAGGTAAATGGTTGACGGAAACTATTTGGTAGAAAAATAAGTATCGTGCAGAAGTCAATTATGTTAGTTTCATTTTCGCTTAATAAAGAGAAATAAATTTAGCTTAAAATTACAGAAAAAACACGATGTAGAATTCGATGTAGTCAAAGTCGTAAACATCCCGCCATAATGCTATCCAACTGTTGCCAAACCTACAAAACAAAATTTGAGTTCTTGAAAGAATAATTTTTTAAAAAAAGATTTATTCGAAAAATAATCCCAATTACATATCAAAGGGCAATAAATAGATAAATATGACAACGCATAAACATAACCATAGAAGAGTTATACAATAATTTGGAAAAATCTAAGCATAAAGTTGAAATTTTCGCATTCAGAGCGAAGCGTGACGTCGTATGACGTCATAACACCAAAAAATCACTTAAAAATTAAATTTTAAAAAAAATAGAGAGAATGTCGAAATAAAAAGTACATAAGATCCTGACCAGAGACAAATGCAACGTTGTGTCAATATTTCAGATTAATCCATGCAGAACTTTTTGAGTTATGCGCGCATACACAAACCAACACAACATTTATATATATATATATATATATATATATATATATATATATATATATATATATATATATATATATATATATATATATATATATATATATATTAGATAGATTATATTTTCGTTGTACAAGAGAAAGACCAAATGAATTTTGTAATGGTTTTATGTGTTTAAAAGAACTTTCTTAGGAAATACATCAGGGGATTTCATTTTAATTTACGTTTTACTCTGCAGCAAAATGAGGGCTGTTTGTGCCAGATCTTGTTACTTTGAACCACTCCAATGGGAGGTCGTTTATCCGGAATAATTAAATTGCATACGCCCTTTTGCGCAGCGGATCTTCAGGCGTATTAGGTTTCGGATTCGTTTCTCGACGACGCCGGCTACAGTCTCATGACCATGTCCACTTGGTAACTATGTCTATAAAACTTGAACGGAAAAAAATTAAAAGAAAAGCTGAAAATGCAAGAACAATTGACTTTGCTGTTAATTTTAGTTATTTTTTCAACAAAAGTGACCAATTATTTGTTTTCATGGGGCAAAAAAAATTATATTCTTAATAAAATATTTTTTTTTAAAATTCAAATAGACATTGCAACAATCTATTTAATCTAACTTGTTTTAATTTTTTGTTTACTTCGGTATCCATGAATATGTAAATAAGAGTAGTTATTTATATAAAATTACCTTTAAATTTATATTTTTTTAATAAAAGAAGGTTACTAAGTATACATTTTAAACATACATATGCGTTTTATTTTTAATTAAAAAGTCAAAATTGATAATAGTGATTACCGTAAAATCCAGCGTACTACGTGCACCTATACTTTCAGACTGCATTTTAAATTTGTAGATGTATTCGTCGTATATAACACGCCCCTTTTTACTAAGATACCTAAAATGTGCATTAGCAATTCTAATATGTATTAAGTCATTTATTGCAGGTATTATTCTAATCTTCTGAAGATATAATATACTTTTAGAACTTGTGTGTACAACCATTTCAGTTTATAAGAAATGTCATTTCTTTAAATAAACAATATTTCCATGAATGTAGAAGAATACGTTTCTGATACTCATGTCTTTCGTTTCAAAGTTATCATTTTTATAACCTATGTAAAACGTGCACCCGTACATTTCAATACTATTTTTTGTGTTAATAGGACACATTACGATTCAATTGAACAAAATCGGTCAATAAATCAAATCTAAATTACGTAGTCTAAATTATGCTTTATATACGTTTCTATAACTTAACAAAATTTGAGCTCTAAACTTAAGAAACGCAGAATTATGATAGTTTTTACGTTCGTTTTTATTCACATCCCTATAGCAAATCAAAACTTTAAACTTACTTATCTCAGAAACATAAAATAACTAGTTTGCCTTCATTTAAAATGCCAAGTTTTTTTTCTATTTAATGCTTTATGCTTTGAATTTTTTTACATATTGCTAATAGTACACGCAACAAAAGTTAGTATGCATTTTTGAATCAAAGCGCAATACTTGTTTTTTTAAACATAATTGAACTCAAAATGTATAGGTTTTTTTATGGAATTTTCAATAAGCATTCATAAAAAAGAGATATTGTACGAATACCAATCATATTATTGCTAACCCATACCAACGTTTTGTTATACATAGTTTGACGTACTGGTAAATAAAATTTCATTCATGTATGTAAATTTTTGTAGGAGGGGGAAGTAGCATTTTAAAATCACTTCACAAATTTTAAGTTTTTTCGTTAAAAAATTATATGTTCAGCTTTTTATGAAATTTTAAACACAAAATCTATTTTACATAGTATACACACATAGGAGACAGTCAAAAAAAATTTAAAATCCTTCAATTAAAAATTTTTGTGTAAATCATACCATGTCCCCTTAAAGTACGCGTTATACGCCGGATTTTAGAGTACTTTTTATTTGGGGCACTGTTATTGAGATATATGCACTTTAAATATATTTTATAAATATTATTTAGCATATATCATTTGTTAGGCAAATAAAATACCATTTCACAAATCTATATACAAAAAGACTTCTTAATTTTCTGAGTAAAACTCATTCTACATATGATAAAGAATATAAGATTCAATTAGGAGTCACTCCAATCTGACTTAATAACAAATGAATTGGTGATCATCTGTTATATGACAGATAATGGATTCTCTTAAGCATTTAATTTTCCCTCAGGATGCGATTCATTTTGATTAACAAGATATCAATCAGGAACATTTCTGTGCCATTGAGAGTGATATTTATTTGACCCAAATTAATTCCGAGTTCAGAAATTAATCTCAGGGAACCACCATCACTAATTTCTGTCTCTATTGAATTTAATCCATTTATCTAAAGTACATATAGAAACCATGTTTCTCAGACACTCCTTAGGAAATTAAATTTGCGTTAAATGCTTGCTTTGCTATCTTAGACACCAACTTGGGTAAAATGATAGATGTATGTTTGGCTACTTAAATTACTACTAATATTTATTTAAGTGTGCAACGTGCACCGGGTCACTTTCCATTTCCTGTAAATGATGATTGATATTAATAGTTAATTAATATAACGTCTGTTCTAGTATCACTTAATTACATACCATTAAAATAATAAAGTTTAATGGTTATTTTCTATATATAGTTTCTGATCAAGTTTCCACTAAGATGTAGTCCGTACTTAACCCAGCGTTTCTCAAACTGTGGGGTGCATCCTACTAGGAGGGGGACGTGATAACCTTGGAAGGGGGCGCGAGCATATCGAAAAGACGAAAGTAAAAGATTTTTAAAAATTGCAAATTTACTAAAAATAAGTAAAACAAAATATATTCTGACATAATAAAAGCAAAAAAAAAATACACATTTATTCTGATATAATATACTTATAAATGAATCAGTACTGCAAAATTTTGATAGTTAATTTATCAATACTAAGTTAATAATAAGATTAATAATTACTAGTGACTCCCATGGGCTTTTCATATACAAGATTGCATACAAAATTTAATATGTATCTTGATAATTTGAACTGTTTATAATAAAAATCGTATTGTAGCTTTGAGTGAAAAACATTGTTATTGAATTCAATGTATTGTTATAGTACGGAGAGAGGCGCGATGAAAATTCGAAATTACGAAAAATTAATACGTTTCTCAACTTTATTTTTTCAGTTGAAAACTGAATGCAAAAGTACCTTGTCTAGTACATGAAAAAATATTGTTTTTTTTTTTTTTAATATTTTTTCTGACGGTTTTGGATTGTTGGATGAAAGGATGTTTCTTGATCCCAGTGACCTACATCATTCATAATAATTTATGTAAAAAAAATTGTCCCGTATAATACCAGGGCATGACAGTTTGCAGCCCTAGTGTAATGTCGCGGATTATGCGGCATGTAAAAGATTAGTTGAGTGCCAGTTTGGCAGGATGCTCTCGGTAAATTTAAAATCTTAAGTACGGTTTTGCATCGCCAGAGTTCAAGTAGTTCTCTCTGGGGAGGAAACTTGACGTCAACATTACCTACGGTGACTAGTATTTGTCTATATATTGCAGCACTAAAAGGAAATACCAGCTTCCGGAGAATGTACAATATCTGCAATGGAAAAACACCATTCCTCAGCCCCATTAGGAAAAAAAAAATATAATAATGATTTTTTATTACCGTATTCATTCGAATCTACGCCACAGTTTATGTACAAGGTTAATACTGTTGAAAATCGAGTGCCGTTTAGAATCAAAAGTGGAAAAATTCTTTTGATGGAGGAAATAGAAAATGACGGTTAGAGCAATTAGAGATTCCTGTTTGTACTTAATAAATTTTTAATATTGGTAAAATAAATTATTGTTCATTTCTCATTAGTTCTTATTTTAATTATTCTTTTGTTTCGTAAATATCGGCTTTTGACACACCTTTTAAACTATTTTTTAATGTTTTCACAAAAGCGTGTTGAGAATTTGGGGTACGACTTAAAATAAATGAAGGCTTAAATTTAAATAAGTATGGGATTGTTACAGTAGGTAAAGAAAGTATTGCTACCATTTCTGTTATCTGGAGTCCCAGTATTATATTTCCTTTTAAACACGATATTCGTTTTGTACAACTGGAGTAAATTTTAAATAAATGCTTAGAAATTTTAAGATTTTTTTTGGGAGTAAAATACTATATTAATTATTTACTGCAGAATGGAAATTATCGAATCAGAAAGCTTTACGTTTCCATTATCTGCAATAGTATAGACATCTCAATAAAATTCTTGTTATTCATCAAAATAAAATCGATTTTAAATATTAATATATGTAATTTATGTATAACGATGCGCATCGTTACTTAAATTAAAATAATGTTTACATATAAATCCATACCACTTTCCATCGAGTTTCATTTTATCTGAGCTTGATTGAGGTATTTCTTTTTAAGATTATCGATGTTTACAAATGTTTTTTTTCATCATAATGCATTACAAATAACAAATTTTAATCAAAATTTTGCTTTTGAATAAAAATTTAAAAGCGGAAAGATAAAGACGATATCCAGAAAGTAGAGGCTAATAATTCCTGAAAATAGAAATACATATTACAGAATATTATTTAGATAGTAAAGAAATTAATTTTGTTTTTTATGATAAGAATGTACATTTTTTTTAGCTGAAATGTTATTTAAAGCATATGCATTGCCTTGGAAAAAGCATGTTTTTCACTAAGTCTTGTCCAGACACAAACATTCAATAAAACATTTTTTAATTGCTCATTCTGTATACATGCACATGTTTCCTTGTTTATAAAAGTTACAATAAAAATTATAATAAAGAAATTAAGGATGGTTTAGAAATGACGATTTAAATGTTAGAAAAATACCATACACTTATATAAGTGTGATTGAAGAAAATCTCTTTTATATAATATATATTTTATTAATAACTAAAAGCAAAATTACAAATTAAAATGCTTCTTTATTCATCCTTACACAGAAAAAAATATGCATGCCTGAATAAGAAAATTGTTATTAAAGGGGGAAAAAATTCTCATTATTTACACAAGGATCTTCGTTCGAAATTATAAGCAGGTAAAAAAAATAATTAATTCTAATTCCATACTTCGAACAATAGCAATTCATTAATCACAAATCCTAGAAATTTATTTATTACCAAATATAAGTTTTAATTAAGTTCTTCATTACATTGTTATCCTTAAAGACATGGCATTAACAAACGCTTAAAAGAAAAATAAACATTAAAAATGGAATTTTTTTCTAAAAAAACAATCGAGAAATTGTAACTGCTTTAACCATATTACATTTTTAAATAAGAATGTCTTTAAGTATAAATGCAGGTGCTCATTTTCAGTTAATTAAAAATATTAATGACGTAAGCAAAGATGCATTTTCAATTTTCAAATGCCATCTCTTTCCACTAGATGGCGCTTCTACAGACAAATATCGATGAACTAATTCATACTGACTGAGATGCATTGGGGAGAAAAAAATGACGGAAATGAATTACGAAGACAATAAAATCAACTTGAAAGTACAAATACCTGTAAAGAAAGGAAACTAATTTCGAGTCGTTCCCAATTGCTTGGTTCATTTGGAAAATAAAATAAAACGAGGGGTTGGAAAATTACGTTCGATTAAAAAGAAATCGAAAGGCAGAAAATAAAGGAGAAAAAAAATTTTGATGAAAGAAAAATTACAAGACAGAAGAAGATGAGGAAAGTTTTTTTTTTATTTGTTGGTTTGTTTTTAACGGTTCGAGAGCCTTTTTATTTACTTTTTCTCTGTTTGGGCCTTTTACTTTACTTACTTTTGCATGAACACGTTTTTATAGGTTTTTTTCCCCTCTCTCTTCCTTTTTCCGTCAGAGGATACCATTTGCATCTTCTTCGTTTGATTGAAAACCGAGGCCTTTTAATGAAGAAGATTATATTGAATAAGTGCATATTGCATCTATTTTTTTCTATTTTTTTTTTCATTTGGCTGCTTTTATCGTGTTGGGAACTTGTGTAATTTTGGTCAGAAGGGAGCCACTACTGTTTATCTAACAAATAAAAGTTTTGTGTGCTAAGGACGAAAAAAATTTGATTTTGTTATTGTGGTCTTGAAGGAAAAAAAATGTAAGGTAGTTTTCTATTGGGTATTTGGAAGATAGGATATGTGGTTTGAATATATTTTTTGTACTCGCTTTGTTTAATTGGATCCAGGACATAAAAAGATTTTTATTATAGTTGCATTTTGTGATGACTTATTTGCACGGTAATGAAAAGTGAAGTTGTTGAAATAATGTTAAAATACCTCTTAAAAAAACCCCTTTTTAAATCCTGTTTTCTTAAGTTTTTAAAATTTGTTTTCATTTTAATTGATGATTAGCAATATTTTTCCCGTAATATCTTGAAATATTATGAAATTACATGAGATCCTGAGAAGAAGTTTTGAAATAATTTGTTTTCAATTTACATTCAGAATCAAGACTTTTTCTTCTCGAAATTCATCAATATCAGTTTTAACAATTGGCTGATTTTAGTTTTGATTATTGATTGGATTGAATTGATCATTTATATTTATGATTGTATTGGAACTGGTGAAAGAGAGAATAAAAACAATCAACATATATGAACAGATATTAAAAACAAATTGAGAAATTTAAGAAATCATTTTTTTTCCAAAAACTAGATCATTGGTCGAAAACCCTTATAAATATGTATTACATTGGGAAATTAAACCAAATCAATAAAAATATATTCTAATGATACTCAAATTCATTTTCATAGCTATCTTTATTTAATTTTACAAATAACTTTTGCATTTATTTGTATTTCAAATTATTGGATCATACATGAAATAGAAATCTTTTTTATGATGAGCAAAATCATAAGATACCCAATCAATTTTTTCCCAAAAATTTGCTATAAAATTTATATATTAAAGGGACTTGCACCTTTTGAATATTTTTTATTTGTGTATTTAAAAGATATATTTTAGCATTTTATATAATGTTTCTATTCAAGAAAATCATATGAGGTTATTTCATATATTATTCACAAAATTTAAAAAACTTAAATTTTTTGAAGAAAATTTGGAAAATTTTAAGACTCTACTTCTTTTGTAATTATTAATTTTTTGACCTGAAATGTTTTTTGTAATATTCTTAAGGGCGTTCTAAATAGCTTTAGATAGCGATTTTACAATAAACTAATTAGTTTTGGAGAACAAATATAAAATGTCAATATGCTTGCTAAAATCCAATGAAAAAGACAATACCCCTTACATTTTAATTTTTTTTATGAACTATTTAGTTGACTGTAAAAATGGATCCCTAATTTTGTTACATGCTTTATGTACTTTTTTCAATTGAAGTTTTTCCAACTTCTAATTTTTAGGCATATAAAAGTGATGTATCAATCGAAAGTTAATGCAAAGAATGTAATAAAATAAAATACAAAAAATGATGTTTAGTTACTCTTTAAGAGGCCCAAGTCCTCTTAATATAAAATCTGACATTTTTGGCATTTCTATGACGTCATCCACTTAAAAGTGTTTCAACGTAATTAACTTCAGGAACTAAATTACTCTTTCCATGTTCTTCCTTCCAATACTCCTTCCTTTAATTCTCATAAGTATATATACCAAGCGTGTACAGAAATATTTTCCAAACATAATATTCTCTTTGGAAATACTTCATCGGTCTTGGCAAAGCCTCACTCTAAATGCTTTCATGTACCTCCTTTCTGACTATATGACAGTTGAAATGTAGAAGCGAGACATTTAGACCCTCAGCCCGAAGGCCTTGAGAAATTCCGCTTTATAGAATAGGAGGCTAATGAATTTAAGAAGCCTTTGTGAGTGACATGGGATGCATAGAAGTTAGCAAACACCCTGTCTTTTAATGCGCAAATAGATGTCTCTGATATAGCAAGCACTTGCTCGATTAAAATGAGTTGTAAGGCGCTTAAGGCGAAGTCTGTAATGGAAGACGGATATTTCCTGAGATAGCAAGTTCTGCAGTGAGGCTGAGTCGTAGAAGTCAAATTCTTTAATGTACATCCAAGAATATTGATAGAAGTTTAGGAATGAATCAATGATTTTTAACATTTGCTGCATGTGATTTGAATTTTATTAGAAGGCAATACCCGCCATCATAAACCAGATAATAAGGAATTGATATATAAAATATAATTATTATATTTACATTAAATAATAATTGATATGGCATATAAAATTAAACGAAAAAAAATAACGGGCTTTAAAGTTGTTCTGCAAAATCGTTTTTTAATGGACCAGATTCTTTTAAAAAATCAAAAATAGGTACAGAAGTCATAAAAATTACCTTATAGAATATATATCAGAGGCGGCCATACTTTTCTAGGGTACAAGTTATTTATAATTTTTTCAAGGGGTTGCGGTCACCCTATTGGTGTGGTGAGGTAAGTTAAAGATCTACGATATTTAATACAAGTTAAACATACATATGGAATATGCACTTACCTGCATAACTAAAATAAACATGCGCACACTTTTGAAACAGCGTTTAAAGCAAAAAGGAAGTACAGATATAAAAATAATAGTCTCAAATATAAAAATATTAAAAGTTTATTACCTAACAATTCAAAATATACAAAAATAAAGCAATTTTATCTAAAGTTAGTTCTCTGAGACTTATAGGCAGTAGAAGACCGAGTCTGCATACGGTCAGCCAATCCTAGATATATCGGTATATAATTACTAACTGCTAATCCTCAAAGGGGCATCCCAAATTGTGTTGGCGTTCCACCGGTTAATCGCAATTGACTTAATGCCCACTCCTGACAAATATCAATATTGATTAAATATTTTAATTAAATGTAGACAATATTTCTTTGAGCAGGGGTGGCGAACTTTTATGGATCAACGCGCCATTTTTTTTTTTTTTTTTTTTTTTTGCAGAAATGTTTTACGAGGTATATACGTGGCGTCAAATAATTTTGATTTATGAGGGGAAAATATATAACTAAATACTAAAATACTACTAAATATAAATGTACAACTCAAAACACTTAATTTAATGCGTAAAAATACATTTTGCATTGTATTGCTGTAAATGTTTCAGTTATACGTGTAACTCAAATTAAAGTAACTTTAGTATGTCTCACTGTCAACCTAAGTGGATCATGTATGAAAATTCCTCTGGGACCTTACTTGGAAAATAAATAAAAATGATCTCATCAATAAAACTTACTTTAAAGTGCCAAAATCTACATATTGGGGCACCTGTAGTTTTGGGGTCCCCATATCATTCATGCGGTAGTTGCTACGTTCCTGGTATGAATACATTTGTTGCAAATTACATGTGCAAATAACTTATGTTATGTAAAATAATCAAACGAGTGTGCTCCCTGCCACCTAGCGCTTCTATACCGATCACTCGCGTTTGTTCGTAATACTTCTTAGTGGATTTTGTTATTTTGAACAACACAAATTTTTAATTGATGGCGTGTGCAAAATATTGTGTCACGTGCCTGTAATGACACGCGTGTCATTTGGTCATTGGTCCGCCATCCCCGTCTTAGGTATACAATATAAAATAACATATTTACATATTTTCATTATGACATGCAATGTTTTTTTGGGGTACATAATGTTGCGGTTTCTTTCTTAAAATGTATGAAACTCTTGTGAAATTTCAAGTTTTACGATGATGGGTATTCTACTATTTAAGAAACACTTTATTTTTTAAAAAAAATAACTACACACATATATACTGAAATTTAATTTGTGAGTTTCAGATGTTACTTTTGCATTATGATAAGGCATAAAAATGTGACCATGGTAATAGTCATGATAACGGACTTGCGCCAGTCGTGTTATTATGTCGAGACCTAGTGCTCTGAATATCTCGGTGTAGATGTGCTGATCCACGTTAAAAATGTCGAGACTCAAAGGCATATCCTTGGCATCGTTTGGAAGTTCGGAGAGGGGTTCAATTGGCCGGGTTTTAAAATCAATGGGTTATCTCAGTGCTTCTCAAACTTTCAATATTTGCGATCCAATATCGAATCGCAATTTTAATCGCGCCCCCCATACAATAACAATGCATTGAATTCAATAAAACATTATTTTTACACTAGGCCTACAATTTGACTTTAACCTCTTAATTGTTGTCAGCGCATATAAGCGTCTCACTCAGCCTGTGCGTTAATTACCTCGGACGTATATATACGTCTTTCCGAAGTACGATCTTTTCTGTGAACTGATATCCATAAAATAATTTCGAAGGCTTTGGAATGCAATAAAATTACCTGGGCAGTGTTTGCAAAGGATTTACTTATTTCAGGGAATTTTATTATTTATTCCTTTACTACCTATTTCCTCCCAACACACCACATGCGCTTGCCTACGTGTTAAACGGTGTTATTGGGGAACAAATCAAGCACTTTTTAATTGGCATTGTAATAATTAATTATAAACCGGACAAATAATCAAATAATCAGGATAAGTGTTATAAGCAAAAGTTAATTTTATGTATGAAGAGTTCATAGAGTTACTGGTAATTATTAAATGTTCTTAACTTAATATTGTTAAATTAAACTGTAAAATGCATTGAGAAATACTGATATATGAATGTATTTTGTTTGTTTACTTTCAGAAAATTAATAATGTTTTAAAATAATCTTTTGCTTTTGACTTTTCAATATGCTCGCGCCCCCTTATAGGGTTATGACGCTCCCAGGGGGCACGCCCCACATTTTGAGAAACACTGGGTTATTTGCTAACCGCCCTCACGTTCTATAGCAGCGATAGTAATAAAAGAAACCAAACCATTTCGTATCTTCACTGAGGCAGTGTTTAACAAATGGTCATGGCGAAGATCTCATTGTTTTGTTATTCCTACCAAGTTAATAGTCAATAGCCCTAATTTTTCTTCATAAGGTGAGGTTAAAGAACACTGCCTCAAGGCGTATATAAAACAAAAATATTCATTCTGATTGCATGTCGATGAGCATTTTGCATAAATTTAAGCATTTCATTTAGTTACAACTTCATTTTTATATATTAATAACAATAAAAAAAACATTCGAATGTGTAAGATTATTTAAAATCTTTCAGGAATTAACATTACTTCAAATACTAAACATTTGTATAAAGTAGCGAAGAGCATTCTACTCAAATAATTATTTCTTATAAATAATATTACGAACTCATCAGGAAAAAAAAATATGTCTTTAGTATTTTTCTAAGTGTATTAAAATTGCATCAATTACTAAAAAACCATAATTAGCAAACAAACACAGTCATTTTGTTTTCCTTTAATTTGCTTTTAGTAATTCCAACGTGTCTTGATCATTAAGGAGATATCAGAACATCTCTGTTTTACCATCCATAACGTTGGGAATTGAAGAACTTTGGTACTTATGGTACTTTTATTTGAAGCAACGAAATCATTAACTTACAAATAGCCTCTTGAGGACATTAAAGTTTAAAGTTTGCATTTACGGTACTTCGGCGAGTTTTTGAAGAGCTGTAGACGAAATAGCCTCTTTAAAACAACTGCCATAAACCTCTCTCAAGTCCCAGATGGGTTTTTCCCACATCCATTTCTTTCCTTCTATTTTTTCCACCAATGTTCTATCTGAACTGGAATGAGAGCTCAAATCCTTGATCAGTATTAGAAAACATTACTCTCTATAAATGTTCAACATTTGCTATTCTTAAGTACATTGTCTACTTCAGATTGTAGAGCTTCCAGTAGCTTATTCTTAATGTGTTCTAAAGTAAGATTTTCATAATTTAACAGTAAAATTCCACTTAATTTCAAAGTTTTATTAATACCGTCATATTTAAGGATATTACTAGAATAAAATACCTTAATAAAAAGTAATTAATATATTTACTATTTATGTATTCTGTGAAATTCTACATTAGCTCTAAATATGTGCATGTAACGATTTTAAACATGATAAATAAATATACTTTATAATCTTACGTATGTAAAGCGTACTTTTAATGCAAAAAATGAGGTCGAAATAAGTTGGTGTCCTTTATACACATTTATAAAAATAATAGCTTTAAAAAAGATATGATGAGCATTAAAAAATAGAATACTAAAGGCTTGCAAATACTGTTATTTAAAGTTAATGATATACTTCCTATAGTTTGATTTTGAATTAAAGGAAAATTTCGTAATATTCCTCTTCCGTTATTTCTTCAGAAATATCTTTAAATTCTTTTTAATTTTCCTCCCACTACATTTATCTTGAACCATGAACAAATAATCAATTTCCATTCTATGTAGGTTGTTAGATATAATGTAGTTTTTAAATGACGTCAGGTTTAATTTCATTTCAATATTTTACTAGCCACTCGTAGACTTTTATTAAACCGGCATGACGGATTTGGCCGCCTTTTGTAAATGAAATGAATTTTCACTTTCAATATCCACATAATATCTTACTCGGTAATGTTTTAAATCTTGAAGTTTACCATAGTTCAAAAGCATGGTATAATTTCTCGAAACAATTATATCAAGAGACATGAGAGTTTATATTTCCTCTATCCTGTAGATAAATTAAAACTTCGATGAAATAACTTGACCTTCGTATTTTACAGTAAAATTACGATTTTTTTCTAAACAAAAATAATTTGTCTTTATTCGTATTTTTAATGGTACTAAAACTAAAAACTTAAAATTATTTTCAAAAGCCAAAATTTCAAAGGGATTGTCAGTAAGCAAATAAAAGGAAACCTAGATTAAATAAATTTGAGCATTCATTATACATTCGAGTTTACGCTGCGAGTGACATAATTCTAGAGTTTATTTAAGACAAAGAAACACTTTTCCGTTTCTTTCTAATGTAAATACATATACGTATCTTATTTAGTATTCATAATTTGCATTATGATAAAATTATTTCCAAAGAGCCTTCTAAATATTTCTGAAGAAGCAATTTTAATAACATTTGCATTCAAACTGGAACATTTCAAATACTTAGAAATTGTTTAGATAAGACACGCAATTTATGAAAACTTCTCATTCTCAATAGAATTTCACCCCGGGAAGAAATACATTTATCTCTAGAGACAAAAATTAATACATCTAATGATTATTTGTTTATTTTAGATAAATTATTCATTCTTTTGATGTTTCGTTGTTTCCTAATGAAATAGAAAAGAACTAGTTATTTTCTTCGTATTTAAAGACAGTACTTTAAAGAGTTAGTCGAATTACCTTTAACATTCAATATTTTTAACGTTTAATAATACTTCTTTGTTTAAATTTTATATAAAGTAGGCTGTGTGTGTGTGGAATAATTCCCCTATTTAAGTTTTCTGTTACAATTGCTTAACAACAACTTTATATCCTTTCAAAAAACTACGACATAATTTAATGATGCAGTATTGCATTAATCATTTATTCTAACCAATCATGAAATTCATTAAAAGAAAATATATGATTCTCAAATCTTCCGATCGAGGAAGCTATAAAAGCTGAGATATCAGATACGGTAAAAGAGTGCCTTTTCTGAATTTTATGTATTGTCATTATGCTATATACTTTGCTGTGCCGTCACTGTATTCATTTGAAAAATGAATGCGCAACTAAAATACCAAGAAAATTCCTCAACAATTCATTCACTGACGGCAACAAGATAAAAACTATCCCTGTAAAACATTTTAATTTATGTGAAATCGTCACACATACACATAAATATACATGTACATTAATTTATGCAAATGTGTCTGTAAAGGGTGCTTTTTAAACGTTTTACTTTAAAGAAAATAAATTTGTTTCAAATAAAAAGAAATTCAAAACACCGGTAAATATTGGTAATTTAAGTATAATATTCTTATAAATTATTATATACCTGTGTATATTAATAAGTTAATAACATTTGTAAATATATACAATTTACTCATACTCAGTGGCACCACAGCCTATGAGCGCCATGGCCTACTGTGCCCATCCTAGTATACGTGACCATTGGGCGCTGAGGTGCATGTGCAGAAGTCCCGACCAGATGGTCAGTCTGAGGTGAGACCCCACCCCCACCCCAGTGTTTAAGTCTCCAAGCAAGCTTGGTACTCGTGTATCGAACCACTGCAGTAAGGTTAAAAGGCTGAGTCGACCTCTCCCAGCCCGATAATAGAACCCGGACCTGTATGTGGAAGTGTGACACGCTACCACTCGACCACAAATTTATACAATTATTAACAAAAAAAATATTTCCTCATCTCAAAGTCAATGGAGCATAAAAAGTCGCCATAAGTTTACCATATTAATGAATTCAATATACCAAGTAGGAATGAAAAAGTTACTTTTCTTGTATTAGAAAAATAAACGAAAAATTTATTTAATTCAAACAATTTGTTTAAATCAATTGTTGTGCTTCATACAAAATTAGTCAATACTAATGGTTAATTTAAGTAAAGGTTAGTTGGAGTTATATTACAACTAGTGCAACTAATGAGGACGCAGCATGCAAATTCCTTTTATTATAACACATAACCATGTTAGCGACTAAATTCTAGTGCAATATAACGTAAAAGCAAAATGAAAATAATACTATCATATCGGAAGATGAATTATATAGTCAAAATAAATTTTAGAATAATAAACACTAAAGGAGGTATACGAGTATTTCTCTTTTATGTAATAAGTTGTGTATAAAAGAGATTTATAATAAACGTTTTATTATTTTGATGCATAGCTTATACCTTTTTTAGTAAACTACATTTTTATAATCATTATAAAGCTGCAAGCTCAAAACCTTTATCCTTATTTTTAGATATTTATTTGAAATTTAAACCTCTGTGGAACACTTCCTACAAATGAAAATAAAAATATACCATTAAATACCCAACCCCACCACCACTTAATACTTTAAATTTTATTTTTTACATGTTTGTCATTTCAAATTTTCCTTCCAAACTTTCATTTATTCCATAGGAAAGAAAATTACTCTACCGTAATTACTAAATGCATTATACCGCGTTAAATTAAACAAGAAGTGAATGTCTAGGAAATTTTCCAGGTTCCATCAAAAGCGTTATTAAAGCTTTTTTTTTTATACTGGCATAAAGCTTTCTCTTATAAATGCCATATTTCATTTTCTGGCTTCAAAAGACTTAGTGATAGAAAGGCAGAAGAAAATAAAGTTCTTCCTTTAATTGGTAGACTCATTATCAGTTATTTTATCTTAATATTTTCAAAGATCGATGGAAAAATATTGGTATTCCACTTGGAGTGAAAACTAATTAATCGGTGAGATGAATCTTTAATTAAAAAATCTAAGTGTACTTAAAACGTTAACACACTATGCTCCCTAAGTAATAAAATGGTATAAAAGATATCCTGTTTAATTGGGATGATGTTAAGTAATAAAAATCGGGATCTTTCCGCATCCTTAAAACATGAAAGAACTTCCTTTATGAAGTGAGTGTATTTGCAAATACTATAATTAACAAAATTGTGAGAGTTTATGAAGTAACTGCTTTCATCGTGTGTTGATATTTTTGTTTTTACGCTTCAGTGATTTCATGTTAAATTTAAAATATAATGATTAGATATTAGTATATCAATAAGACTACTTCTGTTTATCATTAAGCGTGAATTATAAAAAAAGAATAAAGTAAAATAAAATAAACGTCGTAATTAATAGCAGTAAGTTCACCAGTTTGTTGTCTTTCAATTATTTGTTTTATTCAAAATAAATTTAGTTTTACATAGCATATTCTTATTATAAAAATGGAGCATGTAGATTGGTTTAACTTTCCGTTAAATAATTCAATCTCAACATGGTGCAAGCTTTGAAAAAGAAACGTTATCCCACATATTAATATATTTTCTTGGTTACAATCGATATATTCATTTAATATACTGTTATTTAAGATTTATAATAAATTAAAAATACCGTTAAACCCCGCGTTCATTTAACGGTAATGTCTAAGTTGAAATTTTTAATTTTTAGGTATATTCACCGAATGACGAGCACCCACTTTCTTACGAAGAAACCTGAAATGTACGCGCGAATTATTGTTATGGTTTTATCATTTATTCGATATATTCCAAGTTTTAGAGAGAATAGCATACTTTTAGTAAAGGCGTGATGAAGAATAGTAGTTCCTCCACACAGAGTCAGGTTTTGTCTTTAATATTTTATAAAATGGTTAAATACTTACTTGATTTCAATCTAATTTCGGGCCCTTAGAATCTTGTCTTCCTTTGTTATGCTGGGGTTGTTGGGGTTGTGGGGGGGTGGGGGTTGTGGGAGGGTTGTTCTTCTGACTTTTAGAACTAAACCCTCTTAAGTTCACAAGGGGTGCAATTTCTTAATAATAAACATTAATTCAACATAGGTAAAAGTCTATTTATTTTGTATGGTCAATCTTTCTTTTATTTTAATGCTCTCGAATTAATACCCTGCGTAAAACCCACACCCATAAACATCGAATTCCTTTTTTGTGTTAAAAATACCCATTATACTCCGGACTTCAGGTTACTTAATTTATAGCCAATACACAAATTAAATATCTGTATGTTACTCAATGATACAACCAACGACATGCGTACATCAAGCTCCTTGCCATGGTGAATTTCGAAGGCCTCGATCTGACTATGTCAGACAGGTGGCATTAATCGCGACCACAGCAACACACACAAAATATTAAATGATTTGTTTTAAAGCTGTAAAAAATCAAACATCAATTATACAAGTACAAATAATTTAATTTAACCTTTAAATGCAATTTTTTTTAAGCTTCAAAAATCTTAAAAATTATTTTTGTATGAATATAGTGATTGGTTACGTAGAAAATAAATACTGAACTTAAAGTAATAATACATTGAGTATTTATTTCGCATTTGCTAACACACAGTATTTCCCATAAATCTGGGATTATCCATTTAAATTTTCAGATGCAAATCCAAACATTCATCATCGAATATTAATGGCTTACTTGCCAACATATGTGAGGTATTTTTTCCCATTTAGATAATTCAATCCTTTATAGGAAACTCGAAAAAAGAACAAATTTCTCTAAGTAACAAACTGAACTTCATCACCCACCATATTCAATAAACGAAAAAAATGTAACTTGCATTCACAAATGTATTTTTTCTTTACACATAGTAACCACATGATTCACACAATGTCTATGATTATCAACGTGCGTTTCCGAACGAACGTTGTTAGTCATGGAACAGGATTTCAAGTTGTTGAATGAAATTAAGGGCAACTGGAATGTAAGCAATTGGTAATGTGTATTTAAGGGTTCAGTATAAAAGAAAAAAAACGTATACATATAGTAAAGATCAGGGGTGTCAAACACTCGGCCCACATGTACTTAAGCTGCGGCGCGACGACTCTTTTTAAAAGTTTTTTAAATATCAGGTTTTTAAAATTTTTTCACTTTGAAATTTAGTAAATTTATATATATATATATAACCATATATATATGGTTATATATATATGTATATATATATATGGTTTTATATGTATATATATATATGGTTTTATATATATATATATATATATATATGGTTATATATATGTAAGTATGTATGTAAATCTGCAATGCATTTGCCTGTTAATTGTTCTTGTTTTAAAATACATCCTTTTTGATAATAGAAACGACCTTTAGATAGAAATAGATTTACATTTTATCAAACAGTTACATTTGATTTTACTATGATAAATTACTTTTTTAATAAACTCCTAATTGTATTATGCATATCCTTTACTATGGATGGTACATGATTCTTTGTGTGGGCGACTTTCATTTCTCCTCCTCCTTCTTTTCCGTTTGGAGTACTCAAAAAGCAAGAGACAGTCAGAGATGTTTCTTTTTAAATTTTAAAAATTCATCAGGATGATTAAGATAAAAGTCAATGTATACTTATTCGTTTGAGAATGACAGCACAATCAAATTTCAACAATGAGTAACGAAAGATCGATTCAAAAGGAGCTCCGTAATTTTCAAGAGAATGGCAACACACTGTAATATTTTATATAAACATTGTTTGATAATTTCATTATTATATTATATATACATTATTATATTATCTATGTTTGTATACATAAAAAATAATGAAAATAATAATAATAATTCATTTTGTTTTAAATTTTCACTGCAATAAATGTTTTTTTTTTGTTTCCAAATCTTATATAAATGTACATATTTTTATGTGTGGCCCGCGAGATTATAATATTTTTCCGAAGTGGTCCACAAGGTCATTTAGGTTGGACACCCCTCCTATAGACTATTCGATATCTTAATCATAGTATCATATTTACACTCAAAAGTGTTTCTACCAGAAAAACGTATCCTGTATACCTTCATTGTTGGAAAGTGTGAACCCAGTTCGGATGTCTGCATCGTTATCTAATCGTGGTATGTACTGTAGGTACTTAATAAAGTTTTTTCTGTTGCAGGAAAATAGGAAATTGGAAAAAGTTCAATAAACAAAAAGAGAAGATTCAAAATAAACTATATACTTAGTTATACTCATTTTTCTTTTTTGTGACATTTGTTAAGATCATTATATGTTATGTCAAAAAATATAATGTAAAATTGAAATATCTTAATATTATTTTAGGTTATTGGTGAATTATTTGTCTTCCATTATATTCCCATTTTTAGAAATTTATTTCAGCTCTTTAGGAAAACATACTTCTCTCATCAAAAGTCTACCATTTAGCATTCACAATATTTCTGATGTTTCATTCATGATTCATCTTTTCCAATGCTTAAAATTCATTTTTCAAATACAACTCGTTATTTTGATGCTGAAATTCGTTTTTAAATTCTCAAGACACTAATAATCATTAATATTTAGAAAATATGCATATAAATGCATTGAAAAAAGTCAATTTTTGTTTGTTTTACCAAGCAAAGCATCTTTATCCACTATTTTCCAATCTTACTTGAAATGATGTAAATCATAATAAAAATAGTCTAAGTATTTCTTTTAAGCGTCAATAAAAGTATGTATTTGGTATTTATTTAATCTATTTAATTTATTTATTTTGCAAAAATAAAGGCAAACGGTTGACAAATAAAGGGTGTTTTTGAGAGGTATAGAACTTTAAATTAAAATAAAACAACGATGTATTATTAGATTGACATGACTTTTTTTTTCGCAAGATAAACCTTGTGGCATTATATTTTAAATATGATTTCTGGCATAGGACTGCCACGGTTGGCTCGGATGTAGTCCAATCTGGACGTCCAATTTTCGATGACTTTTTCCAACATTTGTGGCCGTATATCGGCAATAACACGGCGAATGTTGTCTTCTAAATGGTCAAGCGTTTGTGCCTTATCCGCATAGACCAATGACTTTACATAGCCCCACAAAAAATAGTCTAGCGGTGTTAAATCACAAGATCTTGGAGGCCAATTCACAGGTCCAAAACGTAAAATTAGGCGATCACCAAACGTGTCTTTCAATAAATCGATTGTGGCACGAGCTGTATGACATGTTGCGCCGTCTTGTTGGAACCACAGCTCCTTGACATCATGATTGTTCAATTCAGGAATGAAAAAGTTAGTAAGCATGGCTCTATACCGATCATCATTGACTGTAACGTTGTGGCCTTCATCGTTTTTGAAGAAGGATTCCACCAGCCCATAAAGCGCACCAAACAGTCAGTTTTTCTGGATCTAACGGTGTTTCGACATACACTTGTGGATTAGCTTCACTCCAAATGCGGCAGTTTTGTTTGTTGACGTAGCCATTCAAAAAGAAGTGCGCTTCATCGCTAAACAAATTTCGCTTATGAAAATCGACCATTACTTTCGAAATAAAATTGCACAATTTGAAAGCGTTGTTCAGGTATGAGTCTATTCATGATGAATTGCTAAACCAAACTGAGAATAAATCACTTGACAGCTGTTAAATCGGTCGCCATCTTGGAAAGTAATGCCAACTTAAACTTCTATACCTGGAAAAAAAAACACTCTGTATAAGTAAAAGAGAAGAAAATGTTTGGTGAATAGTGAGAATAATAAGCGCATTAACTCATAAACTGATTACATATTTGATTTATTCACATTCAAATGTAAACAGCAACTTCTCACCATACCCATAGAGATTTCTCTAATTTTCAAGTCATTAAATCAATTTGGGACTCCACTAAACTAGTAACATAGTTTGATATCAAACTATATACTAATACACATGTGCTAAAGTAATATATAGTTACGGAAACAAATAAACTGTTGTCAAACTAGGCGACGAATCTTTTGTGGAAACATCAGATTTGTTGGAATCCATTTCTCAATTCTAAAGGATTTCTTAAGATAGAATTTCCCAATACTGAGAATATATTTAATTGTTTAGCTTTCAGATATTCAGTTACATCATGTCTGGAACAGTAATGACTAGCTGCCAATGCTATTGTAAGATGTGTGTTTGTGTATGTGTCAGTGTAAATGTTAAAGCTATGCATATTTATGAGGAAACAATTACAGGTAAAAAGATATTGTAGCTTTTTACTACGATATGATGTTAATATTTATATCGAAACAAATATTTAATCATATACGTGAAATAATTTGGCTTGGCTTAGCTTAGGGCATTTCTAACTCGTAAAATGACACTATGGGATGGAATCAATCAATTTTATTGTTGCAGTCGTTGTTGAAAGGATTCTTGAGGAAAAATGTTTCTATTTTATAATCACATTTACTGACGATTACAAACACAATCTGACAACATGGATTAAAAATATGCGCACAACCAAAATAAATGTCATCGGCGTTATTTATTTGTTCTCGGGGATGTGGCCTATTTACAGTCATGATCAACCAGAATTTTTTAAAATAATATAATTTCCGGCAAAAAATTTTCTATCTGGTCTGCATTTATGGGTGGTGCAAAATTACATAATCGGATTTTAAAACTCTAACCTTTCAATCTTGATGATAACATCATGATTAATTCCCGTTAGGTGGGTAAAACAAAAAGTAATTATCACACAATGTATTCAGTGGTTCAATATCATAATGAATTAAAATCCCTTGAGAGAAAATTGAAGTCTTTTTTACATTTACACACACACATATTATAAATAGATATTTACTGTATAATATATACCGTTTTGACATCAACCATTTGCCCTTAAGGCTACAAAAACCATTAGATAAAAACAATATGTAAAAACATGATCATTGGTAAGGAGCATCACAAAAATTTTCTAAGTCTTATATTAAATATATCTGTTGAAGCATTGAAGTATTTATCTCAGTAACACTTTCTGAATAACTATTCAGATAAGTTTAAGATATTGTATATACAGGTTCTACAGGCAAGGATTGATTACGGAATTCTATAAATGAGGGTATGTGTGAAAAGATCCTTTTTTTCTTAAAAAAATAATTAAAATGTCAAATTTAAATAATTTTGCATCTTTTGAGCATATTTTCTCTAATTTATTTCACATTTTATGATCAACCATTTTTACATGATTAAATTGGCTTGCAAATAATTTTATTGGACTTAAATAGTAATAGTTTTATATTTTTAACGAGTTATTATTAAATCCTTAAATTTTTCAGATTACTTCGATATTTTTAAACATCAGTATTACCATTTGTGATTTATATTACACTTATGTAACAATTTAAATACATAAAATGATTCAGAATAAAAAATTAAATAACATATTCAAATCAATTTCTTTACAAAAAATTAAACTTTTTTTAATATATATATATATTTTTTACTTTTTTCCATTACGGAGACATGAACGAATATTACATTGGCTTGACTGTCAAATTATACTTATAATGTCCAAAAAATAGCATTATAAGTTTATTAAAACAGACCATTTGATTAAAAATAGTGCATATTAAAAATAAATTGATATCGCACTTGCAATTAAAGACCTTAACTTAATTAGAAAAAAGTCATTTTGCATTATTAGGATAAAATGCGATTATAATTACCGCTCACACTTCGAAAACCAGTCAATAACCGGTGACTTTATTTTTGTTAATAATTCCCTGTTATGGACTAAAAAAAGTAAACTTTTTAGTCTTTTGCTCTTAATGTCATGACAAAAACTATGTACTTTCCAAAGAATAAAGTTTTAACCCCACATACCTTGAATCCATTAAAATGATTTTTGCATGGAGTGTTTCAGCATAATTTTTTTTAATTTGTTCGTGCATTATCGCTTTTTTTCATATCATCTTTGCACTCCATTGTTCGGATAATGTAGTACATACAATGGCTATTTCAGTTTAATGCTTTCCCTTCTTTTATTCTTTATGAATCTAAAAAATTAGGCTTTTTGTTTACCAAAATATTGTAATTTCCCTTCTTTCTTACTTTACCTATTTTAAACATTATATATATATATATATATATATATATATATATATATATATATATATATATATATATATATATATATATATATATATATATTTTACTTCAACATCCTTCTTTTACTATTTTATTTGTTATCTTAGTTACAACGTACAAATTGAAAAAGTAACTTTTCTATTATCAGTATAAAAATTCTGAATAGTTGGAGATATACGTTTTTGACTCTTTCACAAATATAGTTATGACAAGTTAATTAATTTCCTCACAACTTTTATTTATTTTTTTTTTGTGGTTTGGTACGAACAAAATAAATTGTGTGTTGTAAGAGAAACGTTTAAGATCGTTAAAAATTACTTTTTAATTTGAATAGATATCAAACGGACTCAATTTTGGAAAATAAAATACAAATAATTATTTTTATCTTTATTTTTCCTGCCTATTTTAGTGATTTATTGATATAACTCTCGTAAAATCATTCATGTCCACCCATTGGTACTTTTCGGTTTCGTCGGCGGAAATCTCGCCCATTTGTTGTCATTATACTACCCAACGCATAGACATAAAACTTTTTATATAACGAACCTCTATATTGTGAATTTTTCTTTACCGCGAACTTTTTTCGGGGACCTTGAACATTTCACGATTTTCTTCATAAAATAACCTCTCTATAGCGAAGTGCATTTTCTATATAACGAACTTCTTCTTTTGCGATTCAATTTTTTATCTTACTTTTTTTTAAGTATTTCTGAAAAAAAATTCAAGTTATTCTTTATGTAAAACATTTTATGGTGGTCTTAAATCTTGAACTGGTTTTATTAGATTCTAACTCGTCTGGAGCAATAGAGTTCTGAACCTTTTATCCAAGCAGTGCAACATTTAACCTCCATTGTCCAGTTCATTAGAAACATATTCGATATCCTCATTCACCCTCAGTGGAGTTGTCTTGTGTTCCCATGTTATAATTGTAAAATAATGTATGTTAAATATTACTTATATGCTTTAACTTATGAAATGTCCTCAAAATTCATTAAATTTGGCATAAAATTATTTTCTTAATATTGAAAAAAACAGTGAATTCTCTGACATTATTTATTTTTGTTGTCTTTTCAGTTTTTCTTTCTTTCATCTTGATATATAAATTAAACATATATTAATTTTTTAAGATGAAGTGTGAATAATTACTTTTTTAACATATAATGTTTATGACTTTAAAATTTGTTTTATGTGTTTTATGAAGTATATTAAAAGTGAAATCACTATATAATGAATCGCCCATACAACGAACTTATTTCCGGGATTTAGCGACTTCGTTATATAGAAATCTGACTGTATTAAATATTAATTCTCATTGGTTTTTTATCAATTTTTGAAGTATTATGAAAAAGACGTCACTCATAAGAAAGCTCCTGAACGTTTTTAAAATGGGGGAAGGGTGTTAATACGTTACCAGTCGGAATATTCCGTTTGATGTCGTTTGAATCATTTTTGGAGACTTTATCTCCTGCGCTGGCGAAAGTTAAAAGTACTGAAAAATTAAGTGACATTTATTATATCATTAAATAATATAGGAATTATTACTCGGTTGATTAAGTCATTTTTTGATTAATTTAGTATTAATTCATCATATTTACTTGATGAGTAATATATTTAACACTATATATCATTTTTCCTGTTCAAACACATTTATCTGTTTTTTTTTGTGGAATTTAACTATCTCTTTTCCAATAAAGTTTTCAGGTAACCAGAAATTTGACAATAAACACCATATTGCTTGATTCTAACTGTAAGCTATTACACATTTAACACGAATTTCATCTCTTGTACTAGACATTTACCACTAACATTTCATATATCTATATATTTGCTCTTATTTTAAAATACTACTTATCACCCAAAAGTTATTTCAACATATCATTTGATCTGAAATTCATAAATAGATTAGATAAAGTGAATGCTGAAATAACCGTACAATCATTGAATCTCAAAATGCATTGATCTACAATTTTAGTGACATTTTTTTTCATGTTTTGTACCTCTTTATTTAAAATGAGAATGGATAATTGAAAAATACATAGAAAAATGGCTACACAAGAACACTATTTCCTCTTCTGTGTGCAAATTAGTAATATAATAAGATTTATAAAACATTTTCAGAATCTGTAATTTAAAATAAATATTCAAGATTTTTGTTTTGTTTTTGGACATAATATTACAAATCTTTAGTTGCTAGTACGAAACTCCAACAACTCTGACCTATAAGCTCCATCTGTAGAATAACTGAAGTGCGTTAAGTATAATAATAATAAAGATAACCATGGATATCTCACTCATTTTACAAATTATGTTTCATAAGTTTGTAGATTAAATACTTAATGTGAAGTTATGCATCTCTGAAATGCACGCATTTGAACGATTAAGATAATTTAATTTTTTTCATTAATAATGGTGGTTATAAAAAGTATTTCTATTCCATTGTTTTTTTTCGAAAATTGACGACATTTATGTGAATTTACGTAAGAATGCAAGTAATTGACTTAGAAGAACATTGCTCATAACATGTATTGGTATACAACATATATTGGTACTAAATACAAAATTATATTTCAATTCCTACCATTAATCCCTCTCTCCTTATTTATATATTTATATATCTTGTTTAAAATTTCTATCGTTAATAAAATACTTTCTATTTATTTATTTGAGTCCAAATACAGTTACTTAAACTTGTAGTTTTTGACACTTGATGCTTATAAATTTTCACAATATCAAGTTATTAATTAAATTTTTAAAAATTGAATACATAGTAACGAACAGAAATAATAGTCCAACAGCGTAAATATAAAGAAAAACTTTTCCTTGTAGTACAATGAATAGAGAGTAGCACTTCTAATCCACAGCACGTAGGTTCAGATCTCACCTTGGATGGCTTAACTTCTAAGAATGTGCTTTCTTTTTTTACTATACTATTTTATTACAATAATTAAATTTTTAATAAATGAATAAATAGTAACATAGACAAAAAAAAAGTAATCCCAAACCATATATAGAAAGAAAAATGGAAAATTTCAAGGAAAACAGCTTTCTATTTTGTAACTTAATATTATGATTTTGTCATATAAAGGGTGTTTTTTTTGAGAGGTACAGAACTTTAAATTGCAATAAAACAACGATGTATTATTCGATTGACATGAATTTTTTTTATTCGAAAGATAGTATTGTGGTATTACATTTTAAATATGATTTCTGGCATAGGACTGCCACGGCTGGCTCGGATGTAGTCCAATTTGGACGTCCAATTTTCGATGACTTTTTCCAACATTTGTGGCTGTATATCGGCAATAACACGGCGAATGTTGTCTTCCAAATGGTAAAGCGTGTGTCGCTTATCTGCATAGACCAATGACTTTACATAGTCCCACAGAAAGTAGTCTAGCGGTGTTAAATCACCAGTTCTTGGAGGCCAATTCACAGGTCAAAAACGTGAAATTAGGCGGTCACCAAACGTGTCTTTCAATAAATCGATTGTGGCACGAGCTGTGTGACATGTTGCACCGTCTTGTTGGAACCACAGCTCCTGTACATCATGATTGTTCAATTCAGAAATGAAAAAGTTACGAATCATGGCTCTATACTGATCACCATTGACTGTAATGTTGTGGCCTTCATCGTTTTTGAAGAAGTACGAACCAATGATTCCACAAGCCCATAAAGCGCACCAAACAGTCAGTTTTTCTGGATGTAACTGTGTTTCGACATACACTTGTGGATTAGCTTCATTCCAAATGCGGCAGTTTTGTGTGTTGACGTAGCCATTCAAACAGAAGTGCGCTTCATCGCTAAACAAAATTCACTTATGAAAATCGGGAACTACGGCAATCTCGTTTTGGGCCCTTTCGACGAATCTACGCCTTGCTTGATGATCGTATTGATGAATTGCCCAACCAAACTGAGAATAAATCACTTGACAGCTGTTAAATCGGTCGCCATCTTGGAAAGTAATGCCAACTTAAATTTCTATACCTGGAAAAAACACTCTTTATATATACAATTTACATTAATTATAACTATTTAATAAAATCAACTAAATAAACGTTTTCTCTGTTGATCTAAGTAGGAATTGACTAATTTTGTTTATATTAATGATAAATTCAGGAATTTAAGTGATAAAAATATATTCTTTGTATTTTGAAATATAGGTTTGATATCATTTTTTTAGAAGAAATATCTAATAATATTAAAAGTGCATAGCTTCTATTCTGGAAAAAAAATTTTGAACTATTTTACAAACTTTATTTGCTGTATTTTAATAAAAATCTCTATTACCGTAAGAACCGGCGTATAACGCACACTTTTAACAACAACAAGACATGTATAACATCGGAATTTACGGGTGTGCGTTATACGCCAGCATAAAAATGAATACTTCTACATGTATTAAAATACTGTTTGTTCAAAAGGAGTGACATACCTTATGAGCTTATAAGGTTGTATCACTAAAAGTATACTATTTTTTTTCAAAATAATGTAATGATACTTCTAATAAATGACTTCAAAATATAAGTAAGCATTGCACTTGTGCATTTCAAGATTCTTCTTGAAAAATAGGGTAATCATTATACGGCAAATATATCGAAAAATTAAAAAAATTCAACTTGAAAATATTGGTCTACGTTATATGGGAGAAATTTACGGTATTTATTTCTTTTTAAGGTATCCCACTACTAGTGGCAACTTTTTTAAAAAAAAATGTAGATATGGGGATTTTTTCTGATTTTTATATTTATTTAGTATATTTTAAGGAGAAAATCCTAAAACTCAAAACAGAAAAAAAATTTATTACTATAAAAATGGGAAAAAAACAGGTGAAAATGTACACAAATTACATAAACTTGGAAAAATTTTATGTACAAATTCTCAATTTTCCAATTCTGATGTGTAACTTTGTTATTCATGTTTGAAGTGACCTTCAGGATACGAGATATTTTAATTTTTACATAAACTAGACATTCCTTAATAAACCAGCGATTATATTTACATAAAGGTCTGTAAATTTTGAAATAAAACAGTGATTGATAAATTAGAAGGTCAAAACATACATAACATACTTATAAAATTTCAGCAGAGTATTTTAAAAACTTTTTGAGCAATCGCTGTCCCCTTTTGAGTTTTTCGAAAAAAACAAATTTCGAGTAAAACGCATTTTAAAGTTTGACTTTTTGTGTAAAGTTATGGCATCTGCTTTTATTAAAACCCTTCTGGTCAATGGAAAATAAAAGTGAATGGAAAATAAAAAACTTGGTATTTTTATTAAGCTAATAAGATGGCCTATAAAATAGTCATTAAAAATTGTCAGTGTTTGAAAAAGACAATGATTTTAGGGTAGTTGGATACCTAAAAAAAGACATTTAAGTTTTTAATTGTTTGAAAGTGAAGAAAATCATTCAAATGCGTATTAACTGAAGATATATTTTATACATAAATGAATATTATACTTAATTTCATTTCCTCTTCACTTGCAGCAACTGCTCACGAATATTATGCCGTGGCAGGCGGTCGAATCTCCATGCCTTGCAACATCACAGCCCCCTCCAGCGACGACGTCGTCACTCTGGTGCTCTGGTACAAAGGGGATATGAAGGTACCTATTTACACACTGGATGCTCGAAAGGGTCCCATTGAGAAGTCAAAGCACTTCCCCAGTAAGCAGTTGGGAAGGCGTGTCCATTTCGACCTGCATGTCAGGAATCCAGGTCTGACCATCGATCCAGTCAAAGGAGAAGATCAAGGGATCTACAGGTGTCGAGTAGAGTACAAGAGGTATCGGACGTTGAGTTACATGTACGAGCTTAAAGTGATTGGTAAGTAAATAACGTTTTTTTCATCTTTTACAGCCTTATCAAACGTACACGCTTTGAGCATTTTTTCCATCCAATTCGAGCAATTTTTACTCTTGTTGCCATAACAACGGCTTTAAACAACTTTTTGAAAGGGATGTCAATGATTGATGGAATATTAACGTCGCACTGTTCAGCTACACGAGGGCTTTTGGCGACGGACCACGTAATTTTGAACCATGGTCAAGTGACGTGGACGACACCTGAGCTGGCACCCCCTCTCCTAACTACCACACCACACCAACGGGAGGACTATTCAGCTCTCGACAGATTTAACGTGCATCGCTGCCCTACACGACGGTTCTTCAGTGGTACAGGGCTCGAACCCGTGACAAAGCAAGCCACGGTCCGATACCTATACCACTCGGCTACCGCGGCCACAAAGGGATGTCAAAATGTTGCTTCAAATAAAAGTTGCTTGAAATTCCAGCCAATGGGGTTATTCGGTGCCCTACGTCATAAACAAGATGGCGGCTTCGTTAAACACATCAGATATTGCGCATAATATTTTAATGGAGTATCATATTCCACTGGCGTATAACATTTTAAATAAAATGGTGCTCCATTTCTATTTACGCCCGCCAACAAAAGCGAGAGCGAAATAAAAAAATAATTTTGAATGTTCATTTTCCGAAAAAGAAAAATCGGTGAGTAAATTATAAATGTGGAGATAGAGCGTGGCTGATGTCAGAGCATGTCGTTTTCTTTACGGCAATTCTTCCCCTTCAGTTTAGGCAAAAACATTGGACTAAAAAGTTGCACGGAAAATCTAGGTGTTATACGACCTTTACTCTTAATTGCAGAATAGAAGTTACGTAATTCCCTCTCCACTGCCGCCGTTTTTCACATAGGTGATTGTATTCGGTGAATTGGGAGTAAAAGGAAAAGTAAAAAAGGAGCATTTTTTTCTTTGTAATAAGTAAATCCTTCGCAGACACTGTCATTGCATTTCAAATAACTTTGGAAGAGTTTCACTGATAGCAATGCGGCGGCTATTAAGGGGTTTAAAAGTAAGGTTTTGAAATAGATTCCTTTAGTAAATACCGAGTATTTGACTAAAATCAGAAGTGTGTTAAGGCAAATATAAAATTTTTACATACATATCATATCAATATTAACTTTTTAATGGCTAATACATAATCACACAAATTCAGCTTTCATAAAAAAGAAGGGGGAGGTAGATGGTATTGGGTTTGATTTTTAAACTTTAAGTAAGTAAGAACATGAGCAAATTATTCAGAATGGTAGAACTATTTTCAAAATAAGTAATAAAACTCATCAAATTGTTTTCCGTTTCCTAATAATTTAAAGATTTAAACTTATCGCCCCTCGCACAATATGAGCACTATATATTCCGACGAAAAACGCGTATTTTTAACACAAAAATATAGATCTAAATTTACAGTGTATGTTATACGCGGGATATAAAAATGTTATCTTTAAAAACAAAAACAAACAAACAAAAGTAAATGAGCATAAAATAGTATGTTTCTATCGGTATGAAAACACTGTTTATTTTTAAAAAGTGACATGCAGTAAAAACTTTCATCATTGGGTAACATGGAAAGTTTTCGTCATATTCTTCTTCTGTATTATATCTTTATGCATATCATTGAACTTTATTTTATTTTCAGTATCACTCTGTTACTATATAATACATGAATAAAAATAATATTCTTCCGTTAACTCTTGATGTGACTTTTTAATTACGTCAGATATGATTTCATTCTATACTCTTACACACACACACACACACACACACACACACATATATATATATATATATATATATATATATATATATATATATAATTTTCTAGACTTCAAAATATAAGAGTATTGCATATGTTCATTTTAGGTTATTTTATTAAAAAAAATAAAATAAAAGGGTGTTCGCGTTATACAGTAACTCTATTTTAAACTTCAAAAATGTAGTTTGAAAGTATAGACTTTATGTAATGTGCTACCGATATTCATATTTGAAATAATTATCTCATAAAAGAAAGTATTAGGCTTAAAAAGCCCACGAGCAGTTTATTCTCCTCTTAATTACATCCTGAACATTAAGCAGTCTGCTATAACCCATAAATGCCAGGAAAATTATTTCAGAGGTGAGGAGAATATAATTCCCCTTTTAATATGATTTAGATAACCCTATTCTTTTGATGTTATTACGTACAAACGTTCCAGTTAATATAGATTTCAAAATGTAAGGAAGAATTATAAGTTTCAATAAAGCTTGATAATGCGAGATATGTTTTTTTTCTTTTACATTTCTAAATTTTTGGCGTCAAAATTCAGTGTATGCGTTAAGGAAATCCCTCTCAGCGGAATTACTTGGACATAGACTATAGGGAACCATGGAGAGAAAGGCAATGTCGCCATACGAAACTTAATCTCATGATGAGGTTGCATTTCAAAGAACTTTGGAAAAGTTTCACTGATAGCAGTGCTAGGAAAACTATCGTAATTTGGATAGACGCATATATACACGGCCGAGACATTTAACGCACATTTTAGTGAGACGTATATATCTTCTACGGATGCTATTAGGGCGTTTAAAAGTAAGTTAAGGGCCCTTTGTTGCTCGTGTATCGTTCTATGTGTTTTGGTAAGGCATACTAATTTTCAAAGCAATCGTGTACGGTAACGAAATAACTTTTACGCTTTACCTTATAGTGGATTTTTGTGCAGTTCACTTGGATGTTTAAAAGGTGTTTCTTATCTCATATCTCTCTTAATGTTTTCTTAACCGTTTCATTGTTTAAGTATTTGAAGATGGTTTCCATTCCTTGTAAGATTCATTAAATTTACACGATTCTCTTTTGGTGTTGCATTTTTAACAAACTGTGGTATTATAAATATATATATATATATATATATATATATATATATATATATATATATATATATAAGAAATATGTAATATTTATCAAAAACAAGAAATAATAGATAAAGAACATAACAAGAAATTACGTAATAAAAATATGAAAGCTTAACATGAAGAACAAAATTATAGAGAAATAAAAGAAGTACAAAAAAGAAGAACCTAGCGAGTCAGAAAGCAATTTCGGACTTAGGACCGAATAAGTGGGGTTAAACTAGTTTGAAGGCGCCAACCTTCCCCCTTTGCAACTCGGTAGGAAAACCAAATAAAATAAACAAAGCTTCAGAGAAAGTATAACTCAGAGAGCATGATAAAACCAATCACTACTATTATGTAACAAACTCTCCCAAACTCTTAATGCAGAAAAATCACAAAATAATTATGTAAGAAAAGTAGAAAAATACTAGAACAATTACATAAGAAAAGTATCTTTCAAAAAATAATTTAACAAAATTTCTTTACTCACAAAGCTTTTACGAAGAGAAACAAGCATCTTGCCATTAATGAAAGTCAATTATTCCCCAAGTTAAAAAATTCGAAAAAACATAAACACATATTTTGAGCTGACTTTTAAACCAGCCAGCAAAGACAAGTATAGAATGACGACAATCAAATATGGTAAAATTTGAATTGGTTGATTGTCAAAAATGTAAATTTGCTAGGCTCTAATTTGGTTGGTTGTCAAAAATGTGTAAGATGTTTAAGATGTGTGTGGAAAAAATGTAAACTGTGATATGAGTGTTATGATATAATCTTCACAGCAAGACCACTAACATGCTGACTTTGAAAACCTATTGTTGTGTGGTGGATTTGGAATTCGAAGTAGCAAGACGGTTAATGTATTTGTGATGAATATAAGATCTCAAGAAATTAAAAGGGTATTCATGATCTAAACAACATTGATTTTTTTTTTTATATTATTGTATTTATCTATTTTGAGGGTAGTTAAGTTATCATTTCTAAATAAAAAATTCAAAATGATATTTCTGTAAATTGATATATGAAAATTACTGTTCCATACAGGAATTTTAATTATATGGAACTTAAACGAATCTCTTTTGTCAAAATGTTACTGACTACATTATTGTTAATAAGATGCAAGTCTAAATCCAAGAATTCCACCCTATTAGAGTTGAAGTTAGTTTTAAGGAGCTTGAGATAATCAGTGTAGAATGTAATATTTGGTTTGTATTCACTATTTTTACCAAAAATTATTATATCATCTATATAACGATAAATTAAGTAAGAATCATTTATAACATGATCTATTTCAAAAAAATGTAAATATAGGTTCGCTAAACAATACTAGCTGGACCACCCTGAGGTAATCCTTTGATCTGTTTATAAAGATTATGATCAAATATAATGAAATTTTCTTTTAAAATGAGGTTAACAAGAATTTCAAATTTTTCTTTTTTCATTGAAGTATATAATTCATATTTATCATAAATTAACTGAAGAACCTTAATCATATCGTCAATATCTATAGAATTAAAAAGGTCCTCGAAATCAAAACCATGCATAGAAAAAAATAACATATCCTTAGTAACTCTAGCAATCTCTAAGCTATTTTTAATAATTGCCGTGTTTTGTAAATTATCAATTAGATTTTGAAGAAGAGATTGCAAGATCTTCCGAGACTTCGTGATATATGTATTGTATCCATTAGTGATACTACGGAATTTTATAGGGCTTTTATGAAATTTTGGTGTTAAAAAAATACTTGGATATTTAATATTATTTAGATGAATATTCAGTCTTTTGTTCAAAGCTAAAAGACGATTATCATCTTCTCTATTATTGTGAATTGATTTTTGAAATGAATTATTATTTAAAATGTGGTTACTTAATATTTTACTGTAAAAATATTTACAAATTATGGCATAATTAGCAGAGACTTTATCAACATATGTAATAACGAAGTCATTTTGGATATTTACTATTGATGATTTAAGATCTTTATACATAATTTCATTTTCAACAGTAAAATCTAATTCCCGAATTTATGTTGCCACATAAGATCTAAATTGATTGAATGCTTCAATTGGCATTCCGTATTTAATTGCCATTTTAAGGTAAAATTTATCTAAATCTTTTATGATTTGTTTCATAACATTAGATTTATTTTTTGTGATCATAAGTCTAAAACCGGTACCCTTTTCCATAAAATTTCTTAACAAATCATCTTTCACGATGCTAAGGTCTCCTGTGACAACGTGCTGATGATAATCATCAATATAGTCTCGATATAGATTGCATCTACATGATTCAGAACTTAGGAGCTCCGAGATTTGATTATAATTAAATATAAATCTACCAAATTTCTTGTTGTATTTGAAAGCCTTTTTAATAATAATATTTTTAATAGGAAAAAAAGGATTGATATTTTTGAAATATACTTGAAAAATTAATTTTGTTAAAGGATTTATTCATAAATAATAATGTACAATATTCTGTAGAGTAATTTTCACTTGCATCTAATTTAATATTCATTTTTTGTACTAAATAGTTATTAAGGTCTCGAATCATATGCATACCATGAGAATCTCGAAATTTATATCTGCTTAAAATATCTGTCATAGTTTTAATTTCAGTTTTATTCAAGCCAAACATAAACGATTTAATTAAGCCTGTGTTGTAGTTATCATCAAATTTAGCAGCTAATTCTAACATAGAATTCTTGAGGGTTGACATGTCTCTAGTAACTCTTTTTCTGCGTTTAGCTTTTGAAATTCTCGCTAAACGAATATTATATATATATATATATATATATATATATATATATATTTCCCGGCATTCCTCGCGTGAAAAAGACGATCGGAATTTCACTCGCAGGGTATCACATACCCAAAGGTGTTTGCATTCTGTTTTACCGTAAAATAGGCATACAAAGGTGAAAAGGGGAGAAAAGTAGGAAATGCAATATGTTTATTACACTTTTTATTCGCAAATTTAGCTTTTCTTTTTTTTATTAGGGTAAACAGTGCATTTTGTTTGTACACTTTTTTACTATTCATCGCTAGTGAGTGCGATGTTCTCACTCTGAATCTTAATTATCATTCTTGTTTATTTCGTCGAAGCATTGCCTTGATGTTTTCTACATTCTTTACATTCATTTGTAAAACGAAATCCGAAACACTTCAGAAATAAGCTTCTGGTTCGATGTTTAGTAAATGGTTTCTGAGTACTGAACAAAATAATTTGTGCATTTATTGTCACAACGTTCAACAACAGAAAAAATATTATCATAGATAGGCAAACGGTTAAATTTTCTATCCATTGAGTATGATGTGGTCATATTATCAAATAAGATAATTGCTCCCTCCGTCAAATTATCTGGATAGATTTCAGTAGAGGAATCATACTTGCTATTATACTCTTCATAATTCGATTCTACCCCATCATCGTCGTAAAGAGACTTTCTTTTTATCCGAAAACACTGCTTGCTGTACTATATCTACTAAAACAGATACTGTACTTATTTAATTGCTTACATATCAAGTTTCTTCATCATAACTACAAAATTGTGCCATAGCAAAAGAAAAATTTTAAAGCAGGATCATGCATTCAGAACTGTAACGACGATTCACGCACAGGATATGACATCCCCGAAGAGGCGGTATCCAAAATATATATTTAGAATTCACCTACAAGCTAAGAAACCTTAAAGGATTTAACCCTAAAGTCAGCTACACGAGAAGCTATTTATAATTTAAAAAAGGTTTAGTTGGACTCTTGAAAAAAGTTAGGTGGTGGGTATGCGCGAGAAGTGCTGGGTTTCTTAAAATGAAATTGACAAGGTAATTAACACTTCCGAAAAATAAAACAAAATTATTTCCTTCCAAAAGAAAGGAGTCTTTGAGTTTAAAATGTTTCTTACCTCAAACACCCCTATCAGCTGAAGGAGAACAAAATTTTTTGCCTCGGACTACCAACGGCATCAATCGGTCTCATCAATTATCGGCCAAATAGGGGAAAGGTAGCACAATCCACAATCTCACACTGAAGAATTGTGCCTTCATGAAGTCACCTACATTATATTTGTTAGTAATTCGTCGATTTCATCATGTAGTAGCAAATGCAAAGGGGTATTATATACGTAGGAGAAAATTATTGAAATATTACTAAAGAATACAAATCACCCACAAGTGATATTAACATACTATCATTAATCTTTCAACAGTGAAGTTATCTTCTAAATGATTGGCTTGATGCATCTTTATAAAACAGCGTTTCTCAAACTGCGTGGTGCTTCCTCCTAGGGGGCTTGATAACTCTACGAAGGGAGTGCGAACATATCAAAAAAGTCGAAAACAAAAGATTATTTCAAAAAAATTATTAATTTCCTAAAAGTAAACGAATAAAAAACATTCTGGCATCATAAAAAATAAAATACACATTTACACTCATATAACACATTTATAAATGTATCATTATAAATGGTCCTTTATAAATGTATCAGTACTACACAATGTATTTTTAATTAATCTAACAATACTAAATAAAGAGCAACATTAATAATTAACAACGACCTCATGGGCTTGTCAAATGTAAAATTATATACAAAAATTAACACTTATCCTGTTAATGTGTATGGTTTATAATTGTACCCTTAACGGCTGAATTAAAACTACGTGATTCGCTACCCATCGCCCCCCTTTCCACGTCGATGTGCGTATGAGATGTATTTGGGGGGCAATAGGAATAAAAAAGCAAAAATCCTCTGAATTAATTAAATCCTTCACAAACACTGTCAAGGTCCTTTTATTGCATTCCAAAGTCTTCGGTATAATTTTAAGAATAGCAATGCACAGAAAATATCGTACTTCCGAAACGTGTATATATACGCCCGGGGCAATTAACTCTTTGGGTGAGCAAGACGTTTATACACGCGAATGGCACTAAAGAGGTTAAAGTCTTATTATAGCTTTAGTGTGAAAACGTGTATTACTGAATAAAGTACATTGTTATTTAGGAAGGGGGCATGCTGAACATTATCATTGAATATTGGGTCGCAAATATTGAAACTTTAAGAAGCACTCATAAAATAAAAGCTCAAATCACTGTCTAAGGGCTATGGGCTAACGGCTGAATTTCATAATGGATATATGTGACTTAAAATTTGATTGTTGAGTTATATTTCTTAATTTACAAAAACAAAGCTAATATTTTGCTCTAGGAATTAATAAAATATTTCCTTCCAGATTAGGTAAAAAAATCAGCTGCCTATACACAATGAAAGAAAACTGATTTTTAGGCAGATCGCGGTGGCTGATAAGTGGAAGAAAATCTCTTTTAAACCTAATGAAGCTCGAGAACACTGAAATTCCGCATATAAAAGAAAACGCAAAGAGAAGAAATAATCAAAGCAGACCTTACTTTAGTATATTTATACTATTATTGTACAGTGTATATAATGGGATTATATCGTAAAAGGGGGTTATATATATTAAATCTTACCTCTTTTATAAATTTTCATTTGAATCTGTGGATAACTCTTAAAAACAGTTATTCGACCTTTAAAATTCTAGTATTTTTAAATATGTTAAATAAAAAAATATAGCTATAAATCAATGTTTCCAAGATATCGAATTCAATTAAATATTGGGAAGTGGGTAAATCAATACATTGAAAAAGAAACTAAGTAAAATATTTTTCAAAAAAAATAATTAAAAAAAAATATGTATATAAAATAAATTATTCGTAGTGTATATTTCTCACACTGTCTACATTTTATGAAATAACTGAATATTGTGTGGATTTATTTGCCAGGAACTGTCAAGCGAAAAAGTGGAAAATTCCTCATAGCATTTTATATCGTTTCTCCATGATCGTCTATCATGCAAGATCATTTTTCAAAAACTGTGCTAAAAAAATATCGTTATCGTTTTTCTGACAGCAAATTGTAAAAATGTACTAAAAATGCAATGCATTTAACATATGTATAGTAGATTTTGCAAGATATAATACTTGATTTGACATCAAATATATGAATGCCGTTAGTTTTTGCTGTTTTTATTCTCTCTAAATATTTTTACTATTTAGTCCATATTCAGACAGCTATAAGCTCTTACAGAATGTGTGTGTATGCTATTTTATGTGTGAATGCGTTTTCAAGGATTAATATTTTGAGGGATAGTTCAGTTTTTTGGATAAAAAATATAAATGACACATACACACCCCAAATTGGTTGTAATGATTAATCGAATTTCTGTTAGTTGGAAAATACTGCAAAGTTTACGTAAGAAAGAAGCACACAAGAATAATTTACCTAATTTAACCTTTTTCTACAGTCTGATGAAAATTATTGTTATTATAACTCAAATATCAATTGTCATTAGTATTACAAGTTATGTGTTTACGTATTTACTTTTCCTGTTTGCAAATTTCGTTAGATTTGGATATTTACAGCAGGAACACTTATTACAATTATTCCAGCGTATGAGTAAGATTAATCAATTAATATAGGTTAAAGATTGGTAGTGTCCGAGATTATATTGAAACATTTAAATTTTAATATTAAAATCCTGTACAATGTTTCTGTATATGAACTGCAAGACTTGTAGATGTTTTAATATTAAGCTGGGAATGTCTTTAAAATTTCTCAACACATTCTCAATATTATTTTAAAGCCTCGTCAGAAATACATTGTTATTAAAACTACATACAAGTAAATGTTATATTTTTCACAAAAGTCTTACTGTGACGATTAAAATACCTACAAATGACTTGAGTCCTGAAATACGAAACTTGTGCATGTTTTGCAGAATTCGGAATCATTATAAATACATCAACGTAAATATCATGGGATAAGATCATTAGAATATTTTCAAAATTAAATTTATTATACAGTCTTTATGACACTATCAAATTTTATTAAAATTGGATACGAAAAAAAAAATGTCTAAAGTTTTAAAATCTAGAAATATAAAAAAACGGTGGTTAATATGGTCCCATTTTTACAATTGCATCTATATTGTTATTTTAATCATAATAAAATATATCATAAACGGGCTATATTCTGTGCATAATGATCTTCATAATAATGATATTTCTATTATAACAATAAAAGGCATTTTTAATAACGAAAAAGTAAGAAATCAGATTTTGAACTGCACCTTGCAAAATAATAATTGTAACATTCTATATTACTTTCAACTTTCCATTGCATGCGTTGCCACTTTTTTTTTACTTTTCTGTAATATGTGAGTGTCGTAAGCTTACGACAAAGTATTTCTCTGTATTCCACTTTTGAAAAGAAAATACATCTCATTATAACGGTAAAAGATAAATAAGAATACAATTAATCATACCGGGTGAGCCAAAAGTTTTTTTAAAACTTTAAAAATTCATGAAAGTTGAAGCAGTTATGAGAAATAATTTCTGCCTGTAAGAAGATGCTCACAAGGAAGTCGGATTTTTTGAATCAACAAAAAAGGTGTTCAGTTAAAAAAATAGTAGGTAGACCGAGCTGACGATCCGGAAATCTATGAACGGGACAATGTACTTTATTCATTTATTCTTGCAATAAAAGTTTTTTTTTACTGTGACCTCTAGCACATTGTATGACACCTCCAAGGCGACACACAATACTTATAACAGCTGAACGTAAAATTACGGAATGAGTTACAGAAACGTCACAACAGATGGAATTTTTGAGTTCGGCCATTGATGAAGGAGAAAAATGGTACACTGTTGTGTTGTGTTGTGATTAATGCCACCTGCCTGACGATTTTAGATCGAGGGCCGCGAGATTCATCTCGACTAAGGGCTAGAATTTTTACACCTGTCGTTAGTGTTAGCTTTGAGCAACATGCAGGTAACTGTACGATTTTGCTCGGTCCCACCCCAATTTAGAGGGAGAAAGCCCTGGGGGTGGCCAGGGGCCTCCCACCACTCTTTCGCTTCTACCAACCATATAAGAGGACTTACGGCTATTTAGAGTAGCCCATGCTGCAAAGGCTCTACACATCTACACTGCTGGACAATTGCTAAGGACGGATAACACTATCATCCATAGCAACCACAAAATGAAAGGAAGCAAAATGTGGAAAATTAGAATAAGTGCGCGATATTAGTAAGAAGTATGAGTATGCATTTTTTTTTCATGTCTGTTCATCACGTGATAGCGTTCATAAGAGCTTTAAAGGTTTTGACGCGTGTGGACAGTTGTTGTTTCAAGTCAAAGTTTTACAGGAAAGATTTAATAGACGAACTTAAAATTTTTGGCACGTCTTCCCGACATCACATAGATGATTTTATGCATGGCCGAATTATTGGAAAGATCGAAGAAGGGCGAAAAATAACAGATGTTGCCAGAGAGTCCGACATCGCTCACAGCGTTGTTTCACGGCTGTGGAAGTCATTTAAAACTACTGGAATGTGTAGTAGACGGCACGGGGGAGGTCGTGTTAGAAGTACGACGCCTGCAGAAGACAGATATTACGTCCTATCAGCAAAAAGGAACAGGCGCACCACAGCTCAGCAGGTGGCAAATCAGTTTCTTGCTGCCTCAGGAAAGCAGATCTCCCGAAAAACTGTTGCCAGACGTTAGAGGGGAAGAGGACTATACGCACGCAGACCTGTTGTGTGTGTCCCATTGACAAGACAGCACCGTACTGCCCGTTTGCAATGGTGTCGTGAGCATCACAATTGGACTGAACAGGACTGGGCATGCGTACTATTCTCAGATGAGAGTAGGTTCAGTCTGTCATCGGATTGTAGACGCCAACTGATCTGGCGCGAGAGTGGTACTGCTTATCGTCCTGAAAATATCCAGGAAAAGGACCGATATCCGACATGCAGTATCATGGTGTGGGCCGGCATCATGATCAATGGCCGCACGCGCCTACATGTGGTTGCGAATGGGACTATGACGGGCCAAGATACATTGATAAAGTTCTACTTCCTCATGTGTTCGTCTTTTCCGTGGTGCTGTCGGTGATAAATTTGTTTTTATGGACGACAACGCAACATGTCATCGAACACTCGCTGTTCAGGATTGTCTAGACAGCGAGGGTTTTCAACGTCTCGTATGGCCAGCGCGTTCTCCAGATCTAAACCCGATTGAAAATGTGTGGGATGCTTTGGGGTGACAAGTTGCTGGTCGAAACTATCCTCCGACAAACAAGAACACCCTCATCCGTGCACTCACAGAGGAATGGGATAAATTGCCTCAACAGCTGCTGGATAATTTTGTGCAAAGTATTGTACGACGTGTGGAATGTTTCATCACACTCCACGATAGACATATCCCGTACTGATACCTTTCTTTAAGGTGTCTGCTGACTTTTAGATGCATTGTTCCATTTCTCCGTACGCAGATCAAATGAACATTTTTTTTTCTTTCAGATGTTTCACAGCTTTTGTACTTTCCAGAACAATAAATATTCTTTATTCTAATGTCTGAATAGTGTGTCAACTGTATTTTATCCTGCTAGGCCTCATGTCTCGCTTAATGTTATGCTACATAGCAATTTGTGATCCGTCCTTGGCAATTGTCCAGCAGTGTACATTAATTATGTCTTCTCCGAGATTCGAACCCAGTCCCTACAGCACCGCAGTCAGCGTCGCTAACCACTATACCGGTTGAACGACTACAACTGATGGTACACTAGTGATTCCAAATCGCTCCACAGCCAGAAGTCAGTCAGAGTGAGTTAGGGTGAAGTCATGTTATCTTGGAATCTTTACCAATTAGTCTCTCTTCATCAAAGATGCACAATAGGTATTATTTTACTGGATTATTTTGGCGTGATGTTGCACATTCCTGTATAAATCTTATTACAGATAACATATCTCTTTGATTATATCTTGCGAAAAAGGAAATAATGATCAGTGATTACTCTACATGCATTTTAGCACAATTTGGGTCATTGTTCTAAAAAGAAGAATGGTGTGACACTGAAGAACGGCATGAAGCAAGCCCGGACTATCAATTTGACAGCATGTAATCATTTCATCGTGTATGCACGATGATTCAACATCGCTCATATACCAGTATTCTGTGTATTGATATTCCCAGGTAGTATGAAGTATGCCTCATTTATCCAGAAAATATTGAGCCACCATTAGCTGATGGTCGCTTTTAATTCTTGCCATAGCTCAGTCGAAAAATAATGCACTCATAGCTGCATCTCCCAATAGTAACTCCAGCAGTGATTTATTTTTAGGAGCTAGCGTATAACATCTCGGGGAAGATATATTGTATAGATGAGTGAGGCACCTCCAATATCCTCCCAGTTATGTGAGCAATGCTACTCCCTGTAGACGATTACGCCGTTCGGTCGTAAAGCATGCAGGTTTCCAATATCGGTTTCCATCACAGTAATTCAGCCCTTCAACAACGGGTGTCTTAACTTTGTGGCTGATCCTCCTAAGAGTCAGTTTCTTAAAATTATTTGACAAGCTTTATTATTCCAGTACACGATATGGGACCATTGTTCGTTTTTCTTCCTTCCATGGAGTGAAGTTTCTACTAAACAATACTTGCTGACTTTTCATTCAAATAGAACAACTTCACCAGCAAAGGTCGATTGGATAATGATCGGAAATCAAAGGAGAAATCATCTTGTATAAAGTTATTTAATGTTACAACATAAACCTGCATAATACTTCTGAATCTCTTGCATTTGAGAGCCATCTTCTGATGACTTTTAAAACCAAAAACAACTATGCTGCTAAAAAACATCTGACTGCCTTATGAGTGCACTTGCTTAAAAACAGCACTTTATACTAATGTCTTCCTTTTTTTATGAAATATTAAAGTTTTATCGAATTTCTGGCTCACCCAGTATATATATAAAGAGGAGGAATATTTTAATACAATACAGAAATAAAAAAATATCCGATCTAGCTGTAGATATGTTTAACTATTTATATATTTGTAAATACATTACAGAATTCTATCAAACATTTTTGCAGATCTTATTTTTATAAAATGACATACATTTATCACCGATGTCTATACAACTTTTTGAGTTCAAAGATCTTTACATATGTTTTTTACATTAGTCTTCAGGTATATAAAAATCTGTTCTTCACATAATTATAAATTGTTATCATATCGACAGAGCGAACAAAAATTACTGAGTGCATTTCAGATTTTTATAATACAAAATCAAAATAAGGTACTCACATTTTCAATATATTTTATTGATAAGAATATTTCAAACAGTTTTATGTTGACCTCCCAATAATTTTTTCATCACCCCTACTTGTCGCAGTAAAATATCGAGTCAGTATTTAACTTCACGCTAGGCATTGCGGAGCATTTCAATCTTAAAAAAAGGTATAGTGATTCTTTGTTTGAGGACATAAATCTCACGAAACCGTTTTCCTTGTATCTCTGTCTTTGACGATTTCCCAAGAAAATATGCAGGGATGTAATATCAGGTAATTTTACTGGTCGAGGAATTGGTCCACTTCGTTTAATCCATCGTTGGGGACATGTTTTATGCAAGTGGTTTCTTTCAATGGTACCCCAAGGCCTCATCTTGTTGAAAATAAATTTGGGAATAAACTTGCTCCGTCTGAGGTATAGCATAAAGCTGTAACGTCTCAACTGGTTATTAAGAGCTCATGGAAGAAAAATGTCCCCATCAATCGAAAACTATCGTCCAATTTTGGACTACAATATTGGTGTTCTGTTACACAAGAATTTTCTAACTCACACACGCAGCAACTACCATAAACATCACCCATCACTCCATTTACAAATATGACTTTCGATAAGAAAGAACTGTGTGAGCACAGTTCTGTCCCTCAGAAATGTGTGTATTCCCTCAAGAATACACACATTGCACTCAAAACGTATAGGTTTATCGCCAGCTTGTATATTATGCAGTAACGGCGATTTGTATGCATGCAATTTCAGGATTTATGCATAATTCACATGACAGTTGATTGGAGTATTCCCAGCTGCAAACTCGCACGAAGGACTCGTTATTCGGTAGGGCTGATACTAAAATCCCCCCACCTTCATTGATAGTCAGAAGCAAATGGTTTCCGGCACCTTTTTAATCTTGCACATTTCCTGTAACTATAAAGTCTTGAAACAAATGTTTAATTAAGTCACTACTTGGAGTATATTTGTTTCGATAATCTAAACGAAAAAATGGCTTTCAAATATTATATAACTGATTTTTCTTCATGATGTTTAAGAACGCACATTGCTTTTTTGTACACCTCAACGATTTTGAAGCTTGAAAGTAGATCTTCTTCTGCTGCAGTTGATTCTGACCATACCTGTTTAGAAAAAAACTATTTAAACCACTATTTTTTTAAACGTTAGCAGTGGTTGTTACATTACTTTGTTTACGTTTAAATAGCTATAAAAAACAGTACGAATAATAATTTTATTGCATAAATTAATAAAAATAGCTGACATTGCATTTTAAAAACAAAAACACTCATTTCACAAGTAATGAGAAAACTGTCATGTGAATAACAATTTTCCAAATTGCTGAGCGTTTTAAAACAGTATAATAAACAGCACATTTGTCTTGAAATTTCAGAACATGAGCAGAGTGAAAATTTAAGCAAAACATCTATTTGTGTCTTAGAGTTGATAAGTATAAACTACTTCAATAAAATTACCACAGAAAATTTATAAGATATATTTTTTACTCTAACTTTTATATATGTATATATATAGAAACTTCATAAAGTTCTTTCATATTGTTTAAACAAGTAACTAGTTATTTTATAATTTGTATGGCCCCTTGCTTTCTATTCTACTATTCAATTTATTCGGCTTAACACTTTGTATTTACAAATAATGGATTGTAAGGTTATTTATTAAATAGCTAAACAGTTACCTGAATTGCTTTTTAATATCTTAATTAGGAAAAAATATTACATTCTAAATGATGCCGATCTGTGTGAGTAAATAACAAAAATTACATTTTTATATAAAAAACAAGAACTTATTTTATGAGATTCAACCAATTTTTTTTTATAAATCTCGTGCATATTTACGCAGCTGGTTAAACTAAATAAAATATTCAAATTTACACAATTAAAAGAAAACTGTTGTCTAAACTTTGCAAATTGAACCCCTCTTACTTATTAAATGTTACTCGTTTCCAAAATATTCATTAAAATAATATAAATGACCATTTTTTCCAATTATGATATGAATTTCAACACAAAAATGCATCATTGAGTATATATGGGTAACCAAAAAGTAAGGCATACTTTCATTAGTAATTACCCCTATATGCATGATATTCCTGATATATTTTCTCAGAACACCTTAATTTTATTTGGAAAGAACCCTTCTTACCTCTTTTCAATACTTGTCATGAAAACAATTTTCCAAATATAACATCAAAATATGCAACCATTATCATTATTCTAATCTTTTACTTCAAAAATTTATTATCAGGATGAGTAAAATATTTATATCCCAAGACTACTTACTGATTGAATCTCCTTTCACCTTCCATACCAATTACTTATCTTCCTAAACATAGGTGGAAAGAAACCCCTTAAATCGAGAAGAAACAGAAAGTTCTTTCCTTTTTCTTATCTAAATTGTTTCGGTAGAATGCAGTTGCATCATTTTCTATTCTATTTGAATATTCATGCTCATTAGCAATCCCATTGCCTACGAGAAACTGTTTTCTTTTACCTAAGGCTACAAAGATCGCCCCTTACTGGAGGTTTGGTTGCCTCAAGAAAAATCTTATCAGCTTCGCTGGAGCATGAACGAACTTTAAGGGAAACTCTATCTTGTGATCTAGTTAAGGATGCGCTTTTAAGCATTATTTATCCAGGTAGAAATTTATAAGGAAAATTTCGATACTGGTGAAGTGTAACCTTTCGGAAAGTTTAAACCAATTAGGATGGTGAGGATTCATCTTTGTAATGTTATCTTCCTTGGAGTTGGACGAACAGTTTTGATTTATTTATCCTGGCGGAGAGTAAAATGTTGGCTTTATATCAATTACGACTTTTCTTGATTAGGAAATTTTGCAAGCAGGATCATTTTTAAGTTATGCATTCATAGTAATGATATAATTGAAAGTTGAAGTATTGTTTATGATTTCAAATTTATACATGCATCAAATACTTATTTAAACTTGTTCAGGTTTCGGATAGTTAGACATAAAATTAAATTTCTTTGGGAAGATGAATTAAATGGCAAATTAAACAGTCTAGCCATATATCCTCATTTATGAAACATTTTACACAATGCTTATGCAAACAATTTGGAGAATCTCTCTTTCTTCGATGCAATAATTAATGGATATTAGATTTAAATGCACAAAAATATTCTGTATAGTTAAATGCGATTATTTTAAAATAACCAAAAAAAGGAAAAAATTGTAATCCTTACGTAGTTAATTTTCCCCGTCTGCATCTTCCTTTAGGTTTTTTTTTTTTTTTTTAATTTTGTTAAATCTACGGCGTGCTGTTTATGAAAAATATGTATTGTAGGAAGCTGGAATTTTTTTTAGGAACGTATTTCAGGAACGTAAGTTTCGTATAGTTGTTGTTGCTTAAACCTAATTAAAAAAATCAATATTTCAAATAATAATATATTAGAAATAATTAATTAATCAAAATAAAACTTTTTCTAGAAAGGTAATATGTATATTTGCAAAATATACAGATTGTTGTCGCTTGACATCTCACTCGCCCATAAATTTTGAAAGTCTGAAACTGGCGCCATTTTCCGAACAACTTTAAATAATAATTATCGTAAAAAATTGTATTTTTATCTACGGCATTCAATCTAGAGCTACTTCTTTTGAACGCAATACGTACTTCTGTAATGTTTGAAACATTGCAAAATACAGATGGACTCGCGCAGTAATGTTGAGGGTTAGATTGAATTAAACACTCTAAGCTAATTCGTAACAGCCAAATTATTAAACTTCTTTTTCAAAAAGCAAATATATTTGGTCTATTATAATTTCAATTTTGTTGCATTTTAGTTATAATACCTTTAAACAGAGCAGAAGCTCACCGGTTCAAATAACAATCCTGTAAAAAACGTACTATTAATTATTTAATATTATTCAGACACTAATGATGTACAAGCAAATAAATGTAAAATATGTGACCAAAAATGCATTAAAATAGCATTACAACAATTCAATGAATAATTGAATTTGTATATGTATTGTTATGTTAATTGTTAAGAACGCTAATCTCGAGGACATTTAAATGATCGGTTATGTGTATATGTTTCAAAACAAATACCCGCGACTTCTAATTAAGGCCTTATTTCTTAATATTTAACTATTTAACTGCGAATTTCATCAGTTTTTAACTGCTTTTTTGAAAGAAATTTAGAAAAATTGCTACAATTAACACTTGCTTTCTCCAGTAATAATCATAAAATTGCTCGTTGATCTACTTGCTAAAGCACAAAAATTGCAATGGTTATCATCTTTAAAGTTGTGCTGCAGGCCCAACTGAAAATGTTTCCACAAATACAGACAAAGTTGATTAAAAAATCTGTTAAATTAAACTAAATAATTTAAATAAACATAATAGGAATTTAATTAATCTAAAACTTTAAAAAAATCATTACCTGGCTGACAACACAGATCAAAAGAACACGTCAAGAGCAATGTTTTTATTTAAGTATTTATCCTATGAACGTGCGCAGTTATTTTCTGAGAAATCCCGAAAGACAAATGGACTTTCTACATCGTCCACCACAAATTAAGTAGTAACATGTTAATGAAATATAAAATTAGCATAAAAAGAAATGTGTAACATTAACAACTAAACTATATATTTGTACCTAGTCTTCAGTTCATAATTCTAGGTCAACAGCCTCAACCGGAAATTGTGGTTACCATATTCAAATGGTTAATCCCATTTCTCCAACAAATCAACAATGGCATTTGCATTCTGCAACTAATGGGTAATTGTACGGTAATATTGCACGAGGAGTACCATGTGGTAATTGCACAATAATAATTTCGTATTCAACTAGTTTGCTGTAGGCAACGTCGAACTGATGTGCGGTCCTACTATGAATAGGAATTGCATTTGCGAGGAGGGAATTGCCAAAGATTGTTGTAGACAGCAGGTAAACATATTTAAGCGGAACTAAGAGATAATAGTTGTGAGCGTTTCTAATCTGAATTATCATGATAATTAATTTTGAAAAAAATACAATCGGTTTGAAATTTAAGATAAGAAGTATGTAAATAGAAAAATATCAAATTGTTAACGAGAACTAATTAAACAAAAAATAAAATAGAAAGAATTATGCTATGATATTACCTAATATGATATTAGTAAAATATTAGTTTTTTAAGTTACAAAAGTTTATCTTCTTCTATGGGGCTGTGGTAGGCCAGTGGTCAAGGTATCGAATCATGACAGGCATGCCATGAATTCGAGCTCAGTATCGCTAAAGACCCACTGTGTAGGGCAACAATGCGCGTTAAATCTGTAGAGAGCTGAAACGTCCTCCCGTGGTGTGGTGTGGTAGTTAAGCGAGGTGGGGGCCAACTCAAGTGTCATTCACGTCACTTGACCATGGTTCAAAATTACGTGGTCCGTGTAGTCCTCGTGTAGCTGAACAGTGCAACGTTAATATTCACTCACTCCTTCATTCTTAAGAAAGGTATATAATTAGCGACAAAATATTTTCATCTCCTTTTATTTTATGCACAAATTGGTTTACTTTTAATAAGAAACAGATAGAAATAATTTCAGAATATTCGTTAGTATTATAACAAATCTTAAGAAATTTGAACTACAACTACTGCAGAATTTGATTTAAGGCTGCGATAAATGATATAACACTAAATAACAATAAAAAACCCACTAAACATTATTACTTTTGCTTACAAGATGTACGTTTAGAAACTAGAAGAAAATAATTAAACAAAACATGACAATTTATTTCGAGCCAGCAAATAAAGATAAATTAGAAAATCAAAATTAGTATAAACCTTAATATTCGTTTGTTACAAAATACTGAAGAAGAAATCCATGTATACGATTACGTTACATATTTCCATTGATGTTTCCATACATATATAGTAAAACCCGGAGTGCAATGCGTACCGTCGTATAAAACGCACCTATACTTTCAAGATGAATTTTTTAGTTCTTAGGTATTATTATTTACCGCTTGTTTACCGTATAACTCGCACCACCATTTTGACGACGAAACATGAAATGTATGTGTGCAATGCTCTTATGTTTTGAAGTCATTCATTCCAGGTATTATTTCAAGCCGTAGAAAAAAATAGTAGACTTCTAGAATTATATAACCTTTTTTTAAATTTATAAAAAATGGCATTTGTTTAAAGAAACAGTATTATGACGTATGTAGATGTCTACGTGTTTCATATTTTTTTAAAAAAAATTAAGCTCTCATTTTTATAACTGACGAATAACACGTACCTTTAAATTTCGCTCTTATTTTTTGAGGTAAAAGTGTGCGTTATACGTCGGATATTACAGACAAGTTTTAAGGACTTTGCACTCTATTTTTTCTCATTATATAAACAAATAAATCAATAACTTCTGTTTCAAAATTATGATTAGTTTATTTAAACTGTCATTTCTTTTAGCTTGACTCACAAAAAGTAATAAATTCCTTCTGATTTTTTTAAAATTAGATGCATGTATTTTGTGTGTGTGCGTATGTGACTCTTTTTTCACGTATTATATTAAAAAAAATTATAGGGGTGAACTTTAACTAATTATTAAACTAATAGTTAAACGTATCATTTCTAAATATCTTGAATAAATGCTTAAAAATAGTTAAATAGTATTTTGAAAAGTATATATGCAATAAAATTTAAATATATTCAAACTATAAAACATATTCTGAAATCAACCTTTATTTGTTCATTACAACTTATTATTGTATATCCTATTTAACAATTTATTCAGATAGAAGTAACAATTTAAACTTATTTCACAAATGAATATAATTCACTTCACATTTATGTTCAACTTTAATCAGAACCCATTTTACTAATGAAATATTCCAAGTCTTCAAAGGCAACTATTACTTTCAACACTCATATTACCAAACCTTTTAAGGATTAGGTCAATAATTAACAATTTATTAACGAAGCGTCATCTCTCATCATCAAATTCCCTATTATTTGGTCGATGGTTTCATTCCATTTAAATATTACTTTCATGATAATGAATGATACATAATGCTCTTCGAAAAAATAAAATATCTGTGCCTTTTTGAAATGTTACAATAACAAAGTATTGCATTAAAGGGTTGATTAAATATAATATAATTAAATGACTGTCATATAATACTTTATAATAATATCCAAAACAATATCAATTAATAATTTCTACTAATATGAGACTGTCATAGTATTACTTTTCTCGCTGGATGTAGTGAGTTACTTGAAAAGATTTAATTTGAATCTGTCATCTTATACTATGATTGTAGTGTTAGTGGAGAGGAAAATATATTAACATTTGCCCCTTCTATGTTCTTAGTTTGCCAATGAATGAAATATTTTGAAAGTAGCCTGTAAAAATATTAATAGCAATGGATTTCCAGATTTTCATAAACTTATTTACAACATAAACGCGTTTGGCCATTTTTGTAAATCTATTGCAAAGTTTTATTGTAAATTAATAGAAAACTTTAATTCTAAATTAATTGAATTTTTTTATGATAAATAATTATAATTCTTCGTAATTTTAAATTTTTTTATTTTTAATGTACTTTATGTTAACTTCTATAAAACCCGTGTGGGGCTTTGTTATACACGGGAATTGCAAATGTTTTCATTAAAAAATAAAATTAATAATAATTACCTTAAAATCCAGCTATAACCAACACTTTTAATACAAAAAATAAGATCGAAATTTCCAAACGCGCGTCTTATGCCGGGCATAAAAATGACGGATTTACAGTGTTGTAACGGAGAATATTTGCCCCCTCATCTACAAAGTTAGGTTTCGGTTCTCATGCTGGATCTTACTAAGGATTGTAAAACCATAATATAACATAGATTTTAGGTTCCCTTGTATGCTTCCTCACAATCCGGGGATTACGGGGGTGTACGTTACGCCTCTGCATGTACATTTCATGTTTCTTCGTAAATAAGGGGGGATGCTCATTATACCTAAAATTTAAAAATAAAAATGCATATGGAAAGTATAGCTGAGCTTTATACTCTATCTTTTGTGGTAGAAAGAATACTAGAGAGAGTGGGAAATTAGTAACTTAAGGAGACACATGGTACGATTTACGCAAAATTTTTAATTTAAGGATTTTCAAATTTTTTTTGTCACCTCCTATGTGTGTATACTATATTAAACATATTTTGTGTCCAAAATTTCATAAGAAGCTAGCTATTTAATTTTTTAAGGATAAACTTCAAAATTGTGAAGTGATTTTTAAAATGCTACTCCTACACACACACACTACAAAAGTTAACTTATATTTATAAAATTTGATTTACATGTACGTCAAACTATGTATAACAAAAGTTGGGATGGGTTTTGTGATAACATGATTGGTATTCGTACAATACTTCTTTTTATGAATGCTTATTGAAAATTCCTTAAAAAATGTATAAAATAATTCTGAATTCAAATATTTTTAAAAAATAAGTATTGCTTTGATTCAAAAATGCATAGCAACTTTTGTTACATGTATTATTAGGTATAGGTAAAAAATTCAAAATATTAGGCGCTATAGAAAAAAAACTAACATTTTAAATGAAGACAAACTAGTTATTTTATCTTTCTCAGATAAGTAAGTTTAAAGTTTTGATTTTTCATAGGGAAGTGAATAAAGACAAACGTAACAGCTATCTTAATTCTGCGTTTTTTAAGTTTTCAGCTTTCAAATTTTGTGAGGATATAGAAAAGTATGTAAAGAATAATTTAGGCTAAAAAAATTATATTTGATTTTTTGACCGATTTTTGTCATTTCAATCGTACAGTGTGTCGTCTTAAGATATTAGATTTCTTCCACTGCGTGTTCCTGTCGGTATTAATTATAGAGATTAAAATATTTAACTTTGTTTCAATTCCCTTTTTCTTTTAAACAAATTGACAAATTGAATATTCTTATAAGAAAAAACAATCCAAAAGAAGAAAAAAAAAAGAATGGCATACATCACGCAAAATAAACAAATCCAATCCCATGCAAAACAGTATAGTGTATTCTTTAAACTGACATAGGCTACACATTGTGAATTGAAAGAAAAGAAATATACATATTCTAAGATATTCTCCTTCTATATATTGTATCTAAACTCAGCAATATCGAGAAAATAGAATTGCCAGATTTGTACCAACGCTACTACTGCATCACGAATTCACCGCCATTCCTTTCCACATTCACGAATCCTTTCAAAATATCGAAAACAACACTAAGCTACCTTATCTTAAAATATTAAAATTGTATCCCACTGAAAGATGTACCTTGTCTTTTCCTCTTATCTAAGTTTCAGTTTCTATGCATCCGTCTACCCCGACGGGAGTCAATCCAGGCAGTTACCTCTACAACTAGAAAGACAATTCATGTTCTCCGACCGTATAAGGAACAAGAGAGCTGATAGAATATGAAGGGACTGTAATCACTTTTAGTATTTCTTTCCTGTGGATAATGATATCAAGGGCATTAAAGATAATGTCTTGTTCGCAGTATGACAAGAAGTCATGAAGGAACTTTCCGATGTCGGGGACCATCGTTTCATTTACAAGACAAAATCGGATCAAAACAGAATAACGAAGGGGGAATTTCGGAATGGATTGGCAATATGTATTCTGGTCACTCTCATAGAGCATTGTACCTATAGTGACCTGGTGGAATTACATCTTTGACATTGCTGAATGTCTGGGAGAAGAGCTTTGTGTCTTTCAGCGCCGTGCTATGTTTCATTATAGTCTTGATTTATTACCAGAATAGACTTCATATCGAATAATGAGCTGTTCTTGATTTCATTTCAATTCATCATCAAGTTACAAGAAATATGTTGGGAAAATATCAAATAGGAAATGGGGGGAAATAATAAAGTTATTGTATATAAGCACGACATTTTTAAAATTGATATTTAAATTTAATGGTTTTTGCAGAAATAAAGTTTATCTTGAGGAGTTCAAATGCAAAGAGGAACGTCTAAAGGTTTTATGTAAGCAAATTCAATATATAAACTCAAATTTTCCCTTGATAGTTTAATCTCAAAATAATAAAAAAAGAAATATAGAAGGTTTTAAATAAAACTTTAATCCTCATATGTTTTTTTTCGGAAGAAACTAATACTTTTACAATAATGTCAAAAAATAATTTATAAGTAGTACATATGTGCCTGTTATCTAATAAAATATAAATAAACCATAAAACCCTAAATTATTTAAAACGGATTGCAGTTTTACTGAATATTCATTTTACTTAATGTTGAGTTATCAAATTGTCATAGTATTTAATTCAAATTATTTTCATAAGAACTAATATATACTGCTTCAACTTCAATATTTAAATCAAAACTTTAAATCTACAAAATTGTAAAACAAAGTTTTCTGTGAAAGTAGTTCGAATAGCATAAATAAAATGAAGCACCCTCATACTATTTGATTAAAACATTTTCATGACAAACCATATTTTTTATTTGGCACTTTTAAATGACCTGATGTATTTATTGAACGTATGACACATCGAATTGCATATCTGCATCTCTATTAAGAAACAATACTATTAAAAACTTATTGAAAACATGATGTAATATGCAAACACTACATTTTTTTTTTATGTAAGTCTCATTTGAAATTTCTTAGATCATACTTTTGCACAATACACCATTAAGATTTTTGGTTTGTCTTTTTGAAAATTATTTTATTGTTGTAGTTTTCGTTGGGCTTGTATGTGCGTGTGCTTATGTGTATGTGTTTGTGTGAGTGCAATTCTGGGTGTATGGGTATGTCAATGTGTGTCTGTGTGCATGCGCATGCATGTTTGTGTGAGTGTGTCTGTGTACACACTTCTATGCGTGTGTGTCTGTGTATGTATTTGTGTGTGCATGTGATTATGTATGTACTTGTGTGCACGTGTGTTTGTGTATGCACAAATGTATGCGTGTGTGTATGTACTTGCATATGCGTGTTTGTGTGTGCATGTATATTATTCTATATTTATAGCTACTTGTATGTTAAATGAGTTATGTGTCATTTTTTGTACTGATTAAAAATGTCATAGTAAATTAATCTTATTAGTGTTATTGAACACATTTTAGTAAAGATGGATTCAGAAAGATGATACATAACTAAATATTTTAAAGCAACAAATATATTTAAGAATTTTTTTAAAAAACTGTGTATTTGTCAATATTTTATTATTTATGTAAAAACTGTTTCAAACCACATAAAACACACACACGCCAATTTTATGAAACGTAAATATAAATGAAAATTTGAAATAGCTATGAATATTGTGTATGTTCCACTGAACTTAATAAAAGTTTAAAATATCCCCAAAATGCAATCTTCAATTTTTCCAATTTATATATATATGTCCCATTTACATTTTACATAAAAAATCATCAAATATCTCAAACCGAATCAATCTAGTCAGCGCACTATTGTCACAAACAGAGTTATCCATTACGATATATCATGAGATCTAGACTAGTCACGGTTTTGGAAAGTTCCCTCATCTTCTAAACGTATTCAGAAATATTTGTAGATAGATCCTTTTCGAAATTGGTTACAAGAATGCATAAGAAATTTCACTATATCTTACGAAGTCCATGAATCGCATTGGGCATTCGTAGTCTTAGATAAAATAAGCAATTTTGCATCTCGAATAATAAATAAAATAAAGGAAAAAAAAAGAAAAGGACCGAGTTTTTTCCTGATTCTTTCAATTCTTGGATCGAATTTCCATTCGCAAATTGTTCGAGACGAATCCAACATTCCAATAGATTTAAAACCCATTTCTTTGCGAAGTATCGTGAGCGTGACTTACAGAGCGATTTGTCGATATACGCGATCTAGTGTAGTGCATGTAGAAACTCGGTTTCGTGCCACTGAGTTGATACGATTTTTTTTTCATTTGTAGTTCCACCGAGGGAGGTCAACATAGTGGACGAAAGTGGACAGAGGATTGAAGAAACTATTGGACCAGTAGATGAAGGGTCAAATGTTACTTTGATCTGCGAGGCTGAAGGAGGTAAGACGCAATTTTGTAAATGTATTTGATTTAGTTCAGGTCGATATGTTCGATTATTTTATCTTACCTGAGACAATATCCTTTGGGCTTTTTTTTCGATTGGAATCTCTGAATCACTAAAGACTCCACGGACACAATGATACTGCGGCATCTGATAAATTGGAAAAAAAGAGGATATAATAATACTGGGGAAGGGCTAGTTAATCTTTTAGTATTAGGTATTTAGTGTTAATTTCTAGCTTTCCAAATTCTTTTCTTTTTAGAAATAATAAACTTCAAGGCATACCTACATATGTTAACATATATCAGATTTATTGTCTTCACTGTGTAAAGAACTGTAATCAATACAAATTAACGTGAAGAATGCTTTTAATAGTTTGCTCTGTGAAGAATATATTTGAGTAATATAGCTTTTGCCAGTCCAGTTTTAGATTCTACAAAATACTATGCTTAAAAACTTATAATATTTTATATAGTATAATTGCCGTATATTACATTAGAATGAATTTCACCCGAACTAGCCCACATTAGGTTAAACCTTATATTAGGCTGAAAATCTAAGATGATATGAATTATTCATCAGTTTTTAATTCATCATACAACCTTCAGTTTACCTTTTTTGACCAAGTAATATTTAATAAAAATAAAATTCAGATACATTGAAAGGAAACTACATTAACCTAAAATGAATTCTACTTCCTTATTTCATGGTTTAAATGTAATTTGCTACCTTATAAACCTTTACAATTATTTAAAAGTTTTATTAAGAAATCTTCTAAATTAAACAATTTATGTTAAGGGAACCAGGACATGCTCGAAAGAGTAAAATGCCAAAATTAAGACCCTTTGTTTATGAGACATATATCATTTACAATTTCTAATAGAGCTTAGATTTTTTACGTTCTTAATAAAGATAATTTAATTATTCTGTAGAACTACAAAAATAACTTTTTACTCCAAAAGTTTTTTTTTACTACTTAATTTAAGTAATACATAATTTTTGAGAACTCGTAATATATACTTATCTTTAGGTACCATTTTTTAAAAAAGTATCCTTTTTTTATGCAAAATATTTTTTACACATATATAAAACAATACATAAAATACAGTGAACCTATTTTTTAGTAAAATGTTAGTATAGTTTCTTTGAAAAAATTACGAAACTTTGAAATTTGAATTTTTTTTTTATTTTTCGGCTTTTTTATGCATAAAACTATTTTTAAAAACTAGGCACCATCTTAATAGAAAAAAATTAGGTTCACAATATGCATAGGCATCTTTTATAGAAGTATAAAAAATCTGGAATTATATAGTGCAATAGTTTTCTTTAAAAATGTACCTAAATGCAAAAAAATATGCTTTTGAGAAAAAGGGAAAAACTAAAAAAAAACAATATTTTCACATTTTATACACTTGATTAGTATTTGCTTACCTATTTTTATATGACTAATAATAATACTTAATCATTTTTAGAGTTACAAAAGTAGTTTTAAATTCATATGTTTTTTCCCCTTTGTTTGAGTTAACATGAACATAATTTTCGAGATCTTGTAATACATATTTTCATGTATAGGTACCATTTCTTACAAAAATATTCTTTGAATATACAAAACAATTTACACACATATATATATACAGCAACATATGAAACATAATGAACCAATGTTTTAACGAATTAATTGCACAATTTCTTTAAAATAATCATAAAACCTTAAAATTATGAAAATCTTATAATTTTCTTTTTGCACGTATAAATTTATTTTTAAAAAAATTATACATTACATACTAAGAGATATTTTGTTCACTATATAGAACATTTAACTAGATCAAACACAGGGGAAACTACATATTTAAAGTTCAAAATGGTGTTTCAAAATGGCGTGGTCATTTGTTTACATTTTTATTTTTCATATTTTAGGGCTATTTTATCAACAAACATATAAGTATTATATATTTTCAGATTCAGAAAAATAAGCACTATTTTTTAGAACTAAAATTCAAAAATCGATTTTTTCAAAGTATATGATATGTCCCTGTTCTTAATTTCTAAACATAACATATCGTAAAAATAATGAAAAAATTATTTGTAACATTTTAAAGCGTTTTGTTATATTTTTTAGATTCAATTCCTTGTCATCAAGGGCTTGTATTGTTACGTAAAATATAATCTGTTATCAATGTGCATAGTTTGCACAAAAAACCTATATACGTATTCATTTAATCGCTTATTAATATACAATCAACAAAACAATTTTAAGACTGAGTATTATATTGGGTAAATTGAAATTCTTAAGGACTTATTTTATACTAGAAAAAAATAATATTGTTTTATGTTTTAAGAATTTAGTCACGATTTTTGCTAAGAAAATAATATTTTAATTTTATAGCAAATTACTGAGACATCCGGAAAATAAGCTAAAATGGGAGTTATTTAAATCTATATATTTTAATAATATGTGAATGATAATACCAATTATCCATTTAACATCTGTTTAAATTCATTTTTTCTTTGACTAATAAACTGAAACATGTCTTCATACTATTGGTTTTAAATTCATTATCTTATTCTTATTGTTTACATTTGTTTAGCTCTGCACACGCAGAGAGTTAGAATGCAGATAGATTCTGACTTATTCTGAATGACTTAACATAACTACTCAACATATTTATCAATGATGTTTGCATTTTACTTGAATCAAAATATGAAGTAAAACATCAAGTGGAATCTGTTCTTAAGAGGTTTCCTGGAATTCAAAATTGCCTTCAAGTGCTGGTATTAACGATATTTAAAATAATCTTCATGAAGATTATTAAGTGAAGTACTTCATTCATTGAGAATATAAGTACGCTAAAGATTTAGCCAAACTCCTTGTAAATGTAATTTGATGTATTTTTTTTCAGTATCATAGAAGCTTTCGTTTAAAACGTAGATTTCCTCAAGTTTTTTTCCTGAAAAAATATTTTGGCGCAGCTTGGCCAAAGTTGGTCCTTGCGCCATTAAACTCCACATTCACATTCCTGAAAAATTATCGTATTTTATGATTAATAAGTTTCTTTATCTTACGAAGAACTTTGCATATTTTTTATTGGTGAATTGTGTTTAATTGACCTAAAATGCCCTGAGATGTTCTATTTTATAATTTTTGTTAATTTATTCGTAAAGTTCTCAGGTTCATCATTTACTTCAAAACTAAGAGGAGGAGTATTCTCTGTCCACTTAACGGCGGATCAAACTTAATTTTTCAAATTGTATAAATGTTCATACCCATTGTTCAAATTGTATAAATGTTCATACCCATTGTTCAAATTGTATAAATGTTCATACCCATTGTTCAAATTGTATAAATGTTCATACTCATTGTTCAAATTGTATAAATGTTCATACCCATTGTTCAAATTGTATAAATGTTCATACCCATTGTTCAAATTGTATAAATGTTCATACTCATTGTTCAAATTGTATAGATGTTCATACCCATTGTTCAAATTGTATAAATATTCATACCCATTGATCAAATTGTAAAACTAATTTACTTTCTTCTCTTCTATAAAAATTTTTGTCTTTCGTACACTTTCCAAATTTGTTCTTTTTTTCCAAATTTTGTTCTTGGCGCTCCACTTCAGTTAAGTTAAGCTTTTTATGACCCATTTTACTAACTATATAAAATATGTATAAATAAATTTATTACATCATCATCATAAATAACTTCTTTAAATTTTAAGAGATAAATAAAATAATTCGGGCAACTACAGAACCAAATTTTACACAAAATATTCTCAATCTAAAAAAACGTATTAGGCATGCGCAAAAATGCGTCAATATGACATTTCCTTCACAACTACTAAATCCGCTTGATTGTCATAATTGGCGACCTTATAAATCAAAAGATAAATCGCACCAAGCACTGGGCAACTCTGCCCTTTAACCCTTAAATAAGGGCACGATTTGATGATTTTTTCCCATTATGAATGATTGAGGCTAATACAGGATTTGATTATATGTCCTAATTGAATCCCTGACTTTCGGTGCCAAAACCTTTCACCAAATGGTGTCAAAGAAGCCGGTGTTTCAAAATGGCCAACTCAAGCTAAATCATAAGTACGCAATGTACATGCAAATGTTTTTAAATTGGCGTAACCATATGTATAAATAAATTTATTACAGTATCACGATTTTTTTTTACGTATAGAGAGAAAATACCTTATTAAACTTGAGATTTGTTGCTTGCTCGACATGGTTTACACTCTTGATCCTCTCTTCGTCTAGTTTCAATAATCAACATAAATTTATTTTTTTTTTCAATTCCTACAATTAATTAACTCTCTTTATATGTATATATATATATATATATATATATATATATATCTTGTTCAAATCTTCAATCGTTAATAAAATATTTTATCTATCCACTGAAGTTCAAATATACATTTTTTTTAAATATGTAGTGGATGAAACTTGTTGTTAATACAGATCTTTTCAAATATTAATTCATTAATTAAATATTATTTTTTCATTTAAAATTTTTTTCTGGGTTATTTCAGATGAGTTAGAAGTAGCACCAACAGATGGCGTCATTAAGTTTTTCTAACGGATTTTTTCATGGTTTCAAATATATTATTAAATTTGTAGTGGATGACACGAGATGTTGATACAATTTTTTAAACATTTTATAATTCATTATTTAAATTTAATTAACTAAAACAAAAATGTTCATTGTTGACCAAAGTAGGAATTTATTTTATTTTTTTTATAAATTACGTGTTTATATATTCATATATAACCAGTTCCTTCTGATTCATGCATCGTTATGTGAAATTAAACATTTTACAATTGATTTTTTTATTTTGGTCTGTAGATTCTACTAATCCTAAAAGTCCTGCTTTTGTTCCAGAGCTTTTTAGTAAATACATGATAGCATATTCTATTAACTAGATTAGTACATAAAGATATTTTTGAAAGTAGTCGTGAAGGTTATTGGATGTTGTGGATTGTACAACTTTCGGCAATGGAATATTGCTGTTTTAGACTTATCTTGGAGTACAGCAATTTAGGAATATGATAATATCTATATTTACAAATAGCAGTTGGAATTTAATATTTTACTTTTTTTTGTAGAACGCTATGCTTAAATCCACTCACTAAATCGTAATCGGCAACTATTATTTCTGTTGTCATACCTTTCAAGCAAATAATCTGAGAAATCTTCTAATTACTTAAAACAATTCTTGCTGCTTTTCAAAGCAAAGTAACACCTTTCTGTATTGAAGCTATACTAAAAGAAACTAATTTTTAAATTTAATATGATAGTGATATATTATGAAGTTTAATTGTATATTTGAATGTTTGAGGCTGTAGAATTCATTCTGAATTTAATAGCAGTCGTAAATAATTCATAGCGATTTTATATTACTCTATCTATTCTTGATGACGAGTGTCACATTTTTAAATATAAATTATGCTATTTTTTTACCGTTGTGAATTTAAATTTCTTTTCTTAGTAATATTACAACAAAAAATAAATAAAAGACAGCTGTGACGGCTTTGAAAAAAAGAATGAGGACTGCACTGAATTTTCAGTGTCCAAGATAACTTTTCTTACTAAAAAAAGTAGAAATATTTTTTTATTAATTAAGATAAATAAATTATCTCTTTTTTAAAATAATTTACTTATAAATTCATTACAAACTTTTTGTCATGTTGCACAATTATTTTTGTACTTACTTTTCTAATCAAATTTATTATTATCCAGGTTATATAATTATTTTGAAAATTTCTCCATCTTATTAAATTATATTGCAAGTTTATTAGCAACTTCCTCATAAAGGAAAGTTCGCTTTCCCTAAATAAACAATTATTAATTAAATCCAAGGCAAAATATTACTGACAGATTTTTTATTCAACAAAGTGCAAAATGAGCAAAACATGAAAGGAGAATATTTTCTTCATTATGTATAAGATAATGCACAATCATGCTAATTAATAAGAAGGTTTATTCAGAAATTTAAAAAAATATACATGCGTGTGAAAATTATGAAATTATTATAATCCTCTTGGGGTAAACTCTAAAAGGTACAAGGGTTGTACGAGTGCGTAATTTACTCCTTAATTAAAAATATTCTTGAAGAAACTAATTGAACACTGCTGGTAGTTAAAATAATATTTCACTATGCAAGAATTCCACTATCTTCTCCTTAAATTAAGTATAATCTAATTTTTGATGTTAGAAGCGTTAAGTAATTACATTAATATAATATGGTAACTCTCAAAATCTGAACTTTCACGAAAGGCTACAACATTTTGTTTTATCTAAGCTGAACTCACATATTTTTCTTGTACATTTCAGTTTAGTTCTATGTTTTAGTATCTATTGTTTCGATAATAGTATAAAGAAAACGTTTAAAATAGAAAAGAGTATTTAATGATGGTATTTCTTCTAAGAACAATATTTTTTTTTATTTATATAATAATAATTATTCGAATATGATACAAAAAAGTTATAATTGGGTTTTATTTTTAATATGTTTTAAATTGTCTTCTATTTAAAAGTAGCAAATATATTGTTATATGTTTTTTTTTTAAAAATTCAATGATTACGTGACTTTGAATGAGGTTCCTTTTTTCTGTAACAAATTCTGCGAAAAAATTTAGACGGTTATTTTAAAAACAAGCATAAAATAGATATTATTGATATATAAAACACACACACAAAAAAAGTAGAAGGAAAGTATTTTATGAAGCTTCCCTTATTTGATCTTCATAGTGCAAATGTGTAAGTATTTTTCCATGTTTTAAAATCAATTGACATTTTTTTTTAAAAGTTTCAGTATATGTAACTTTTATATATATACTGAATATAATATAGGATTCTGTACATATTCTAAGAATTTATATTGAAATTTTTTTATTATGTCCTGGGATATATGAGTCTAAAATTCTGCTGAAGTCTTACTTTGTTACTGTAATAAATCTTGATTTTTTTTAGATCAAAATATGCAAATAGTAAAATACATTATTCATTAGTCACATTGATCTTTTTTGTGTCTATTATAATATATTTAAATAAAATATTTGATTTTTAAGAATAAATGTTCACATATTTTATATGAAATTAAACATTTTTAAAATAGCAGCAAATTTACGTCCAAAAATTTAAAATGATAGATGATGTTTGATTTACAAGGAATTGAATAAATTTAATACGTATATTTTCATGTGTATATGAATTTCAATATATGTGTGGCAATGAAATTAATTATCATTCAATGAATAATTAAGTCAAATTTACTTAATGCGTTAAAATTTGTAAACAAAAACTGATTTTCACTTGTATATTGTCATCAAACCAGTGTTAGAGAATTTTAGTAACATTAAGTAACTGCTAAAACTGTTAGCAAAAATTGTTCATTTCATTAAGTTATTCATTGTTTATAACTGCAGATGTTGCTGAAAAGTATGTCCTTAGGATATATATATATATATATAACATGTTATTCTAAACTCTTTTGCCTGCGAAAGTATGACATTATTCTTAATTGCGTAATATAATGTTTTTTAGATATCGAAAAAAATCTATGTATATATTTTTTTTGCCAATGGTTTACTCAAATTATAAATTCTGTCTATATTTTTTCTTTTGTTTATTTCACTACTAAAATAAATAGATTCTGCTTATGATAATTTAATTGGGGTAAAAAATTTCTGGATTTAAATTTTCATTTTTAAAAAAGAAAACTTTAGACAAAATACCACTTTTGAGTATTATTGTTAGAGATACAGGCAATGAGTATTAAAGATGGCACCTTGTCATGCTAAATCAGCGGAAACAAAAATATGGATGTAATAATATGTCCTATTATATTTTAATTAATATTAATTCATTGTTAATATGTAATGAATCATTGCTTTTTAGAAATTTAGAACATCTTCGTAAGATAAATAAGACAATATAAGTATTGCAAGTAAAACTATCATACAAAAGACTTGTTTGGAAAAAAAATTTAAAGTTGAGTTTAAGTGTCATATATTGGCTCTTTTCATTTTCCTTTCCTTCATAAAAACGTTTTTTGTAAAAGTATCTAACTATACAATTATTTGCTACATATTTTGTCATTTATTACCGCATTTAAAATTGCAATCGGAAGAATTAGTTCTTTAAAAGTGTGTAAATTAGTTTAGATAGCAATTGATATCTTTATAACTCTCAATAATACAGAAAACAATAATATTCAAAACCTTGGAAATCATACTGCTCACATGAAGAGTAAATGACACAGGAAAATTCTACTTGACTCGTATAATCCTCCCTAATATTTAATTTAACTCTTATTTTTATCATCATTTGTACTTTAATTGTGTTTTCAATCATTCCTTTTTTTATTTATACTATTTCCTTTTTTAAATATCTTAACTTTAGGTGGTGTTCTCTAAGCGCCCGCCTTACTTCCGTTCTAAACTTCAAAAACACCGAGCGCGGTCAATTCGAAGGAGGGTCATTGCTTCGCAAAACCCACCGGTTGCTTTTTCGACTTCTAAAATTTTTTCTTCCTTCGGGATATTGCGTCACAACAAGCCACTCTTAACCCCTGCTGGGCGGCAATTATCCTTACTTTTCAACATCCAATATAGGAAGTCTCTCTCTTCGCTGGATTCCATTCTCCAGAACACATCTCAGAAGCCAAATTCCATGTCTTAAAGCTCCGCCAACTAACCCACCACCGCCCGTCCAATAGCCATGCAGTACACCTTCAGCATGATAATCCAATTTCGCCGATTCATCTAATAGACTTTTGCCGGATACAGGATTGTGGGTTCTCAGTAACCCGTATGCCCGCAGACATCTCCTGAGATCCAGAGAAATTAGTCAAAATGCAAAGGAAAACCAGTTTAGAAAGGAATAAATTGGCACATTATCAAATTTGGTACATTGATTTGATAATAACGAATAAATGAATAAAAAATATTTATATAATATAATTTTCTTACATAGAGAAATAAAAATTCTGAATTTCCACGTCAATGCAAAGTTGATAGACACAGCATTAAGAAATCAATAAAATTCTAAGGCTTCAGTGAGGTGTAAATAAGAAAACCAGTTCATAAATATATGTCACTTGAAATACACAGCCAATATGTAAAAAAAAGTTCCAAGTGTTTGATAATAATGAATCAATAAGATAAAGATTAAAAATATATTTTGTTTAATATATTACTTTAAAGTAAAGATTAAAAGTTAAATTTCTAAAAAAAGCACACGGACTATGAAAAATTAAGGGTATTTTAAATAGCATAATTTTGTGTCTAGAAATTTTACTGATCGTTCAGTTGTTAACATGTTTCAATAACAAAAATTTAAAAATATAGAACTTAAACAATGCCCAAAAGTTATTCGTACAAAAAGTTAATCAGTTTATAAGAAAAAAAATCACCACTTCGGAAGATTAACAGTTAAGTTATTTTTACATAGTGCTTTGTTGAGATGAAGAAATAATTAGGAAAGCTAATAAATAATAAAAGTATGTTCACAATAGTTAACATGTAGTTCAATTAATTTATACTCATAGGTTGATTCAAAGAAGAAAAAAAATACCATGAGTGTTTAATTAAGTTTAAAAGAGTTTTGTGAAACTTAAAAAAGAAAGCTCACATATAAAATTTGTTCTCAAATACAATTTATCAAATATTAAAATATAGATACAAAAAGTATCGTCGCAAAAATGCTACTTTGTTACAAAATGGAGTTACGTCCTTTATGTTTGTAAATGTGATCGTGTCCTTATGTTGATCTTAACTGCATTGTAAAAAGGTATTGGAGAGCCCGTTGCCTAATGACCTGATGGTCAATGGCCTGGCATTTGTAAAATAATAATAAATGTTTGTAAATGTTCCTGTAAAAGATCTGTATTCATCTCACAACAAGCAAATTTTAAAAACATAAATTGGAATACTTCACGAATTAGTTTTATGAAATATATGTATAATAAGGTTGCTGGAAACTGCTTTACAACAACTTTAAAATATTCTCCCTCCTTAAAAATTGAATTAAGAATTGACATAGGTTAAGTACCCTCACCGGGAACTCTGGTATCACTAACTTCATCACTATTTTATAGTGCTCAATGGGGAAACTTTACCTTTATTCCAAATTTTATCTGAGAAATTATATACTTGTACTATTATTTACGTTAAGTTTATTATTCAATCAATCGCTAATTATCTGTCACAACACTACGTAATGTTTGAAATAGAATACATAATTAAATGTGCTTATTTTTTGTATATGGATTTTAATAGTCATTCTGAAATGTATTGTCCCTATTTCCCTGGAATTCTTATCTAAGGGTAATTTTAATGATGTAACATGTATTGTGATCATGAAAAATCATGTGTGTGATGGAACAGAATTTTCGATTAAACCTTAATTTAAAGAAAACATAGTATGAATATCTTTACCATTGACAACATCCGCATAATTTATTATAATAAGTTCATAGGAATTTGTAGGTTTTAAATAATTCTTATTAATTAGAAAATTTACAAGGTGTTGCTATTAAAGAACTATACATGCAATTACAGATGAAGTAAGAATGTGCCAAACGTCAGCGAGTGACAGCTAATTAGCCTGAAGCCTTCTCTTCTGAATGCAGTTAACTTCGTTTCTATAAACAAATCTGTGTACCTATTTTCTTCATTTGCATCAGAGGTTTTTTTTTTTCTTTTTTCCGGAAAAATGAAAATTATAACAGTAGATTAACGGATTGTTGTGCAATTTTGCATGACACTTGGAAAACCCACTACAGGAACTTATAATTAATTGAGAGAAAAAAGTGTATAACAATAAAGATTACTGAGTGCACGTGTTTTTAGTGATTTAAGGGTTTTAAAAATGGCCAAGAAAATATAAGAGATGATTCACTACCTGACCACCCTTCCATATCAAAAACGAAAGAGGACAAGGTAAAAAAAAATCAGAAATGGTCTGATCTGACCATAAGTCAATCTGGTTTGATCTGGACATCAGTTAAGTACTCGTGAAATTTCTAAGACTGTAGAAATTGACAAACAGCAAATTATATATAACGATTTTGCCATGCAAAGAGCCTGTGTCGAAAGGGTGTCTAAAATTGTCATATTGGAAACCCAAGTAGCTCGCAAAAATATTAGCACGGACACTGTGAATATATATGCCATTGAAATCGACCCAAACTTACTAAAAATGGTAATAACATGCGATAATTTGTAGTTATTTACTCACGAACCTGAAACGAAGAGTCAAGCCAAGCACTGGAAAAGATCGTTCATTGACAGCCAATGAATATCAAATGAGCAAGTTCAAAATTGTAATCAGTGATTATTCTATTTTCGATATCCGTGGGATTGTATGTACTTTCACTGTGTTCCTAAACGTCAAACTATAAATCAACATCGTTACCTTCAAACTCTTGCTAGACTTCATGAAAGAATAAGGAAGAGAGAGAAAAACGACCAAAGTTGTTGAGGGACAAATCATGGGCTCTCCACCAAGGCAATGAATGTATTGGCTCATTTCACATTGTTTGTCAAGAAGTTTCTAGCCACGTACTGCCTCCCAATATTAGAATATCCGTTTTATTTGCTAAATCTTGGCGCATGGAACTTCTGTGTGTTTCTTGAGGCGAAATCTGCACTAAAAGGAACATGATACGAGTTCGTTAAACCTGGGAAAGAGAAAGCTGCACGCGCCCCGAAGGATCTCACACAAAACTACTTCCAGCACTATTTCGAACAACAAAAGACTCACATGAGGCATTATGTGGATTTAGGAGGGGGTGTATATTGAAACTGATAATTAGTAAATATGTATAGAATCAAAATAAGATTTTCATAGCATCATTTTCGTTTTTTAATACCCGCATCTTGTATTTGTTTCACATATTTATTTTTTTAAATAATTCATAACACGCAGAAAAGAATTTTGAACAAATATATAGCTATAGCGTGTCAAGGAATATGTTGTAAAAAATATAGTTCATAACATATAAAAAAATCTGTTTGCAAAGTAAATGACTAAAACCTCTCTCTTAACTTTTTTTGTATGTAAAACAACTTAGTATTCATTTATACCATTTTTGTTCACAGAACTTTTACCAATGATCTTAATGTTTAAATGTGCAATTGCATTACATTAATTCATCATAAAAATAAAACCTCTTCATATTTATTCGCATGGATAATATAAACCCCTCAACCACTCAATTGTGTTTCAGTTTTTCGAAGAAAAAATGATATTTTTATCTATGCATAAAATACATAAATAAATAACATAGACAATATATTTTACTGCAAACAGAATTAATCGATGTTTTACATCGATATGTTCTCCATAAATAGCGCATACTTGAATACAAGAATAAAAAGAACTAATTATCCATGTCCTTGTAAAAAAAATAATAAATGAATACAAAAAATTCAATCTGCAAAGGCATTCTCAAAAATTTGAATGCCGAAAAGAATTTTGAAAGAAATGTTCCTTGTGTAAAACTTATTTCAAATTAATTTTATCTAAATGCTCACTTTTTCTTTCCACAACCACGAATAAAAAAACCTTTTTTTACCCCAAACAGCTAAATATATGATGAATACGTAAAAGGATTAACTGAAAAAGAAGAAATCAAACAGAACTTGAAGTCGAACTTATTGGCTTTGATATATAATGAATAAAAACGATAGGCTTGGATCACTGAAAATCCAATATGCGAGTCAAGAAGCTCCGGTTAAAGTTAAGCAAAGAACTATTTGCAGAATGTTTTTTTTCCTTGTTCTCCATTTAAAGTGAAGAACCGTATCTTTTTAGTTTTCAAGGAACATTCACCCTTCCCATCTGTACTAAAAGAGAAAAATGAAACACTCTGAAAACGATTTTATATCTTTTAAACCTAAGCCTAACTTTGTTTGATAACGCAATAGATTCCTTGATTACCTTTAACACGGAATCTTCTTTTTAGTTTTTATTTGCTTTGAACCTTCTTTTTTTCTCCTTTGTTCTGTACTTTTTTTTTCTTTTATTGACTTTATTCGCTTTTGCTTTTATTTTACCAGAGTGAATGTGTAGTCTGAACTGGATTTGTACATTTACATTTGCCGAAGATTGGATAGAATTGAAGATAGGCTAGAGGGGAAAAAAACCAAAACCTCCATTTTACTTAATATGAAAACGTACGTACCTTGTATCGATTTCATTTTATTTGGTGAAGACCTTTTAAAGGGGGACTTAGAACTCAAAAGCTTTTGAAATCTAGAATATTAATGTATGTCACCAGTATGTCGCAGCTGTGTTACAGATGGAAGTCAGCGCAAAGTTTTTTCTTCTACTGTAAAGGGATATAGATGTTTAGCCTTGTTTTTCTAAGATGAGTATAGGATTTGACTGGTTTTATAAGAGGAATAGGGTATTGATAATACCGTGATCGAAAATAAGAATTTCTTATAACTTTACGAGCTAAAAGTATTACTAAATAAAAAAAAGACCTTTTTAGTATTACTTTACAGTAAGACCAGAAGTAAGATATACTTTAAATGATAAATGTTTAGTTAAAATCTTGAACATAGTAATTTTGGTAAAGCAATATATTGCATCGAAAAATCCATTTGAGCTGATTAAAGCTTTTTTGAATTTCTCTCATTGACATTTTCATTATTGTCCTTAAAGTTGTTGGTTTTTCATCAAGTATAGGAATATTAATTCCATATTTTAACCTTTTAAAAGCAATTAATGATTCTTCAATAAATGTGTTTCCTAGGAAATGTCACTTTTAACTTTGAAGTAATATACTTTCCAGGATTTCAAACGAAACTACATTAAAAAAATGTATGAGTTCAATATTGAAATCACTTGAAAATCAGTGAAAAGCTTTAGTCTATATTATCATTAACTCCCATGAGGACTTATAGGAATATAACTGCATCCATATTGCCAAATGCTATCTATAGAACCTATGGTCCTATTCAATGCTTGCTCATAAGACAGCAACCAGCCAACTTTAGCCTATATTACTACTTTTCTTATGTAATGCTAATTTAAATGTAAAAAGAATAATTTTACTTTATTATGATTGAAGTGGGTTTAAATATAGACTAGTGTTTCAATATAAACTTGAAATATCTGTGATTAAAATAAATTGATGATAATTTATCTTAATTCTTAAACTCTAACCACAGGATTAGCAATTCTGATTAAATCCTAATATTCTACAAAATGACTTATTCGTTGCTTACTTTCACAGTAAAAGAACTATATAATTAGAGTAATTATTTCAAGAAATTTCTTCACGTTCTATGATTAGCTCTAAAAAAATGTGTCTCTCTCACATACAGTGTTATTTTTTCAGCTTCTTAAAATAATCTTTACTATAAAAATATTTCCCATGATATAATACCCTTTTTAAATGAAATCAAAGATACATTACTAAATTTCGGAATGTCAAGTATTTTATGTTTAACGTTTATTAGCAAATCAGATTGATTTATTATGCTTTTGATTTCCATGAGCTATCTTCAAGAACAATGGACACTGTTATTTTGCCCTTGATCATTGGTCTAAATATGTATTGTCTTCCACATGGCTGTCATTCAATAATACATATCTAAACCTGTGTTAACTATTCTTCTTATTACAAGTATATGCGAAATTGTGAGGGTATAAGTAAGAACATAATCTATGTACGTTATTATATAAGTCACGTACTTGAAAGGTAATAAATAAAATCAAAAGAAGTTGGATGACAGATTTGGAATACTCGAAAAATGAATATTGTATTAGAGTCAACATATTTTCTAAGTTACATGAGAATCATGATTCCATTGATACGGATCCGTATCCATGTACGCACATCCTCAGTGTGTTTCACATTAAATGTGTTTTTCTAGGTCTGTATTGCAGAAAATTTGACTATTCATAATTATCTCTAAATATAAAATTAAAATACATTAATGTGCATAGGAGACCCATTACATTAGGGACACTCAACCAGAACACCCAGTCCGGAGATGAAACCGCATTGCGCGTGGTTAGCTGATGCTGGAGTACATAAAGCGCGCACACATTGTCTATTCACCTTGAGAGTGCTTAACACAGCGTTTCTCAAACTGTGGGGTGTGCCACCTTAGGAAGCGTGATAACTCTGCTAGGGGGCGCGAGAACATTGAAAAGTCGTAAGCAAAAACTTATTTTTAAACAATTATTAATTTACTGAAAGAAAACCAACAAAATATATCCTGACGTAATAAAAAGTAAAATACACATTTGCACTGAAATAATAAACTTATAAATGTATCAGTAATGCAAAATGTATTTTATAATTAATTTAACAATACTATTAAAACAAGTTTAATAATTACCAGTGACCCCATAGGCTTGTTATATATAAAAAATATACATAAAAATCAACATTTACCTTTATAATTTATATGGTTTATAAGAAACCCTTAATTGCTGAGATAAAAAGTTATTCGATTCGCTTTCCAATGCCACCGTTTTCCACGTTGGCACGCGTATGTTATATATTGGGGGGAGGGAGAAAAAATGAATAAATAAGCAAAAGTCCTCTGAAATAAGTAAAACAGCACACATATTATCAAGGTCCTTTTATTGAAAGTCTAAGCCTTCCGATTATTTTTATGGATGGTAATACACAGAAAAGAACGTACTTTTTAAAATCGTATATATAAGTCCAGGGCAATTAACGTTTTGGTTGAGCGAGACATTTATAAACGCAGGTGGTACTTAATAGGTTAAAGTAGTACACTGTACCTTTAGTATCTAAGTCTAGTATTATTGAGTTCAATAATTTTTATTGAGTGGAAGGGGGGCGCGATGAAAATTATGATTGAATATTGGGTCGCTGATATGGAAAGTTTTAGAAGCATTTTGTTGACTACAGCACATTAATTCTAGACGAAAGTGGACTGCTGTTATACACTGCTTGCCATGATCAAAAGGCTACAACTGTCGATATAAAGTAGTTAAATCCTGTGGCGATCCTGACGGGGGTGAAAACACTCAGAGCAGCGTATCCAGCCGACGTCCGTGTTTCTTTTCTACGTTGACTGCATGTTATAACCAACAATGGCTTCAATAAGCCATGTAACACCGGCGTTGGGTCACAGAAGAATGGAAAGAAGTTTATTGGATAGATGAATCACATTTTCTAATCAATCACATTGACAGAAGAATGGGAACACGCCGATTTTCAATGGAAACCCAGACACCTGAGTGCATAGTAGGACGATTACAAGACAAAAATATAGTTTGAGTGATGTTTGAATAGGGATACATTAGGGTCTATCGTCCCTTTAGAGCAATATTTAACGTTGTTGTGCTACTAAAACATCATTGCAGGCCAAGTGAGCCCCTTGATTGCAAAAACAGCTACCGGCGTTTAATTGCGTTTACGAAGAAGACACCTTCGAGTGACCACCGAAGAGTTTTACCCCTGCCACGAAGGTCGAATTCTCAGAGAGTGCACTTGATGAGCCTTCCGGTGAGTTTAAATAGGAAATTTGGATATCTTAATCAACTAATATGAATCCAATCGAATATTTCTGGTTCCACTTTAAAAATCGATTTTTTGCGAGCAGGCAACCGCTTTGCAATGCAAGAAAATTGTAAGACTATTTGATGAGTGCATGGTACCGGGTAGGTCAGACTGCCTATCAGTCCAATGTTGCATTGACTCTTCATGTGTGGAATGTTTTAGATGTGAAAGGGGTCCTAAGTCTTCATATGAAACAGATGATCAGAATATAAATTATCTTCAATGTATAATGAAATCAGTCTTCTATTATTATAATTATTTTATATATCCATGGTTTTCGAGGAAGTTTAAAGCAACTACGCTAGCATATTATTCCCTGCTGTTAGAAGGCAAAATGAACGCGCAATTTATTCGTATTAATGAAAAGCTAGACTTATTAAAGTTAGTCTACTAAACAGACATTTATATATAGACATTTGTGGCATGTACATCAAATGTTAAAAGAAAAAACAATCATAAGAAGAAAAAGTAAGACTTACAAAACGAAACACATGATATGGGTTATACATTTAACACAAAAACATGTTTGAAATTATGAAAATTTCAACCCTTTATGTGACAAAAATGGGTTTCTAACAGTTGTCATGGATACAAAAATATCTTTTCTACATGTCTTGGCACAAGAGAATTATTTGTAGGTACAAGAAAACAAAATGTCTTATTTTTAATTCTTTATGTTACTGTCATAAATCAATCTGGTTTATCTTAAAATATATTTCATTTTCTTCAAAATAGTACTTCAGACTACAACTTACTTAGAATTTAAAACAAATTTAAAATATTACATGAGAATCAAATCTGGACGATATATAATGTGGCAGTGAGAATTTGGATAGAATAAAATTAATATTAATAAGGATATTTTTGATTAAATCAATATTGTATCAGATAAGAATTGTTCCTTTTCAGTTATTATTGCAGCAATCAAGAAGAACAAGCATTTGAAATCCTGCCTCAAGCACAAAAACTATTAAATAAAAATTCAGTTCAGTTCGTCTACACTTTAAGTAGTTTTCCAGTTACTCTCAAATGTTTTGCTGTTTCTACTTTTGCAAATGTTCAAAATGCTGAAGTGGGTTAAGAATTCAACTGCTTTGGAAAGTATGATCGTTCGTGACATGAACTGTCAAACAACTTTACGATAAAACATCTTACGAAGACTTGACAGTTTTCTATGTCGAAGAAAGCAGAATAAAAGTCTTTTCAAAAACGTCATGCTTAGTAAATAAGATTTTTATAGCATGAGACCTAGAATTTCTTTACAGTTAACGATAAGCATAAAAATAAGAATTAATATACTATCATTACTACTTGAAAATTGAGCATGATAACAGTGATAAAGTTTTTCAATTGTATTTATAGTTTTAAGGAGACGGTGTGGACCATTAAAACTAACTTCTTAAATTGTTAAGTTAATTAACTAAAAATGGAATCAATACAGTAAATGATTGTTATATTTCACAATTTAAAAGTATTTTTTTCAAAAAAAGACTATTATCAACTGATATTTTTAAAACATTATTTTTTTTTTAAAACTATCCATTAAAAAGGCTCTTTGCGCATTAGTTTTTGAGATATGTACATAATTTTTGTTTTATATATTTATGAACAACAACAAAATGTATCTGTACATGGATTTTAAATTCAGAATAAAATTTGATGAAAAAAAATGAAACTATATATGAAATATTTCGCCAATTATCACACATTCAAAGTATTCAAAACAACACAAAATATGATCCGTTAACTTTATTAGAAAACTAACGCACAGATTAGTGAATTGTATCCTCTTTTATAAGTTGTCAAAATACCAAAGAGATATGACGTAATTTGAAGCGCTAGGAGCATTTTACGTAACTATGAAAAGTGAAAATTTGAGAACTAAGAAAAGTGCATTCCAAACATTTATTTGATTAAAATAAAAAAAATGATTCAGTAATTATTAATCAAAATGACAAAAGTCTTTGACATAATTATTCTTTGAAATATAAGGAATAGTATGAGTATAAAAATCAAAATCGTGATTTTGACTGAAATATGACCTTGTGAAGGGCCTTCATCTCCCTAATAAAAACAAATTTGCATTTATTTAATTTATAGAAATTATGTACCAAGCGCGAAAAAAGTTTTTAGTTTTTTCATTAAATAATCAATCGAATATCAAGGATAGATTTTTTTTCGCATTATAGCGGATATACTTCACAATACTCAGTTTAGAAGGGTTATTAGGCATTATGAAGGGGAAAATACTATCATACGAATAATGACTGAATACTTAAATAAAGAATAACAAAAAAGATTAGGTCAATAAAATGAATCACAAATGCAAAATATTACGCCTTCTAGTATATAATTTTTAAAAACACAGTTTAGTAGAATTATAGGCAGATTTAACCCTCTTATCCGGAAAATCAATTTTTTGCCGCTCTAAGAAACATCCGTCTGAGAAACGGGTACTCAAATTGTTTTGAATTAATTACTCTAAGGGCTGTTTGAAATGTCCTTATCGCTCATGAAATTGAGTAGAATTTTTAATACTTAAGTCTTTAAAAGGCACACTATATTAATATATTTTTATCACAAGAATTGTGAATAGTATTTTTATAAAAACGGATTAGAAATTATTTATATTCATGTAAAAATAATTAAAAATAGTAATGTAGAAAACGAAAACACTATCGGAATATAGTAGACCCTAATAGACGGTGATAGAAAAAAAAAATCGCATACCATGAATTGAAAAAAATTGGCAAGTACCCCACCACGTGATCCTCTCACTGGGTAAAGTCCAACTAAAGATGTCAAGGTTGTCCCCCTCAAAAATCACACCACATAGTTATCTACAGGCATCAAAGCAAATCATCCCCGTCTGAGAGACAGATGTTCCTGTCAGAGGTTTAAATAATATTAGTATTCTTCTATGAGTACTCAAGTACTTCTGTTTACTTTTTTTAAAAAGTTCTGGGTGTGCGTACATGATACATATCTAATTATATGAATAAAAGCAAGTTCTCTTTTCTCGTGCATTTATTTTAAGGTATCCGACTACGTTCGGAACAGTGATTTTAAAAAGGCGCATAAATGGATAATTTTTATGATATTTAGTGTCACTTAGATTCGAATACATGTATAAAATTGTTTTAAGGAAACATTTTGATAAACAAAATTTATTTAAATACAGTAATTCGGCAAAAATTAACTTAGAATAACTTTTTTCAAAATCTTCTGCTTTTGTGAATAATGCTTCGATTATAATAATGTTTTGCCTGTATATAGCTCAGACCTCTGTACAGAGACTCAACTATGATATATTTGAAAAACTCACATTATTTTCAGAGTTACAACCATATGAAATAATTATCGGCGTTTTTTTTCTTAAAATTGCACACCCTCTGTTGTCGTAAAACATGGGTAACCTACTTCGAAGTTATATATTTCAAAAATTGCAGTTGAACCTCTGTGCAGAGGTCTGAGGTTCATACAGTCGAAATATTATTATAATAGAAACATTTTTCACAAAAGGAGAATATTTTGAAAATGCGTCATTCTATGTTCATTTTTTGTCAAAATATATTGTACTTAAATAATTTTTATTGTAATACTATTCGTAAAACAATTTTATGTACATTTTGTAATCTAAGTGACAGTAAATATCATAAATATTATTCGTTTATACGCTTTTGCAAAATCACGGTTCCGAACGTAGTCGGATACCTTAAAATCAAAAAAAAAATGCAGAAATTTCATCATCAGTGGACACTTGAAAACTTGATGCATCACCACAGGATATTTTTTACAGGCCTCAAGCAAGACATTTCCTTACAGACCTGACCTCACTTGTTAAAGGGATTTTGGAGCAATATATAATATAAATCTATAGACAAGACAAGAAGATGAAACAATTTTTTAATCACATAATTTGTAATCGCTGTTTTAAATCTCTAACGTAGTATTTATTCTATAGAAATAATACAGAATTGTTAAAAAGTACTTTAGTGAAATTAAAATATCAATATTTAGTAGTCTACAGCTGCATTTTTCAAACTGTGTGGCGCTCTCCTCTAGGGTGGCAAAAAAATCGCACCAGGAGGGCTCGAGCAAATCGAAAAGTCAAATATAAAAATATTTCATTACTGAAAGGATGCAAAACAAAATATACTTTGGGAGACAATAATGATGAAATACACATTTACACTGATATAATATACTTATAAAGGTATCAGTATTTGATCATTAATTCATCAATAGTAAATCTAGAGCAAATTTATTAATTAGTAGTGATCACATTGGCTTTTCATACACAAAATGTAATACTTAAACTGATAGTTTGTACGGTTTATAATTAAAGTCGTATTGTAGAATTACATCAAGGTATATTATTATTTAACTCAATATATTGTTATTTTATGGAAAGGGTGCGTTGAAAATTATGATTAAAAATTAGATCGCAAATATTGAAAGTCTGAGAAACACAGTTTTGTGATAAAATGTACGTTTAACGTTGAATGAATGAGTGGGTGTTTATTAATGTCGTTCTCTAAATCTACACAAGAACTAATAATGGCGGGTTTCATTATTTTGAACCACGGTTATTTACATCAAAGAAATAAAATTGTGCACTGAAGTAACACTTTCATTTCTTTTTTTAAATTGATTCTATGATATAATATTACTTACTGTAAATAAATCATACATTAGAGAGGAAGGAAAATATTATTAAATCACTAATCACCATATATTTCAAACTTAAAATTTTCTACTTATTTTCACTGGTTTTTCAATATAACCAACTTTATAATTTACATTTTTTTTGAACAAATGTACCTTTTCAATTAATAAAATTACACTTTTACTTTGCACACAGGCACATTTTGTTTTATTAACTTAACACCAATAAAATATCAACTATCCATAAAAAGGATGAACAAATGAAACGTTTTTCCAAAAATAACATGCAGTCAAGAGGAATTACTTTCAATACTTTCCATTAACCTTTAGCACCTGTTATGGTAGACACTCCTCCTTTTTCTCAGAAAAAATGGAGGGGTAGGGGGAACTCTGATAGAATCACCGGTTTCAGGGGTTTGCTACAGCTGGAGTAAATAAGGAAATAAAATTTCAGTACAGTATAGGTAAAACCAAATCTTAGTGGTAAAGGATTCCAAAATACTCCCTGATAAGAATAACGATAAAATTTAAGATTTAAAAGTTTAAGAAAGACGATTTAAATATTTAAATTTTAAGGGTGAAAAATATATTTGAGAAAAAAAATTCAAGAGATACGAAATTAACACAAATCAACAAGATTTAAACGATGGGAGCTCACGAAATATAATCAAATCATATACGTCAAAAAAGGATCATATTTAGTGTTTCATTCCAAAATACTACAACATGCTTAACAATTGGATCGTTCACATATATATGAAATATATCAATAAGATGGAATAATTTTGTTAATTATAATGATCTAGCCATGGAAATTCAAAAGTCGATTTTTTTTAATCCAATAAACATCTTTTTAATTTCAACATTAGGAGAGTTATTTTGAGCGAGCTCAATACCTCCATATAAGAGAGAGGATTATTCAATTTCCGCATTTAAATAAGCCCGAAGGAGCAGAGAAAAACGTAATATAAAAATATTATAACGTTTTACAGTGAAGAGAAATATAAATTATTAAGATAAATTATATCATTTTCTTAGGTAATAGGTAGAACTAGTTAGTAATACACGTGTGTAAACCATTATGATATTCTAATTCTTGGATATCAAAAAAATCTGGCAAAAATCGAAGGTGTAATCTTTTTAAAAAGGAATCATTAATAAATTTATCAAAATAAAGGTTTAATCCCTTAGTGCGAGAAGAAATTAGACGTGTTTCGATATAGTGTATTCGAAATTATGATTCAGCTATAACTAAATAAGACTAGAATTTTAAGCAAATATTAATCGAATTTATTTCATATATAGATGCAAAACTACATAAAATATGTTGTTATAAAAATATAACAAAGATTAACTCAAAATCCACATTTTATAGTACTTCTATGAAGAATATATAGTAAATGTAAAATTACTACTAAATTGGAGAATAATGTCCTAATTAATTACAATGTTTTAAATTGGTAAGTAAATTTATAATAGATATTCCAAGCACACACTAATAAATACAAAGCATGCTATTTACAAGATTTCAGCTCTAAATTGGAAACCTGCTCTTTTACGTAATTTACTTGCATACATATCTATATAATTTTTTTAAAAAAAAGAAAAATCGATTTTTCTGAAACAAATCTTAACGCAGTTCACTAAAAAAATTATAATTTAAGCGATCACCTCTCAAGCTAAAGACATTAATTTCGTGTTTCATTTTCTTTAATTAAGAAACTACATTTTCCATTTAAAACTTCCAAGATTATTTCTGATAAATACGGCGTCCGACCTGCACAAATGAATCTTAATTTCATCCTGACTCCACTGATTTATCATAAACTCATTTATTGCGTTTCCATTTGGAAGAGGTACAGTTTCTACTTACAAAGACTACTTAACTTTCTGACAAATCGAGTTAATTACGAATGTGGGACTTTAAAAGCGAAAAGAGAAAAAATCAGTTATAAATCGCTATACGCATTCATTAGCTTTATCATTTGCTTTAAAAACTGGTTGGTTTGTTCTAATCAGGAGAATAGATTAAATAAAAAAAAGAACACCTTCCATAAAGTATGTGTGGTTCGCTCATTAATTAGACTTAACCGTTCTGGGAAGTAAATAAATTCCGAGTGAATTATGATATGAATTGCGATGCATTTCCTTAATTTTAATTTACCTTTCCGAAAAGAGGAAAAAGTTTTGTAGTGTGGGAGATATTTATTAAGTTTGACTTTTCTTTGTTGACGAGCTTTCTCGCTTTGGATATACAGTGTTATAAATAATGGCTTAATCAATTAAGTTTATTTTAAGAAAATGTGATTTGTTATGAAAAGATAAATTTGATTAATTTAAGAAATCGGTTTATGTTGTCTGTGTTATAATATAGACTGCTGGTCATATTAAATTTGCAACATTGCGAGGAGAATGATGCAAGCGTCAAATGTTCATAAAAGGAAAATGATGCAAAAATAAGCAAATGATTAGCTTCTAAATGCAATAGAATGACGTTGAGAGGAGAAACGACATCTCAAATTCTAAATAAAAAGAAAGTTACACAGTGCATTTTTTTCAATCCGAAATCTCATTTGAATGTCAGTTGCTTGTGAGGAGGAAGTTTTTTGTCTTGTGTAAAAAAGTGAAATGTCTACTAGCAAGTGTTGCATTGTCTTGTGATCATTAAAGTGATGGACTTAAGGCAGCGGTCATTAAACTGTGGTTCGTAAGTCCCCGGGGCGTCGCCTTTCTAGGGGGTCTGTGAAGGAGTGTCACATCTACTGTTAAGATTTACATCGATTACATACTCTGAAATGGCTCGTCGAAACATTGGCAGATGTGATGTTATAGACTAGATCAGTGAAACTCAACCTGTGGCCCGCGGGTCAAATGCGGTCCACATGGACTTTTAGAGTGTTCCGCTTGATTATGGCCCATTGCTCTGAGAAATTTCTTTATTTGTGAAAATTTGGTGGAAAATTCTTCGTTAAAAATCAAATATATCAATTTTGATTTTCGCTGTTGATGTCATATGGGTGCGAATTGATATTTTTTTCTGATTAGTGATAATAGACAACAGTTAATTAGCAACCATTTTATGTATGAAACTAATTTTTTATTCTTTCCCATATTGCAAGTGAAACATATTCGAAGAAAATGCATTGTTTCAAGACGATTGGGAAGTCAACTATTTTGTATTGAAAAACAAGCATGGTTCAGTAATTGCTTGATTGGTCACGAATGTGTTGTATTTAAAAAATACCAATAAACACGAATCACATTCAATGACACTTTTCCTCGAAGATATCTTTAAAAAGGTGATATATATGCTTTCTTTAATAATCTTTACAACATCAAATGTTTTGTCAGTGGTAATGTCGCAACGGTAACAAAGGCACCCTATGAAATGTTTGTGTTATTGCTAATCATATGAAACCGTTTACTGATGCAGAAATTGAGAAAGAGTAATTCTTAAATGCTTCCAATTAAAAAAAAATAGTGACAAAAATAAAAAAGATAAAAACTAATATTTAAAAAAGCAAAATATAGGAGTTTAATAGTTTGATCAATTTCTACATTTTAAGTTTTCTAAGTAACCTTGGTTTTAAATCATTCCCTCCCTCCATTAATCATAATGTTGCAGCTCACGTGAAAGCGTCAACATATGTATGCGGCCCGCGTCAAAGCGTCATCATATGTATGCGACCTGCGTTAAGTAGCTACCATATGTTTGCGTCCCGGCAGAAAAAAAGTTTCGCACCCTTTGACTAGATCATTAAATTGTCACCAATGAAAAACTCTGCTGAAACATTTACTTCGATTAAGAATATTAATCAAAATATATTTTTTATTGTTTGCAACCATGTTGCCATTACTACAATGTAATATTTTAAACTCGATGCTTACTGTTTTGTTAAAAGAAAAATCCGTGTTAAAAAGTTTGTATAAGTAGCAGAGTCAATCTTAGAATTATTGAGGAATCTTTAAATCCCTCAGCAATGTGTTAGCAGCCAGTGCCACAACGAACGAAAGTTTACCAACCTCTGACTTAAAAAATGTACACTAAAAGCCATACAAGATCCCAACGGCCTCCCATCATTAACGCCTTGGAAGAAACAAGTGTTGTGAAATCGGACGAATAGGGTCATACTGCCAGATCATGAACTTCCAGGCAGTGGGTTTGTTCTTACCAACCTCTGACTTAAAAAATGTACACTAAAAGCCATACAAGATCCCAACGGCATCCCATCATTAACGCCTTGGAAGAAACAAGTGTTGTGAAATCGGACGAATAGGGTCATACTGCCAGATCATGAACTTCCAGGCAGTGGGTTTGTTCTAGATGTAAATTATTAGCACGTACAGTGTTCTAAAGTCAAAAGAAGATCGAAACATTTACGTGGTGACCAATATTGGGACTTCACTTGACACTGCAGCATCGATACACGCGGCAACAGCGGTGCTTCCAACGACAGAATTGGGTACACGATTGACACCACGTCGTATTTTAGAGGAGCAGTATTATTTTGTATGCATCCGTTCTGTAATGAGAACGGATGTGACCAACTTGCATTTGATATCGTCGCATAAGCTCGTATGAGTTGTCTTTAGATATACAGTACTTATGCATTATCGCAACAATCGCCAACGTTGGAGGTAACTCGGCAAGTTAGAAATGTCAAATTTTCGCATTGGCAATTATGGAATTCCATATTCATATAATGTCGTCAATAGGTTGCGATAATACATAAGCACCAGATATATGATACAAATAACTCTTGTCCGAGCCATCGTAATATAAACAGCAAGTGTTACATTTCTCAGATCTTACAGCCATCGACCGTGCTCCATCTCGATGTTTGGGAGACGTCCTCTGATAACAAGATAATGCAAGACTGCATTATCATATCATGTGTATTATTTGTTGTCCGTCGTGTTATCAACTAACTCAGTGTTTCTCAAAGGTGCACTATTCCAGAAACAATATTCAATCATGCATTTCATCGCCCCCTCATACAATAACAATGTACTGAATTCAATAATACAATACTTTGACGCTAAAACTACGGTACGACTTTAACCTCTTAAACACTCCCCCTCCCCGAGTATATAAACGTCTCGTTAAGCCAAAGCGTTCATTTCCCCAGACGTATATATACGTATTTCCGATGTACGATCTTTTATGTGCACTGTTGTCCGTAAAATTATTCCGAAGACTTTGGTATACAATAAATGGACCTTGGAAATGCTTATAAAGGATTTATCTATTCCAGATTATTTTTGCTTCTTTATATTCATCCCCCTTTACCAATGCATCACATACGCGTGCGTACTTGGAAAACTGTTGACATTTGGAAGAGAATCGCGAAACTCTTTTGATGGGCAGTCAAGATTTAATTATAAACCGTACACAATTACCAAGATAAGTGTTAATTTTTGTTTTAAATTATATATATGGCAAGCCCATGCGGTCCCTGGTAGTTAATAAACTTGTTTTAACTTAGTGTTGTTAAATTGGTTATAAAACACATTGTGTAGCACTGATATATTTATAAGTGTAATATGTCTGTGTAAATGTATATTTTATTTTTTATTATGCCAGAATGTGTATTTTGTTTACTTTCAGTAAATTAATAATTCTTTTAAATAATCTTTTTGTCTGAATTTCTCAATATATATGCTCACGCCCCCTTGTAGAGTTGTCACCCCCCCCGAGGGAGACACGCTCCACAGTTTGAGAAACGCTGAACTAGCAAAACGCAGATGTGTTTGATTGTCGTTCTGCCCGGAAAGTATTCCATATATCACACCCAATGAAAATATTTGTTCATAGGTGTCTGAGAAAATTTCCTAACACCACACTTCAGCATCTACAATTGATGAAGGGTGTTATAAACTTATAACAGCATGGATTGACTTGCCTCTATCCGTCACCCAAAACCATGTTCTACTCAATACCTTTTCGAGTTACAGCCGTTTTAGTTGTGAAAGGTGGCAGTTGTGCATTGTGATTTCGGTCTCTTAATGCTATCTACATATATAATTATGTTTTTTTTTCCTTTAATGTGGTAAATGTCAAATAAGTAATATGTGTGTTGTGTGCCTTTATATCTCCCTCTTGGTGTTGCAATTATAATATGGCCAGAAAAAAAAGTGTTTAGTGTCCTTTTATTGTGTAATTTTATTTGATGAAACAGGAAATTTCGCTACTGTATGTTCTAAATTATATGAAAAACCAATATCTGAATATAGATTACAATTAGTTTACAAAATGAATAGATCCAAATTTGTAACATAAAAATGGGTTGGGTGGTACGTTTTTAAAATATTTTTCCGCAAAATAAAATGTGTTTTACTACCCTGATCTGTAAAATTATTTGGTCTTGTAATACGAAAATATTCCCTGTAATTGTATAAAATTACTGTAAAATGTATGAATATTAATGTATTAAATAATATAACTTTGCTATGTTTGTATTATGGATTACATGTATTAGAATAAAATTTAATTTATATTGCGCAATGGTGCAATGAAGTTTGAAACTCATATACAGAATGATTGCAAAAAAGGAAGCTTCTGATAGGTACCACTTCTATTAAAATATCAAGTAACGAGATTTATTAAAATTACAATACTCGTTATCTATATTACAATTGTATTTCTTGATTAGTACTCAAATATAAAATAGCAGTATAATTAAAGGTATACAGAATTTATTACATTAGAATGATGTTTAAAATGACCTCTGAAGAGGTATTGTAATTAAGATTTGTTGTTATTGTTATAACTTGTGTTTTCTTTAGGGAAATTTTATATAATGAATTCAATGTTGTCATCTTATTATTTTTTTATATTTAATCTGCATTTTGAAATATCAACGAAGTTACTTACTCGATTAAATAACGATTTTTTTGATATTTCGAATGCAAAAATCTGATATCTGTATGTAGATCGATTTATTCCACTATCCAATCATTAATTGATTAAAAAAAATTTCAATGGGGCAGAGGATTGATGTAGAATTTATTTATATATTATGTACAGTTATTTGTATATACCATGTATACTTTCATTTATTGGCACATGTATATTTTCCATTATTTGTATATACCATCATGTATATACTTCCATTTATTGGTACATGTATATTTTCCATTATTTGTACATTCAAAGAAACTTAAGTATATTTATATATGTGGGAGTCCGACTAAAATCTTCGAATAAAAATCAGACTCTTCAGAAGTCGGGATTTTAAATTGGCGAGGTAGTTATCTAGGGGAAAGTATTAAAGGGTTAGTGATGAATTAATGGAATCAGTCATTTAAACGCAGATACTTCATTTAAGTAAAAAAAAGAATTTATTTCAAGTTAAAGGGGAAAATTTACAAGGGGAATATTTACAAAGGGAAAGAGACATGCAGAAATTAGGTTAATTGAAAGTTGAGTTATACCTTTAGAAGACGAGGAAATTAATTACACTTCTCATGCTTGGACTGAAACCGCGCTGGGCGCGAAATGCGCAAAAGCCGCGACGTGTTGAACCGGCGGGGGTTAGTGGGCCTCTGCCAAAAATTCATCCACGCCGGCGCTCCGAAAACACACCAGACGGCGCTGTTTCGGAATGCGGTAATAAATAAAATTGACATTAATAGTCCTCTGAAAAGGATATGACTCAACCTTTTACAAAATGATTCAAACAGAAAATCCTTCATTTATGTGTGTGTTTTTATGATTTTTTTTAAAAAAATTATTTCAAATTTGAATTTAAAAAATGTAATGAATTTTCAATATCCATCTAGTGTCGTAAAAGATCTACTTTACACATACTGATCCAGCTTATTTAATAATATTGATGAATAATTATTCTTTGATTCAATAAATGATGGTACACAATATTAAAAATTATTGAATAAAATCTATGTAAAAGAAGTATTTATAGGAGATAATTCAAAGAAATAAACTTTTTCATTTATAAAAATTATTCTTCAATGAAAGTATTTAAAAAATCTGTACTTGAAGAATGTCTATGAATTTGCATCTTTCCATTTAGTAATAACATTAATGGAGATTTCAGCTCATTCTCCAAATTGTAATTAATAACATAAAAAACTATATGTTCCTTATTATATTAAAAGCATTAATACATCAAACAAAAAAGATTAAATATTTTAATGATATAATGTAATATAATAGTTATACTTAAGAGTTATTACAAAGTAAAACATTATTACTTATAACCGAAAGTATGTTTAATTACATTAAAAAAACCCATTTGAGCAAATTACCATTTCGTGTGGCAGTAACAGTATACTCTTTTCATTACATTCATGTTACCAATGGACATCTTCATAAAGTTGCATGAACGCTTATCATTGAATACATTATTATTAATTTGAACTTTAGCTCATTTTTTTTTAAATTACATTTCAAAATAATGTGTGATGCATGCTTGCAAAGAAACCCATTTGAATTCTCACTATCTTGGCTGCATGCCAAAAAGACGATGAGGTGATTACACAAGGAATATTAATATCTTTCCTAACCTTTTTTGTTTGCCTTCAAATGTTTTCCTCTGTTTATTGGGAAACATTCTTATTGAAGAGGATTTTTATGGCAGAATTAAGTACGGGTTTCAGCTGGAAATTGTATTTCTTAATTTGCTCAGATGTGTGATTAACTTTTTGGATAGATTTGAAGAATAAATAGTTTCATAAAAGTAACTTATTATGTTGGGTTTTATTAGCGTCATTAGAAGCTAGTTAGAAGAACAATAAATTTGTTTATAAGAATAATCATTGGCAGTTACATAAATGCACCTATGGAATTAGATTATATTTAATTACAGGGCTGTCTAAGAAACTTTTAATCAAGTTTTATGTAGAATTATAAACATAAATTATCCATCTTCTAAAACCCGTATTGTAGAGTTACGAAGCTCCATATCTATTTCAAAGAAATTAATAGTCTAATTCATTCTTACAGTCTCTAGTAATTAATCAGTACTTAATATTAAATATTCCAATGCCGGATACATTGAGTTCCCAACATAAAATAAAATCAATGGTTTATTTACATGATTTTAAAACAACAGTGTTTTTTTTTCCAGGTATAAAAGTTTAAGTTGACATTACTTTCCAAGATGGCGACCGATTTAACAGCTGTCAAGTGATTTGTTCTCAGTTTGTTTTGGCAATTCATCAAAACGATCATCAAGCAAGGCGTAGATTCGTCGAATGGGCCCAAAACGAGATTGCCGTTGTTCCCGATTTTCATAAGCGAATTTTGTTTAGCGATGAAGCGCACTTCTGGTTGAATGGGTACGTCAACAAACAAAACTGCCACATTTGGAGTGAAGCTAATCCACAAGTGTATGTCGAAACACAGTTACATCCAGAAAAACTGACTGTTTGGTGCGCTTTTTGGGCTGTTGGAATCCTTCTTCAAAAACGATGAAGGCTACAACGTTACAGTCCATGGTGATCGGTATAGAGCCATGATTACTAACTTTTTCATTCCTGAATTGAACAATCATGATGTCCAGGAGCTGTGGTTCCAACAAGACGGCCCAACATGTCATACAACTCGTGCCACAATCGATTTATTGAAAGACACGTTTGGTGACCGCCTAATTTCACGTTTTGGACCTGTGAATTGGCCTCCAATATCTAGTGATTTAACACCGCTAGACTATCTTCTGTAGGGCTATGTAAAGTCATTGGTCTATGTGGATAAGCCACAAACGCTTGACCATTTTGAAGACAACATTCGCCGTGTTATTGCCGATATACGGCCACAAATGTTGGAAAAAGTCATTGAAAATTGGACGTCCAGATTGGACTACATCCGAGTCAGCCGTGGCAGTCACATGCCAGAAATCATATTTAAAATGTAATGCCACAAGATTATCTTTCGAATAAAAAAAATTCATGTCAATCGAATAATACATCGTTGTTTTATTGCAATTTAAAGTTCTATACCTCTAAAAAACACCCTTTACAAGAAGATGGTACTTCAATTTTTGAATTGTCCGGGAGACGGGACATGGAGATAAAAGTCAATAGTCCTCAAACGCTTACATCACATTTTCGAAGTAAAAATTTTAAGGAAAATGCTATGAAAGCATGCGACGTATGTTGTTTAACCAGTGACAATTCTCTCTTTGTGGGGAAACTGAATTTTACATGGAAATTTCGCTTCCTGGCAGAATTTTGAAAGATAAGATCGTGGCAACTGTAGAAAATGTACCCAGGATTGCCAGACTGGGAACTGTTTTTGCACGTGGCTACAAATTGGACGAAAAATAAAATATCACCAAGAAATAATTTAGAAATTTCTAAGAGCGACCTTTTTAAAGATTTCCATCAACCTATAAATAGAAACGACCTTTGATACAAAGCTCGAGTAAGTTCAGAAGAGATTGCAGCATACGTTGACGACGGTTAGAGAAAAAGACTTCGTCTATGTCAATGTTGGTGGAACTATTAAGAATGGTAACACAAATACAGCGTGTCCGAAAAATATTGTACTTTTTCTTAAAATTATCTCTAGTTTATCTGAGATGCTATTGGAATGTTATATAGAAGTTATACAGAAGTTAGGTAATACATCAAAGTTTTTTTTGTACCAAATGTGGACCTTACAAAGATTCAATATGGGCGTCGTATGTGACACAGCAGATATCCAGACGATACTCCATTTCCGTCCATACTCGTTCAACATGTTTCTTGTAGGGATAGACAAAATGCATCGTTTTTCTTAATTCTTTTCCAGGTACCGAGTGTGTAGAGAGTGGTGGAAATTCGGCCTGAAAACTACTAGATAGTCCAATGAAGGATTGACGAACTCTATCAACTATTTCCTCCGAACACGGTCACCCGATGCTTTTGCTTTTTGATAGGCAACCTGTCTTCATTAGTTGAGTATGTCAAATATTTATTAAGTTCTTGCCCAGTGGATCGACCCAAAATGATCGCCGAAGGTAGCGTTCAAATGTGTTAATAGACATTGTCTGTGCGTATTCCACAGCACAAAATGCCTTCTGTGGTTTGGTGGGCATCATGTTGAAAATTTTGTGCACACATGAAAGACGTATATTTCAAAACTTATCTATTAGCTTTCAGGCTAATTTTCACCGCACTTTTTCTGTCATTGCAAGAGACATGTTGGTGCGAATATAGACAGAAATGGAATATCGCCTAGATATCTGCCATGTAACGCAGGGTGTCTATATTAAATCTTTGTAAGGCACAATAATTTGGCACAAAAAAACTTTGATATATTACCTTACTTCTAGTATAATGATGTATTCCAATAGTACCTCAGAGAAACTAGAGAATTTATTTTTTTTTAAAAAGGCACAATATTTTTCGGATACACTGTACTTCTCATCTTCAGAAGTAATAAAAAAATGCCTTGTTTCATAAATTAGTTATCTTTGAACATTTCAAACCTATTTTTAAAAGATTTATTCGGATATTACACCCAAACTAAACAGTCGAATAGTTATTTTGTCTGAAATTGATCTTTAACCCTTTCACGACGGGTGTGTCATTTGCGGGCCAGCCCCAAACCCCTTATCACATGGCAGGCCGTTCAATGCACTTTTCCGTAGGGTCGGACAATCCTGTAGCACAAGGGTGAAATACGATTCACCAGATCATCACCAGGTTACTGGTGACATTTGAGTAGGATGCATATGTGACACACATGTCTCCACAATGTTTTACACTGATCAGTACGTTGTCACGAAAAGGTTAAAAATATTCTTAATTTCCAAAAAGTAAAAAAAAAATATTTAAATGCATTCTGATTTTAGTATGAATAACTTTAAGATATGCAACTTATTTTAGATAGAAAAGAATATACTCTCTGCCACATATGTAACATATAAGTACAGTCGAACATCTATATGCGAACTTTTTCCAGAAACCTTGAACATTTCACGATTTTCTTCTTAAAATAACCTCTCTATAGCGAAGTGCATTTTCTATATAACAATTTTTTTCTTTTGTGATTCAATTTTTGTTATCCTATTTTAAAAGTATTTCTGAAAAAAAAAATTCAAGTTATTCTCTCTTTAACACATTTTATTATGGTAATAAATCTTGAACTGGCTTTATTAGATCTTATTTCGCCGATATCAATAGAGTTCTGGACGTTTGATCTAAGAAGTGCAACTTTTAAGTTTTAACCATTGCCCAGTTCAATAGAAACATCTTCGATACATCTTTCACCCTCAGTAGAGTTGCCTTGTGTCCCCGTGTTCTACATACAATATAATGTATGTTTAATGCTACTTGTATGCTTTAAATTATAAAATGTCCCTAAAATTCATTAATTTTAGTATAAAATTATTTTCTTAATATTGTAAATACAGTGAATTCTTCGACATTTTTTTCTTGTTCTCCTTGCAATTTTTCTTTCTTTCTTTCTTTTTTAATGGGTAAGATATATACGATAAACATGTATTAATTTTAAAAAAATGTGAACATTTTTTAATATATAGTGTTTATGAATTTAAAATATTTGTTTTACATGGTTTATAAAGTATATTAAAAAATGAACCTCTATATAACGAACTTTTTTCCGGGATTTAGCGACTTCGTTATATAGAGGTCCAACGGTATTAATAATGCATGCCATATAGCAAATTAAATTAAAAATATTTTGCTTTATATTATATGGATCCCGATAGTATTACTATGTAGTATTTGGATTGAATACTCAAATGTGAACCATTACCACATAAAAATGTCCAAAATGCAGTTTGTGCAGATTTTAAAACTACACATATAAAATTAAATATCTACAATTTATCCGAAACTAAAGCACCATCTTAGATTACCATTTAATAAATTATCGCGGATTACCAAGACTCATCCATATCTACAGCGAAAATGGGAATCGTGGAGTAATCAGCTATATTGTCCTCTTCTCCGGAATTCACTTTATTAAGTGGGAGAAGCAGAATCATCAATTGATTTAACTTGATCTCCCGGCTTCAAAACTCTACACGAAAGTAATTTACTTGAAGCGTGCGTTAGAGAGGCTCCTCATCTATGTGAAGCTGGTATCATTAAATGACTGCTCAATTAATTTAATACTGTGCTCACACACACATGATTCCAAGCGGTGCTTTCCTGCTCATCTTTGGATGAATTCAATTTAAAAGAGATTAAGACACAAAAGCTTAGGCTGATAATTTCAAGGACGGCTTTGTAAGTTTTGTAGCACTGGTGCCAATGTAAATGATAGGCAAAGCTTGAAAAGACATTTAATGAAACTCCCAGCTTTTCAGTTTAATTAAAATAAGAAGATAAACAAATTAAGATTAGTAAGATTTGTCGGGTCGATTTAGGTTTTGAAACTGTTTATGTTTGCGTAACGAATTTTTCAAAGGGATTAAGTGACGTGTAGAAAATGTGAAATCCCGTGTTCAATAATTGGATCCTGTTTATGATTTTAATATGTGGCAAATGTTGGATTCTTTCTTTTTGGTTATTCAGATAATTGTGTTTAAGATTTACTTGTGGAAGTAGGAATCACTTTTCTGAAAGGAAAGATTACAATAAAGTTTTTGAATTAATAATGGTGATTTTCAGGAAAAAATAATGTTTGAATAACATTTGTTACGAATAATCCTATAATATGCATGGATAACTTTTTAATTGTATAAGTATGAGTGAAAGCTTCCAAGGTTTCTAAAAGAATCCTGATCCACATTTGAAAAGGTTATCAAATGTTTTCGGTTGTGAAAAGAAGGAAAATGAAAAAAATCGTTTACATAAATTTTAAAATATTGCCTATATAGATGTGGCTTATTTCGAATTAAAAAAAATCATGTTTAACAGAAAGTAAATGTTTTACAAAATCTTTAATCTTTAACTGCTATTGCGAGGTCTGATAGACTTTATACATTATATCCCAATGCCTTAAAATCTTAAACACACATCGTAATTAGATTTACCTTCACGGTACCTTCACGCAAAGGTCTTTCAAAGTCATTTACCAGAATCAATCCTAAAACGATGTCTTAACGTGAATTTTAGTTTCACAGTGGGGTATACACAGCACAGGAATTCTGAGATTGTTTGAGAGACTTTACGAGTTAATGCTGCTTTGCTGGTATCATTCTGATTTCTCCTATCATTTTAAGTTGTAATATATATTAAAAGGTTCACAACAAGTTATAAATAGCATCCCATTTACAGCCTTGAAGAAAAGGTAATCGAATGCATGGTAACTTCTGTTTAACTGTTATGAACCTAAAAAAAAGCAGATTTCTGAAAACTTGTTCTTGTGAGGCATAAATGGAAAGGAACATTCAAATACACACATACCAAAACTCAGTGCGAATGAAAAATGTATTAGATATAATTATATTTCCAGTTACAATGATCTAGTTCGTCTTCAACACTTTTGCTGGCTGGTTTTTTTTGTTTTTTGTTTTTCTTGGAGATTTTTTATATTTTTTTAAATAAAATAATACGAGAAATTTTTTTCTAAACATCTCTTTCAGATCAATGTAGGAAAGATTCGAATCGGTCACCTTCCGCTCCGAATGCCAGTACTTTATCGATCACGCCAAAACGATCGTCTTCAAGTAATGTCTACGTACTGGTTTATTTTAGATACCGCTACACTACTCTCCCACCAGTGAGGTGGATAGGCGAGCAATTTTTATTTTTTTGGTTCGTTGTTAACGAGAGCACGCTTATTTATTTTATTTATTTATGTTTTATTTATTATTTATTTTTCTCTCTTCTCTTCTTATTTATTATTATTATTTATTTTTCTTAGGTAGATGGCGCCACGTCAATTCAGAAAGTTGCGTTTTCTTACTTCAGTCACGGGTTACAAATGTATCGTTTTTACATATTTTCAAAGAAATATGATTTTCAGTGTCTTACTCCTGTAGAAATCAAATATTAATTTGTTTTGAAAGAAGAATGTAATATTCATTTTTAATCTAAAAATATATCATTGGAATAAAAATGGAATTTTTAAAAGATCTAATTCGCAGAATGTTTTAAATAAAACATAATATTATTTATTTAAAAAGTAAAATGAAACATGTGGCATCTTTAATTGCTTGTATCATTACTTTCACGCAAGTGGTCTTTTAAAATTCGTTGTAGCATTAGAGCGACTTAAGTCTACAGTGGACAGTAAAAAATTTTTTTTTAATTTTTTACAAACATGCCCCAAATTTTTACAGGCTGTATGCCTCTTTGCAATATGATTCAGGCACTCTTCCTTTTCGATTTTTATATCAGAACCATATATTTTATTGTCCGACAAAAATTGAAAAGTTTTTGAGTCACCATCACTCAGCATGGAAACGAATCTCATTTGGCAATCACTAAATGATCGCCTCCACTTAATTAGTGCAGCGTGCATCTCCATGGCTCCAGAAGTTCCATCAAAATGTTTGTCACACTCATCCGCATGTCCTTTTTGCCATATGTGGAACTCCGCACTATCGACTCCCATATCTCGACAAGCAACTACACAATTATGACAGTATTTCGACAATACTTCAAAGTCAAGGACAAGTCCACTAAGGATATCGATGATTATTCCTAAACCTAGGTTAGATGTATGTCCTCGTTTTTGCCAAGTACCGTCATATGATACACTCACATCAATTATTTCCTGATTTTTTAGAGAAGCATCAACTTTTACGTGAGCTTCTTTAGCAGCTTGACGTGACATTTCGAGCATTTTTTCCTTCACCTCTTTGTTTTTCACGGATAAATTGTGCATGCATTTGGCAAATGTTTTTCGGTCCATTGTTGGCATGTTGAGCACAGATGAAAACGTTTCCAAAGCAGCATGCCCTCTGCCTATGGATAGGAAGGCACTCACCAGTTTGCTGTTTATATCATGTGAATTTTTGGCCTCTTCTTGGAAACTTGAAAAAAACACTTCCATAGCTTTCATGACATGATTCGCATAAAAGTTCCATCTTTGTAGAATACCCCATGGAATGGTGTTGTTTTATAACAAGGGTACAGTTTGTACAATATTTACAAGGAACTTTCTGCAATAATTCAGAAAACACAGCCTTGTGGGTGAAAATATAGCTTGCCTCAGGTTGGGAAAATGTACTCGGTTCAGACAATGTATCTCTCTGCAATACCATACTATTACTGTTTTTCATCAACAGTTTTAGAAGATTTCTGCCATTGCTTCTTGCTATTTTCAGCCAACATCTTTCTCCTTTTGGTAGGACGACCTTTAGGTTTTCTATATCTCGATGATATAAGATCCATTATAAAAAATTTAAATAACAAAGGCAATTTAAAATGAACTTTAGTTCTGAAAAGAACTTTTTGTTTTGGTAAAATCAATATAAAGTTTGAATAAAATTGAACGAAAAATGCAAACGCAAGTTCGAACGAATTGTAAACAAATAATACCGATTTAGGTCTCAGATACAGTTAAAACAAATTGTTGCCATCCAGACCTTGATAAATTAACCTTTAAAAATAAAAATTAGAGAGGCTATGTCTACAGTAAATAAAATTCGTACTGTCAAAGAACATGGCAGCTTTGTCAGCATGACATCAGAATGTAAACAAAGGGGCGTGGTCATGGTTGACTGAATCGGAACTACCCTATAACTCAGTAAAAAATGCATGAAACCAAAATTTTTTTTTGCGTTTGATAGAGAGGCTAATATAATATTAAAATAAGCCAAAAAATGTTTTCGATATTTTAGTCAATTTTCCACATTTTAACTGTTCACTGTAGCCTTAATCAATCCACAGCATTTAATGGATAATGTAAGAGCCCGCTAATTCTAAAAATTAAAAAAGCGACAAGGAAAATATTAAATCAGCAAGAATGTGTTTATAAAATCCCTTTTTTAACATGTATTAATTTAAAATATATGTAAGTAAATTAATTTTACCCGTAAAAGTCCGAGTAGTCTACAAGAGTTCGAAATTGGCGATAACAAAATAATAAATTAAGATCACTTTATCGTCAGAATACGATAAATGTATTGCACAGAATGAACAAAAGTCAAGTTAAAAACCAGTAATACTTTTATTAAAAACACTACTTCTTTAAATAAAAGAATTGAAAGATGTATATTTAAAGATATATATTTAAGGTAGGAAATACTGTATATTTTAGAAATAAATAAAAGGAAATATTTTGTTAATAAATGTTCCTCTGTACTCAAAACCAGTTAGGATGTGGCCAATTCATAATTGTACTTTAAATATACAATTCATACATATTCCCTAAAATATACAATTCATGTACATTCTCTAGTGATCTTTCATATTTTCACCCGGAAAAGATGTAATATATTCAAATTTCATTAAAAAAACAGAGATTTAAAAGCAAAATTCACAACAAAATTTATCTGAAAATTAGTTATAAAAATCATTTACTTAAATATACCTTAAATTATTTTCAAAATTCTAAAAATGAATAGTCAAAGCTCTTCTCTGATACCAAATAATACCGTAAACAACTACGGACAAAGTATAAAACTTTTCTTCGTCAAGGATTTAATAAATTACCACAGATTACCAAGCTTCTCCAGCAAGAAAAGAAAAATATATTCTAACCAGCTCTGTTGTCTTCTATTCTGAAATGGGCTTTATTAAATGGAAGCACCAAAGCTATCATTTGATTTAACTTGATCTCAAAGCTTCAAAACCGTACAGAAAAGTAATTTACTCCAGGCGTACATTAACGTAGTTCGTCTCCTTCGAGAAGCTGATATCAGGAAAACGCTTGCTCAATCAATTTAATACCGCTCTCATGATGCTCAACGAAGCTTTGCTGCTCAATTCTTGATGGATTCACTACAGAAGAGGTTAAGGCAAAATCTGAGACTGATCATTTTAAGAATGCATTTGTCAATTTCGTTGCTTCTGCTTCAATATACTATAAACGAAAAGAGTTCATATGATGTTTTAATAAACACTGATTATCATTGTTTCATGTTTGCATATAAAACAATGTGAGAAACTATTTAAGATAACTAGATATTGTTTCCTTCATTTTGATAGAAATGATTTTATCGGTAAATGGGATCAAATTTGTATGGAGTGTTATAGTTGATATTTTATTACTTTCCAGGCTTTGATGAACATAATATTCCGAAGCTTTTTGAAGTGGTGGAATGTGTTAAACTTAACATATTTTAATATTTGTTTTTTCAATGAAAATAATAATTAAGTAACTTGATAAAAAGTAATGAAAAAACATAGCTTATACAGAAAAAACCATTTATTTCATTCAAAACTTTAATAGTAAACATTTTTTTTGATAACTTACATTGTTTTTATAATTTATTATCACGATCATTCATTAACTATACGTAAAGGATTAAATAACTTTATCTGTTTTTCAGACTAACATGAATTTATAGTATAAATATTAATTTGTGCATAACATATTTATAAGCAATTAACATTTTATCCTTTTCTTAAATTCCATTTTGCGTTTTAATTTGACGAACAGATTCTTATATAGCATCGACACAAAATTAGGATAAGTATTCATGAATCAAACATTAATATTTTTCTTACATTATCTTTATTCGCAATTCTGCAATGAATCACTAATTTTCATGTAACTTAAAATACTTAAGATTGTTTTAGAATTACTTTAAAATATTTAATTGAAATGAATTTTTGAATACCGTCAAATAATTATTTGAATAAAATAAAATATTATGTATATTGGTATGCTTTTAAAGGTATTATTGTAGAGCTTACGCTTTAATGTATAGTATATTATTTCATGACAAAGCTTCATTCAATGAGGCCTTTTCCTATATTTTATGTTTTTTTTTATCTTTTTGTTTCCCTTTTTGAGAGATTCTAATCATACTAAAAATCCGGTTTGAAGCCAAACTGGCTATAATGATAAATATTGTTTGAATATGCAGCTGAGAGTACATAAACTAAAGAAATGGGCCTTCATTTTCCCGTATCGAAAATTTTTATCAAAGACATTTATATCTGAAACACGTAACATTTTCTCCCGAAGCACATATTTCATTAACATATTCAAACTCAAAAAATCAATAAAGCAGTTATTTTTAGAAAAAAAAAGTAGTCTGTAATTTAATCTTGTGATCGGGACGTGATTCTTTAAAATTAGAATGGAATGTATCTGAAATATTTATTACAGGAATAAATTTTCTTTAGTCAAATAGTCTCGTAAAAAAGCAGTTATTTTCCCGATTTCATATTAATTTATTCACTGCATCTCATAAATATTCAGATTCATATTTACTACTAATTACCTTGCAAGTAAAATGAACATTATTTTTACATCACAAAAACTAGAATTGAAATGTCATTGTTTCTTCAAATATTTTGAAGGATTAAGCATTTCATAATGGTTCCCATTTATTAGCTTTGTTAATGATATACAGTATATTTCGTTTGATTTATATGTTCCGTACTTGTTTCTGGTGTTTGGTTTTAATTTAAAAAATATACGTAAAATTTAATTTTCAATTTGCTTTAGAAATTTGTAGCAGCATAGGTTCAAGTTAAGTTATAAATCATAAGAAATTTACTTAAATCATTTAGATAAAGGTATGGTGGTAACTTAAGATCATTGATCCCAAACTTTCTCTTGGAGGAAAAAATTTCAAGAACCTCTCTCTAATAGGGGTGAATGTAATAATAGAAAATAAGGGCTGGTGAAAATATCTTTAGCTCTGTTGAAGAAAAGTGTGAATATATATGCAGGGTGTTTCAGAATTATTGGAAAAACTTTAAACGGTTGTTCGGAACATCACAAGGATTCATTATTGCATAGCAACCCATGGTCAGAAACGTCATGAGAAAAATGTATGACATGTACAAAAACGAAGAGACGCAAGATTAAGATCATCTGAAATATGTATTACTCAAAGATATTACATGTGCTGTGGTAGATGATATGTGAAAATGCCACACAAAATGTTCAAATTTTCCCCCATTGCTAGCGATGCACTTGCGTTACACCGTTGAACAATGGCAGCACCAACGGCTCACAAGCTGGAACTAAGATTCCTTCTTACACATTTTGTTCTATGCTGGAGTTTCGAGTCATTGGTGGCCTGTCCACACTATACCTATTACCTCGAACTGATCTCTATGCATAAAAATTGACCGTCGGTCCGATGTATCTTTATGAGGGTACCTCTCACGATACAATCTTTCGGTTATTCATGCACTATTTTTCCTGTCAATCCGTCACATCTGCCAGCTTGGAGTTCATAAAATGATACATAGTCCTTTGTGGACGATGACAGCTCAAATGACTGAGATAATGCTGGTTTGTTTTCTCCAATGGACTTGTGAACAAAATTACTTAGTACCAAACGAAAACGTTTCTGACCATGGGTTGCTATGTAAACCTGAATCCTTATGATGTTGCCTACAGCTCCTTAAAGTATGTCCAAATAATTCCTGGGATACCCTATATTTGTATTATATCCTTTTCAGTTGTATTGTGTTGTATGTGGTGTTGTAATAAATACGTTAGTATAATAAAGACATGAGATCTTAAAAGTCTTGTTGCAACTATTGTTGACCTCATTTTTGATGCAAAGTGATAATCCAGGCTAAACAAACAAAAAGAATTGACGGAAAGGTCAATTTCGCGAACTCGGGGTGCTGTCTGGTAGTCGTTTTGATTCTTTCGCTATTAAAAACTCGCCTTGTAGAAAATGCTAATGCACTTTACCTCTCTCTCTCTCTATCAAGGAGTCTCAAATTTATCCCTTTAACTTTTCGTGAGGTTTGATTTCAGGTGTTATTCTCATTTCTTGATTGAGGTTCAAAATTACAAGGTCTGTCACCAACAGCCATCGTAGAACTTCAAATGAAATCAAAAGAATAAGAAAAAAAAATTATTACTGAAGCTTAAGATAGATATTTTTATGGTATCATAGTAAATATTTACTTTTGGATTAATATACATTTTTAGAGTTTTGCATATTTTATATATTATCATACAGCGTTTCTTAAAGTGCGGGGCGCAACAACTAGGGGGGAGGATAATTCTACGACGGGGACATACGAATATTGAAAAGTCTAAAACAAAAGATTATTTTTTAAAAATTATTAATTCACTGAAATTAAACAAAAAAATACATTCTGACATAATAAAAAAATAAAATTAGCATTTACACTGATATAATTCACTTATAAATATATCAGTACATCACAATGTATTTTATAAATAATTTAACAATACTTAGTTAAAAACAGCATTAATAACTACCAATAAACTCATGGGCTTGTCACATATAAAAGTGTATTCAAAAATTAATACTTTCTTTGATAATTTGTACGGTTTATAGAGGCCCATAAAATGTTATACGCCAGTGTTTCTAAAACTTTAACTACTGGCGATCCAATTTTAAATCATAATTTATATCGCGCCCTCCCCCAAAAGTAATAGTGTACTGAATACAATAATAATGCACTTTGGGGGGAGGGTGCTAAAACTACAATACGATCATAATTATAAACCGTACAAATTAACAAGATAAGTATTAAATTTTGTATAAGTTACTTTTAAGTAATATATATTTTTATTTTTTTACTTTTTAGTTCGATTCACTATAAAAGCGTGTTTTTTTGTATGTTTTTAATCTATATTTTATTTTATAATTATTTTTACTATACACAATAAAAATCACAATTCCAGTGAGTAATTAATTAAGAGAAAATATACTTATCTACTTTCAAGGACTTTTCAATTTTTCTTTGATTTTTTTTGAAAAAAAATCCAATAAAACTAATGAAAATGTTCCAAATCTGCGTGCCCTTAATAGACATAAAGCATATGCTTAGAAAGTATTTTTTAACAAAAGTGGTCGCGCAGGGAACTCGATCAAAACTAGTAACTTGATTGTAAAAAAAAACGTTTGCAACTCCCCAAAAAAGAGGGCGAAATGTGATAAATTCATTTTAGTTCCCCTTAAGACTGTCATATTGGAGGATACACTTTCAGGGTCATTGGTAACAAATAAACAGTTTTCCCAGAATTAACGATTCCGTGAACATCAGATGACTCTGCGCATCACGCCACCGATCCCGCGTTAAAGGTGTATTATAAAAAATGATATTAGCTCTAAAATAGAATTGCGTAAAAATAAATCTTGGCCAAATAATCCTTCAAAGTACTCAATATGCTTATCCGTATATCATATAATTCATTCACATGGAAAAAAAGCAACAGAAAAATATTATTTACGGCTTTCCTAAAAGAAAAACAGATGGAGTGAAACATAACAGTAAGTTTGAAGGTCAAATATATGATAGTCAAAAGTAGTATTTTAGGGATTAAAAAAACGTAATAAGAAATCTCTCATCGCGTGATTAAAGTAAAGCAAACAAAATGTCTTTTTTTATTTGGTTATAGGATCAAAGATAGCTAATGAACGTTTGAAGTGGAATCTTTTATTTTCGATGATCACCAGATGATACATATAAATAATATCAGTGTAAATGTGCATTTTTTATTATGTCAGAAAGCATTTTGATTTTCTTCATTCCAAAACATATTTTCTTAAACCTTTTATTTTCAATATGCTCGCTCCCCCTCGCAGGGATACCGCGCCCCTAGGGGCGCGCCCCCACAGTTTGAGAAACACTGTTATACGCGATTCGCTCCCCATTACTACCGATTTTCACGAAGGTGCGTGTATGTTATGAATCGGATGGGGGGATAAATAAGCATAAATAATAATGAAATGAGTAAGGCCTTCTCAAACACTGACAAGGTCAAGGTCCTTTTATTGCATTCAAAAGCCTTCGGAATGATTTTATGGATAGCAGTGCACAGAAAAGATCGTACTGTGGAACGACTTATATACACGTCAGGGGCGATTAATGATTTGGTTCAGCGTCTTGAAGCTACACCGTCAAAGTACGGTATTATTGCATTCTATACAATGTCATTGTATGGAGAGGGTAGAGCAATGAAAATTAAGATTGAATTTCGGATCAAAAATATTAAAATTTTAAGATGCACTGACCTAACCAAATGCAACATCAAATATTTTAAATTCTAAATTAGAATAAAATTAGGATTATAATGTTAATATGGAGTCCTTGGCCAAAATCTTCTAGTAGCTCTTGTAAATTAAGAAGTCTCAGGGGTGTTAAATTTCTCTAGAGGTCTAAAAATATAAACGATTTTCATATGCGTATAATTCTTTTAAATTTAAATTAAATGATTCGAATCTTTTACGTATTATTTAACATAGAATGGGGCTTCAGAAAAGTATAAAATGTTTAAAATAGAATAATAATTTTAAAAGTGATAAGCATATGAAAATTCTGTAATAAATATTAAGTATTTTTTGCTTTGCGCACACTATTTTCTAAAATATTAGCCTCTGATGTATAAAACTTGATAGAATTATACAATGCATCATACTCTTTAAACCCTACCCAATTTTAGTATTATATATCTCTTGTATTTCAAAATATTTGTAAAGTACTGCAATTTTTTTAATTTTTTTTAAAAATGCATATTTTTTATTTATTAAAATATGTAAGTTATTATTATGTTTATATAAAAGTAGCTACAAAGTATTAAGGATACATTTGTCGTTATAAATCAACTTATAGCTAGTAATTAAACCTACTCTTTCAGAAAATAACATGCACGACGTAAAACTTAATAAATATTTCTTATAGAAAAATTTCTTATTTTCATATGCTTATAATTTTTAAAATTATGATTATATTTTAAACATTTTATACTTTTCTGAAGCCTCATTTCTTTATAAGTAATGTGTAAAAGGTTTGAATTATTTAAATTAAATTTAAAGAAATTATACCTGTTTGAAAATTGTTTATATTTTCTGACCTCCGGAGAAATTTAACAGCCCTGTGACCCTTTAAGCTATTTACTTTACATTTATGGAGCTTTAATATTTGGTTTATGTCAAACTTATCCTATTTCTCTCCCTCTCACTCTTTCTACGTAATTATCTTATTTAATTCTTCTATGAAGATTTTTTTTTTTCTTTCCGTAATTAATCTTTAATTTGTTTTATGAAGATATAAGTAAAAACTAAGTGGGACATCAAAAATAAGTGTTAAGAGTTGAAATGCATTGAAATTTAGCTGTGACTATTTTGAAATTTAATCTAAATAAAGTTAAAAGATATTGAAAGGTATTAAAGTTTTTAGTTCTGTAAATATATTAAATTATTGTGCAATATAAATAAGGATATTTTTCTTGAAACAAATATTTTGAAACCTAATTTGTAGAGTTCCACTTAATTATATTTCAAATGAATGTTTAAAACACAATAAAAATCAAAACCTCTAGACATATTCGACCAATGTATATGAAATTTCCAAAAGATTATTGTAACAAATAAAATGCTGTGTATTAATACTAATATATATATGATTGTATACTGAAAATATATGAAATTTTATCTATACGTATAAAAATTTTATGTACGAATGAAATATAGCCTTAGTTGGTTCTGAAAAAGAAAAAAAATATTTGTATGGATTGAATAAATGTTATTCTATATTCTAAAGGGCAAGGCATAAAATAAAACTTGCATATAGAAAGGGAGGATGTTTTCCATATGTTTTTTTAGCATTATGTCTCCGAATGCGAAAGACAACCACTCGTTTCATATAATAATATGTATTTTTTAAACATATTATTTGAGTAATACCCACGCAAAGATGTTTTTAATTGATGAGAAAACTTATAACGCAAGAGAAGATTTTTTCTGCAAATGTAAGAGCTTAATATGTGTGTGTGTTCAATTTTCTTTTAAAATAATTCTTTTTCTATTACTTCAAAAATTTGAAATATCTTAAGTAAAAAAAACCTCAGAGTTATATAAAACTTTTTGTGTTCGTTTTTATCCACAGCCCCATAAGAATTAAAATTTTTAAACTAATTTATCTCAAAACTTAAAAAAAAATCACTTGCTATTCTTTATTTGAAATGCTAAGATTTTCTTATGTTGTGTCAAATGTTTTGTTCTTTTTTTTACTATTGTTATTAATATAAGTAACAAAAAATAGAAAACATTTTTAAATCATAATAATGCTTATTTCTTAAAACAAATAGTTGAGCTTAGAACTTATGCATTTTTCAAAGAATTTCTATAAGCATTCATACACAAAAAAGTATTTTACCAATTTTAATCAAGCTATCGAAAAATTCATACCAACTTCTCTTATACCTAGTTCTACGTACTTGTATAAAATCACCGCATACATTAATTATGGTAAAGGGAGTATCATTTTAAAATCGCTTCTTGAATTTTTTGAATAGATCTTTAAAAATTTAAACAGTTAGCTTTTTGTGGTATTTTGGGTACAAAAAAATGTTTTACATATTACATATGCATAGGTGCAAGTGAAAGGTTTGTGAAAACTATTAAACCAAAGGTTATTTTATAATAGAAAAAAATCGTATCATGTCCCTTAACAAAAGCCTTTTCAAAAACTTTACTTTTTTTTTCATTTCTTTCTCGTAGTCCTTACATCTGTATTGCTAAAATGTTAGTTGGATTCTACTAATTTAAATACATTTAAACGGTAAACCTAATTGATATTTTGATAATGAAATTTTACATGAATAAACAAATATTATTTCTTTCCAAATTTAATACTTTCTTATAAATCATAACAGTTAAAAACTGCTTAAAAATACAGTTTTCTTGGTTCTAAAGTCAAATTAAAGCATCTATTAACATATAATTATGTTACAAGCATATATTTTTTAACAAACTTGTATTTTTTAGTAACTTAACAACATTTTACTTATTTAATATCCATATAATTAATTCCAGACATTTTTCATTTCAATCGCATTTTCCATTCAACGAATTCCACGCATAACATGCATCATTAAAACATTTCAAACTAATGTAATTCCTTCGCGTATTAATACACGTCACTTATCCAAAGGCATGAACTTGAAAATGAATCCGTCGTGTTAAATATTCTAATTTATGTTTCAAGGAATGAACTTCAAGGGATGAAACAAGCATAGTTCAAGAGAATCATTTTTAACACTTTGCTAGACCTTCTAAGAATTCCGAACGAAGTTTAGAAGGGCAAAGGAAATAAGAAAGGAAAAAGAGAAAGGAATTTAAAGAATTCTTCCATTGCACTTTTGTGCCGGTGGAAGATAATTAAGGCGATTAAGATCGGATAAAATGAATTAAGTAGAATTGTTTCTTTCGGAGACATTTCGTCGTCATGATAGAAGTAGCTCCGTTGAGTTACAGTGGAACATGCTTTGTTCATTCCTTACAATTGAATGGGGATTTTAGATTTGGATTCAAAAGAGTATTATTGAAATGGATATTCAGGTATATATGGCATTGCGAAGCAGTGTATGCGAATAGTTATTACTACGATTTAAATTTCCGAAAGGCTGAGAAACTATATAATATTTATTCTATAAATTACGCGATTTGTTAAGTTATTATTTTTATTTTGCTAAGATTGAATTCATTTCTTTAAAATTACCTATGTACTTCTATACATTTTCAATCTTTTGGTTGAAAAATCTTTCATCCAAAAGTATATCCAGTTAACACTCTAATAAGACCATTAATATATATATATATATATATATATATATATATATATATATATATATATAAATATATATATATATATATAAAGAGTGTTTTTTCAGGTATAGAAGTTTAGGTTGGCATTACTTTCCAAGATGGCAACCGATTTAACAGCTGTCAAGTGATTTATTCTCAGTTTGGTTTGACAATTCATCAAAACGATCATCAAGGAAGGCGTAGATTCGTTGAATGGGCCCAAAACGAGATTACCGTTGTTCCTAATTTTCATAGGCAAAATTTGTTTAGCGATTAAGCGCACTTCTGGTTAAATGGCTACGTCAACAAACAAAACTACCACATTTGGAGTGAAGCTAATCCACAAATGTATGTCGAAACACCGTTACATCCAGAAAAACTGACTGTTTGGTGCGCTTTATGGGCTGGTGGAATCATTGGTCCGTACTTCTTCAAAACCGATGAAGGCCACAAAGTTCAGTCAATGGTGATCGGTATAGAGCCATGATTACTAACTTTTTCATTCCTGAATTGAACAATCATGATGTCCAGGAGTTGTGGTTCCAAGAAGACGGCGCAACATGTCACACTGCTCGTGCCACAATCGATTTATTGAAAGACACGTTTGGTGGCCACCTCATTTCAAGTTTTGGACCTGTGATTGATTAATTTAATATTAACGTCGCACTGCTCAGCTACACTAGGGCTTTGGGCGACGGACCACATAATTTTGAATCATGATCAAGTGAGGTGGATGGCACCTGAGCTGGCACCCCTCTCTCCTAACTGCCACACCACACAAACGGGAGGATGTTTCAGCTCTTGACAGATTTAACGTGCATCGCTGACCTACACGGCGGGTCTTTAGTGGTACTGAGCTCGAACTCGTGACAAGGCAAGCCACGGTCTGATACCTATACCACTCGGCTACCGCGGCCATGTTTTAAACCTGTGAATTGGCCTCCAAGATCTTGTGATTTAACACCGCTAGACTATTTTCTGTGGGGCTATGTAAAGTCTTTGGTCTATGCGGATAAGCCACAAACGCTTGACCATGTGGAAGACAACATTCGCCGTGTTATTGCCGATATACGGCTACAAATTTTGGGAAAAGTCATCGAAAATTGGACGTCAAGATTGGACTACATCCGAGCCAGCCGTGACAGTCATATGCCAAAAATCATATTTAAAATGTAATGACACTAGATTATCTTTCGAATAAAAAAAAATCATGTCAATCGAATCATACATCGTTGTTTTATTGCAATTTAAATTTCTATACCTCTAAAAACACCCTTTATATATGAGTACATCTTTTTGCAAATTCGATAATTTATGAACTAATCCTTTTTATATTTAAGTATTATTACTCTCGCAATAGTCAGGCTCAAGTCATTTTCAATCGGCTAAAGAGGAAGGTAGGGATCCTATGTAGCAAACTGAACCTTTCTTCATCCTCCTCAGTTGGAGACTAGCCTAATTAAAAATATAATCTGTTTTTATTTAGACAAACTGACTATATATATTGCTTTTTTCTCGGTTTCAAATTTCAGATTTTTTCTTTTGTCATTTATATAAGACTTATATACATATGTTTGCTTGCTTAGTATTACCAACATTTCTTATATGAATATATGCATATATATATATATATATATATAATGGAATAAATATAGGAAATATATATATGAGTATATGTGACTCTTCACCACAGATAGGTTTTTAATGCATGGTGATTTGTATAAAAATAAAACGTTTTCTTGTATCATCGCGTAGTTTGATGCGAAAATTATTAACCTAATACTGTTATAGAAAAAGGATATTTGCCACATTATTGTGTGCAACTTTTTTACAAACGGACAACAAACAGATTACACCCATTATCTTTAGACTTGAAATTTGGATGTATATATTCTCAATACGATTTTATTCTTGCATCTGTTAATAGAAAACAGTATCCGTAGAGTCTCTTGATAAGATTATTTTTCAAATAATAATACTGATAAACTTACTGATTTGTACTGCGTCTAATAAAGTGGGAGTTTTCTATCTGTCTCAACGCATAAAAAAATCTATCTCTATGATCATATCTCTATATCTATAACTCTATATTCCGGGTGTCCATAATTAAACGACCCTACTTCAAAATTGTGTACAGACGAAACTATTGTTCAGAAAGTTGTAAAATTATGTGTACGACTTGAAGAAGGGATGGGAATTTGTTTGAGCGAGTAAAAAAATTAGTTCAAAATTTCACTACTAGAGGGCGTTTTTAAAGGAGATAATATTTAGCATACATTTATAGCAGTTTACAAATTTTGTTACAAGAATAAATGCTCAACATGATGACCATCATTCTTAGCTACGATTTGAAATCGTTAAGATAGCATGTTCCACCGTTAGCCACAGTGTATTCTGGTAAATGTTAAGAACATGTCTTGGAAAAACTGTCGTTGAGATCAGGTAAAGTTCTTCGGTGATCACAGCTTACCAGCTGTTTTAAATGGCACCAAAGCCAAAAGTCACATAGATTGAGGTCAGGCGAACGGGGAGGTCACAGATGACGAAATTGGTGGCTTGTCACACGTTCTTCTGTGAAGTGATGTTTAAGAACGTCCTTAACACAACGTGTAATGTGTGGAGGAACTCCATCTTGCATAAAAATTATGCTTGAAATGCACTGACGTGCTTGCAGATCAGGATATTCCAAGGCCATTCTGGATCAACTTCCAAACGAGCAAGACACTGCAGTGAGAACAGATGGTGAGTCTCGAAATCATGTGGAAGCAATTCCTGCACAAGTTGAAGCTTATATGGATAGTAACGGAGTATGTTTCGCATGATCTTCTGGACAGTTGAACGAGGCAGATCCAATGCTTCTGCCACACGGCGAACACTTGTACTAGCCTGCACATTGGATGCTTTGTCCTCTTCCACCTGAAGCGCAACTTTCTCTATTGCTTCCGTAGAAACAGGTTTTCTTCCTCTTCTAGAACGAACATTCAACGATCCTGTTTCTTCAAATTTGGTTATCATTAATCGAAGATTTTTTAGCAGTCAATGGACCTTTTCACATCCTCTTTAAAGTCCGAAATTTCCGTAGATCAACTATTGCGAAATTATCGTTTTGATAGAATAACTTTACTAACAACGCTCGATCTGGTAAACGTAATGACATTCTGATAAGTAATACCGAGCACACTGAAAATAAACTAATCTCACGTGAAAGTTTATTGCTTTTATAACAGTTGCTATGTGACGTCGAAAACATCTGCATATTTTCATCTTGATTCGTGTAAATCCTTAGAAAATTAGTCATCGAAGAAGTTTAATTTAAGTTTGGAGTTCATTTTAAAGATTGTGTTTTTAATGAATATCAGTTATTGTGTTACCGTGTCCTGTGGATTAAAAAGCGATAAAATACAAAAAGAAAACCGGAAATAAATGTGGCCGTCATTCAAAAGCGTCCTCTAGTGGCGAAATTTTGAACTAATTTTTTTTTATTCGCTCAAACAAATTCCCATCCTTTCTTTATGTCGTACACAGAATTTTACAACTTTCTGAACAATAGTTTCGTCTGTACACAATTTTTAAGTGGGGTCATTTAATTATGGACACCCGGTATACTCATGTCCATAAATTAAGGATAATTCAGAATCACACAGAAATTGCTCGAAAATAAAAACTTCACCTGTAAAATTATCACACACATGTTGAAAAAGAATATGAAAATTACAGGAAAACCACCAGATGGTGCGTATAGTACGTTACAATGACGAGAGTGTAAGAGAGGAGTATATAAGAAATGGTGGAAAAATAGTAGAATTTTTCACAAGCGTTTTAAAAGCCTTTCAGTGCGATAACCGCATAGTTATGGCACAAAAAGAAGCATTTGGATGATTTTTTACGTGGTAGAATTATTGGACGACTGGAATGTGGACGTACCCAGCTGGTAGTATCCGAGAAACTTTGAATCGCCCAGAGTGTTATCTTCAGGCTTTGGCAACGATTCCAAGATGATGGTAATGTGAGTAGATATTACAGCACAGGTCTCCCCGGAGTTACAACGCCGAATGAGGACCTGTATTTGGCAGTTACTGCCAAAAGAAACAGACGGAACACAGCATATGACCTTTCTCGTCAGCTCTCTTCAGCTACCGGTACGACAGTTTCAAGGCAGACCGTGTACAGACGCTTACGGCACATTGGTCTATATGCTAGTAGGCCTGTCAGATGTGTTCCATTTACCGGAACTCACTGTCGCCTGTGATTAACCTGGAGTAGAGAGCATGCATTGTGGACACCACAACAGTGGTCTTGTGTGATGTTTTCCGACGAGTCCAGGTTTAGTTTGCAAACTGATTCTCGCCGTAATTTAATATGGAGAGCGCCAGGTACCCGTTACCACCAAAAGAACACCATTGAACGATATCGTTACGGGGGTGCAGGATGGCTCGTTTGGGGAGGAATTATTCTTGGTTCCAGAACTGATCTGCATGTCAGAGTGTAACGATGACAGGCCACATCTATCGGGATGTCATTCTGGAACAACAATTTATGTATATGAGTGTACATATTAATATCTATATCTATCTATAACTCTATATGTATCCTTTATATCTATAACTTCTTCTATATGTGTATCTACCTATTATTTATCTCTGAATCTAACTCTATCTCTATGTATCATCTAGCTCTGTATGTACATAACTATATCTCTATTATTTTTTATGCATCTATCTCTGTCTATGATCTACCACTGTATGTAACTCTATATATATGTATCTATATATTTAAATATCTATTTATACCTATATACTCATATTTATCTTTTAATACATCATCGATCTATATCTATATACTAATATTTATCTCTATCAGTATCTACCTATCTCTATCTATTTATTTATATCTCTATATTTATATCTCTACTTTTCTATCTATATATATATATCTTTTAATACATGATCGACCTATATCTATATGCTAATATTTATCTCTATCAGTATCTACCTAACTCTATCTATTTATTTTTTCTCTATATTTATATCTCTACTTTTCTATCTATCTATATTATATATATATATATATATCTTTATATCTATCTTTATCTATATATATCTTTATATCTATCTCTCTATCTATTTATATCTCTCTCTCTATCTATTTATCTATCTATCTATCTCGATCAATTTATATCTATCTCTCTATCTATTTATATCTCTCTCTCTCTCTCTATATCTATCTATCTATCTATCTATCTATCTATCTATCTCTCTATCTATCTATCTATCTATCTATCTATCTATCTATCTATCTATCTATCTATCTATCTATCTATCTATCTATGTATCTATATCTATCTATCTATATCTATCTATCTATATCTATCTATCTATATCTATCTATATCTATCTATCTATATCTATCTATCTATATCTATCTATCTATCTATATCTATCTATATCTATCTATCTATATCTATATCTATATATATATATATATATATCTATATCTATCTATCTATATCTATCTATCTATCTATATCTATCTATCTATATATCTATCTATCTCTATCTATCTATCTATCTCTATCTATATCTATATCTATCTATCTATATCTATCTATCTCTATCTATCTATCTATCTCTATCTATCTATCTATCTATCTATCTATATCTGTCTTTTTATATATCTGTCTATCTATCTATATCTTTCTAATTCTCTTATATATCTATTTTTATCTATTTTTTAATTTTATCTCTCTCTACTTATATATATCTTTAATTCTATATATTTTTACTTTTATCTATCGCTACATCCTTCAATTTCTATTTCTATCGATTTATCCATCTAATCACAACACGTGTTTTTCTGACATCTCTGTACTTTCCTTTGCGGATATTTCAAATTTTCTCAGTTTTCAATTTACATTGAGGTATACATTCAGTGCAGGAATTTAAAAAAACTGATATCATGCAGGAATTTAAAAAAAAACAGAAGAGGAAATAAAATATTAATTAATATTCACTAAAATAAACATCGAGGCAAATGGTCACGAAACATACTGGAACAAAGCAAAAAATATGCACGGGGTTGTAATGAATCTCTGAAATGTGGCTAGAAGACTTTTTGCACAATCTGTGGGGAAAAATCAGCGAAATTTTCTAATATGTGCATCCGAAAGCGATGAAACGCAAGTGGCAATTTTTTGTTTCACTGAAATAATTATTAAATGCATTTTTATGAGACAACTTTATAATTTAACCACTACGAGCCTTTTTTCAAAAACTGTAATCTGTGAGTAATTTGTCATAAATATATTAAAACTACATAGTTAAATACGTAGATTGGAAGTTATTTAAAAAGATTCTCAAGAAGAAAAAAATTTAACATATTTTTAACTAAAATCGGTAAATTACCATTTCGCCGGCTGGTCCAAATCTCCGCCAAGCAGGATTTATTTGCGACAATGCACAATGTGCACATAAATAAATGCTCTAAATGATAGTTCTAACAGAGTTTTTAATTGTTTTTGATGTTTTATGAAAATGAGTTCTGATAAGAAACGACCTTGAATTGTTTTGAAAATGTGATGGTAAAGGTAATTAGAGAAAATATTACGTTTAGAGTCGTTTGAATGAGTTTTGGCGACTTTATCACTTTCCCCGGTGAAATGGAAAAGTACCCATACTTATTTAGTAAGCAAATAATATGCATTAGAAAAATAAGATTTGAAAACACAAACTTAAACTTATATATGTTAGTTAAAGATCAATATATACTCGTGTATAGTACATATATTATTTAAACAATGGTAAGACTTATTTTAATTTAATACACGGAAAAGAAGATATTAGTAACACGTATTCTTCTCTATACATATATATATATATATATATATATATTAGTATTATTATTGTACATGTACATACTAATTTTTATTTATCTATATAGTTTTAAATACTTGGATCACAAAATGGAATCTTTTTGTTTCACAGCAAAAATTAAAAATTCTTAATTTTTACCCGAAATTAAATAATACGAGATGATTCTCTCAGGTCTGTTTTTCAAAGGAATACATTTAAGCATAATTTCGAAGTAGTAAAGTATAACACCAGAATTTATCTTATTCAAATGGTAAAGTTTCTATAATGGAAATAAAGTCGTTGGAATTATTTATTTAAATCATTTGTTTTTAATTTGAAAAAAATTCCTTTATTTTTAGCAATTTTATTTATAAGAACAAATTTGTAAAATTAGTTTTATAATTCAAACTACCTTAAAATACTCTGCTGACCACCGTAAATGTAACACCAAAAAAAAAGACAAGAGATAGCACAACAAAATTTATTTTGTAGATAACATGTTGGCCAAGTATCAAAGGATTAAATTTATAGACTTCTGTGAAGTGTGGTTCCTGGCACAGTCAGTAGTCAGAGTAGCCGCAATTGTTGGAGATCACCGCTGCCACACGCCTCGACATTAATTCAAAGAGACTTTGAATGTGTTCTTGAGATACAGCAGACCAAGCAGCTTCCACACGTTGCCAAAGTTGATCTGGTGTGTTAGATGGGGTTGTAATCTGGGTCAATCTTTGAGCAACCATGAACCACATGTTTTCTATCGGCGAAAGATCCGTAGAGAGCCGGTCAGGGAAGCAATTTAATTTGGTGATTAACAAAGAACCTTTGGACAATGCGTGTATGTGAGGTCACGCATTATCCTGTTGAAATATGGCTATGGCCAAGCCCTGAAGGTATGGAAGGGCAACTGGTTCCAACACCTCGGAGATGTAGCGCTGGCTGTTTAAAATACCGGCAATGCGTACTAGAGGAGTGCTAGAGTGACATCCAATACCCCCCGCCCCATACCATAATCCCAGTGCAGAACCAGTGTGGCGGTGCATAACGCATATGTTCAGCATCCTCTCTCCACGGTGTCTCCAGACTTGGATCCGACCATTGTGGTGTTGTGGACAAGTGCATGACTCGACAGTAAAGACAACTACATTCTCCATTCTGCCACCCACATTCTTTTTTCATTCCAGCATTGTCGGCGGAGATGTCTGTGGTTCTGCGTCAAGGGTAGACCAAGAAATGGATGTCTTGCGGACAGACCCCTCTGCTGTAAACGGCGTCGAATGGTACGCGCAGACACTGAATGATACGTTACAGACTCAGTGTGCTGTGATACGGTTCGTGATGTGACTAAGCGATCCGTCACTGCCAAGCGCACAATTTGCCTGTCCTCTCGTTAAGTGGTGCACTGAGGTGGATGCGATACACCACGTCAGTTCGTCGTACCCTTCTGCATCCAACGGTCACATATCCGCATTGCAGTTGTTTGGTTTCGATTTTCCTGAAAGATAATCCACAATATCGGTAGGCCACTGTCCAACCTCTGTCAAACTCAGATACTTGAAAAAAAGCTGATTGTTGTTTTCTATGAGACATAACTGATCGTTTTTTGAAAAAGCCACAAGAAAAACACAATTGCCGAACTTGAAATCGCCGAAATCCCCAAGCCTTAAAAAGCACTTTGAGGTGGCGCCACAGGTGCACGTAATGTGTGTCTGCGCTGAAATTCTAATCATTTGCATATCACACCTCCCCTAATGCATGTTGTAAATTTCATTTTATTTGCATGTTTCTTTCGGGTTTTGAATTTACGGTGGTCATCAGTGTAGTTAACCAATCTATGCAAGCATATATAGATATGTTTAGTAAAAGAAAATAAACCCAGAATAAATACCATATATTGTCTGTCAATTTACTTTTTCTGGATCACTAATACGGGATTTATTTTCAACCACGTAAAAATACAAACAGAGCAATCCTTATTTTTATAACACTTAATATAAAAGACACTATTTGTTAGTAATTTTCCAAAAAATATTTAATTACATTTATTGGCTGATTATTGTGTACTTCAGTATTATAGAATTTTTAATAAGATATAATTCCAATAAGTGATGCTTTGCAGAAGTATGCGATAATGTTTGAAAAAAAGGATTTTTTCCTCAATGTACACAATATTCATAAGGGACTATCAACAAATAATCCGGTATTTTCCTTTTTTCCTCAAAGCAGTAATCGAATTAGGTTATGAAATTATGTATATTAGTTGTTGATCATATTTTGTGTTACGTATAAGTACATATAAATATAAATATATATATATATAATTATAGATGAGATTCAGAATTAATTAATTGGATAGTGGGATTAATTTAGTAACTCTCTACCATTTTTTATAGTTTGTATTTCCGTATTTATACAAATAGTGATAATGTTTAGAGCTGTACTGTTCTGAAGTTATATTTTTTTTACGTACAAGGGATAAAATATATATTGTTAAGCTGATTTGAAGGCAATAATCAGATCATATTCTGGAATAGGTTTTTCCTATAATACAAATAAATGAAGTATTTTTTTACTATATAAACGGTTTAATGATAAGTAAAAATGGTAGATTGTTTTTTTATGACAATTACCCAACTTACAATTGGAAATATCTAAAAAGAGACCTATAAAAAGGAAATACGTATTTTACTTAGATAATATTTATAACTTATAGATTTACGTAAAAATTTTTATGCCTGAATTACGCTAAATAATTAGTGATTGGACATTTTTGAGATATGTCAGGTTATTGTATGGAATATAATAACCTCATATGCATTGTTTTTAAAAGGTTTATGAATACTCTACCGAGAATTATTCAAATTAATTATGTACCAATAATCAAAAAAGATTAATATCATAAATAAATCATACAAATAATTTCATAAAAAATGACAAAATCTAATTTGAAGGAACTGAGTTAAGGTTTTATTATCTTTTTTAGCGACGCACCTAACTCAATTATCTATATCTAATTAAATTTATGATGTATGTTAACATCATTACAAATGGAAAAGTCGTTTTGCGCATCAAGAAATAGCCAAATTCCAAATGGTTCCAAATGGATATTACCAAAATAAGTTTCAAGTTTTTTTTCATTAATGAACTGGTTGATTTCTTTTTAAAAATCATCTCTAAAAATACTTATTAATTGACATCGGTTTCTTCCATATAATTGTGTAAAGTTTGAAGCTTTTGAAGGTACAAATTGCTTTTTAAAAATTGAAAACTTCCTGGTATAAAAAAAAACAAGCAATAAAAAAAATTAAGTCACAATTCCTATTTAGATCAACCAAGAAAAATGTTATTTTAGCTAATTTTTATTAAATGGTTACATTTAATATAAATATGTATGTACATATCACAGAATCACAATATTAAGTGGTAATTAATTTTTATTATTTATCATTAAAATATCGTATTGCCAACTAAAATAATAGTTTATATAAAATTTCAGTTCAACTGAATGCATTATAAGTGAGAAAAAAAATCTTTTCAAGTTTTGACTCAAGTCACTAAGAATGAAACCAACGTGGCTGTATCTGTAATTCTTTAAATAATTAGTTTCAGTCAATTAATCTTTACTAATTATAAGTGAATTACCGTATTTTTACCCAAAACAATAGTGTACAGAAAATTTCAGTTCAAACGAGAACTTTAAATTGCGAGAAAAAAATATTTTCATGTTTTGACACAATCACCAAAATTATGGCTAAGTCGTCGAAAATGATGCCAACGTAGCTGTATTTTTTAATCTTTAAATAATTAGTTTTAATTAATTATAATTTATTTAATGTATTGTTATTCAAAATAATCATGTATATATAATTTCAGCTCAACTGAGCGCTTTAAAATGTATTTTATTAATGATTGAAAATTATATGAAGATAAATAAATAAATATATAGAGAGTGTGAGCTAATAGTATATATATATATATATATATATATATATATATATATATATATATATAGGATTTGAAAACTATATATCAGAAAATATCAATATTTCAACTTTTTACACTTATATGATATTTATTCTCAAGTGATTCTCAATTGTTAAAGAAAATTCAGCTTGGATTAACATTTTTAGCGTTAATTATATTTATATATCCTTGATATGTGTGGATTGCCAAACTGAAAAACAAAGAAATTGAAAGCATTGTTATGCTAATTATGATATAATATAATGATTTGATATACGATATGATATAATATTTATAAGAAAATAATGATATGATATGACACTGAAATTGTTCGTAATTTAATAAAGCTATGCGTTTTAAAATTCGCAAAAAAGCAGCAGGACCATTTATTGAGTTTAAAATTTATTTACTCGAATATATATATTTATTCATGACTTTAATATAAATGTTATTTTAAAAAATATTTATTGTTATTATTATTTAATTTATTTTTATGGTTAAGTTGGATCATAACTGCAACTAATGTTTTAATTAATTTATTTCTATTTCCTCAAAAGCAAATAGTTTGTGATTACGAGATATATTTAGCATTTATAGATTGGCTTTTAATATGTATGCGTGATCAACCCAAATCAATTTCTGTAATTATTTATTTTTCCTTTTCTTACCTTCTTTTTTTTTTATTATTTGTGCTTAGCAGTGTGACAAGATGAAAGAAATAAATCCATTCTAACATAATTTCCTGTTTAATCACTTTTAAATTTTGGTTGTGAATTATAGTAATTCATGTTTGATAACACTATACTTTTTTTCATCCAATTTTATATGCATTTTCTCATAACTGTTTTCATTTTAAACATAGGTTCCCCTTCCCCTTCAGTAACATGGTGGAGAGATTCTGTTTTATTGGATGACACGTACCACATTACAACGCAAGGCTACATTAGAAACAACATAACACTGGTTCATCTGAAACGATCAGACTTGTCAGCCATATTCACTTGCCATGCCGCCAACAACAACCTTACCGTTCCAACGTCCAATTCCGTCGCTTTAGATTTGAACCGTGAGTATCTATTAGAATAAAACTATTTGAGTGTATTCAAATGTTCCCTATATGCGTAAGACTAACTGGCATTAAATAGAAAGTTCAGCTTGATATTTAGAAATAATACGTAATCATAGTGTGTTATATATATAAAAGTAAAATGTTTGCATCAGATCTCTTTTCATAAATATTTGTAAACTGTAAAATCACTTTTTATTTTCAAAAAATATATATATATATAACACAGCAGCACAAAAAGAGTGTTTTTTCCCTATAAATTTAGAGGGACTCTAGTATTACTGGTAATTGAATATACAGCTCTCTCTAAATCCTATCTTAAGAAGATTTAGGTGAAAGTTTACGTTTAAATAATTTTTTTTTTTTTTCTAATTAAAATTGAAATTTCTTGTGAGTTTCAGCTTTATTTGTTTCAGCATTCATAAAACATTTATTTGCAATGCATTATTTTAAGCCATTCACATCTAAGGGAAATATTTTCAGCCGGTTTAAAATAGGGTGTTGTATTTAATTAAAACCTTATCTGCATTTTTATACAGAATGTCAAAATGGAACATATACCAAACGCAGTTTCGTAAACTGGAACTTTTAGGAGAATAAAAAATTGTCAAATCAACTGGCGATAATAATAAAACATTTGAGATCAATATTTTTATTACTGTCATTCTGATTACTTATTTCAGATTATTGTGTCATGGAATAATATATAACTACACTTTCTAAAATGTTTTATGTTATTTGGTAAGAAGAATTTTGTACATTAATAAAATGTATTATAACAAATGAAAACAAATAACTGATAACACTACATATTGATCGAAATTGAAATGATGTATTGATGCAAAAAAAGTATGCATTGTTATGCATTTTTCTTATATAGATATTTTTTTGAATTTTACATCACGATTGTAGCTTTCCAGCCATAATTAATTATATGAGAAATTTTATATATTTTAAGCAAATAATACAAGAAACTTTTCATCAAACGGATTACAGAAATTGTTCCTATGCATTCATTTGCTCATGTTACTTTATAAAAATGATACTGCATCACTAATATATATTCGTAATATATTTCATCAGAACCTAAGTAATAGATACATAACTTTTAAGAAAATATTGACAGGAGAAGTGTCAACGAGGACGCTTATGCTTTTACAAAGACAAAACAAATGTACAGACAGTAAAAATTCATGTCTTTTCTTATTGCTTAACGTTTTCGTAAAATAATCCTTCATTTTTTTTTTTTAAATTTTTTTTTTTTGTAATTTTTAATTTAAGATATTTTATATTATTGTTTCTCGTTTTACTAACATTAGGAACTATATCTCGAGTGAATAGCTATTTTAAAAAGAGATTATTAAAGAAACCTGAACTAGAATACCTGTTCTTTTAGGAAATTCATTTTTCTATGTATAACTTTAAATATATATATTTGTTGTAAATAAAATGATTTTTTTTCAATATTTTTATAACGGATACATTTAATCAAATAAACATTTTCAAATAACGACTTTCTTTTTATTTCCATTTCTTTGTTCTTCAGAACAAATAATTCAATTGACAAAATCATTATTTAATTTTTTTTTATTTCATATTAAAATAATGTTTTTTTTCATTTTGAGTGAAAGTCCATAAAAAACAATAAAAAGGATTGAAAAAAAGTAGAGTCTTAACAGTACTATCTAATATAACTTTGTTCCTTCCTAATTAAAGGGAAAAAAACCATTGCTAACGACTGTGTAAGTCGTAAGTTGTTACTTTTACTTTTTGAAAAGTTCCGTAAAAGCCAATTACGATCTGCTGCTCTGATGGCTAAAATATTTCTTCCGCACTATATTAATGGTGAATTACCCTAAGTAAAAGCATCAGAACATATTTCGAAAAATGAGGATAAAAAATACGTGTATAATTAACACATATGAGACACTTTTTGTGTGCACGTTTTTCGAAAATCACTGTTGTTAATTAAGAAAAATAGCTAACTGAAGGAACGGTACTTTATCAAAAAGAAACAATTGTTAATTGCTCGAAAACAGTAGGAGAAAATCAGTTCTACTATGATTTACTTCCTTAATTTTTCTCTTTTCACATCTAAGATGTGACAATACATATTGCCTAGTAATTTTTCGCCAGAGACTTGAAAATCAATTACTCAAACTTGGAACCGGTGTTTAACAGACAAAAAATACTTAATTCATAAGCTTTTATATTTTCTGTATTGGACACAGCATTTTTTTCATCCCTTAAGGTTCATTATCCTCATTATACACAGGATAACAACAAAAAAGATATCCTGAATAACAAATGGGATTAGAACTTTTTATTGTTCTTTTGTTGGTGCTGTTGTATTTTTGTGCTTTTCACGGCTAATAAAACAAATAAGTTTGTATTAAGCGTGCGACAGGAAATCATAAATTCTTTTTGTGGTAAAAAAGTCATCTGTTTTCATGGTAGTTAATTGCGCAGAAAAGCTTCTCACATGGGATTAATTATAAATGAAATTTATTGTATATGATTACGAAAAAAATTGTGTTTTGATTGTGATTCTGAAATATGAAAAATAAATATTTAAGAGATCTTTTATTTAAACATAATTGCGTAATTACTTCATAATAGTTACAAGCTATAGCTGCCATAATAAATTATGATATTGATTACACTGCTCAAAGGGTAACTTAAGAGCTTAAAAATCTGTGCTATTACTTAAGATCATATTCAAAATATTTAGAACAAAAATAAAAATAAAAATAATATTCGTACCTATGATTTTTTAACAAGGTAAAGCTAATTATAAGAGTAGAAAAACTATTATCAAATACAAAGGCATCCTGTTTATAGTTTAAAATGTTAAAAAATAGCTTTTCTACTATTCAGTAGTTTAAGGAGACTTAGTACCCTAAAAATCACAAACCTATCGTTTTTTTTATTTTCATTTAATCTTATTCTTTGCATTATTATCTTTCGATTGATATATCACTTGTGCATGTCGGAAAGATAGAAGTTGACTAAAACTTCATTTGAAAACAAATTAGGCAATTCAGCCACACCCCTTTTTAGAAAAAAAGCTAAAGAATGCTTTATGATAAAAAAATCTATTTTAGAAATAGAAATAATAACTATAAAAAAGAATGTGTAGTATTAAAAACAGAATATTTCCGAGGCAATACAATAATGTAATTTTTCTTCCTTGTAAAATGTGTGCATGTAAAATTTTTAAATTAAGGCATTTTATATTAATAACTTTATAATTTCAGTTCTTCTTCCTGATATATTTTTGATACAAATGTAATACTTTAATATTATAAGAAGAAAAACAGCTAAGATTTCTGTCGTGACAGAAAAAAAAATTTTTTTAACATTTTTCTTGAATTTTCATGGGCAATTAGTACTCTCTAAAAGTTGATCATTTATAAAAATGTGTGGGTTGAAAAAATATGAAATGCAATTATTTTAAAGAAAAACGTATAAGTAATATCTTAAAGAGATATTTTAAGTTTAATTAAGCTTATAATAATTATTTTTTCAGAATTATATACTTTAAACCTGTTTTTCTCAGTTTGTGTTTTTCGAAACCTTAGTGCATTCAAAATGCTACTCCTTCGACAATTATTTACCAATCACTTCCATTTTTTTCTTGCGTGTTGAAAATAAAGCATGTAAAAAAATTAGGGATCCGTTTTGCTATAAACTGAATACTTTTTTAAAAAAAAAAAATAAAATGTAAGACATGTTGGCTTTTTCGTTGATTTTTAGCCTGTATATCAACATTTCATTTTTTTTCTCGAAACCGAATGAAGTTATTCTAAAATCGATCCCTAAAGTTGTTTAGATCATCCATAAGAGCATTATAAAAAAAATTTCAGGTCAACAAATTAATTTTTACAAAAGGAGTAGGATTTTAAAATTTTCCGAATTTTCTTCAAAAAATTAAAAATTTTTAAATTGTGTGAATAATATATGAAAACTTTCATCTGGTAACATTTTCTTGAATAGAAACATTGTATAAAATGCTAAAATATAATTTTTAAATACGTAAATAAAGAAGTTTGCTCAAAGGGTGATAAGTGCCCTTAATGATTCAAGATGTTAAAATTTTAAATTTTTGTTCAATTCTCAAGAGATTTAGTATAAATAATTTTCAAGATATGTGCATAACATGCATAATCCTGTTTTTAAAATTACTCAAATAATTTTAATTTTTTAGAATAATTACAATTATATTACTTTCCGAAATGTAATTTTAGGTTATTAGGGTTAAGTATTTTAAAAAAGTTAATCTTTATGTAGTTTCGTTTCTAATTACATACATTTATTTCAAAGACAAACAAAAAATAAACCTCGATAAACAATTATGTATTTCTGCTAGAAATCTTTCATTTGGAAAAACTATAATAAAGGGGTAATATTTTTCTCTGATAACTTAAACATTATGTTGAAATATATATACATCCCTTATATTACTGATAGTTATTTAAAAATACATATATTTTCAAATGTAGAAGTACACGTATTATTCTATCAGAAGTGAAATTTAGTCACTGAATAGGCATTAATTAGATGTAAAACTTTTTTAAATGTAAAGCATTTTACTGTTGCCATACTCCTTTCCTTTCTTCAAAACAGTTCTGTTTTTCATTGCATTCATTTTTCATTCATGATGACGGTGGATGTTTTTCTAAGGACTTCAAAACATATGTGTGTTTATTTAAACTTTCAGTGACATTCTTTATATCTATTTTACCTATTTGGTAATTAATTACATGTTACATGAATAAAATATTTAAAAGAAAAGAAAATAGAAATTATAGAATGATGCTCTTTTTGTAAAGTAATTATTATAAAAAATAAAGATGTTTAAAAATGTAATAACCTAATATTATCTGTTTATATCTATATTTTGTTCTGCATTTCTTCAAAAAAACTTTTCTTATTTGTGAACTCTTTTTGCCATAAATTAAAAAAAAAATCATTCAAAAAAGTATATCATGAACGATTAAAATTGGAAATCGTTTATCGGTCATTATGAAATTAGCAACGAATTCCGGTTCACATATTCTTGTTCCTTGTTGTACTATACAGTTTCTGTCTCTTCCAATGTCTGTTTCTCCTTTTCTCTCTTTTACATCCTCTCTCTTTCTATAAATCCTTCCCTCTTCCTCTATTTTTCCCTCTCTTTTTGTTCATCTCGGCCATTCTCTTTTTCTTTTTACTCTGTCTTTCTTTTGTATTTCTCTCTTTCTCATTTCCTTTTTAATTTGAAATAATCAGTTTCTTTCATTTCTTGCATACTTTCGTAGATAGGAACAAAAGACAGCAACAATGAAATTCTTCTTGTAAGAAAAACTCTTGAAAAATAATTTTGTGTTCCTTTTAATCTTAAAATTAAAAAAAAAATAAATACTGATCTCTCTCTTTAACAGAACAAAAAACACACCAAAAACAGAATTTAGTCCCGAAATCGTTTATTTTACAACCCATTCCATTCAAAATATCGTTTCTACCACTTACACAAATGACAAAAGAATAAAATCGCGTTTCTCGCATAATCATTATTTCTGTTTACTCTTCACCACTCAACAAGGGAGCCAAAGAAACTCACCTCAAGAACTATTTGGTTTATTATTCTCCCTCTTTCAAGCTTATCAGTCTTCCTTTCTTATCTGACCTTCTGTGAAGGAGCAAATATCTTTGGCATTGGATTCATTTTGTGAATGCTTTCACATTAGCAAAATGAATACCGTGCATGATAAACCTCAGGGAATAGTGCTGCAACACGCTTGTCAACAAATCCATCGGTGGATGAATCCACTTTCTATCAACGATTATTTGCCGATTGCCCCTTTTTTCCTTTTCTTGCTCCAAGGGGTGGAAGGGTGGAATGCTCAATATTGGTCCATTAAGGCAGCCATTCCCGAAGTGCAGTGTGTGGTGCTTTAGTATGTAGGTTAATTGCTACATTCTCTGAAGAAGTTCCCCTTTACTTTTGTTTGAAATTCAGTGCAGACATCTTTAGGGCTCGATTTCTTGTTGCCTTAAGTGGATGCAAGAACACGGTTTGGCTTATAGTTTTTTTGGGGGGGAGGGGGAGGATCTTTTTTCAGTTGGTGTTATTTTTCTCGATGTGGATGCAAGATAAAATCTTCATAGAAATAGATGTCATTGCTTTGTAACTACATCATATATTATCTTATAAATTTTGTTCGTGTAGTAAACATATTTCTCAAGAATCAGGTCTAGTTCTTGTACAACGAAACATTCTTATCTCTTTTTTTTAATTCCAACTATTAGTTCTCATTCTCCCTACATATATGTCTTGTTCAAATTTTCGATCAGCAATATAATACGTTATAAGGTATCCTACTTCGTTCGGAACCTAATTTTTTTAAAAAAATCGTATAAATGGAGAATTTTCGTTAAATTTAGTGTCAGTTAGATTAGAATACATGTATAAAACTGTTTTAAGGACATTTTGATAAAAAAAAATTATATTTAAATACAATATTTTGGCAAACAATTAACATAAAATAACCTTTTTTTTTCAAAAAGTTCTTTTATAAAAAATACTTCTAAAAATATAATATTTTGCTTGTCTAAAGTAAAAATTTCTCCAGAGAATCAGATCTATTTTTTTTTAAAAAATTCACATTATTTTTAAAGTTACAACTAATTGAAATAGTTATCGCCATTTTTTTCTGGTAGTAATATTCTTAAAATAGTTTTATATATATTTTTCTAAACTAAGTGACACTAAATATCATAAATACTATCCATTTATACGCTTTTGCAAAATCACGGCTCTGAACGTAGTCGGATACCTTAAAGCGCTGAATTGAGCTGCAGTTTTACAAACATGATTATTTTGGATGACAATTGGGTAATTTTTAATTATATTTATTAAAAATTAATTGATTAAAACAAATTATTCAAAGAATTATAGATACAGCCACGTTTGCATCATTTGTTGTGACATTGCCACCATTTTGGCGACTTGTGTCAAAACTTTGAAACATTTTTTTTTCCTCACGTGTTAGACTTCGGTTGAACTGAAATTTTATATACACGATTGTTTTGGATGACAATACAATACTTGAATGATAATGAATAAAAATTAATTGCCCCTTAATATTGTGATTCCGTCATTTGTTTTTACATATTTATACTAACTGTAATTATTTATTTAAAAAGTAAGTAAAATAAAATTTTAATTTGTTGACCTAAGTAAGAATTGACTTTAAGGTTTTTTTTATGTTACTTGTTTAAATGAATTTAACTAAACAATTGTAATCAAACTTTAAATAATAAAAGAGATAAAACAATTATATATCGGATATAACTGACTTTTTCTTAGTCACTATTTCTTCATTCCATTTGAATCATAATATATTACGTATTTTTATTAGTCTTAAAATAATAATTGAATTAGATATAGACATAGTAATAAATAATAATACTTATTTAAAGAGTATTTACATTTCAACTCATTATATGATAATATAATGAAACAGAATATTTTACTTTGTGGGAAAGCATATTTACTTGTTATTACTACATATTCAATGCGTGTATTTTATTCATTCATCCCACAGTTTAAGAAAGTCAAAATGTGTCACGTATTTATTTAGCATATACTAAAATCTTCCAATTTTTACTGGTCACACACTCAGTTTTAGTTATGATCTGAACTAGAATTTTACCGCAGTTTCACAATTCTGAATACAATTTCCTATTTTATTTAAATTAAAATTTTAAGCCTAAGTTCCTTATAAATGATTTATATGTTTCAATACTTTAATTCTAATTTATCATCCAAATTAAGCTCAGTACTTTCAAGACCTAGTCACAAGTTTAAGTCCTACGCTTTGGTAGAATTTTAAACGTGTGTGTGTGATTTACACCCGCAAAAAACTTGATATCTCTAAGCGCAACTTTTCTTTAAATTTGTATTATTGTTTTAAGTTAAATGTGATAACATTGTTATATAACGTGGAGTCATTGCTCTAATAAACTAATTTTATTTTTAATTAGATAAATTTCCAAAAAAATTACTAATTTCAAATAAGGTATATCTGATGTTTTTATTGTTGAATCAAATTGAATTAATTTCCTACTTTTAAAGTAATTGTTCAATCCAATGTGATTTGCTAAGTGAGCATTTCGACAGAAATATTTTTGCTTTCAGAATTATATCATAAATGTTTCAGCAATTTCTTTGAAGATAAATTTTAGGATGGTCAAAAAATTTTGTTTCTAATTTCCAAATCACGCACACGCGTGAGTGTGTCTGTCTGTGGGGAGGGGAGATACAGAGAAATACATATGACTTTATATTTTTTTTAAATATTATAATAAATATATTGTTACATTTTCCGTTCGTTTCACACATTTACTAAGTTTACAAAAGTTATTACGTGATTCGCTGTTCCACAACGAAAAAAAAAGTTATAACTACGCTTGTTTACTTTTTAAAAGTATGAGTTAGCTTAAACTGAAATATTATTTTACATAAAGAAATTGTACGGCAGCTGCAATATTATGATTCATTTGTTTTATTTCAAGTTGTAAGCCATATTTATAATTACTCCATTGCTTAAAAAATTAAATGCTTATTTTAAGTACCTCACATTTTTCTGACATTTACTAAGTATTGTTGAAAAGTTTATTTTACAACCGAGAAAGAAACAACAAAATTAATTGTGCGTCACTTTTTCTACAAAGCAACTGAATGTTGCTTACAGTGTAATTGGAATCAGTCATGCTAAAAAGTTTCATGCTAAGTAAGTTTAAGGGGAGTTTTTTTTATTTTCATTTAATCTTATTCTTTGCATTATTATCTTTCGATTGATATATCACTTGTGCATGTCGGAAAGTTAGAAGTTGAATAAAACTTCATTTGAAAACAAATTAGGCATTTCTCAAAAGCTCTATACTGACAATATTAATTAAAAGCAGAATTGGCTGTTTTTTCTTCTTTGAAATGTACATGTAAAATTTTTAAATTAAGGCATTTTATATTAATAATTTTATAATTTCTCAAAATCTGTTTTTATGTACATACTTGAAATTTGTCATATTTTTTCTATTAAACTGGTTTTTCTCAGTTTGTGTTTTTCGACACATTCAAAATGCTCTCTTATTATACTAAAATGAGCTTTGAATACTTTTTAAAAAAAAAAAATATAAGACTAATTTTGAATTTTTTAAGAAAAATTATGAAACATTTCATCAAAAAATTGTGAAATTTGAAAAATTTTCCCATTTTTTTTAAAATTGTGTGAATAATATATGAAAATTTTCATCTTAAAAATAGAAACATTGTAAAAATTTAAATTTTTTTAAATACGTAAATAAAGTTTGTTCAAAGGGTGCCATTTTTTACAAAAAAATTGGCTCATTTTAAAATCTGTTTTATGTATATTAGACATCATTATAAATAATTCATAAAAATTTGCATACCTTGTGAACAGTAGTTTTTTTTAAAAAAAACTCAGAAAACATCATTATAAATAATTCATAAAAATTTGGTACATCGCACATTAAAATTTACATTTTGGGATATATTGATTTTAATGTATACAGTGAGACTTCTAATCGGCTGGGAAATAAAAAAATAAAAGGCTCAATTTAAAATAAAAGATACATGTTTTGGTTTATATCAGTCGTTACACTTTTAAGCAAAAACAAAGTAATTTGTTTACAATTTTCGCCATTAAAATGGGCGTGGCCCAAATTCAAAGATTATTTAAAAATAGGTTTTAAGGGCTTTTAATTGCCCTAGAGGTTCAAATAAGGTATTTTTAGAAAGGTTAAAATCTATACAAGTTGAAAAAGTTAAAATCTCAAATTGTCAAAAAAATAAGATTTTAGCTTTCCAACACCCCTTAATAAAACATGAACATACTTGTAATTTATATGTCAATATGTTTTAAAATAAGAAATATATAAATATTGCAAAACAATGAAATTGTGGCATCTAAATCTCACAGAAAGTTTTAAATAAAATTATATATGAATATTTGTACATGAATTCAAGAGTTATTTACCGTATTTACTGGAATGTAAGCCTGCATCGATTCTAAGCCGCACCCCCAATTCTTCACGTGATTTTGAGTAAAAATTTAAAAAAGAAAAGTGTAAAAGGTTCATGGATAATGCTAAGAAATGTAGAAAAAAATAATGGGAAATAATAAGAAGTTAATAACTATAATATATTTTACCAGTATTTAAAACTTTCTTATACACACATGAACTATAATTACTCCTAAAGTCAGTTCCATGTTTCGGAAAAAATTCGTCCTTCCCATTGCCACACATGACTTTGGAATTGGTGCAGATGTCGACATTTTCCTGCAACGTGTCGTCTTCCGCGTGATCCAATGCATTTGTTAAGCAACACTCTTTTAAAGAATGCATTGTAGAATAATGTAAAAAAATAATTAAATGCTGTTGATATTAAAACCAAAAGAAAAATTATCATTTTGCTTACGCCATCGACGTATATTTGTTTCATCTGTGTGAAATTTTCAGTAGCCTCTGCTGTGTTTAATTTTTTTCTGCAATAAAATTGAATTTTCTTTCATACTTACGTCGCAGTGAACTCGCCTTGATGCTATTCCTGATATCTTTGATGTTAAGTACACAAACAAAATTAAAAAAACAAAAACTAAATAAGAACAAACAACAACGCTTATGACAGACTGAATACTGGATATAAAGTTTGTAAGGGAATAAGTTATCGATGCAACGGCCGGTTACTTTTTTCCTCTTTTATAGGGGGAAAATGTAATTTTACCAATAAAAAAATGTTTTGCCTTCGATTTTAAGCCGTACCAGATTTTCAGTAGCTTTAACACTAGAAACATAGTCCGGCTTAGATTCGAGTAAATACAGCAATTTAAACATCCTTAGGTCAAGAGTGTTCATGATTGCAAGCTCGTAGTGGAGCAATGGGTTTAATCCTGGTGCTACTGAAGACCCATAGTGTAGAATGACTAATAAGTGTTAAATCTGTCGAGGTTCATATTTTTCATAGTGGAGTAATGTGGAAATTGAATGATTAGGTTGTCATCACAGGTGTCGTCCTAGTCACTTAACTGAGGTGCATAATTATGAGATCCATCGCCGAAATAAGCCTAGATTATCTTCAAAGTGTGACGCTAGTAAAAAATCAAATCAAATTAAACCAAGTTTAAGATAAAACACAGCGGAGTTAAATTAAATAAGGCAAAACTCTACCCTCTTTTCTTATTTAATGCTGATGAAAAGTAATATATATGATATAGGTGTCCCATTTAAGAAGAATTTAAGAACTTCCGTTTTAAGGGGTCTCAAAGGTGTTAACTTTTTCTCGAGGGGTGAAAGTATAAACAATTTTCAAACAGTCATAATTCTTTTAAATTTAAATTAAATAATTCGAATATTTTATACATTATTTAAATAGGATGATGGCTTCAAAAAAGTACAAAATGTTTTAAATATAACCATAATTTAAAAAATTATAAGCATTTGAAAATATGTATTAAATATTAAATAATTTTTGCGTTGCGCACGATGTTTTCTAAAATAGTAGCCTCTGATGCATAAAACTTTACAGAGTAGTAAAATGTATCATACTTTTTAAACCCTACATCATTTCAGAATAATATATCTTTTGTGTGTTTTAAAATATTTGAAAAATATTCAATTTTTTAAAAAAAATTAATTTGATTTCATTTTTAAAACTATATTGTATTATTCTACTAATATAAAATTACTATAGTGTAAGAAGGATACATTTAACTTTATAAATCATTTTATTGCTAGTAATTAAAGTTACCATCTTTGAAAATATCATGTGTGTGCAACGTAAAACTTAAATAATATATCTTATTGAAATGTTTCTTATTTTCATATGTGTTTATAGATTTAATATTATAATTATATTTTAAACATTTTATACTTTTCTGAAGCCCTATTTCTTTTTAAATAATGCGTAAAAGATTTGAGTTACTTAATTTTATTTTCAAAGAGTTATATGTATTTGAATATTGTTTTTATTTTCAGCACTCTAGGGAAAGTTAACATCCTTGATAATAAAAACTAGATATTTAACAAAAAGTTTTCATGAGTTGAAAATTTGAATTTTGTTTCTCTTATTCAGAAATTATGTTTAAAAATGAGTTAATATAAGGCGGTATAATGATTTATTTTTTGACATTTCAATTACAATTGGTCTTTTTTTTCGGAATATCTTCAAGTACAATTTTCAAGAAAAATATTGGATTGCAAAAGGTACATTTAAAATTCATTAAATGAGTTTCACAAATCCACCTTTTTCATACACTCTAAAGATGAAAAGAAATTTTGCATTTTTAAATTTAGCAAAATTCAGTATTCATCAAACACGACTTAACACTGGGATGTAATGAAAATTATGCTGCATTTTATAAGTTATTTTTGAACTTATTATTTGAACTTAGGCTTCTTGGAAAAGATATTTTTGACAAAAAAAACAGCACTATTGTGTCACTAAATTACATGTTATATGCAAATAACACTTTTCAAACGCTTTAAATAAAATATACATTTAAAGTATTAAATAACTATTTAGGACCTGAATCGATTCAGCCCCAAACTCTCCGTTTAAACTGGAAAGAGAACAAAACATCTCTTGCGTGATATTCAACAATTCCCTTTCATCACATATCTCATAATAAAGTCGAGAACTTTTGACCCGAAGCACTAGGAATTCCTCAAGAATTTCGCTTTTGTAAACTTTTCCCAAATACTTTTGGTAGGAAGTGAACATCCTTTAAAGAACTCCGTAAGTAAATAAGATTAGATCCGCAGCAGTTATTCGGTTCACGTGTGCATTACGGATGCTGAATGCGAAATGAATGTCCTCCAATACCAGTTTTTCCCCTTTAACAACTGCCAATATAGATCAGCACGCGGTAAAGGAGACTAGCGTTTTTCTTTTTCTTTTTCTTATCTTTTGCTTACTTTGACATAAGGGTAAGGCATTCTTATTCTTGCATTAAATTTGTGTTACTCGGCTTCTTTTTTTTATGAATGTTCTATACTTAGTGGATTTGCTGCCCTTTTTGAGAATGAAAATAAACAAATAAAGAATATTTAAATAAATTTAGATTGCTTGAGGTCTCTCTTTTTAAATCTATTTTAAAACTTATTCAATATAAAGAAATTCATTTTTTTCTAATTTAAGGTTTCCGAGTTAGCAACTTTTTTCTTTACGCGTGGAATAATACGCTAAAATGTAAGTAAGAGATTCAAGATTTTTCTTCGTGAATGCATATCTCTTGTAAATTTGAGCAAACATTTTTCATTTTATATCGTTTTTATTTACAGAAAATTCAACATTTTCTTATTTATTTTCATTCTGATTCGTATTTTTTTATATGATTTAGTTTAAAATAAATATTTAGAGGAAATATTTTAGAACAATACTTAAATGTATTATTATTAAATAATTAAAATTTAAATATAAAAAACAATATCATCGTTACATTATAATAAATCAGCTTTCCATTGTGCATTTATTCTCTTTAATGATCTCCCTATAATGCTGAAGCTAAAAAATTATTTAATTTAAATTTTTCAAAAAAATAAAGCATTCACTTTTTTTTACAAATTGTATTTCACATAACTTCCATTGAATATTATTGTTATCATTGCCAAAATTATGTTTCAAAAATTTAATATTACAAATAAATATCAAAGTTACAGCGTAATCTTTTTTGTTTTATTTAAATCTAGTTTTAAATTCATTTTTAGATATTAAGCTTAAGTTATTTGTTATAAAATAAGTCTGTTTTGAATATAATTAACTTTTAAATTATTTTATATAATTATTTTTTATCTTAGTACTTCATTTAAATATTAACCCTTTAATTGCCTTTGGCGCCTTGGTCAACCGGTGCGTCGTGTGCCCGGACGTCTATATACGTCTTTCTGAAATAATGTTATTTTCTTTGTGCTGCTTTCAGTAAAACCCTTCCGAAATGAGAGAAACGCAATACAATTCAACTGTCCTTCATAGTGTTGGAGAAATAATTTTATTATTTCAGTAAAAAAATTTGCTTAATTGTGTCTTTTTTCCCTCCCCCAAATACACCACGTAGCACAAATATGGGAAATCAATGGCTCTGGATAGCAAATCACGTAATATTTCATCGGCAGTGAAGGGGTTGAAATGTGTAAGTAACCAAGGGTTTAGTTCTTAAGTTATACTGAATTTTAATATGATTTTTAAGAAGCATCTAACTTCGACCTAACTCACTTTAATTGTATAAACATATTTCTTAAGATATATTTTGCCATAGCTACGTGAGAGATATTTAAAAGTGTTACGTGTATTTTTATCTGAAGTAAAATTGTACGAGTGTTATTCACTTTGTATAATCAGCATTATAAAACAAAATATCCCTGGTTATTATGATACTATATACTGCTCTTTAAAAATGATACTTATTTTTTGTAACAAAACAACACTTAATGAGTATTTATAAAAATAAACGTTGAAAAATTTCTTTTTATGTAATAAAACGTTGTGTGTGTGTTTTTTTGTGCATGGGGAAGAATATTACAATTTCACTCAAATTTAAAAATGAACCATATTAGGAAAACATATTTTTATTTGAGAAAACTCATTATGTTCAAGATAAATATGCCTTTTTATGATAAATATGTTGTCTTATGTACTAGATATGCTGAGAAGCTTTTAAAAATGAGATCACTATTAAATGAACTTACTACGGATGATTTTCAAAATAAATTTTGTGTATTTATTAAACTATTTGAAAAAAATTATTAATTGAAATGCAAAAAATTAAATTTCCTTATGCAATATATATTAAACTTAAATAGATATTAAACTTAATTAAACATCTATCCTTAGGACCCAGCTTACATGTTGAAACATACTCCATATATATATAGTTATAATAATTCTGTTATAATAATTCTACTTAGGTGAAAATTACTGTGGTTAAATATAGCTTTCTTATAAAAAAATATGTAGTTAGTTTTAAAAAAGGAGGATTCAATCAAGTTATTGGTATCTAATGAAGGTAAAAACTACAAACAAACAAAAAAATAATAATTCCTTTACAAATTTGTTTTTGGTAAAATTTCGCAAATACTTTTCAAAGAAAACGAGTTTTTAAAAAAATGCTCCTAAGTAAATAAGATTAGATTTAGTTTGCCATTCGTTTCACGTATGCATTAAAGATGCTGAATACGAAATGAATGTCCGCCAATACTAGTCTACCCTGTAACAACTGCCAATGTGGATCAGTGAGATGTAAAGAAGGCTTTTGCGTTATTTTTTTTGTTTACTTTGCATGGGAATCCAAATTTCTTCTTCAGGAATTAAATTCGTGTTACACTGATTTTTTTTCCTTAATTCTCCAGCCAATATTTGCCTTTCTTTCTGAATAATAAGGACATTTCACGGGGAAAAGTTTTACTCTTTAAATCTTCTATAAAATAGATTATAGCTTCATTGGAAGGAAAGTAAATAAAATTTTTCTATGAAAATGAAGGGAAACAAAAATAGTTCCAGTTTCTGTATTCTATGCCCTTTTTTCATTTCTTTAATGTAATAAAATTTATTTTGGTAATAATGATTTTTAAAAAAAGAAAATTCTTCTTTGAAATACAGATAAATCAATATTCTATAGTTTAATTTATCACCTACTTTTATTTAATTTGCATACAGAATTTTATTTAATTCCATCCCCAGAAAAAATATTCCCGGATTCTGAGAGAAAAAAATTATCACTAAAAACATGTTCATAATCTTTTAAAATACACTTTATAATATAAAAAGGATTTACCATAAAAATCATTTTGTAAACACACACACAATTCACAGTCCCAAAATAACTGGATGATTTATTCCGAAATTAAATTGATACAAAATGAGGAACTCAACACGGTTTTAATCCACCCAGTCATCCAATTTGGCATAAACCAAAAAAGTTCCTGGGTGATTTTCTGAGAGATTTTACTCCAGGTGCCTTTCCATTCGATCCCAAAAATGTGCTCTACAGATCAGACGGACTAGATGGCTAAGAACTCAAAGAGATTAGTAACATTTCATACAGCAACGTTCCATTTATGGTGGAACACAGGGGAAAAAATTGAAATTAAATTATAATATTTTAAAATAAATACGTGTAAAATAATATCAAATAATAAATTAAAAATAATTAATAAGAAAAAGTAGTTAATAAATTAATATTTGAAAATAAATGCGAGTGACACACATAATATGGTAGAGAGATAATAGAAAATTCCGTCAACTGTGCTGTCGCAAGTGGAGCATATTTAGACAGAAAAAATGTCCACCTATTGGGAAATGTCTTCTCAAACCATATTGTCTGGTCTTGGAACTGTGTGGCTTGCTATAGTAAGAGAATATCTAAACATCTATGTCAGTGGTTCCCAAAGTGGATGACCAGAAGATGGACCCCCAGAATTTCCCGGTATTATTTAGAGATCCATGGAAAATTAAAATTTATTTGTGGGTTCCTGAACATCGTCAGGGGATTCGCGGAAGGTTTAATGTAAAATTTTAAGAAATTTGTTCCGTTTTTATTTTGATGGAATTTTAAATAAATAACAACAAAATTCACGTGAATATTCCCGACTGGGTATTGAGCCCTTTTGCGTGTGGACTAACTCAGAGCCTAAACACAGTTGCATATTAATACAGGAGTATCTTATTGAAATATTCGCAAATGAGAAAATCAATGCTTGAATAAGGATACTCCAAATTCTGGTTACAAAAACTGGGATCCCAATTTTATATTTTGCATTATGGGTTACTAAGAAATTTTGTTGACTGTTTCCCCATCTTCCAATCTGGTTGAACGGGGATTCAGTACCGTATAAAACCCATTAAAAAATCCCTAGTAAAAACTCGTGCCCGAGGGGATTTCCAGTTGCTCGTCACAAATATTGAGACGGAAATAAACGCACTCATAACATATCATCAAGTTCATCCAAGTCATTATTTTTTTAAATTTTATTTTAAACAAAAGTTATATTTTCAATAAATAACCCAACAAAATTGTTTTTTTTTAATTTGCTATCTTTATACTAGGCATTCATGTAGGTTCTTCACTTGGGAGCCCTTGGGAAAATTTTGACTCTAAAAAAAAAGAGTCCATGGATTAAAAAAGTTTAAGAACCACTGATCTGTGTGTTAGTGTTCAAAAAGAGTTGGAAAACATTAATCTACTTTATAAAAACCATTATTCTAAAATACAGTGTTATTCCTAGCTGTACTCAGACCTAACGGTGTCCAGATGTGAGCAATAAATAGTGGGATTTCAGTGCAAGAGTATGTTTCTGCTTTAAACATCTATCAATGATCGAGCTGTGTGCGTGTAACATGTGGGCTTTTCTTTTACTTATGTACTAATCACGCATCAGACAGCTAAAGGTAAAGAACATGGTATTCAGAAAGCCGATTTGTCAGCATAAATACTTCTTAAACCATCTCGTTCCGTTCTTTTCATAAATTGCTCTATGTAGTTGATCTACTATTGTTCACCCACTTTTGTCTGCCTCTACTCATAGTTGCATTGCTTCAATATGCTTACTCGTTCTGATATTCAAATTAAGCACAAAGCAATAATCAGGGTATTGTTTCCGTCAAAATAAATATCTGCAATTCACATACTCACAACAGGCATTTGGACGCCCAGATTTAGGGAATACTTCTATTATCAGATGTATAGTTTAAATGCTTCGAAACTTAGAATATTCATCCATTATAAGCCAAATTAATCATTTACATGTTCAGTCTACAGTGCCTTAGAGTTCGAAATTGTTTATACAATTACTTAATTGTTCATGTAATTCAAATTCAATACGTAATTTCTACAATGTAATATAAAATTTATTTATAAGAATAGGTTTTAAAATTCTGCTATATAGTTTTATTAGAAACTGTTACATCTTGGTATCCATAAAATCTTACTTTTTGTTTACTGTAAAATCTGGCGTATAACACGCACTTTGATCATACAAAATAAAATCGAAAATTACAGGTGCGCGTTATACGCCGAGTATGAAAATAATAGCTTTTTTAAAAATAACAAAAGGTTAACATAAAAAAAATTGAGACTTCAACGTATATCGAAATGGTGTTTATTTAAATGAAATGTCATATACCCCCCATATAAACTTTAAAGATTGTAATCTAGAAATATCCTTTTTCTCAAAAAGCTGAAAAAATACCTCGAATAAATTAATTCAAAACTTAAAATCATTGTACATGCACAGATCAGATATGTGCGTAAAAAAGGGGGTGCACGTTATACGGCAAATATACCTTGACATTGAAAATTGCAGCTTGACAGTATAGATAAGCATTATACGTGTGTGCGCGTTAGACGCCAGATTTTAAGGTATATAGTATAATATACGACTTCTAAGATATTAAAATTATTTTGTGGACCTTCATTTTTTACCCGTCTTTAAAGATGAAAAAAATTCGGCTCCTTACTCTGTTTTGAAACCTCTTTTACAAATAGTAGATTAACAAATCTTAAAAACTTTACATCTGATAATTCTCGTTGATCTTTTTCTGCTTTAAATGTCTAACAAATGCAGGTAATTCCAATTAAAGATATTAATACCACTAAATTTTCGTATAGTATATTTTTTCCATCTACTTAGGAAAAGAAGAAATAGAATACATGTTTGTATGCAAAAATAATATGTATATTTTGGTAAATAATAATGGTTAACGCTTCAAGTGTTGAAATGAAAGTTGTTTTTTTTATGCGAAGAATTTTTAATTAAATTTTTAAAGAAATAATTTAATTATTTTCTGTAAGCATAGAATAAATTAAATGAGAAAGATAATTATGTTTTACTAATTTTTATTCATGCATTTTTAAATGAGCTGCTAAATGACCATTTTATGAGTGAACTATTTATACTAGAATTGGAATAGCCTCACACATACCACTGAACAAATATTATGATCTTTCTCATACATTTTTCTATGATTCGAAGCTTAGAAAAATAAATTTAGATATTTGGGTGATTATCAACCCTTTAATAATGAAGAAATAAAACATTCACAAATCAGTGTCCCTTCTTTCGAGGACCTTACATTCGTTGATGAACCGAACGTGTACTATTTCAAACTTTTTCCAACTCTATCGCATGAGTAACCCGAACCGTCTTTTAAATTGAGTAGATATGTAAATCCAAAGCAAACGCCATAGCTGTAGGCGAAACATTTACAAAAGTAAAATCGATTACAGAGCAGGATTATTTGCACGGACTTAGAATACTGCACTTCTGCATAAACATTCCCCTTTTTATGCAATCTACCACAAATGCATAGCAAATACTTTAGAAGTGTAAAATTTGTTTGCTAAGCATAGATCCTCTGTGCTAAAGTTCTACGCTTCAATGGAAAGCAAAGGTAGAACGCAAATAGAAACCAATTCAACATCGTATCCCTATTTTTAAGTTTTAGCCCCAGGCAATGATTTGCGTGTACTGGAAGCGAAATCTACTAGCAGGGGAGTAATGTGTATATGTAAAGTAGGCAATAGGATTTTGTGTACACATCGCGTGTCACATTAAATGTTTTCAATTTGATAATGATATGGTAGGGGAGTTTTTTAGAGTATGTCGTAAAGAATAAAGATTTGAGAGACATTAGGGGTTTGCTCCCCGTCGGCAAAAGAAAAAGAAATGTAAATACTTTTAAGTTGTTAGGCCATGGTGCTTTTCAGTAAGATGTGTTTCGTAATACGAGTTCAGATAGCTGCGATTATATTGTTCAAATTTGAAGTAATTCTAGATAGTGATTTATGTATGCATATTATTTTCATATTTCCGATAAACTCTTTCATGATGAATGTTGTTCCAAGAAGCAAAAATAAAATAAAATAAGAAGGGTGGATAGTGTGTATACAACAGTGTAGACTTGCACGGATAAATGAAATTTTAGGAAATGTTTATTTCAGCATTCAAGATAGAAGGGATTGGTGATTTAGTTTGGCAAATTTTATTCTTTCATTTGCATTGTTACAAAATTAGTAATAATTAATTGTGAACTGTTAGAAGGATTTTGATAAAATCCTTAAATACACTCTGTCGCAAAAAAATATATGCACCGAGAAGAAATTGAGCTACATTCACGAAATTTGGTATGCATGTAGTGTATATGAAAATAAACAAATGATTAAAAATTCAGAACAAAATATCATTTTATTAAGCGGTTACAGCTTGCAAAAAGGTTAAAATCAGTAAGTAGTAAAGCCACCTCTGGCAGCTATACAAGCCGAAATTCGGCGTGGCATCGATTCAATTAGATCACTTATGACCCCCTGTGGAAGATCCTGCCATAGTCTTTGCATCTGCGCAGTTAATTCTCCTGTATCTCGCGACGGCTGCAGTTGCCTTCCCAGCGTGTCCAGACATGCTCTATTGGCGAAAGATCTGGTGACCTGGCAGGCCATGGTAGGACGTCATATCCTTGAAGACATTGTTGTGAGAGTCGCGCAGTATGTGGACGAGCATTATTCTGTTGATAAATGGCACCTGGGCGACTTGATAGCATGGGTAGCACAATCGGCGTTAAAATATCGTCCACGTATCTGCGAGCTGTCAAAATGCCTTGAAGGACCACTAAAGATGATCGTGTGTCCCAAGAAATTGCTCCCCACACTGTCACACCTTGTGAAATTGCTGTATGCCGCTCGACAATAAATGCCGGATCGGACCGCTGGCCGGTGCGCCTCCAAACACGTGTGCGGTGGTCATCAGCACTGAGACTGAATCGGGATTCATCACTGAAGATGACACGTCTCCAGTCTGTCACACTCCAAGTTGCCCGAGGTCGGCAAAAATCCAGTCGACACTGCCTATGATGTGGGGTCAGTGGTAAGCGTCTTAGCGGACGTCGGCTCCTCAAGCCAACTTCGGTCAGTCGTCTCCTTATGGTTTCTCTTGATGGCACTGGATGTCTGGAAGGAGGTAAGTGGCGTTGAATCGATGCTAGCGACGTTGTTGGTGCCGAAGTGGCCACTCTTCTGATTGCACGATCCTCGCTATCATTTGTGTTCCTGGGACGTCCTGACCCTCCGCGACGGTACACTCTACCTTCTGTGATCCACTGTTGCCAACACCGAGCAACTACCATATCGCTCCGACCGAGGTGGCGGCCGATACGTCTATTCGACCAACCTGCTTCTCTGAGGCCTATTATACGGCCCCTATCAAAGTCCGTCAGCTGCTCGTACTGCCGCCGGTTACGTCTTAGAGGTATCCTAAGTCTCAATATCGTCTATCAAAGTCATCAGATTCGTTTGGATAGCCGTACGGCGCTCGTACTCATGCTTTTAAACTCTCCCAGTTGCGCAACTAATATGCGCATAGCACACTTAGCCTTGTCTCATTGGCTTCGAAATTTTAATCATTTGCATATCTCTTACCAGACTACATTCTTGCCGAGTTTCGTGATTGTAGCTTGATTTCTTCTGGGTGCATATATTTTTTTGCGACAGAGTGTATTTTCAAATAAATCAAGTTACTTCCACCAATCAAATTAGGGATATTTTATTGTTGTAAGGCTATTGCAAATATAGATTCAGAAAGTCTTCATTATGTTTAAGTAGAGAATTTTATACTTAATATTCTTCACACAAAGCATTTGGTTGAGAAAAATATAAATTCTAAGTACATTAATTTATTTTCGTTGTTCAGAGTAATACATTAGGATAATACATTAGGGTCCATTTAAAGTGCTGCATTTGAATACAATTTATTTCGTTCGAAAACTAAAGACTAATGATTAATGTTCTACATAAATCTCATGTTACGTGACGTGTATGTCACATAATAAGGAATTTAAATTAAATGCAACATTTTTAAAAATTTATGTTATAATTATTTAAACTTATTGAATAGAGAAAATCCTTTAAAATTAGTTTTAATGTTTCTTTATCTACCTAAACATTTTCCATTTATTTATCTGAACAAAATGATTATAAATTTAATAGTATATATTATAATTATTATATATTTTAATATTGTTATAATATTTCTTATTATTCCTTTATTCCAGGATTATTTTATGAATTATTTACCAAAGAATTAAATACTCAACTCTTTCTAATCACTTAAAGTCATTAGTAATGTTAACTAAATTTTAAAAGCATCAGAGTTTACTTTGAATATCAATCAATTTTACCTTTTTTATTGTTTACTCTGGGAGTTTTTGAAAAAGAGAAATAATATTTTCAATTAGATGAATTTTATGTTATGAATGATATTTTTTACATTTGTAATAATAAGTTAACAAAATTTAGTTTACACAAAATTACTTTTTGAAATGATTTTATTGTAAACATATTGATAGAATGAATTATAACATAGATTCAAAATTTGTCAATAATTCATCTCTAAATTTTTTCTATATTTCAGAGTGCATTAAATATTTATCAGATTTCAATCTATTATTGAATAAAATATCGGAATATTTGTATTATTTCTATAAAACAAAACAATAACTCTTATAAAGAGATAATATATCGAGTTCATGAATACAAATGTATGTAATATAAGTTTGTACAATTACACAGTAACACAGTGGTCCCTGTATTAAATTAACTTAATAAAGCAAAAAAAGTGACATAAGTCACTCCTATGAAACAAAGGAAAAATAGTCCAAAATATTCCAGTGATTTCCTATGACGACAGAGAACCATGAAACATGATTAGGAAGGCTTCCATTGTAATCCTTTCTCGTACATTCTTCGCAAAAATAATAATATGAAATATGTCTGGAGTAACAATGTTTGCTTTTGTATTATCAACCGTGTTTGTTATCTTTCGAAATTACGCAGCTAGTTTAACAGCTTTTGTTACATGATATTACAGAAGCTGTTAAAATGTTGTAACTTAAGTTTCAGCATGCTCCTATACAGTGAAAGACGTGAAGGAGAAGAGAAGAGCTTTGTTTAAAAGGTATTGTAATATTTTCTATCTATTTTTTATTTTGTTTTCATATAAGAAGCACAAAGATTGGAATCAGTGAGATAGCACATATCTGGCGTACATTTAGTTGTTATAAAAACATCAGAATGTTCGAATACATAATATACGAAGTCTTATATATGTAAATTTAAAAACTTATAAACATCATAAAACATAGCATTTCTATATATCTTTTATGAACGACCAATTTAAAATGACATCAAAATATCTTATTAAATGCGTAGGAAAGTTTTCCTTGAGAAATATGTAGCAAAAGAAGGGATTACATTTAAAAACTTATATTTCATTGAGTAAAGGTTCAAATCTAGTTGGTTTAAAATCATAGAGTACTTTTTCATAAAATATATTCCTGCCAATACTCCAGAGTATACAGTATTTTCTTGCAAATTTGCAGTTTCTTTTTTACAAAAAAATACATTTGTTGTACATTTAAAAAAGTAATGACAAATGATACTTTTGTTGTAAACAATATGAATTCATAAAAATATTTAAAATGGTCATGATTAGAGTAGAAACATATAATTTTTATTTTAACCAAGCCGAATATATTTTAATAGAATTTAGTTTTAAATAATAAAGAACGAAGATACTTAAATTCATTAGTTAGAAGGGTAAATCTATTTTACTATACTGTGTGTTTGTCAATTTTATCTATTTTGGAGAAACTGTGACATATTTCCACACATGAAACATCTTTTTAAGAAATGATAAAAATAAGTGGAAATTTCCGGTTTGGTACCTGTATTTTGTGATGAATTCTATTAGAAAATTTGAAGCATTTATAGTTAAAATGTTGCAAGAATATCGATATTAACGTATTGAAGTTTATTATGTCAGAGTATATAAAATAATAAATAAACATCATGTATATATTTTGAGTATATATATACGCTACACATTACAACTAATTAAACTTAGTTTTATTATACACATACAATGTATGTACGAATGAACTAAATAGTTTTATACTAAAACAAGTAATAGGTATTGAATTATATTATTGAAATGAAATCATGTTCAAGATTGAAAAAATATAACTTACATCGCAGGAAAAATTTTAAATATCCATGTATGTAAAATTAAAAAATGTAAAACCCTTTAAATGTATTGTACAACGTACTCGGATTTATCAAAAATTTACAAATAATAATAATAACTATTTCTGGTTAATTTGTATAAATAATGTAGATGCATTACATTATAATCCCTCATATGCAATAATGAGCTCAATATAACACAAAACCACAGCACAAGCGCAATTGATTCTGGAGTATGTACTCATGCACTGTCGTTTCCCACCTAGAATGTTAAGCGACATAATGGGAAAGACAGCCGAGTTATCAAATTTCAATGAAGGTCAAATCATCATTAGTCCTGGGCACCTGGGAACATTGATTTCAGAAACGATGTGTTTTGACCACTGCTCGGATGCAGCCGTTGTGAATACTTATTGAAAGTAGATGTGGATGATAAAAATCTTATGAAAAGTAATAAATGGATGGTTAATTGACAAGTCGCCAGCCAGCGGGTCCTCCACCACAGTGCATTGATTCTTGAGGAGAACGGGGTCTACCACTCATCACTCGTCATGGCTGAGGGGCAACAACATTCGATACCACCTGTTGCTACAGTGAAAATGCCCAGACTGCATCGCGTTTTTGCTTTCAGAGTATGAGCGTAGAATCCAGTTGAATCGAACACAAATAAATTGCCGTAACCGATGAATTACGTTTTCTAGTTAATCACAATGTAGGAAGAATGCGAATAATCCATTTTCAACGGAAATTTTGACACTTTGGTGCATTTTTAACCTAATAAAAGGAGGTACTGGCATGGTAATGGAATAGCACCTGCGATGTTTTCTTAAGGCCATCCATCAATCATTTTGAGCAATTCCTGACATATGCACTCTAGTGGAATATCTTTGTGCTCTAGGTGCACACCTCTCTTGATAATATTGTTTCCGTAGATTGATAACGTTTACCATTAGAGTAATATAATAAAGAATTGGTCAGAGCAACATTCTAAATTAGTTTCAAATTATGTTTTGGCCACTAAATTCACCTGAGAAGAATCAAAAAGAGAATAAATGATTCCCTCTCGAAAAGAAAATTTGGAAGACCTTGAATAGCATCATACCAACTTTTAGCCAATAGACTGGGAAAAAAAGCTGAATAATGCATTTTTCGGATAAAGGGCTAAAATGAAAGAAATGATTCAAATTCCCCAGAAATATTAGGGCTGTCAGTTGTTATTTGTCTTTTGTCGTATTTTTTGGAGTTCGTCACTTGCCACGTTACAGCTTTGTTTTGACTTCGGGACTTTTTAATCCCTACTATTATTTTCACAACTACATCAACATATTAAGAAAACCTCTAAAAACTAAATTTCAACAAATCTAATTTATTTAGAAATAAAACACTTTATATATATATATATATATATATATATATAGAGAGAGAGAGAGAGAGAGAGAGAGAGAGAGAGAGAGAGAGAGAGAGAGTGATATCACATTAAAATTGTATTTAACACAAGTTCTATTTAAAAACAAGACCATTTATTGAAATTATAAAAGTTGTATTTTGTATATTAATCGTCTATGGAAATATCTATGTAGTAGTCATTTATTCTTCGACTAGGATTTTCACCACATTTTCGTCAATACAGTTGTAATATCCTAATGATACGCTTGAGAAGTTCGAACAACCCCTCCCGAAGTGACCCTTGGGACGGACACTTCGTTTTCAGCAGAAGGACATAGGGGTAATTTTGGAATGTGATGAGTTCCGGGATAGAAGGTCGAAATCTCAAGGGAAGCCAACACGACAGAACCAAATATTCTTCTAGTTTTTATTAGCCTGGGGACTGAATTGCTCATTCCTGTTTACGAGTGTAAGATCTTAACTCGTGTTCCTTTTGGTGAGAAATATGTTACGCTGAATTTTTTACGTAAAAGTTCTCAAAAAAGTTTAAAGAAAATTTTGCTCCATGAGCTTAAGTTTCTTAAAATTTGGCATAGATTTTTTGTTTTTGTTCCTTCTTTTGAGATGAGGGCTCCTCAGTCATTTGCTGGTGTCAAACATGCGTAAACTTACTTCAAATGTTCAACATTATTCTAAAATGTTTGGTATGTATTTCGCATGTTCTCTTCGATAGAGAGTAATTAATAACTCTTACCAAATTATTTTAAATGTATTGCATTCCCTAAGCAAATTTTAAACATTTTTTTAAACTTTAGATCACATTTATCAGAAGAGTTTGCAAATCTAATATGCCATTTTTCTTTTCAGGCAATCAGGTATATTTTATTAATAAAAGTTTACTATTAGTTTCTCAGAATACGAAAATAATTACCAATGCTTCAGCTTAGAAAATATTTAGTTTTGTCAATGTTTTGTTTTCTTCTTAGTTTTTGAGACTCCTTAGTTATGCATTAGTGATACAGTTATTTTGACTTTTAAATATGTATGTGACATTATCATTATGTAAAAAAACCTGAAAAAAATATACAATTTCTCCCGTCTTAGGTAAAATTTCTTCCTATTATGCTTTATTTCAGCAACTTATCTGCCTAAAATAATTTAAAGAATGCTCGTTTTATACATCTATCTGATATATTTTCAGACAATAACGTACTATTTATACTTAACCTCATTATCATAACTTTATTGAAAAAACTCACAATTTTCGTCTGTGAAAAGTAAAAAATTAGCACAAGCCTTTTCACCGAATATGTATTTATCAAATAACATAGTTCTAACATTTTTAAAATTGTTTTTATTAATGAATTTGATTTTCAATGAAAATTGTGATTACTTTACAACAAATTTTACCTAACAGTAACAGTAACTAATAGCATTAACCTTTCACAACTGTCACCTTTTTTATTTACTTTAGGCAGTAAAATTATTTGTGGTACAATATTTATCTGCTAAGTGTTTCCCAGAAATATAAAAGGTCTTAAGTCACAAAACAGTCTAACATTTTAATATTAGAATTAAATGTAAATAACACTTTCTTTAAAGTTATAACTATTTTACAAGAATAGTTTAAAATATTAGAATATATACTTAGATAAAATTTAATAATTTTTTAACAATATAATCAAGGATAGAATTGTTCTTTTAATTTTATTATTATGGGGACAACTGAAAAATTTTAAACTTACACTTGGAGCAAAGACATTAGTAGTGAATACAGTTAAATGCTCTAAGTAAGTTGCAGGTATAACATATCTCATGTTTAACCAAACATGAACCCAAAAAAGTGTTTTCATCTATTATTATGCATGTACACACCCACCCACAAACCCACACAAACGCACATATATAAAGGGTGTTTTTTTTACAGGTATAGAACTTTAAATTGCAATAAAACAACGATGTATTATTCGATTGACATGATTTTTTTTATTCGAAAGATAATCTTGTGGTATTGCATTTTAAATATGACTTCTGGCACAGAACTGCCACGGCTGGCTCGGATGTAGTCCAATTTGGACGTCCAATTTTCGATGACTTTTTCCAACATTTGTGGCCGTATATCGGCAATAACACGGCGAATGCTGTCTTCGAAATGGTCAAGCGTTTGTGGCTTATCCGCATAGACCAATTACTTTACATAGCCCCACAGAAAATAGTCTAGCGGTGTTAAATCAGAAGATCTTGGAGGCCAATTCACTGGTCCAAAACGTGAAATTAGGTGGTCACCAAACGTGTCTTTCAATAAATCGATTGTGGCATGAGCTGTGTGACATGTTGCGCCGTCTTGTTGGAACCACAGCTCCTGGACATCGTGATTGTTCAATTCAGGAATGAAAAAGTTATTAATCATGGCTCTATACCGATCACCATTGACTGTAACGTTGTGACCTTCATCGCTTTTGAAGAAGTACGGACCAATGATTCCACCAGCCCATAACGCGCACCAAACAGTCAGTTTTTCTGGATGTAACGGTGTTTCGACATACACTTGTGGATTAGCTTCACTCCAAATGTGGCAGTTTTGTTTGTTGACGTAGCCATTCAACCAGAAGTGCGCTTCATCGCTAAACAAAATTCACTTATGAAAATCGACCATTATTTTCGAAATAAAATCGCAAAATTTGAAAGCGTTGTTAAGGCGTGAGTCTATTCATGATGAATTGCCAAACAAAACTGAGAATAAATCACTTGACAGCTGTTAAATCGGTCGCCATCTTGGAAATTAATGCCAACTTTAACTTCTATACCTGGAAAAAAAAACACTCTGTATATGTATACAGTGGAATGTCCTACCTATAAAATATCAATCATCCTTCGAATTAAATTTAGTATATGGATTAATTAAGAAATGTGTTAAGAGTTAAAAAATAATGGGAAAGGGGTAAATTTAACAAACGAAAAATAAGCCTCACAGAATACAGAAATAGTTTTAATAATTTTTGATTACTTCGTGATCATCATATCATTGAAATAACATATAAGTGTAGATGTTTTATAAAATTACAATTGTGCGGATTTAAAAATGTCTGCTCTGTTCATAATCAAAGAATTGTCATTAATCAATTTTAGTTAAGTAATTAAATTATTTAATAAAGTAATTGTATTTTAAGTAATTACTTATTATTAATATATAGTAATTGTATTATTAAGTAATTAATTATATTAGTCATATAAATTAATAAGTAAGTAATTATTAGTGACATATAGTAATTAAGTAATTAATTATCAGTGGAATAAAGTAGATAAATAATTAATTATCAGTGAAATATAGTCATTAAGTACTTAATTAATAGTAAAATATAGTAATTAAGTAATTAATTACTTGTAAAATATAGGGATTATAAAGTAATTCGTTCCTGTAAATTATAATAAATGAATCATTTGTTACTTTTAATAACAGCTGTAACTATGAGGTAACAATTGATATATTATAGCATAATTTTTAACAATTTTCCATAAAAATAATTATACATTTTATAATTTTGAAAATGCTTACTGCGCAAAAAGATATATTTTATATGCTCATGTTCAATAGCATTCTCAAATTTACAGATAGCTGCATGATTGTCAGAAACTGTATTTATAGACACAAAAATGACATTTTTATGTATTTATTTGTAATTATATATTTCTATATCATTATATTTACTATCATATAACTAATTTTAAATTATAATTAATTTCATACGATCTGTATAAAAAATTTATTTGTATTGTTTAAAGCAACTTAATAATAAAATCCATATTTAATTTCAGATTTTCTAATACAACTATTAAAATCACTTTTTATCTATTGGTTCTAATGATGCTATTATACTTAAACATAATTAATCCTTGCATTAGGTATCTTAAGACGTATTAATTTTATTACTTTTAAATCTCCTATAGTATAATGTTGGTGAAGCTCATATCAACCCTTTCAATAAATCTGTCGAGAGCTGAAACGTCCTAAAGAGGGGTGCTTGTCGTCCACATTCCTGCATACTTGTCGCCAAAAGCCCTCGTGTAGCTGAAAACATCAATCAATCAATTAATTTAAAACTTTACATTCCTGCATACTTGGAGAGCCATTTTTTAAAGATAATATTTTTTTGAATATCGCTTTTTTAAAAGAAACTTTAAAACTTGAAAAGGGGTATATATATTTAATGAAAATGTTAACAAGTTGTGTATAAATGTAAACCATAATCATAATAAGAAATGCGTCAATTTCCGCATTATGATCAATAACCATTTTGTATTTAATATTAAATGTATGAATTATGAACTAGAGCTGAGATTCTTAATAATACGTATAGCAAACGTTTCATAAAATAATCGTTAATTAAACTAGTATTTACGGCAGTTGTTTTCCGTTTAAAAGAAATAGTATTTAATATGGTTCATATTAAGGACGTTTTAAAAAAAGAAATCAGTAATGTATTAATTCTATCCTTTTTATATAAATCCTTGTGTTTTTTTCTCTCATATATATATATATATATATATATATATGTTTGTTTATATAACCTCGCTTAACTCCAACATCGTTCCACCGATCACTATAAAAATTGGCATCTGTATGTGTTTTTTGTGGAGAAGAGAGGTTTTCGTACTATCATCTTTGTTGCAACTCCTCACCAGGTGGAGCTACAGCATATCAATTTTTACACCGTTCAATAAATCGCCAAAAATGATGCCATTTTGGCTCTATTGGCAACATTTCGCTATGTTTCCATTGAATTGCCCTTATATTGTAAGGAACGGTGTTGCTTGCGAACCTTACAAATTCAACATAAAATAAATACAACTAAAAGTACCATTAAAGTAATACACATCCAGATAGAAATTATTTACACTATTTCAAGCGTTCATTATACAAAATTTGTAACAATGTGTTACTTTTGCCGAGCAGATGTCAGCTTAGTAAAGTGTTTCCAAGAAATCAAGATAGATACTTACGATGAGTTTTAAAGTAAGAAAATCCTTTTTATCAGATTTTTGGTCTACTGACCTAAACTTAAACAAATATGAGTTTTTTTTCAGTCTAGCTGATATATGCAAAAAATCTCCTTTTTTTAAATTTGCATTTCACATAAAATTAACTCATTAAAAACTTATTTACCCTTCAATCTGTATTGTATGATTTTTTTAATTCACCAGTGCGAAGAACGCGTATACCAGCTAGAATAATATAAATATATATATATATATATATATATATATATATATATATATATATATATATATATCAAATGAGATGAATATATTGATGATATATATAATATATATAAATATATATATATATATATATATATATATATATATATATATATATATATATATATATATATATATATAAAGACTTTTTTTGCGTGTGATTTGTGTGTGAGAGAGTATGCATGTGTGCGTACGTGTGTGTAATCGCTTATTATTTTTACTAAATTGCTGCAAATCTAACTTAAAGAAACAATATAATATTAATATAGAGTAGATCAAAATTTAATGGTTATATAAAAATATAAAATAAATATACATGTGTGTTTACATTTTAAAGATGAAATCAGTTATAAATAAACAGTTCTTGAAAAAAGGATATGGGTAGAAACTTTTGGTGACGATAGAAATATGCATAAGTTGCAGCAATGAAAGGCATTAATTATATTTTATTTAATTTCATAAATCTAATAAAAATTGCCGGCAAATCATTTTGATTTTGTTCTAAATGAGAGTAAAAACAAACACAAAACAATCTGTATATTCGTTGCACGTCGAATTAAGTTTTATTTCTACATTTCTTACCTATTTTATTTAAAATAACTATAAAACAGTTGTAATCGAAAGATTTTTCAAGTTATCAAAAACTGTTGTGAGAACGGTTTTATTGATCTAAAACCCGTACTGCAACGAAAACCCAAACTTTCATACTTCTCAGGGAGAAAGATAAACATCGAAATCTCAATTCAGTCAACAAGATTTTTTTTTTCTATACGTATATTGGAATGGACACATATCTCAAGGGCTTCCTGAAAGTTTTACTTCGGAAATGTCACATAGATTGAAGTAAACTTTCGAAAGCGAAGTAAAAATACATATTTTGAGATTCACCTACTCCCAAATATATACTTTTTTTCTGAACGAATTATCATTTCAGATTTATGTGTCTGTTTAAGCAGAGGTCTATAGTTACAGCTGAATTTTAATGTTTTTAAAAAAGTTGTATTTGTTTTAAAAGATATTATTTACATATTAGTTTTAGATAAACAAACGCATGGCAACAGCATTTATTGGGTGTTATTTTAGAAGTACAGTAATACCCCGAACTTAAGTGTTAGATGAGACTCAGTGATAATCGAATAAGTCGGGGTGTAATTTCCCATGTAAATACATACAAATTACTTTTAGTTGGGTTTGGACATGAAAGTAATTAATAATTTGGAACAAAAAAGTAATAAAATCGTAGATAACATAAATATAAAATTGTAAGCCGAAATTATTTTGATTTCGGCGCATTCTTAAAATATAAAAAGTAGTATGTGTGTGGTGGCTCTAAAATTTCCTTTTCTCTCACAAAATTTCTTCTTAGCATGGTAATATTTTTCTCCCTAGTTTTGTTGAAAAAATACGCTTTTTTTGTAGTATGTATTTTGAAAAATGTGTGTAACCCCTTTTCACCTTCAGTCAAATTACCAATCGTCATCCGAAGTTCTGATTGAACTGGGTCAAAAGTCTCCAGTTCTTCGATGTTTGGTTTTTGCTCATACATTTCTATAAGCCCAATATTCAACCAGGGTTTTCATCGCACCCCTTCCATACAATAACAATGTATTGAATTCAATGATACTATACCATGAAGCAAAAGCTACAATACGAATTTAATCTCTTAAGTGTCACCAGCGTATAAAAACGTCTATCTCAATCAAAGTGTCAATTGCCTTGGACGTATATATACGTTGCTTCAAAGTACGATCTTTTCTGTGCACTGATAATCATAAAAAAATTACGAAGACATTGGAATTCAATAAAAGGTCATTGGAAGTGTTTTCAAAGGATTTACATATTTCAGAGAATTTGATTATTGCGAAAATCGCCCCTCCCCCACCTCCGATACATCATATATGCGTGTCTACGTGGAAAACGGTGAAATTGGGGAGGAAATCGCGTAACTTTAAATCGGAAGTAAAGTAATAGAATTTGAACCGTTCAAATTATCAAGATAAGTGATAATATGACAAGCCCATGGGGTCACTGATGGTTTAAAAAAAACTTGTTCTTAACTTAGCATTGTTAAATAAATTGTAAAAAAAACATTACACAGTACTGATAGATTCATAAGTGTATCATGTCAGTGTAAATGTGTAGTTTATTTTTTTTATAACAGAATGCAATTTGTTTGTTTACTTTCAATAAATAAATAATTTTTGAAAGTAATTTTTTGCTTTCGATTTTTCATTTCGCTCGCACCCCCTTCGTAAAGTTATCACGTCCCGTTAGGGGGGGCGCCCTACGATTTGAGTAACACTGCTATAAGCTGATCAATTGTCAGCTCTTGAATGTGGGATTCAGCAGCTCTTGAACGCCATCACTATCCACTTCTAAATTTATTTGCCTGGCAAGATCGACAGCTTATTCAATTTAATTACCGATTTATTAGGCTCTGATACTGATTTCGCATTAGTTTCAGTGATAAAAAAGAAAGAAAAAAAAAGGACTAATCAACGAAATTTGAAATTCACGTAACTCCAAATTAGCGTAAGTCGAGGTATTACTATATTTAACGTTTTCACGACTAAGGGAAACTTTTTATTGCTTGGTTATCGTCACTCTAACGTATTGCCTTATTTGCATCTTTTATATTGGATGCCCAAATAAATCGTATGTTCGAAAGCTACTAAGTAAATGGAAATGTTTAGAAAACAAAACACTGTCAAATCAATTGAAGCCATTGACAAAAAAAATCGCGGGGTTGTATTCTTTTTTCTTATTACTTATTTCAGTTTATTGTGTCTTGTAATAATATATTACTGTATTTTCGAACAAGTTTTGTTCGATAAATTTAATTTTTTGCTGTAATAAAATATGTTTGAATAAATGACAGCGAATGCCTGATAAAACTGCATATTGTTCCAAGTTGTATTGATACACTAAACCAAAATAACTACATACTGTAATGGATTATTATTCTGATTTTTATTTATTTTACATCTAAGCAAACTAAAATGTCCATTTAAATATTAATAGCAACTTTATTGCCCTATATACAACTGTAATGTATATTTTGTTTTGTAAATTCATGTGAAAAAATCTAGAAAATTCAATACACTTACTTGTTGTAAATGAAACAATTTTGTTTTTTTAAAGTATACAAGAAGATAAAACTTGTTTAATCCATCGTTAATTTATTTTTATTTTTTAAGTATAATAATTAGGAAATACGAATTTTCTAACATATTGATTTATGATGAAAAAGCTAAATATTCTGCATATACCGTAGAGTTATTTACTTAAAGTTGAAGTTCTAAAGACTGAAATTTAAAGAAACAAAACTTTGCTTTAGTTATTGCAATGAAGTTAAGTTGCGGAAATAAAATGTCTTGTCAAAAATTAAATATGTGAAGCTGCTCAGAATAGACCTTATAAATAAAATAACATGCTGTCGTCAGTTAAATTGTTAAAATTACGTTATTTAAATATTGAGCAAACGTAATGCTTGAATCGCATTACTAGTATAATTAATTTTTGTATGAGAGCCGATGTCATCATAAATCATAACTATATTATACTTCATAAAATGTAAAATATTATTTACAGTATATTTTAATAATTAATTTTCAATTCTTTTTTTCTTGATGACATCAAGAATTATAAATCATATTAAAAACAGAAATAATCAGATTAATTTAAAGCTATTATTTTTTAAAATTGTCTCTAGAATTATTAGTAATTATGATTTTTGTTAGTTTTGAAATATTATGTTACTTAAGATTTCAATTTCATTAAATACATATTTTTATTACTGAATTCTAAAATGTTTTACGTATAATGTAACATGCATTATGTGTTATAAGCGTTATGTTTAGTTATTGGCAATTTAGTTTTCTCACTTATAGTACTAATGTATGCATTTAACTTTTGTTTCATTTTATTTGTAATGTTTAAACAGCATTATTTTACTAAATATATTAATAACATAAATTTAATACAATACAAACAAATTGTATGAATAAATAATTGAAATACCAATATAAAGTTAATACACTGCTGCTAACGAAAAATATCCTGCGGAAAGCAAAAATTGTGCACTAAAATTTGTGTTTTCTTTAAATATAATTTTGCTACACATTCAAAAGATATTCTGAGGAGAAACACCTTGAAATAATCACGTTTTGTTTCGTTTAGGGGAAAAATATCTTATGATGCTGTAGAGAAGAATAACAAATTAATAGATCCTCATGTTTTCTAATAAAAAATTAATATTCGTTCCCATACCAGAAATAAAGTTTTGGGGATCTGGGAAGAAAACAAACATAAGTTAATTTATTAAACAGCAAAAGAAGGAAAAACAACACCCTTAAAAAATGTTAGTTTTTTTAAAAGAAATTCTCAAGAATAAGGGGAAAAAAACAGAAACATCCATGTAATTCTTAATTTAGTTTGGTTTTCATCCTTTCCCAGAGGGTCCTTTTTATCTAAAAATTGTAGCAACATGGGATGCGATGATTTTTTTAAAAAAAGAATTGCGAGCTGGGTTCTCAGAAATGTTATTTTTCAATCTGAACTCGACAAGAAATATTCTTTTTTTTCTCTATATTTCAAGGATTAAAAAAAATTTCATCTACAGAGTAAAAAAATTGAAACTTTTGAGTAATTTCATTTTTACTCAGAAAAGGATATATATGAAATGCCAAAAAAATATTTTCCGTGAAAGTATTTGACTCTTAATCTTAATTTTAAACTTTTTTGTATTTAAAAGAAATTTTTTATCTGATCGGCAATCGTATATAATAGGAAAATTAAATTCATATAAGTGTGTTTTTTGAAAATTATTCAGTTTTATATTTATGGAAAATTACCACTACTATTGCCTTCAATGTGATATTTTTAAAATAGATTTGAATATCGAAATGGTGTTCCTTAGAAGAGGGCTGGGAGGACTTTTCGGGTCTAATGTTTTTAAGGTTTGACCACCAGGGACAGGGGTGTGGTCATTCTGTGTTACAATTGTACATTTTCTTTCTATACTTTTGTGTTTTCAATATTGAAGTACTCTTTTAAAATTTGATAGATTACTAATTTTACTACAAAAGCACAAGTAACCCAAAATTGTCAAGATGAATGCTTGAAAAAATATGAGTGACTGCCAGACAGTGCAGCTTGGACGTGTTCAATGCAGCGAGTCGAGAACATACATGAACCGATGAATCTGAAACCGACGTATGTACTTGATGATTCCCACACCATCGCGGGACATGGCTTAAGCCCGAGAACCCAATCCCGTGGAAGCGTGGGGTGTGGTAGGATTTCCTTATAGACAGTCCTTTACTGTCTCGGGAAGAGCTAATCATCAAAATTTATTTTCAACCTTAAGTTGGCGTGTGGGGAAAAAATTCATTTCTACACCACTGATCGTCTTTTTTCTCCTACAGCAGTAGTGAACGTGTACAACTTTATTGTTCGCTTCTAATGAAGGTACTTGTGTGTGTTCATGTATTCATTTGTGTAAGCAAACACTGTTGCATTGTTTGTAAAAAGCCAATTGTCCAATCTAGTTGGCGTCAGTGTTCCATAAATATGTTTCTTTTAGTACGCACGTCTAAGTAAAGGTGATCACCTCCAAATAATTTGGCGGTCCACTGGTTGATTGTGATCGACTAAATGCTGATCCCTGCCTTAAAAAAATCGAACATATTCAAATAATTTTTATTTTCAGTAATTTTCATATATAGTTTATAACAATGAGCTATGTGTGAGATGTATCCTCTCAAACAGGGATTTTTCGTGTTCTTCAACTAAATTGACACTTTAAGCTAGAACAACGCTGCAACATTAAGGAATGTTACTATTGAACAAAGTAAATATAATCAAAGAAATAAACGATTATGTATAACAATGGATTATATAGTTAATAATAGATGTTTGTGAACTATATATTGCTACATTAATACATGACAGTAGCATATTGTCGTAGCCAATTTTGCGGAACAAGGTTAAGGAGCATTTAATTTTTGTGAAGTCCGAGTAGTTGCATATCATTCAGATAACTACAAATTGTTTTTACTTTTTAGTTTGTATACACACGCACATCAACACGCAATAATCTGTAATGTTTCCCTTAATAAAAGCAAATTAATACAATTCCATGTTTATAATTATTTTGAGTTTGATTTAATGGCTAGTTCACTCATGTTGCATTCGAATCCTCGCGGGAACCTTAATGATCAGTGAAATCTCCCTCTCAACAAAAATGATGAGAAGGTATTGCGATAAATTATTCCCATTTAATTACTTTTATTTTTCTAAATAATATAAATTATATATATATATATCCAGAATAAAAATTAATTCTAATAATGTGTTTAAGAATTTCAATGGGTTTCTAAGAACTGATAAATGTTTGCGAATTACTATGAATTCAAAATCTGAACAATATTTATTTTTAGTAAATCTGTTTAAGATTTCTTAATTTGAATCAAGTTTGTATTTCCTTCATAAGGCAGTCAGAAAAAAATGAACTGCAGTTTTTTTTTTGTGAGAAGATATAATGATAATGCATATTAATAATAAAACTCGAAGAAGGAGAAATAAGAGGAGAGAAAAATAATTAATTTTAGAAAAGGGCTATAATACATCGTAATTAGTTATCACCACACTCTTTTCATAATCCTCTCGGGAAAATATTTCCAACAAATTGTTTGATTTGGAAATATTTTGCTGTCCTGATTTATGTAAAGCAGAAACTATGTTAAATTACAAGTGAATTGAGGTCGCGAAAGAAAAAAGAGAAGATAAATTCTGGACGTTTTGCTGTAATATTCAATTATAGTTTACATTTGAGTCGTTAGTGTATCGAAAATAGGGGATTAGGAATCCTTGACATAAGTTAAAGGAATCAAGCTGATTATCTGTATTTAATGATAAGTATTTTTTCATTATAAGTATCTGGAGCAAAGGAGAGCATTACGTCGATCGTGATCGGCCGGTGCACGGCCGACACATTTAATGGTAAACCACTTTACGAGGACTTAAGTCACACATATTAAAAGAAGCATATTTATAAATTAATGTTTATTAATTATCATTCAAGTATCGTATTGTCCCCCAAAACAATCCTGTATATAAAATTTTAGTTCAACTGAATGCTTAAACACGTGAGAAAAAAAACATTTTGTAGTTTTAACACAAGTCGCCAAAATGGTCGCTACGTCGCCAAAAATGCCAACGTGGCTGTATTTGTAATTCTTTAAATAATTGGTTTTATTCAATTATTTTTATTAATTATAATTAAATTACTATATTATCATCAAAATAATCATGCATATAAAATTTCAGCGCAATTGAGCGCTTTAAAATGTATTTAATTAACAATTGAAAATTCCACCAAGAAAAATAAATAAATGAACAAAGAGTGTGAGTTAATAGAAGGAATTGAATTACAATAAATTTTGTAATAAACCAGTGATTGATAAATCTGAAAGTTAAAACACTTTTACTGTTGTATAGAACATACACAAAAAATTCAACAACTTATTTTAAAAACTTTTTGAGCAATCGCTGTCTCTTTTTGATTGTTTCGAAAGAAACACATTTTGAACAAAACGCGTTTTAAAGTTCGACATCTTATGTAAAATGTTGGTATCCGATTTTACTAAAACATTTGTAGCCTTTGTTCTAGTGAATGGAAACTAAACTTGGTATTTTTATAAAGCTAATAAGATGGCCTATAAAACAAAATCATAAAAAAAAGTTTGTCAATTTTTTAAAAAAAAAAAATCCTGATTTTTGGGTAGTCGGATACTTTAACACGTTCACTACCGTTGTAAGTAAAAAAAAAGAGGTCACTTCGATGCTAATCATGCAAATGAATTTTTAAAACACGTCGACTGACGTGGAGAAAAAGAGCTGATGATCAATTGATTCCGAGATTGCCCGAGATTGGCTAGTGACAACATCCCGCATCCCGCGTTTCTAAGTCTTCAGATTTTCGTGGTGATACCATGTCCTACGATGGCGCGAGATTTGGCAGGAAACAAATTAAGTGCCCACGTTGGTTTCAGATTCATCGGTTTCCATAAGCTCCCTGCTCATTGCATTGAATCCGTGCACGCTCCACGGTCTAGAGGTTGCTCATAGTTGTTGAGGCATTCAACCTACCAATTTTTGCATCTTATTTTTTTGTAATAAAAATAGTAATCTATCGTATTTTAAAAGAGAGGCACAATATCGAAAGTAATTGTTAAGAAAATACAACATAAAATTTTAATACAGAATGGCAAATACTACGCCACTGGGTGAACCGCAATATCTTAAAATATTAAAAGTAGCCCATATCCTGAACAAGTTTACTAAAGCCTGATCAGGAATGCGAAAACTAATTATAAATTATTTTTATTTTAATTAAAAGTGGATATTAGTTGAAAGGTTATAAATTAAAAGTTGTCCATTTTAATGGAGTCTTTTCATTTCACAAACCCTTGCACCAAGTTGAATGGAGGTATGTGCTACTATGTTTATTAGAACTTGATATAATTAAATCCAGGATTTGACTTTTCCGAACAGCCCACCAACGTGAGTGTATGTTCGCTACTACGTTTATTACCGCTTGATAGAATTAAACCCCAGGTTCTAACTCTACCAAACTTCACACCAATATATGTGGAAGCTTGCTGCTATGCTTATTCAGCTTCATGGAATTATATATATGTATAAAAACCCCATGTTTTACCTCTACCGAACAGCAAAAAACTATTCCCTAAATATATTAATATACATAAACCATGAAATACTCTTTTTATTTTATGAAAAACAAAAATAATATCTGCAATTTTCTACCTATATTTCACAGTTTTCTCCTCTTATACAAACCGTAGAATAAAAGAAATCCAAGAAAATAGAAAGTCATTTTCATTATTAGGGTAAAATTCTAAATGAGACGGAAACTTTGTATAGGACTTTCAAAAACACCAAAACCGTAGGTGATTGATGAGTTAGGGATAATTTGCGTGAGTTATTTTACGGAATCCCACGAGACAATTACATCAGTTCGTGAATTACAATTTCCTTCTTCAATAGTTCATGACATTTTTCACAATTGTTTCAGATTGCGTGAGCACAAACTTTCATTTCCTCACCAACTTACAGGTCATGATACGCGTTTAAAAGCTGATTTATTTGTTGAAAGAACTTGTTATATTAATGAAAATATACCATTATTTTTGACTTTTTGTTATTTAGTGATGAATTATCCTATTATCCGTATAAAGTGTTAACAGAGTTTTAGAATTTATGAATACTCCGTAAATAAGTTTCCTTTTAATTTTGAACTGATTGACAACAAAGAAAACTGCATAACAGAACTTTCAAAAGTAATTAAAATAAACAGTATAAACGAATGACCACATTTCTCAGAAATCAATAACATTGAATAAATATGTTATTCGCAATTATGGTTTTGAGGACTCGCAATCTCAACTTTACAAAGTGAATTAGGAATATAAAATGCATTTATATTGGTTTTTAATTATAAAAAGTAAATGCCACGTTCCAAATATTTCTTTTTTTTTTGGTGAGAACTTTCTCAAAACACCAGTCTTATTACAGATATTTCACAATGAAATCAATGTACTTGAGGTATCCGAACAAGTACGGAGCACTTTTTAACAAAATAATATATTTAAACGTTATAAAGGCTTTTTAGGACTGAATATCAATAAATACTAATACTTAATTAACAATATTTAAAATAAATTGCCTATATTTCACAAAAATCACAATTATAAGTGAAATTTTAGCAACATTTTTGTAAAACTTCAAAGCAATTAAAGAAAAAAGTAATAAACTTATATTAGTAAAAGTATTACCAAAACAATCTAGATGCATTTATCTAGAAAATGTTCTAAAATGTTAATGTTTTACTAAATATTTGAAAATTTTAGAGTTGATTGAGTAAACATTATTAGAAAAATCACATTCTTTATGAGACCATTATTTAAATAACAAGCTCTAACTCAAAAAATATTCATACAATAATAAATATTTTAGTACATTCTCTAGAAAATAGCATAAATATCAGGTTCAAAAAGTTTTATAGAAATACATTTGTAATATTTTGAGTAATCAGACTCACCATTATAGATTTCAAGTAATTTAAATGCTCAGTTCTGGTAGATGAAAGACCCATTTCCGGTTTTTCTAACTTAATAAAATTGATTGTAGCTTGGCCTCTGGGTAGAGTAGAAGCAAAACAAAATATATTTTGTAAAGCCGAAAGATGGCTGTATTCAATAAAAGAGAAAAATTATCTGTCTTGAACGAATTTGGTCATTTTCAACGTGTTCGGATACCTTGATAACTATTTTAGACCAAAAATCAGAATTTACTACACACATTTGTTTTTCTTTGTTAGAATTTGCATCAATAGTTTATAAATTTGTACAAATAAGTTGATACTATATAGTGATAAGTAGGTACAATTTCGTAACATTCAGTTCGTAACAGGTACAACTGAGTTATGACTTTTAAGTTATTATTTTGACAGTTTTAAATGTTTCTCTTTAAATTTAAATTAATTTTGAAAATATAGATTATCTATGTACTTTATTAGTTAAAATGACGGTACAAAAATATACATTTTAAAATACAAAAAAACTAGAACAATATATTAGTTTTTGCTCTGCTCTCTTTCATTATATTTTTTTAAATTTTAGTTTTTAAATGAGAACATTATTTGCAAAAAGTCTTAAATAACATTCAAGTAAAATGTTTACCTATTTTCCAAATTAAAACATATTTAATATATTACTTCATATAACCTTTTTAAAATTGTAGAAATATTTTTTTCAGTAACTTAAAGCCCAATAATGTAAGTTTAAGTTATAAATGAATACATGTCAGTGCATGCACACTATAACTAACCAGGAATTTTCTTTTTCAATATTTCTTTTTTAAAAAAAAAAAATTAATTGAATAGAACATATCCCTTAAATTCTTGAACCAACATTTATACTTAAGATACAATTCCTTATTTTGTTTCACAAGAACGTATCACAGAATCATTCAAGAATGTTAGAGGGTTTGAAAAAATAGAAATATATCTGCCAAATATTCCACAGAGGCTTGCACATATGATGATGTATAGGACACCATCACCAACTGATACGTCAAAAACTTCTGCCGAGTATTGAGGTGGAAGGATGACATTCGTTGACATGTGATGGTCCAGTTATATAAAGGCTAAAAAAATACGAGGGAAAGGACCAAGACAATCCTCTCCCTCGAAATCAGCTTTGCTAGAATAATAATAGATAAATATGTCAAAACAGGAAATAGATGAGGTGGACCTTTTCCTTTGTCAGATAGCCAGATCTTGTTGAAATATCGGCCGTAATACGAGTGATAGATAGGATTTAATAAAAGGTTTTTTCGATAGTTTGTATAAACAATGTTTAACATTTTGTTTGCAGCATTCAGTTGGATGTGTTTGTTTGCTTAAATTGGATTTAGCTTACCTCTAGACTCATACATGAAATAAATTCAATTAGTTTAAGTGTGCTCAAAAAATTATGAAGTTGCTTCAATTGTTTTTTGTGTCATAATATAATATTATTCTTCATTCAATTCCTACTATTAGTTCACAATCTCATATATATATATATATATATATATATATATATATATATATATATATATATATATATATATATATATATATATATATATATATATATATATATATATATATATATATATATATATAAATATATATATATATATAAATATATATATATATATAAATATATATATATATATATATATAAATATATATATATATATATAAATATATATATATATATAAATATATATAAATATATATATATATATATATATATATATAAATATATATATATATATATATATATATATATATATATATATATATATATATATATATATATATCTTGTTCAAATTTTCAATTTTTAGTAAAATACGTTTAAAAGCGTTCATTTGAGCTGAAATTTTATATACACGGTTACTTTGGATGGTAATATAGTAATTTAATTATAATTAATAAAAATTAATTGATTAAAATTAATTATTCAAAGAATTACAGATACAGCCACGTTGGCATCATTTTTGGTGACTTGGGTGAAAACTTTAAAATATTTATTTCTCCTCACGTTTCAAAGCATTTAGTTGAACTAAAATGTGATATACACGATTGTTTTTGATCAAAATACGATATTTTAATGGTAATTTAAGAAAATTATTGCCACCTTATATTGTGATTTTGCATATGTATATGCATATTTATATTAATTGTAATTATTTGATAAAAAGTTACTAAAATAAAATTGTTCTTTGTTGGCCTAAGTAAGAATATATTTAATTTTTTTATTATCGCTTGTTTTTCGGTGATTGAAAATGCTCGGAACCGTGATTTTGAATAAGTGTATAAATCAATAATTGCTTTTTGATATTCAGTGTCATTTGAATTAGAATGTAAACACACAATGCTTTGAGAATATTATTAATAGAAAAAACAATTTAAGTGTATTTTTCAGAAGAAAGCGAGAAAAAATGTATGTTTCAAAATATTTTCTGTTCATGAGAAATCCTTCCATAATAAAAATATTATTTTACCTAAATATAGCTAGGACTTCTATTTCAAAGCTGTACTAAAATTTTGAAATATTTAATTTAGAAATAGATTTGTTCATATTTTTTATTACATCAGAGCAGAGAATTTTTAATAATTAACACATGCTATTACTTCAATCGATCGTAACTTTGAAAATAATGTGAACTTCTCAAAACTTTTAGTTCAACCCTTGTCCATAAATATTTGCTATATATTGACAAAACGTTATCATTTTAGATGCCTTTCTCATAATCAGAGAATATCTTGAAAATCTGTCAGTCTTTCTGTATTTGTTACCAAAAAATTATACTTAAATAATTGTTTTCTTGTAATAATATTTTTAGAACAATTTCATTTGTTTGTTTTAATCCAACTAACACTACATAACTAAGAATATTAATTCCAAACTTTTTTTCAAAATCATGCTTCCTAACATAGTCATAGGCCATAAAATGCAGTACGCTATTGAATAACATATCCACGAAATCAGAAATGATTGATTAGGAAACAAATTAACAAACATTAGAAACAACTGATGGGTAAGCAAATTATTATAAATTTAAAAAAATTGATGGGGACAAAATTTATATAAATTAGAAACAATTGAGTGGGAAACAAATAATATTTGTTAATATATAATCAGCGAGAAGTTGTTCATTAACATTGTAACTGGGCTTTTTCGTGCCTTCTCACTAATCCTCTTGGGGAATCTTTGGGGCCAGAATGGGATTATTTTAATCCAATCCTCTCAAGAAGAAACCGTGATATGCAGATTAGTGAATAGATATATAAGGGAGCATTTTCATTCGCGAGTTAGTGGAATAGTAGTCAGATGGAAGCCCTATAATAGTCGGATAGTAAGATGGAAGTGGAATAGAAGCTGGAAAGTAGAATAGAAGTCGGATAGTAATAGAATGAATTAGCACAATTAGAAGTAGAGTAGTATCGAAGAAGAAACAGCAAGCTGAGGTGCTGATCACCGTGAGATATTGGTAAGCTATTAATTATAGAAGTGTAGGTTTAAGGAATCTAAGGCAGATAATGATACTTAGGATAGAATTTTCATAAAGATAGTGATTAGAATTTCAGGCGATATTCACTTAGAATTGATAACTACGTAGTATCACTCCTGATCATATCCCTCTTGTAAGGTTTGTGTTGCGTTGATTAATATAGATTTAGACAGTAATAAATTATATTTATTATTGAGCATTTGAGTGATCAATCATTTATTCCTACAAATCTAGGTCGTATAGTTGAAGAGATGATGCCCCCGAGCCTCGGGGATCACACCATCACATTATAAAAAAACGGGAGGGATAATGGCAATGAACCTCGTAATGTTGAACCACGATCAAGTGACGAAGAACGACCCATGATCTAGCATTCCCCTCCTCCAAACTACCACACAAATCCTAGGGAAGAACATTGAGCCTCGACAAATTTAACATGCATCAGTTCATTTACATGACAATTCTACAGTGGCATGAAATTCCAAGGTAGCCTTGTGGTTATGGTCCCGAACTTAAGGTCGGAGAGTCAAACCTAGTACCCTTGAAGACCCCAAGCAGAGAGGGATCTGTTGCACGTTGATTGTGTCGATTCAAAGTCCTACCATTGGCATTGTGTGGTGGTTTGGAGAAGGAGTGTCATACTAATGTCGTTCTCGTCATTTCACCGAGATTAACATTTTCGAGGTTCGTCACAAATAACCCTCGTGTTGCTTTATAGTCTGACGTTCATATAGCTAACTTTCAGCTGAATGAGAACTCGAACGTGTATCTCGGCAACGCCGGCCACGAATTCGTGACCATGACCACTAGTCTACAGCGACCACAGTAATATATAATAAAACAAATTTTTAATCAAATGATTTAAATTAAGAAAATATTAATAACAAATTTAATTCCAATGATAAATTGTGTAAAATTATTTCCCTGCATATGTGTGCTCATAAAAATACGAAAAGAAAATTGTGCTAATTAATTTTTCTTGTCTCTATCTTGAAACAAATAGTTAATTTTACATCTTCTTTGGAAAAGTAATAATAATTTGTTATAAAAACAACGACGATAGATTACATTCTGATGTATATAAAAACTTAAAATAAATGCAGTATTTATTGAAAAAAATGTCCCTTGATAATTACATCGAACACTGAAAAAAGAATAATAAACTGCATAATGATTATTTTGAAAGATTAATGCATATATAATTAAAAATTAAGAAGAAATGTATTAAAAAATACACATTATAATTATCGAAGATATTACTCAAGCGAAACTATGTAATTAAGTTACCTGCGAGTGCTACTCAAATTTATTTCAGTTTCAGAAAATATATAATTATTTTTTTGTGTGTAAAAAATAAATGTTGCAACTCTATTATTTAATTTCTTTGATAGAAATGTATACATAAGTTAAGTTATTTTATTACATTTTGTATTCTATTTTATTTTATTACATTTTATTATTTATTTTGCATTTTTCTGTTCTATTTTGTCTATTCTCATTTTTTTTTAACTTCGTAAGTGTCTTAAAAAGTTTCTGTGTAAGATTTGATACGAAAATGCTAGTATCAAATAATGCCAATATTGTGCTTTTATAGAAAAAGATTTTGTTTTTTAGGTTCTATAAGAATATTTTCTTTTGTTGAGTCATTATTTCTTAAAGAATTTTTATTTAAGAATCGTATGCTGCTCACTCCCTCCCCTTCTTTAAAATTGTACCTTTTTCCAAACCGGTTTTCTTTCCTGTGGTTCTCTTTCAAAAGCTTAAAAAAAGAATTAATTAAATTATTGAAAACAATCAGCTTCATCAATTCCTATATGATTATAAATTATCGTACAAATACTTGAAAAAGTTTCAAAAATTCAAGCACACGTTTTTTTCTCTAATTTTATGTAATTTCAATTTTATCCAATTTCATATTTTACCTACGGGATGTCTTGTTACGGTACTGCTAAGGTGCAGTCCTGTTGAGGTCACTGGTAAGCCGGATCACTCATGTGAAAGGCTGCGTTAGGACGAAAGTAACATACTCGTGATTAGGAAACTTGATAGGCCACATTAAGTTTGAAAGAATCAAAGTGAATCTGGAAGCGAGTTGGAGAGAGTCCTTGGGAGTGTGTTGGGGGGTCGTAGAGTGTTGACGCTTGTAGAAGTATCTCTCTAGCTCCTGGGTAGCTCCTCGGTTTCTTCTTTTTGTGTTTCTTTTAAAGATCGAATACGTCACGCCCTTCCAATTTCCCTTCTGTTTAAATGCAGCCGAGATTACTATTCTGCTATTGGTCCTTGTCATCCCTGGTATGGTGGACTTTGAAGCTAGGGATTGGCGTTGGATTAAGTAATTAATATTGGTAATCTGGATTAAGGACAGTCAAAGGTTGATTTGCCTTAAAACCGAAGTGGGCATTACGTCGATCACGATCAACCGGTGGACCATCAAGACATTTTGGGGTGACCATCTGAAGATTTTACCAGTTAGTAATTCGGAAAATTCAAGATTGGCTGACAGTACGCAGACTAATTCCTTTACTGACTGTAATAACGAAAACTAATTTTAGATAAAAATGTTTTATTTTTTCATGTACTTTGAATTGTTTGATAATAAATGCATCATATGATATTTTATTTGTGGCTATTTTTATTATGTTTGTATCTTGTATTTTGCCTTAAACGTGGTTTTAAAACAGTTCTTATAAGAGGTAAGTACATATTCCGTATTTATTATTAAGTTATAATGATAGCCCCTCTTCCTTACCTTTCCACACCTACGACATGAATTTTGCAAGAAGAAGGGTCGAGAGTCGAATGTCTAAGGTCTACCATTTTCGTATCATACCACAATACATAGCCAAACGTACTTTTTTATTTTTTCAATTGTCGGAAGCAAAAAATGTGTTTCTGAATAAATAATTAACACTAATTAATAACAAATACTTAATTACATGTTACGTACTATATACATAGGATTATAATTAATTGTTAAAAATTCAAGGGCTATGAGGGCGGGTCTGCACCCGTGGGCCCTCTCCCCTTGTGTGCGCCACTAACAATGGGTGGACCACAACACCGTGAAAAAAAAAGAAGTAGCCCATACCCTGGAAAAGTCTGCCCACCCCTGCCTTAAAAAATAAGCATCTTAGTGTCCGATCTTGGATATTTTCCGACGCAAAACTACATGGCCGTTGAAATGTCCTTACCCGAGCATGAAATCTATCATTTTGTTGAGTCCTTCGCACAGTCTAAACACCTAATTAATCCGAGTTTATTGCTTTGCATAATTTTCTCCGAGTTATCACGGTGAGATTTGGTGCCACTGAATATACTTTATGTAGAGGAATGACTGCACGTAAATGGATTATTGCTCAAATTCCTCACAGTGGTTAGAGGTTTGGAAAGTTGTGACCGAGTTTCCAATTCAAATTCTCTTAATTGTGTAATTCATCATCAGGAGCCCTAACGTTTTATTTGAGTTTCACTTAAATAAAAAAATAGAATCATTTTATATCATTACTACAGTTGAGGTTAACGGGTAGTCGAGGTTACGAACTTGTTACTGGAGTAGTCTCTATCAATTCATGAGTTCATCTTGATGCTGCTTAAAACCTGATGTGTGAAGTAACGGTTCTTAAGCTGTGGTCTAGGGACCTCTGAGGATGCCCAGCAATTTTCCAGTGGTCCGCGAAGATCTTATATTTAATTTGTTTATTTCTCTATTTTATAGACTCTGAAATAATACTAAAAATTTAAAGGTATGCCATCTTAGCCTAGATCACTCAATTGTCCCAATGAAAAGCTTTTCAAAAACAAGTATTTCGATCAAGAATATTAATTCAGTTTTATTGTTTGCAACTGCATAGTCCAGAACTTCCCAAACGTTTAATGTTCGCGACCCCATATTCAATCATAATTTTCATTGCATCCTCCTCCTTACAATAACAATCTATTGAATTCAACAATACTATGCTTTGATGCTAATGCAACAATACGACTTTCCCCTTTTAAGTGCCACTGACGTATAAAAGCGTCTCGCTCAGCCAAATTGTTTATTGCCTTGGACGTATATATACGTTTTCCTAAATACGATTTTTTTTCTGTTCACTGATATCCATAAAACTATTCTGAAGGCTTTGGAATGCAATTAAAAGAACTGGACAGTGTTTGCAATTGATAAACTTATTTCAGAGGATTCGCTAATTTATTCCTTTTATTTTCCCTCCCGCGAAATAAAAAAATCACATACGTGAGTTTACGTGGAAAACTGTGGGAGAGAATAGGGAGTGAATCGCGTAACTTTTATTCGACAGTTAGGGGTTAATAATAAACTGAACAAATTATCTAGATGTGTTAATTTTTGTAAATTATTTTATGTATGACATACCCATGGGGCCACTGATAGTTATCAAACTTCTTAACTAAGTATAACCAAATTAATTATAAAATACATTATGTGCAGTACGGATACATTTGTTGGCGTATTACACTGTAAATGTATATTTTATTTTTTTTTATTATGTCAGAATTTATTTTGTGTTTGTTTACTTTCTGTATATAAGCTCTTTTTTAAATAATCTTTTGTTTTCGACTTCCCCCTCGTAGAGTTATCACGCCTTCCTAGGGGGTTTGCCCCACAGTTTCAGAAACACTGGAATTGCCATTGCTACAACGTAAAAGTTTCAAAAAATAGTAAGAAATACCGTATGGAAAGTGTAAAATTGGAAATGAGAATGCAAAATTCACAAATTACACTTGATATAATAGCACTCATCAAAAACATATAACACCATCCTTCTCATTAAAATTTTTAATTAATACAAGTACATTTATTTATTTGAAGTTAATATTTTGAATTAGAAGCTATTAAAACACTCAACCATGTGTTTGGAGTCAGAAAGGGTTGTTCAAAATATTGGGGGTCCACGATGTAAAGTAAGGTTGTTTCAATCAAATTTTTAGAACCGCTGGTGTGAGGACCTGGTACAGTTTGATCTGTAATGAGTCAAAAACCTTATATTGACGTGATATTGAAATTTAAAGATTAGGAATCTAACTTAAATGTCATCTTTGTAACTTGACTGATTCACAAAATTCTGATTTCAGTTGCAAATTACCTTAATATTTCTTTAAATGCATCGTTAACAAACGATCAACACATATTTTTTATTATCTTACCTTAATTAAAATGTATTCTTAAGCTAAAATTAAATATAACTTTAAATTTTAAAAATGTTTATTAGTCTCTTATTCTAATATTAATAATTAAATAAATTATGAAAATGAGAAAAATATACCTTATTTTAATAGATTATTTTTATATGTATTAAACTTCATATGATTAATTATAGTTATGTTTTTGAAAAAACATCTAGTTCATAGTTAAAGTATAAAAAATAAACTCTCATATGACTTCCAATTTGACACTTTAGAATTAATAAAAACAAGATAGCATCACACATGTTTCATGGTTTTAGATTTAATTTAATCAAAACTTATGACATTGAAATCATTCTCTATAACTTTTTAATTTACTAAAAACAAAAATATGTTACTTGTAATCTGAATTTTACTTTACACACTCAAAGAAGTTAATTGCAAATATTTACATCTGAACCCCTTAACAGATGATTAAATGTTACTTTATTCGCTTCCCAGTGCTACTATTTTTCACATAAGGGCCCGTATGTAGTGCATTGGAGGGAAAAAAGGCATAAATATGCAAATTTTTCCATGAAATAAGTAAATCCTTCATAAACACTGTAAATGTCATTTTACATATTTCCAAAGCCTTAGGAAGGGTTTTACTCAAAGCAGAGAAAAGAAAAGGATCATATTTCAGAAAGACGCATACATACGTCGGGTGCATTTAATGCACCGTTAGAGGGACGTATATACAAGTCAGGAGAAATTAAAGGATTGAACTATTAAAGCATGGGTTTTTTTTAAACTTTTTCTTTGTTTTATTTATAAATATACGTTGTATTTAAGATATTTAAAAAAATTAGATTAAAAATTGAATCAAAATATATACTTAATTGTACGTATCAAAGTAAATGCATTATATTAATATACCTTAACAAATACCTTAGGGCACAAGACATTAAGAAAACAGCGACTTCCATCCAAGCTGAATGCAATAACAGCTAACGTAACAGCTGGAAGACTGTTTAATTTTACATCAGTATAACTAAAGATTCTACTCACTCATTTCATTTCCGTTATGAAATCATCATATTACATTCATTCCTTACTCATTACGAATGTGTTTTATTGTGTAATGTTTCCAAACTCCAGAAGTTTTCTGTAACCCAGATTAATCTTTTCGGCTTCTAAAGGTCTTGGGAACTACAACGGAAGTTCTTTAAACTGCTATGTTCTAGAATACTCATAGATGCAAATTTTGTTACTCTCACTTAATGACTTTATTCACAATATGAAGCTTTTAGTTCGTGTTAAGTTAAGTTATTCACTATATAAAGCCCCTTTAGTTTCTATTTTGTTGAGTTCTTATATGTTTGGAGGAAGATATATTGCAGGTTTGAGCATTAATTTCGTTGAACAATATACACCTACTTTCTTTTCAAAATAAGACATATGACTTAGCTTTTGGACACCCTATTTTCAGCTATACTGTTGATTATATGCATACATTATATGTTAATTAATGCTTCTTAAATGTTTTGATAGTCAAAAGTTTAATCCACAGACCCATCACTTTTTAGTCTGATTATTTCTTGAAATTCTTATTTTGGAAATCAGGACAGTTATAATTTTCTCTATAGTGATGATTATAATTATAAATAGTCTGTGAAATATATGTTTTTTGCTGCCAGTTAAATTCATAAGCTATCAGAAGCTGGATCTACATTACCTCGATGTTTGTTTGATGAGTTTATTTCTCAAAATTATGTTTTGGGAAATCAGGGTAACCTAACTATAGCGTTTCAGCTATATTGTATAATATGTATGACTAATTCAGAAAATATACCTGAGTTGTTACTCCTTGAATACATTAATAGTCAAAATCTAAATCCACAAATACATGCTATTTGTTTGGTCAGCTTATTTCTCTAAATTTTATTTTTTGAAAACCCAGAGCATCTTAATCATATCTTTTGAGCAACAGTGTTGATTATATTTATGAGTATCTATAAAACACGTTTACTACTACTTCACTTCATTAATATTCAAAAGCTGGATCCAGACAGTAATATAAACAATATCCACAAATAGAATTTAGACAAATAAGTAGATGACGCAAATATGAATATGATTTTTGTTTGATCCACGTATTTGCCTAAATTCTATTTTTGGAAACTAGGACACCTAACTGGAGTCTTTTGATTATTGATTTGCTGACATGTATAAAAAATTCATCAAAAATATGTTAATTGCTTCTTCCTAAGTGCATCAATAATCAAAAGCTGGATCCCAGCAATCATGGTATTTGCAAGACTTTATTTGGCAGAATTAATCATTCATTTTTATCCATGTGAAGCATGTAATTAATTTCTTTCCTTGCAAGATATGTTGAAATGCATCATCCATTCACAATGAATAAATGTAGTACAAATAAAATATAGAGATTATATTCGTGATTGACAAAAATATTCCCCTAGTTATATATTTTATTCAACATCATGAAAAAAGGAAGAATTTCACAATGGAGGTGACGCCATCGTCGAATGATAAATGCTTGCATCCGACTAGTCAATTCATAAGCTTTGATGTTGCCAAATTATAATTTTTGCAAATTCATTTAAAAAGCCGATATTTCTAAACATTAATAGAGACTGAGGTAACATATAATATACTTCATTTTAAATAACTTAAAAAAATATCTATGTATTTTTGTTTTTAATTTTGAAAACATTTTTGAAGATATTTAATACTACAACACATTTATGTAATTATCAAATTTGAAATGTTATCTAAATTTGACAAGTAGAACAAGAGCAAATTTAGTTTCCATTTTAAATTCAATGGGGAATATATCACTCTATTTATATTAGGATCGTCAAGAATTCAGCCCATTGCTCACATTCGCAGTAAAAACTTTATTTTAACAGAAAACATATGAGCATAATATGAACAGGAATTAACTTAATAAATCCGCGCTACAGTAATGGAATTACTACAAACTGTTGGAATATTTATTGATATTTAAAAACTCATACCTCTATAGCTTGGAAAGCAGTTTAAAATCTGATGATTTACTGGTAAAAATGCATGCAGACGCTGTTTCCTAGATTTAAAAAAAAAACTTTTAAAAAGTTTTATCTTTGTTAAAATGTCATCAAATTTTTGTGAGCATTAATCTTCTTTCAGAATCCCTTTTCTAAAGATATTTTTTTCCTAGTCTTTAAGTAAAATTGTACACCATGAAATAAAAAATCGATTTTATAAATTCTTAAGAAAGTACAGTACTAAAATTAACGAACTATGTTTACTTTTCTAAAAGACTTTTGGTCTAAAACCTTCTTAAGCAAATTAATGCTTTTTAGATAATGCGTTTTGGGAATGTGCATACATTATAATACACAAAATGTCTACTGGATACACAACAAAAAAGTAAATATCAGTACACATTCTTGCCAACGAAAGCACAACGAAATATGCCTATTAATGAAAAATCCTTAATGGATTTTTTTTCTTTCATCTCTTTAGCATCAAATTCATACAGCATTTCATCCATTTAGGGCAGGATATTGCAAAGTTTGTCTCAAACAAAACACGAATATGGGATGTAAAATCGTTGAGCTAAGCATCTTAAGGATAAAAAAGACTGTTATTTAAGAGGGTAAGGAAATTTATGCCAGAAATGGGCTGTGTATTTCTTCCCTTTTTGGCGAAATGCCACTTTGCGTTCTGAATCCGTCCGGCTTGCGGAGTTTTTTTTATTCGCTTGGTAAACTTCTGGGTTTATTCGGTCATGCATAAGGTGAAAGGGTAGAAGAAAATTTTGGCCATTGTGATTTTTTTCTGTTTAAAGATAGTATAGTGTAGAATATGGAATATGTAAGGAAGAAGTAATGCTTAATTTTTTTTTCATAAACATATTTTAAAAATACAATGATTACACGGAAAGAATCTTAAATGATAAGCGAACCTAAATTAACATTAATTGACATTTTTGATAGGTCAAATTTTAAACTTAACAAAAATGTGAGGCAATTATCGTAAAATCCGGCGTATAACGCGCACTTTTAACACAAAAATAAAATCGAAATTTATGGGCGCGCTTTATCTGTCGAGTATGAAAATGATAACATTAAAAATACAGAAAAGAGATGAAAATAAAAAAAATTAAGACTTCTCTACATATATCAGAATTCTGTTTCTTTAAAAAAGAATGGCAAACCTAACGAACTTAAAGGGCTGTTCTTCTGGAAGTATACTATTTTTTTCAAAATCCAGGGATAATACCTGGAACAAATGACTTCAAAACTTAATAGTATTGAACACATACACGCATTTCAGGTTCCTTCTTTAAAAAAGGGAGTGTGCGTTTTACGGTGAATATATCTTCAAATTAAAAAATGCAGCTTGAAAATATAGGTGCGCGTTATACACCGGATTTTACGGTATTTGAATACAAATTGGTTTTATCTGTGGTTGGTATGTGTGTTTTTGAAATCTAAATCCATAAAAGTAAACTCAATCTCTTGGCAAACAGATTGTACATTAAGCTGTACACAACTATAAAGTTACACGAGGGCTAATGATGACGGACCTCATGATTTTGGCTAAGTGACGAGAGGACACCTGAGCTGGAAGCCCCTCTCTAAACTACCCTTCTGCACATAAGGTAGGGCTGTGAGCCTCGACAGATTTAACGTACATCTGCCCTGTATACATAGTGGGTGCCGTGAGTCACACTCACACACAGTGGTGTTTATTGTCCTCACATTATATAATGAGTATTTATTAATGTCTCAACATAATAATTGGTGAAAGACCTTTTAGTTTTGCACTACTATGAAGCGATGAGAATGACACCCCCTTCTCCGAACAACCACACCAACTGGAGGATGTTTAAGATTCGACTGATTGAATGCGCATCGGCATCTCTACGCGGTGGGTCTTCAGTGACACGAGGATCGAACTCATGATACGCTGACCACAAATCTGTGACCTTGATCACTAGGCTAACGTGAATACTTTAAAATATCTTGAAGTGTGGGAGTAAGAATAATATTAAAACAAAACGGAAAAAGGAAAATATCTAGAACAGATATCAATGGCATATTGTCATGTTGAAAATATATATACAATATATTTCTATAAATATTTTTCCACAATTATAACTGTGTACATGTTTGTACTTTTCTGTTTTTAAGTGACAAAAAATATCAAAAATCTTGCAAATTGGGGGAAATTAATTATCCAGAAAGTAAAAGCAATGTTGTTTAATCTATAGAATGACTGAAAAGTATGGTTACTTTTTCAAAAAGTAAACAACGATTTTTATAACGTTTTGCATCACTCTAGTTTAAAAACTGCTTTACTGGCAAGAAACATACAAGTTGTAGCTTTGTTTTTTGAATTTAAGTTTACTTTCCTTTACAGTGTAAATTTTGGACAAGTACATATTCAAGAACCAAAATTTTTGAGCAGCATGAAAGATTTATGTAGATATACATATAGCGTATTGCCAAAAACAAATTCTAGCTGCCTTATAGATGTTGAGATATTACCCCATATAAATTCAATGTGTTGCTCGCTAGTAATGGTGCACACAATGAAATCGTGCAATAAAACATTTTTCAAAATACTTAAGTATTTTCTCTATGGTACATAAAAAATCGCCAAGTAAGTATCTTTAATTATTTGAAAATAAAATTTTAAAGTTCAGCCTTACTTTTTTACACCCGTTGTTTTTAATTATATTTTTATTAATATAATTTTATAATAATTCGCGTAAGTTTATGATTAATTTTTTAAAGAATTTAATTAATATTTTATTTAGAATATTTTAACAGTTAAATCGTAATCAAATAAAAAATCAACCAGAAAAATTGCAAGCTCTACCACATGAAAAACAAACACTTTTCTACCATTCCATTGGTATTTTTATTTTAAAATCTTAGTTTTGTTCATTAATTACTTAAAATATTTAATTGGAATAGTTTTCACAAGTATCCAATTTTTAACTAAATAAGTATTAAACAATTCAAGTATAGATTTGCTACTCTACAAATGATAACTAATATCCTCATATTTCTATTATGAATCCGTGTCTTCTGTATTAACATATGATCAGACACTTATGTAATCTTTCACTATCTCCACGAAGTTGAGGTAGCTACTGCAACCAAGTACTCGCATTCAAAATCAAATCGAAGGAGAGATGATGGCTTAGATTAGAGGAATATATTAAGGAAGAGATTAATTGGGTTCAGAGGTCACGTGTAGGAGATAATTCTACGCTAATAATGGCTGACGTTGGTAATGATGCACCGATATTGGGCTAAGTTTAGATTAGTTATTACAGAGTTGTAGCTTCAATTCCTTGTTTATGTTTAGTGCATTAACTTAAATTTAAAGAAAAGTAGCTTCTGGTATTACATTGAAGCTGATTCGTAATTTCATTTGATAAATGAAAGCAAATTCTGATGCATTGTATATTTCGAAACATTTATTTTGAAAAAAAAAAAAGAAAACGTGGAAAGCAACTCAATAGAAGCTAAACATCTCTGGAGACGTTGGCCGTAAATGCAGGAATAGATCTAAGTATATTAAACAGCAGGGGGAACTTACTTTTAACAAATAAAATTCGAACTTCATTTAATGTATGAAAATAATATTTTTATTCAATTTTCTGCATCATAATTTTCCAATAAAGACACAATAGGTGCGTGGTAACTGAAGTAGGATATAAAAATTCTCGATTATATAATCTATCAAGAAAACGTGAAAAAACTGCATCATTCGTGGTTCCGTATCTTCTTGTTCCTCTTCTAGAATCAGTAATCATTGACAAATTCAGTGTCCATTTCAAGAATTCAATGAGTGGCTTTGCTGCTTCTGAAGCAAATTACCATTAAAGTCTTCAGTTCAGATAATCTGCTTTTTATCATCACCGGATCCAATGATTGCAGCAGCCTCTGGTGTGTACAGTACTAAAACTTTACGGATGAAGCTGACAGCTGTGGCAGGACTACCTGGTGATATATAGACTTTCGACTGGACTTTCTGCTAGTTTTCCTTACTTCTTCTTTCATGAAACTCTTTTATCTTTCCTTCAAGGCAATCTGACTAGAATTACTTTTTATTTAATGGAAATGAAAATTAATAATATAAACTAAAATCATCACTCACAGAAGTGACTTTGTTTGCTTAAAAGACGCTATATGTAGTGATTCAGGCGTGAACATTAGTGACATATACATAAATGATGAGGCGTAGCTTCATACGTATTGCACTTTGTACAAACAACGGTTAAAAATGTGCAAATTCCTAAAAATGATCGATTATTAAAATCGAACATAGAAAACAACATGAACTTTTGGCAATGAGCCTCATAATTTTGAATCCCAGTCAAGGTATAAGGATAACACCTGGATGACCCCCTGGAAACTTCTTCAGCACGCCGAAGCGAGCACTTTGAGCTCCGACAATTTTAACGTATATCAATCTTGTTGCACGGCAGATCTTTGGTGTCACTAGAACTCGTACTCATAACCATACAAAAATATTGCTAGCCACGAGTTTACAATCATGTTCTCCAATGTGCCATGAGTACAGGCAACATGCCGTGTAGCAGTGCTTCTCAAAGTGTCAATATTTGCGCCCCGCTATTCAATCATAATTTTTATCCTGCCCCCATCCATACAATAACAATGTATTTAATTAAATAATACGCTTTAACGTTCTAAAAGTACAATATGACTTTAACCTAATAAGTGCCACCGGCGTATATAAACATCTCGCGCAGACAAAGCTTTAATTACCCCGAACGTATATATACGTCTTTCGAAGTATGATAGTTTCTGGGCGCATCCATAAAATTATTCCGAAAGCTTTGAAATGCAATAAAAGGATCTAGACAGTGCTTGCGAAGGATTTACTTAATTGAGAGGATTTGTTTGTTTATTCTTTTTCTTCCTCCCTCCCCAGGGGGGTGCCAGCTCAGGTGTCGTCCACGTCACTTGACCATGGTTCAAAATTACGTGGTCCGTCGCCGAAAGCCCTCGTGTAGCTGAACAGTGCGACGTTAATATTCAATCAATCAATCAATCCCCCCTCCCCAAATACGTCACATACGCGCATATCCGTGGAAACTGGTGCTAATGGGGAGAGAATCGTGTAAATTTTAACCCTCAATTAAGCGATTAAATATAAACCGTTCAAAGCCATACAACCAGTAGCACACACAGGAATTTTTCAAGGGTGGGTCTTGGTTGAAAGTTCACCATTCTTGTATCATGCTCCTTTTGATTTTTTTAGATTTTCGGGAACAAAACACATTAAAACACTAATTATTGAATAAAAAATTAGCATTAATGAAAAAAAAATAATCATTAATAACAAATACTTAATTAAAATTAACGTTCTATATACGTAGAGTTATAATCAATGGGGAAAAAAACAAGGTTATGGGGAATGTCCGGACCCACAGGACCCACCACTTGTGTGCGTCACTGCGTAAAACCGTTATCCAGATAAGTATTAATTTTTATATATAATTATATATATGACAATCGCATGGGGTCATTGGTAATTATTAATGTTGTTCTTATCTTAATATTGTTAAATTAATTATAAAATGCATTGAGCAGTGCTAATACATTTATAAGCGTTTTATATCAGTGTAAATGTGCATTTTAGTTTCTAAAACGTCAGAATGCATTTTTTTTTTTACTTTCAGTAAATTAATAAATTTTAAATGATCGTTTGTTTCAGATTATTCAACATGATCGCGCCCTCCTTGGAGTGTAATCACGCCCCCCCTAGAGGAGCGCACCTCACAGTTTGAGAAACACTGCCATGCAGAATAGGGGGAAAAGTAGATTGTTAGTTTGATGAGGGGAGGGAACGAGCTTATTTGTCATCCATGTTATAAGACCATGGCTCTAAATTACGAAGTCCGTCGCCAATAGCCTTCGCAATGCTTTGAAGTGCGATATGTTAATAAGCACTTACTCAAACATGATCACTTGCTACTGCTGATCATTTTATGACTAAGAATGTTAAGCAAATAATGCTTCTTAGAAGTAATTCATACAATGATGTGTAATTTTATTTAAGATATCCGACTACGTTCGGAAACGTGATTTTGCAAAAGCGTATAAATGGATAATATTTATGATATTTAGTGTCACTTAGATTACAAAATGTATATAAAATTGCTTTAAGAATAGTATTACAATGAAAAATTATTTAAAGACAATATTTTGACAAAACATTAAGATAGAATGACCAATTTTCAAAATATTCTTTTGTGAAAAGTGCTTCTATTATACTAATATTTTGCCTGTATATAGCTCAGACCTATGTATAGAGGCTGGACTATAATTTTTGAAATATGTAACTTAGAAGTGGTTTTATCCATATTTTACGACAACACAGGGGAGAAATTTTAAGAAAAAAAACGCCGATAATTATTTCAATTGGTTGTAACTCTAAAAATAATGTTAGTTTTTCAAAAATCATAGTTGAGCCTCTGTACAGAGGTCTGAGCTATATACAGGTAAAATATTATTATAATAGAAGCATTTTTCACACAAGGAGAACATTTTGACAAAAAAGGTTATTCTAAGGTAATTTCTTGCCGAAATATTCTATTTAAATACATTTTTTTTTCAAAATACCCTTAAAACAATTTTATGCATGTATTATAATCTAAGTGACACTAAATATCAATAAAATTATCCATTTATGCACTTTTTTAAAAAAAAATCACGCTTCCGAATTTAGTCGGATACTTTAAAAAAATAAGCAAAATAAAAAAAAAAGTATTCCTTAATTAAAAACGATAAATATTAATATAATTAAAAAATAGGAAAATAAAAAATATAGTGAAAATATACTAAGCTTTTATCTGCCGATGGTACTTATAAGTACCAATCACTTTAAAATTACATAGAATAACCATTTTTACGAATGTTCTGATGATACTTTGCGGGAATATTCTTATAAATCCACTCTTCCAAGATATATGGCAGCACGGGTTCTGTGATTAGTATTTTAGCGGGAAGGCGAATAGTTTTATAGCAGAAATTGCGTTGTCGGCTGACGGCGTTTTCACTGCATTAAAAATATTATCTTTTTTGTCCGGAAAAAATATTCAATGTCAAGATGTGTCTTTTTTATATAAATGAAGACCATAGAAAACGATTTGACTTTTTATTTTTAGTGAACAATGTAAATAACTAGTTTTACAGTTAATTATCTTTAATTAATTAATTAGCTCGAATGGATTAAATTTCCCAAAGTTGAGTAGTTTTTTTATGTATATGCTTTAATTTTCATTGTAGTGATTAAAAAATATATTGCATGAAAAAAACTGCGGTTAATTATAATGCCTTAGATAATGGGTTAAATAGCATATAACGTTGGAAACAAAAACAAAATACGCGTTCACATTAGATAATTTTCACGGCTCAGATAAAATTAGGAGCCCAAGAGTCTAAAATAATTTATATGTGAATCAGATTGAAGTACCTTTACAAATTTCTTCAAAACATAATATTGTACTTTAAGAATATAATCAAGAATAAATCGCCACTCTTCCTTTTCAATTCGTAATACATTGATTAACGGGATCCTGCTATTCCAATCTCTTAAATCAAAGGGCAAATAAAAAAAAGGTAAAAGAAAAAAAAGAGAAATTTTAACAATGACTTTAACATATATATATCCATATTATAAAATAAATCTATAAAACGTTATTTATTTAAAAAGCCACATGGATTATATTTATTGAAGTCAGACTTTCATTGAATTTTTCTACAAAATCGGATCTTCAGTATCATATCTAAATTTTCAATTTCAAATCTTTATATATTTCTTGAAATCAGAATCATACAACATTTGACAACTATATTAACAGAGCAGAATTGAACGTGAAAATAAAATAAATATCAGAAGAGTATCCAGCTTTAAATAAATTTCTCATATTCAATTATTTATTTCCAGATGGAGACTCATTGAACAAAGCTAAACACTGAAATTGAAACATGATACTTAAAACAAGTGAGTTCAGTATGAGAAAAATGGCATAAACTCTTAAAAAGATTATATCTGATTGAGTGGAATTTTAAAATGTTTACTTCAACGTTCAATGTCTACTAAATAATTAATATCTCTTCAGAACATGCACTTACATTTTATTAGGTATTTGTGAAAATGTATAGTCTTGCTACTAAATTCACTGTAAGTAGGCAATAAAATGAATAGGTATGAAATGCAAATAGGTATGAAATTGTGAAAAAAGATAACTTCTTGGAAGTCTGTAATATTGTAAAATGAATACAAGGAATACTATACAAACAATAAAATTTTAGTCGAATAATATTTTGTTAATGTTGCTGTTAAACTTTTAGATAAATCTAAACACCTAAGTAGAAAGAACATTAAAATACAAATTTTAAAGTTACAATTTGATTCAATGCATTCATTTTAGCTGTTTTTATAAATTAATTGTATTCAGTTATTTCATTTTCTATTTACTTCAGAATAAAAGCTATTAAAAACTTTTTAGGCTTAAGATCTGCTTAAGTAATAATATCTGTAAAAGCTTCGGTTTATTTTCGCAAGAAAAGTCACTTTGTAACTGGTTCTATTCGGGTCAAAAGATTAATGACGAAGAATTCTCCAGGAAGTGATTAAGTAACCAAACTTGGAACTGACCATATTATCAGGCTTCAGGAGGGATCATTCAAGGAGCTCTATCCAAGATAAGTAATTTGGATACTTTAAATACTGATTCTGAGTTAAGATTTCTCATTGTTCCCCAAGTAAAGTTATAAAAGTGTATTTCGTAAAGTATTAAGAGGGTCCGGCACATGAACTTTTGAAAAACTATCGATTTTCAATTTTCTTATATTTTCTAAAGATTCAAATATTTCTCTTTAAAAATATGATGTGATACGATAATTAGAAGTATTTTTATTATTTTTTTTAAAAAAATAAAGCTACTCCTTGACATGCATCCAATGAGCTCTGCAAAGGGCACCTGTGTTTACCTTGCATAAGTTTCTGATGAGCGTGAATCCATATGATGTTCAAGTAGAAAAATTTGACTGAATTAGGGTTATCCAAAAGTGTATGGATACATGTTTTTTGGATCTTAAAAGCGAAACAGGGAGAAAAAAGTTAAGTGATGAAAAATGCTTAAGTGGTCGTAACCGACTAAACCGACATTTTAATATCAAACATTTAAATATATTATAATATGGCTATTAGAAATACCATTGAACTACATATCATGAAAACTTCCGTTTGGGCTTTTTATTTTCATCTTCTGTCTTCAAACGAGAGCCCTCAACATGGACTGTGTCCCACGGATATAAAGCCTAGTAAAAGTTCCAAAGGATAGAAGCTGAATGTAAGGGTCAAGTATACTATGTACTCAAGTCACTATGATCAAGTATAATAACAAATTATATATATAAACAAGTACACATGTGCTACATATGATACTGAATTAAATGAAGCCAATTTTTAGAGATCTAGGTGATCCTATGATATTAAGAAAATGTTTACATGGAAAAACTCAGAACCCAAATGAGTCAGTTAATAGCACCCTATGGTCAGTGATTCCAAAATCTACATTTGTGAAATTAAAAACTCTAAAATCAGGCGTAAATATGGCTATTGCACAGTTCAATATAAGTCATGCAGCAAGATTAATGATCTTAAAACATTCTGATACTGAACCAAGTTATAACTGGGTGCCATGCTTCAAAAAACTATTTAAATGTAGGATTAATGCAACTCAACAAAAGGATCTTAAGATCCCCAAAAAGGCAAAATTGTTAAAAATAATGAAAAATAAAAAAGAAAATTAGAAGAGTCTTTTGCATGAGCAGAGAGTAAAAAATGGCTTTATATGCTTCTTGAAAGTACTAAAAAAATAAACGATCAAAAAGTTACAAATTTTTACTTTAAAGCCGATTCTCTCAAAAAGTAATATTTTTCACTTTATGGACCTTTTTCTCAAACACTACTTGTCATATAATCCTCAAATTTTCAATGAGTAGACTTATACTATGTTTACCTATTTTAACGGAGAGAACTAGATATATCTAGTATACCTTTTTAGATATGTCTTTTTTAAACTAAAGTTTAGGAAAATAAATTAGACAATTTTTTAAAAAATCATAATTACATTAATTTTCAACAAAAAGACAACACCCTTTGTTTAAGTGTTATTAATTGTACACATAATCTACTGTAAAAATTTTGTCCTTGAGAAGTAAGTAGTTTCTGAGAATGAAGTACTTAAACTTAGATAATTTAACATGGGCTCCTATGGACATGCCGGACCCTCTTAAAAGCTAAATAAAATTAGTTATTCTAAAATCATATCTGCTTCTTCCTCGAACCCTCTCATCACTCGCATCATGACCACATGTGACAAATAATTTTTTTTTATATTCGAATTGATTTCCTCTAAAAGAGTGAATGTTTCAATATGTTGTGTGTGTGAGTGCATAATAACGTCACACTATAGCGCAGAACAACGGTTATTGTGGAGATATCAGTGTTTCTCAAAAAGTAGGGTCCACCACACTAGGAGGGCGTGATAACTCTACGAGGGGGGCGCGAGCATATTGAAAAGTCGAAAATAAAAGATTATTTAAGGGGAGTTGGAAACCTCTCTCTCTGTCTCTCTATACTGACAATGTTAAATTGGCTGCTTTCGATGTACCTTATCTCAAAATCTGCTTTATGTACATGCTTGAAATTTTTCATAGAATTAAAGTCCATCTCTCTCATTATACCAAAATAAGCTTTTAGCTAATTTTGAATTTTTTAATAAATTATGAAATATTTTATCAAACATTGCGAAATTTGACTCATTTTTTACTTAAAAAATTTGTAAAAATTAAGTTTTTGAGTTTTTTTACAAAAAGCTCATTTTAGTACATATTAGACATCATTATAAATAATTCGTAAAAAATTTACATACCTGTTAACAGTAGTTTCTCAGAAAAGGTACATCGCACATTAAAATTTACATTTTCAGATAAATTGATTTTAATGTATACAGTGAGACTTCTAATTGACTAGGAAATAAAAAAAATTAAAGGCTCAATTTAAAATAAAAGATACATGTTTTGGTTTATAGCAGTCGTTACACTTTTAAGCAAAAACAAAGTAATATGTTTACAATTTTCGCCATTAAAATGGGCGTGTTCCAAATTCAACGATTATTGAAAAATACGTTTTAAGGTCTTCTAAATACCCTAGAGGTTAAAGTAAGGTATTTTTAGAAAGGTTAAAGTCTATACCCCTTGAAAATGTTAAAATCTCAAATTGTCAAAAAAATAAGATTTTAGCTTTCCAACATCCCTTAAGAAAGCTATTAATTTACTGAAAATAAACAAAAAAAAATACATTCTGACATAATAAAAAGTATAAAATACACATTTACACTTATAAATGTACCAGTACTGTATAACGCATTTTATAAGTAATTTAATAATACTAAGTTAAGAACCAGTTCAACAATTACCAGATACCCCATGGGTTTATCTTATGTTTTATTTATTCAACGCCCGTGTTTGGCTAATTGACCATTTGACACCCAGCCTCCCAGTACCGATTGACGATGTCGTCAATCGGGTGCTTGTCATATATAAAAAAAACTATATACAAAAATTAACATTTATCAAAATAATTTTTACGGTTTATAATTAATCTTTTAACTGCTGGTTAAAAGTTACACGTTTCACTCTCCAATATTACCGTTTGCACCGTAGACGTGTGTATGTGATGTATTGGACAAGGGAGAAACGGAGAGAACAAAGAAGTAAATACTTTTCAAACTCTGTCAAGGTACTTTTATTGCATTCTAAAGCCTTCGGAATAATTTTATAAATATCAGTGCACAGAAAAATCGTACTTCGAAACGACGTATATATACATCTGTGGCAATTATCTCTTTGAGTGAGCGAGGCGTTTATATACGCCGGTGGCACTTATAGCTTAAAGTCGTGTTGTAGCTTTAGCGTCAAAGTGTAGTATTATTGAATTCAATGCAATGTTATTGAATGTAGGGGGGACGAAATGAATATTATAAATGAATCTTGGGTCGTAACTATTTAAACTTTGATAAACACCGGGAGATATACATCATAATTAGGAGCCAAGGTCAAGTGGTGAGAACGACACCAGAGGGGTTACATCTTCTACCCTATCTTCCAGACCATGCCAGCAAGTAGACTGTGAGCAAGGACATATTTAACGTGCATTAGTCCAATACATGGAAGGTTTTCAGTAGCACTAGGGCGCAAACTTAGGAAGAGCCGACCACGAGTCCGTTTCAAAGTCCACTAGGCTACCGTGAACACTTTCAATGTGTTGGATAGATAGATCTAAATAACTCAGCAAAATTGGTTCCATTTTTTTAAACACTAAACACTATCCCTGTAAACATTCTTTATGTCTCAGTCAATTCGAATGAAAACAGAAAAAAAAAGGTTTACTTTTCATTATTATTAATGCCACAAATGCGCTTGATCAAACTATCAAAACCTTTGAAACCTTATATTTTTACAATCTGTACAACCCTCGTAAATGCAACATGTCCTTTCAGATATTGGTTATGTTTAGGAAATAATTCCTTTTCGAAGAATTTCGGGAAAAAATGAGAAAGAAAGAAAAATTATTTTTATTGTTCTGTCTGTAAGAATTTTCTATTTAGAAAATATTCTGACCTATAATCTGAGGAACAGAAAAATCTTCGTTGCTACGTGCTTCGAATTTTATGATGCGTTATTCTAGAGGGAGCTTGACCACCACTCTAGTTGATTATTCTCTTCTCAATGACCATACATCTTTGTCAAATCATCTGTCATTCTGCTTTTTTTTTGTTTGTGTGCTTATCAAAATCTTTTTGAATGTATCATTCCAATTCTGTTAAGAGTCTTACATAGAAAGACAATATATATAACACAATTTCGTTTAACGTAACCATGTCTTCTTTCCCAATGAAATGATATGTTTGATATTATATTCAAGATTTCGTAAATTATAAGGAAATATGGAAATTCTTCTGTTATTACAATAGTATTTTAATATTAAATTAGCACATTTATCTAATTTCCTTAGCAACACATTATTTCAATTATTAGACAGAATTTATATCGAACGGTTTCGGCATCATTTCACAAGTTTACCAGCAAGTTCTGTATCGGTATTTCCTTCACGAGTTGACTGAAGTGATGATCTCAGGGTGATCCAATCGCAGTTGAGGCTAAGAAGCCATTAAATCGGATTCAAAACGATTACAAACTACATTCAAGCATAAATTAGATTTGTTAATTTAATTGTTAGAACTAAGTAAGCGATATGTAGACCAGACAAAATGAATAGGTGCGAATGAATAAATAAATAACCAACAGATGGCTTGTGCTATTATCTTGTCCATGTAGTTCTAGGCTTGTCCATTCAGTGAAATCCAGTGGAACCAAAGAAGCCCAAAATTACTATCGCTATGTCGAAAACCATTGGTTAATAATTCAGTTGATAGTCCGTGAGGTTTAAGTCTATGTTGCGGAGTTTAGTCAGTATAGAATAACAATTAAAATATGCTTAGGAGAAAAATAAATGGCAAGGCATTTAATACAAGAATTATAACTTCTCTGGCCATCAGGGAATATTTTCATCACTTTAAAGTGTATTGTGCATATTTGGACTAATGGTGGGTAAAATTACGTGGTTATAGTTAAGATCTGGAAAGAAATGCTTCTAAAATAGATGGGAGAGGAGTTTACGTATGGCTAACGCAAGAGCATCGGTAAGGGTAAGGCTATCGGAAAGTTGAGGAGAATTTCGGGCCGTCTTGGCAAGATTATCAGCCTGTTTCAGGCAGAAGATGTCTTCATAGGCCGGTATCCATTGCAAAGAGCAATTTCTTTGGGCTGAAACTACTCTATTGTTAAGGACAATTATATACTTGGTCGGTTGAAAATTGTCCTCTCTAGATCGCCCGGAGTGCAGATCTAAAATCTGAAAATAATAAAATGCTACTTGAAATTTCAATTGATCTGCGGTGATAGTTATCGAAAGCTCCTTTAATGACCATAAGCTCACACCTAATTTTGAGGACATTTTTCCTGTGGGAATTTTACGCGATTCAAGTTCACATTTCCAGTGATTAAAATAAATTCCAACACTACATTTATCAAGGTCGAAGTCAAAATATTTATCTGCATAGGCAATTACTTGAATTGCGCCGAAGTCGAAAGATTCCAAATGGTGCGGATGTATTTTTGCTTGAGTAATACAGTAGACTCTTTTTTGTTATAATGTTGTAAAAGATTTGAATTTAATTTTGTTAGTGAAGAGGGACAGTTGCACAGAAGAGGTTATTTGATGATAGCAATATCTTTATGATGGAGGTGAATTTCTTTCCTTATTACATGACCATGTTGTTGAGTTTACAACCGTTGCAAAAGTGTACTTATATGAAATGGGTGGCAACCACTGAAATTTGCCAAAGAAAAATCCTCCAATAACTTCAAATAATTAAACAACTGTAGTTCCAGACAATAACTCAGGAATAAGCAACTACAATTAGGGAAATAGAAACGTGGTAATGTTGTCCACCTAAAAACTATTCTCTATCTCACTGACTGTTTAAACCAGTGCTTCTGAAACTTTTAATACTGGCGATCCAATTCTTAGTAATAATTTTCATTGTACCCCCTCCGTACAATAATAATGTATTGAATGCAATAATAATGTATTTTGGCGTAAATTTACGATACAGCCGTAACTATAAACCATGCAATTTATCAGGATTAGTATTAAAATCTGTATGTGCGTTACTTTTAATTAATAAATATTTTAAGTTGATTTTAAGTAAAAGGATAAGTACTATGTTACTTTTCATTGCTCAGATTGTCTTTGCTTTGCTTCCTTTCAGTAAAAAATATTATTCGTTTAAAAATAATTACACTAACATTTCATATTTTTAATTTTTTAATGTGCTCGCTACTCAAAAAGTTTATCGTACCCCCTAGAGGGAGCGTGTCCTACAATTTGAAAAACACTGATTTAAATGCTAAATTTTACTATTTCATTTCCGACGTTGAGTTGTTCTAACTGAATATTTGCGACCCAATATCCAATCATAATTTCCATCGCCCCCCCTTCCATACTGTAACAATGTATTGTATTCAATAATACTTTACTTTGGCACTAAATCTACTATAAGGCTTTAAACTCTTAAGTGCCAGCAGCGAATTTATACATCTCACTCAGCCAAAGCGATAATTGCTGTGGACGTGCATATACGTCTCACTCAGCTAAAGCGTTAATTGCTATGGACGCGGATATACGTCTTTTCAAAGTACGATAATTCCTGTGCAATGGTATCCACAAAATTATTCCGAAGGCTTTGGAATGCAATAAAAGCACTTTGACAATGTTTTCGAAGGATTTACTTATTTTTTCTTCATCCCCCTTAAATACATCACATAGGCACACCTACGTGGAAAATGGGGGATTGGGAAGATAATGAGGTATTTTTAATCGGCAGTTAAGAGATTAATTATATATCGTACAGATAATCTAGAAAAGTGTTAGTTTTTGAAAATAATTTTATGTATGAAAAGCCCATGAGGACACTGGTAAATATTAAACTTGCTGTTAGTAAAGAGTGTTTTTTTTCCAGGTATAGAAGTTTAAGTTGGCATTACTTTCCAAGATGGCGACCGATTTAACAGCTGTCAAGTGATTTATTCTCAGTTTGGTTTGGCAATTCATCATGAATAGACTCACGACTCATAGAGATTCGTCGAATGGGCTCAAAACGAGATTGCCGTTGCTCCCGATTTTCATAAGCGAATTTTATTTAGCGATGAAGCACACTTCTGGTTGAATGGCTATGTCAACAAACAAAACTGCCGCATTTGGAGTGAAGCTAATCCACAAGAGTATGTCGAAACACCGTTACATCCAGAAACACTGACTGTTTGGTGCGATTTATGGGCTGGTGGAATCATTGGTCCGTACTTCTTCAAAAACGATGAAGGCCACAGTCAATGATGATCGGTATAGAGCCATGATTACTAACTTTTTCATTCCTGAATTGAACAATCATGATGTCCAGGAGCTATGGTTCCAACAAGACGGCGCAACATGTTACACAGCTCCTGCCACAATCGATTTATTTAAGACAGGTTTGGTGACCGCCTAATTTCACGTTTTGGACCTGTAAATTGGCCTCCGAGATCTTGTGATTTAACACCACTAGACTATTTTCTGTGGGGCTATGTAAAGTCATTGGTGTATGCGGATAAGCCGCAAACGCTTGACCATTTGGAAGACAACATTCGCCGTGTTATTGCTGATATATGGCCCCAAATGTTGGAAAAAGTCATCGAAAATTGGACGTCCAGATTGGACTACATCCGAGCCAGCCGTGGCAGTCATATGCCAGAAATCATATTTAAAATATGATGCCACAAGATTATCTTTCGAATAAAAAAAATTCATGTCAATCGAATAATACATCGTTGTTTTATTGCAATTTAAATTTCTATACCTCTAAATAAAGCATCATTTATTTTTAAATTAATTATAAACTATATTGTGTGCAGTACTGATAGATTTATAAGTATTTTATGTAAGTGTAAATGTGTATTAATTTTTTATGATGTCAAAAAGTATTTTGTTTGTGTTTACTTTGAGTAAATTAATAGTTTTATTAAAGTATTTTTTTTGTTTGTTTTTGACTTTTACGTGCCCCCTTGTAAAGTAATCCTGACTTCTTAGAGAGTCGCACCCCACAGTTTGAGAAATGCTGACTTAGTGTCACAACAAAAAAATCACTGAATTCATTAATTTAGAAAGGAAATGAGTATTACATACGATTACAATGCTGTCCAGTTTCATTATTATTGTTGTTATTATTATTTTGCCTTTCAAAAGTAACGGGAACTCAAAATCTTTACTTTGTATAGACCAGCAGGCAGCTAATGCCATATTTCGGAATCATAACAATCAAGTTAAAAGTGATCAATTGTGGCATTGTGAGATTTGACTGGCTTTCAAAAATACTTTTTAGGAATGAATAATTCTGCCATTCTTTGCATATGTTGATTACAAATTTAATGTGCATGGGTTTTTTTATTAGTTGTTTTAACTATTTTCCTGTTACATTTTAACGTCTAGGATACTAATATGGCTGAATAAACTGCTATTACACGATAAATCCATTAAAATCTTTTGAATCATGATGGCAGTTTTACAAATGTCAAGGAAAAAGGGGTGGAGAAAGTATGGCAAGGTTAGAATTTGAGTTTCCTAAAAAAGCTCATTTTAGGCAAAGAGTGAGAGTAATAGGGTTTCTTTCCCGGGATCCAGGGAAATCATAAAATTCCTTTATATTTTCTATTACCGGGAATTATACTTTGTCCCCGGATCTCCCGCGAATCAACGGGACCAAAACACACTGAAATAGTTTGTTGACAATGCTTAAAAGATTTTTAGAAACAAAGTCAAAAATTTTAAAATCATTAATTGACATTAAAGAAGAACAAACGTTGATTAATATAGAGTTTGAAACTGGGACTCTACAATTGCAGCAGGCATAAATCGTCGAAATGGAACTTTGTTAACCGCAGAAGGTGTATTTTCTTTGTTATTGGATAATTGTATGAACAAAAATTTCAGAATTTGCAAAAAATATTAAATATCTTCAAATCCAATGAATTAATGATGGACGCAATGTTAATTTATTAGGTTTAATGCAATACCTGATTTTTGGGAGAAAAAACAAAGCAGTGGCAGTTACTGTCGATATTTCGTAATTGCCTGGTAAAAATTGTTTGGCTAGACAACCCAAATGAGAGAGAGAAAGAGAGAGAGAGATAGGGGCAATGATTTACTGTGAAGAAGTTGAATCAATATCCAACTCTTCGCGCTCAGAAGAAGAGGGCATGGAGGTTTTGAAAGTAAAACCTTTGACGAAGGTCGAAAAATTAGAGAAAGCAATTTACTCTAAAACGGAAGTTTTTATCGTTCAACCAAGAAAAGTACTTGTTTCAACAAAATCATGAAACAAGAGATGCAGTTGTTTGACTCGACTGAAAATCTATCACCAAACATTATAAAACATTTTGAGGCCTTAAAAACAATTCCAAGAACGTTAGTTCATACCGAGACCGCATTTTCTGCTGCCGGATTGTTCGCCTCAAAGCTTAGTACTAGGCTGAGTGATAAAAGTATAAATTGCTTATGCTTTATGAAATCCTGTTTTAAAAATAATCAATTTATTATATTTTTTTTTTAATATTTTTAGCTCATTATATAAATAAGTATTAATTTTGGAATTTATATGTGTATCCTTATTTTATATAATTATAATTGATATTATTTAAAAATAACTTATTTTTAAACTTTTTGAAATTTTGATGTATTTCGCCGGGAATCTCGGGAATGACAATCACATTCCCGGCAATGGAAAAACCAGGGGAATCAGAAATCCTAGGGAGCACCAATAGAAAAGCTATCTTTTTATTTATACACATGAAAAAGGATACGTTTGTACATTTAGAAAAGTTGCTTTCTGCGGTCTATGTATGGGAAAAGAATAATAGATGAATGAATAATTAGATATTTTTTTCTCTCTAATGAAATAATTAGATGGAAAAAAATATGAAGAAAAGATTAATATTTAGATAAACAATTTAACTTCTGATTGAATTTCTTTTCCTATTCAGCCAGCCAATTCTAGATTTTTGTGTGATCCATTTATAGAAGATTTAGAATAGGGGTACTCAACCCCCTTTTTTTTCTGCCGAGCCGCATACATGTGTTAACTATTTCACGTGGGCCGCATAAAATTGATGGCTATTTCACGCGCGCCACAACATGAAAATAAATAGGGGGGGGGGAGTCTTTAAGACCAAGATAATTTAAAATGTGGAAATTGATCAAAATATTAAAGCTCCTATTTTACTTTATTTATTGATTTTTTTATTTTTTTCAGTAATTTTTTCTAAATAGGAAGCATTTAAGAATCCTTCTTTCACAATCTTTGCATCAGTAAACGGTTGCATAAGATTACCAATAATATAACAAATGTCATAGGGTGCCTTTGTTACCGCTGTGACATTACCACTGACAAAACACTTTTTGACTGTTGTAAAGATTATTCAAGAAAGCTTATTTATCACCTCTTCAAAGAGATCTTCAAGGAAAAGTGTCATTGAAGGATTCCTGTTTATTGGTATATTTAAATACAACACTTTTTGTAATAAATCAAACAATTACTGAATCATGCTTGTTTTTCACTACAAAATAGTTAAGTTTCCATTCGTCTTGAAGCAATTTATTTTCTTCGAATATTTTTCGCTTACAACACATAAAAGATAGTTAAAAATTAGTTATACCCATAAAATGGTCGCTACTCCACAGTTGTCTATTACCACTTATCAAATATATATATATATATTCACACTCATACAATATCGCCGGCAAAATTGATTTATTCGGGTTTTTTAAAAAAGAATTTTCCACCAAAATTTCATAAATAAATGAACTCCTTACAGTAAAGGGCCACTTAAAAAGGCCCGTTTCGCCTCAAGTTGAGTATCTCTGGTTTAGAATATTATTTTCTTTTTAACGAGATGTTTAAATAAACATTTTTAAGAGAAAAATATTGGAGCCTTATGAAATTAGTCATGGTGCCCAATTTGATACTTGATTGTTTCATGAAACTATATAGTTGAGGTCTCAAAAGTTCTAATAATAATATAACTGAATAAGATCAACAATTTTACATGTAACAAAATTGCTCAATTTTCAAAAGTTTAAATTTTTCTTCAATTTTAGAAGAATTTCATTCGAAAGCCATGGTATTTGCTTTTATAATTATGTGCACCATCAGTAAAAACTATCAATTTATTTAAAATGCTCTGATACAATTATAGATTGTATTATATGTGTTTATATATTATAATTTATAACAAAATTTACTTTCTTCAACTGCAACTATTCTCATTTATAATACAATAATGTAATGTTAAAAAAATGTAATTTTTATATATTTTTAACGTAATGTTAGTTTTAGCATGTATTGAGTTTTAATTTATTTATAACCATATTTAAGAATACGGTACCTAAAAATTAACATACTAAAGAAATGTAGATTTCTTTCAAATTTAGTGCTTGTTGAACATTCAATAACCATTAGTGTTTATTATAGCCTGCCTAATGGTTTTTTAATCCCTTGATCTTATTATCTTAATTTTTTTTATATATAATGCGATGCTACGAAAACAACAAAAGTAAATTCAGCAAAAGTTGTCTTTCAACTTTTTTATGTTCTCTGAATAATTAAAATGACCTCTCGACTCGATACTAATTCTGTAAATACAACGCAACATTTAAAAAAAATTAATAGATTTTAATATTTGTTTTATTTTTATCAAATAATTCATTCTAGTTAATGTGTTGCAAAACTTGTTAAATTTTCCTAATTTTTTCCACAGCAATTAATAATCTACCAATGTAAAATATTTCATTTAATTTGTGGTAAAATATTTCATTGTTGCAGTAAATAACAATATTAATAGAAATACATTAGCCCCTATAAGATATTGAGAATTATTTTAGTTGTGACCTATCAGTAATAAAACCAAAATATATATTATTATTGTATATGGACAAAGAAACATAGACATTTACATGTTCAAAAAATAATAATAACTATATATTTAAATATGCGTGAATAGTTACTCCACACAGTTAAGAGGACCCACTACGATTCAAGTGACAAAAATCGGTCAAAATATCAAATGTAATTTTTTTAGCCTAAATTATTTTTTATAAAATTTTCTATAACCTTATAAAATTTGAAAGTTTTAAACTTAAAAATCGCAGAATTATAATAGCTTTTAGGATCGTTTTTATTCACATCCCCATGGCAAATCAAAACTTTAAAATTACTTATCTCAGAAAGATAAAATAACTAGTTTGTCTTCATTTAAAATGATAAGGCTTTTTTTCTATTGTGCCTAAGGTTTTGGAAATTTTTTACGTATTGCTAATGGTACATGTAACAAAGGTTGCTATGCATTTTTAAATCAAAGCAATACTTATGTTTTAAAAATAATTGAAGATAATAATTCAATAAGCAGTCATAAAAAGAAGTATTGTACAAATACGAATCATGTTATCGCAAAATCTATACTAACTTTTGTTATACATAGTTTGATGTACTTGTAAATCAAAATCCATGCGTGTACGTAAATTTTTATAGGAGTAGAATTTTAAAATCATTTCTCGAATTTTATGTTTTTTCCTTAAAAAATTAAAGGGAAATTTTGAACACAAAAACAGTTTTACATAGTACACACACATAGCATGCATAAAAAAAAATTGAAAATCCTTAAATTAAAACTTTTTGCGTAAAAAGCACCATGTTCTCTTAAATGAAACAACCAAGTTGGACAAACCACAAATTATTCATATAACATATATACAAAGCTATATAACAAAAATAGTGTTAACATCTGAATTCATATCAATATATAATCAAAATTACTGAAATAAAAATAGAGGTAGCCTTTGAATTCTTATCAACATATATACAAAACTACTGAATTAAAAGTAGAGGTAGATATTTATAATATATTAAAGTATGGTAGAATGAAGACGAAAAGTTTACGCAGTGCCTGGTAAACTATATAAAATATGGTGAGTGATCAGCAGCGCCACCTGCAAGTAATAAATGAGTGGTAGCGCCACATCACCCCGCCGTCCCCCGTGGGGCATTACAAAATCCATATGAATAAAATCCGTGAAGGGGAAAAAATGAGCTTGCATTAAAATATATCTTTAAATTAAAGTAACTGATTGAGTGACTTCATTTTTATGATACAAAAATATTCCTCTTGATACTATTTTATTTTATGTAAAATAACAACTTTTCTGTTGTATATAAACTGGACACTTATGTGGCAAATAAAGTACAGTACAATGTGTGAAAGTTTTTTCCTCCACCCTAACATACCGAAATACTTTCATCGAACATGGTTTAGTACATGTTAACTCTTTTGTTTAAATTAAACTCTCTCAGTTCTCGAATACAAATAGGTAATAATATGCATGTAGCCAACTTAATCGGATGTGCTAACCCGTGAATAGTTCATTCGCTAAGAAGAGCGAACGAATCGTCAGCCCATGAATGATAAACAGCGCTCAACACCACAATAAGGAACTTTCCTCTAGAGGGAATAGTGCCCCATGAATATCTGATGCCGCCCGCTTGCTTTGATCTAAAAAGCAATTTCAACGCCCGCGATAAAGCCTTCTTAACCCTTACCATATGTGACCAACCTGAAAAGGACCTTAAGTGAGAATACAAAAGAGAACAAAACATCCATCGATGAGTGGTGAATTCCGCCCCCGAAAAATTCTTCCTGTAACTTTCAAAACAAGACTCGATAAATTATTCATAGCTGCGAGAAGTGAGACCCCCTTCCCCTCTTACCACCCACCAGAGAAATTTTCTGGATCATATTCGCTAAAAGCACCAAGGAAACTGGTGCATTAGCTGAACCGTAAAATTATAGCAGAAACGATAATTACCTTGTCATTCAGCTGCATGCGGTGGCAAGGGAGGGATTGAAAATTCTTTCGACAATATTTCGAAAATCCCTGTGCCTCTTTTCGAGCCTCATTTTCCGTTTAATTAAGGGTCAACAATGGAATATGTGACGATGATTCCGGGATGACACGCGATTGGATACTCCTTTGGTTGGAATAATCCTCCTGATTGAAACCTGGGCTATCGGCAGACACGCGTTAAAGGAAAAGGTTGTTGTAAAGGGCCATAAGGCGTGATCTTTGAAATATAACAAATTGGGAGTATGTTTGTCACATTGTTCTGCAGTTGAGCGTGCTGCGCTGTGTGAGATCAAGCAATGAATGTCGAACATAAATGTTAATACATGAAAAGATAAACAAATAAACAGCTGTTCTTCATGTAATATTTTCAGTGAAATATGTTTAATTTGCCTGGAAACCTGTGCACTAATAATTAGATAATAATTCTGGAATATTATTAAGAACTTGTGTACCCTTGTTTTTCCCAATAAAATATATATTACAATATAAATGTCATTTAAGGTATCCGACTACTTTCGGAACCGTGATTTTAAAAAAACGCATAAATGGATAATTTTCATGATATTTAGTGTCACTCAGATTAGAATGTATGCATAAAATTGTTTTAAAGACATTTCGATAAAAAAATTTATTTAAATATAATATTTTAGCAAAAAATTAACTTCGAATAATATGTTTTCCAAATGTTGTCCTTTTGTGAAAATTCCTTCTATTATAAAAATATTCTGCCTGTATATAGCTCAGACCTCTCTACAGAGGCTCAACTAGAATTTTTGAAAAAATCACTTTTTTTTTTTTTTGCAGAGTTACCACCAATTGAAATAAGTATTTGCGTTTTTTTCTTAAAATTGCTACCCTCTGTTGTCGTAAAATATGAATAAACCCCCTTCTACGTTGTATATTTCAAAAATTCTAGTTGAGCCTCTGAACAGAGGTTTGAGCTATATACAGGCAAATTATTATTCTAATAGAAGCATTTTTCAGAAAAGGAGAACATTTTGGAAAAAAATTATTCTAAGTTAATTTTTTGCCAAAATATTGTGTTTAAATAAATTTTTTGTCAAAATGTTTATAAAAGCAATTTTATGCATATATTCTAATCTAAGTGACACTAAATATCATGAAAATTATCTTTTTATGCGCTTTTGAAAATCACGGTTGCAAACGTAGTCGGATATATGTTTTAAAGAAAATAAACACTCTCTTTTGATACATGTTTAATTAGTTTTATCCGATTCAACAACACGAGGGACTCTTTTTCACTGTTATTTGATCTCTCCTTTCTAAATTTACACAACGGTACAGTTCATTCTATGAATAGGTTTACAAATAACACTCTTCTTAGTATAGAACAGTAATGGCGAAACAATGGTACACGTGCCATTGATGGCATGCGACACAATAATTTTGTCGTGCCAGTGTTCAGAATGGTTTGCATTTTATTTCAAAATTTCAAAGTTCACACTATAAACTATTACGAACAAACGTAAGTGATCAGTCGCGCGCGACGGATAGCACACTCGCTTATCATTGTCTTGCCTTAGTTACGTTGTAGATTGCAGTTGCTTATGTAAAACCTGTCTAGGCATGTAATATTCAATTTTATTTGCAAAGCTGTATTTTAAAGTTTATCGGTGTTACATTTATTATTTTTAACTGCTAATTAACATGGGCAGTTCAGCAAAAGAACTAAAGGCGCAAAGTAGTAAGTGTAACTGAGAATTACAAATTTGGTTGACTGAGAAACATGACACTATTAGTCAAAATGACAAAGTTTTACGTTGTGGAATATTGATATGCAGAACATCGTATTTTAACCGGCATTTTGAAACAAACATAAAGCTCTCTTGTAAAAAAAGTGAACCACAGCAAAAATAATTAATTGCTTTGAAACCATTTGGCAGATGACTCCAATTAAGCATGTATTTTACAAATAGTAACATCTTACAATCTTAATATACGTACGTTACTTGTCATCCAATCTGCAACAACAGAAGTCAAACTAAGGTTACTTAACGTACATTACATGTATAACTAAAACATTTAAAATTATACGGTGCAAAAGGTATTTTTTTGTAGTATTTAGGTGTTTTTTGTAATTTATAGTTTTGTGTTGTTAGTTTTTTTTATTTTCTTCCCTATAATTACAAGACAAAACTATTTGACGGCACGATTATTACTCATTAAACACTCTTTTACAGAAAATGGCACGTTGATCCAAAAAGGCTCAAAACCCCTGGAATAGAAGCTTGTTAAATATTGAAGGGGAAGATGTCACTTCCGCGGTCACATTGTTTGTAGCCTTTTCACTATTTAATTCTTCTGTAGCAATAAATGATTTATACTTGAGATTAAATACACACAGTTTAGTTTTAAAACAGCCGATATATATATTATCCTTGTTTTTACAAATATAATTAACTATATGAAAACAGCGATTATATAGAAACAAGGACGAGGCAAAATATTGTTGTTGATGTCCTTATTTCTTATTATTCACCTCTCACATACTCCGAATATCCACTACTAAACTGTACAGAAATATTGCTCCTTAACATACTTAATAAATTAAACGTCCACAGACACATAAACATACGTCCACCACATGAAAAATCACATGAAGGATTTTATTCACATATCGGTTTCGATTGCTCAAAATCATAAAAAGTAAAATATATGCATAAGAATGAAGGAATTTTTTTCTCTTTATATATGTTATATTTATGGCCATTTACTATATGTGATTAATGGTTTCGTATATATACAATATCGGAATAGCCTCTGAATGTATGATTTAAATGTATATCTTATCGCAATGTCACTTGTGTTTGTAATCAATTTCAAAAGGCTTTCAAGTAAATTTGTAAAATTTGCTTTATAATCGAATTTAATCTGCAACATTTTGTAAAAGCTTGTTTTTAACTTACTAGGGGATAGTTAAATAATATGGTGTATAAACTATACACCATTATTTAACCCTAATTTTAAATGTTATAATTGTTTTGTATACTAGTATATAAATCCACTGCTTTTTTATTGCCTTCCATTGACTTTCTTCAGTTACCTGGCTTTCCGAAACATCTTATTTTTCTTAACCTTCTCAGTAGTCATAAATAATTTAAAATTCTTTGGAAAAATATGATCAAAAATTTTATCAATATTGTAAATTCTGCCTTTAATCTATCAATTGTAGTGTGTTCTCAATGAAGCATATAAAATTTTCTTTAAAATTAAATTCAAGCGAAAATTTAATCTTGTATGGGACTTTTTTATAAGTGTGATACATAGAATACAACTATCTCTTAAAAATTAAAGAAGGATCAACAGAAAACAACTGGTTTTGCACAAAATCTAATGCTTTCAAAATCCTTTTTCGTGTAAATCACAGTTTAAAAGGAGAAAACTAATTATCTGTAATATTAAACTGTTTGCATTTGAAAAGCTTTTCTAGGGTATTTTTTAAGTTTAGAAAGAATTTAAGTCTCTATTAAACACCTTTATTTTATTTCGATTAGTTTAAAAATGAAGGGCATACACTTATATAGGCTATGAATATTATGAGAGCATTGAAATTTTATTTTAAACAGCGGTAAGAACTATCTATAAGAATTCTCTCTTGTCATTATAAAGACAAGGGAAGTATATTTTCTCTTTTTAAGTTAATACTAGCTGTTATATATATTCTCAATATTTTCACTTCAGTTTTTAGAATACGGATTATTAAGATTTTTATGGTTGATAAACATCGAAAAAATAACTTATTTTCATATTTTTATATAATCATAAAATTTTAAAATTCAAAAGAAAAACATTAAAAGTAAAGTATAACTTGATATATGTATTGCAAACTTGAATTAAAATGAATTACATACTTATTTGTCGTAGCTCGCAATATTTTCTCTCTGTTTACTTAACATCAGTAATATTGAAAAATTATTTTTGAAATATAATTAAATTGATTAAATCTAAATGTAAATCTGTAATTAAAACTTCATTACTTTTTAAATTAGATAATTAGAAAGTATGTATTAAATCTACTGTCTCCAGAATAAATTTTTCATTACATTTTAATTTATCCCCAAGCATTAATTAAAGTTTGATAGTTATATTCCTTTAAAATAATTGAAACAATTTAATGCAAGTTTCAGTTGTAAAAAAAGATTAACTATGTTCCCTATATCTATTACAATTATTGCTCTATATTTGCATAGTTACTGAATATAATGATATTGTAATAATCTTAAGTGATAAAATATCTTTTATTTAAATATATAAAAGAAGAATTTTTTGAAGCCAAAAAAAGGTAAATCCAAGATCAAATTTAAAAGCGCTACTTCAGTCATTATGTATATTGAAGGTGTTTCAATAAATATTCAATTATTTTAGTAAAGAATCGGAATAAAACATATGTATCAATTTTTGTAACATAAAATATGTGTAAATAACAATAGTGTGTATCCCCATACAATACACTAATATCATCCTAACAGATATTAATAAAAAATATATTTTTCTCTCCAACACGTGGAATGAAAGGCGCCTCTATGCACCAAGGAATACAAAGTATAAAGAATATCTTATTTAATATCCTATCTTATTTTACGTTTAGTATGAAGAAGCGAAATAAATAGAGCCTGTTCTCGAGCAATCTCATCCTCCTAAAACGCATCCCAACAATATCTCCAACATATCAACAGATAATTCCTCACTTCACAATGTAGAGCATCTTTAAGGAAAAGCATGGCCCAAGATAAATAATTTACGAGTAAAAAACAAAGTAACTGAAGAAAAGAAACTGCCTACGCAAGCTCTCAATAAAATTGGTTTTGGGGCCGTACTTGAAACATGGAGGTTGACTTCAAAACATCTTAACTGTATCTATCCACTGATCCTAGTTCTTGTATTTCCCAAGAGACACCTGGATGTGTGATGCATTTTAAATCAAGAAGTGCTTGCTCTCTGTTTCGATATCTTTTTGTACTTCATCGATGCGTCGATGTTGCCAGATGTATACTTTACCTTAAATAAGAATGTGGGTAGATATCTTGAAAGGTGGCAATGTGTTTTGAAGCTGGAACTTTAAAGTAGATCCGCTTGGAGAGGGATCATGACATTTAAGAGGCGTAAATGGAATTGAAACAGCTCAAAAAGTCATGATTTCTGCTTTTTTAGGTTTTAGTCAAGGGTGGGAAAATAAATTTAATGCCTTGTTGTTGTTGTTTTTGGTACTTTTTCTTCTACTGATGCTCGTTTGATGTGTGTTTGTGACAGTTCGACATAAAGTAAAAGTACGATTTTTTCGTATCTGAAAACGTCACTTTTATGTGTTCAGTTATCTTCTTCATACAGTGTGCTTATTTTATAAGTGAACAATTTTACAACAAAATCAAATAGACTTTTATTTGTTTTACTTTCTAGTAATGCACAATTTCAACGATTAGTGGAAATCAATCTGAATGCATCTTAAAAGCTAACTGGATAAAAATAATAAACGCATTATCGAATCAAACGAGCACCGTACAACTATTCAGAGGGTCCACCAGATGAATTTTCGAAAATTTATAGATTTTCAATTTTTTGTATTTTCTAAACGTTCACATATTTTTGTTTAAAATGATATATGATATGAGGAAATATGAGAATTAGAAGTATTTTTTTAATGAGGCTACTCCTAGACACGCATCAAATGAACTCTGCTAGGACATCTATGTTTATTCTTGCAATAGTTTCTAGTGAGTGCGAATCCCTATTATGCTCAAGATGGAAAATTATAGTGTCTTAAGTGTATCCAAAAGTGCATGGGTACACGTCTTTTGGATCTTAAGAACGAAACAGAGAAAGAAAATAAGTGATGGAAAAATTCAAAGATATATTATGGTATGGCTATTAGAAACAATATCAATGACCTACACAGCATGAAAACGGCTGTTTAGGATGTTTAAGTTTATCATCTGTCTTTAAACGAGAGCCCTCAACATCGACTGTGTCCTGCGTGCATAATGCCTGGAGAAAGTTTCAAAATGCAGAAGCTGAATGTAACGAAAGACACTATGATCAGAAACACATACATATGTGCTATATAACATAATGTATTAAATGAAGCCAATTTTTAAAGATCTAGGGGATCACATGTTATTAAGAAAATGTTTACAAGGAAAGACTCAAATCCCAAATGACTCAGTTAATAACACTGCATGATTAGTGATTCCTAGATCTACAATTGTGGTGTTAAACACTAAAAAATGTATATATATTAGGGGTAAATATGGCTATTACACAGTTCAATATGAGCCTTGTAGCAAAATTAATCAACTTAAAACATTTTGATATTGCAACAATTTATAACTGTGAGGCATGCTTTAAAAACTAGATACACGTAGGATTCGTGTAGCCCAACAGAAGTATCTTGAGATCTCAAAAAAAAGTAAAATTGTTAAAAGTAATGGAAAAAAATAAAATTACAAGAGCCTTTCGTATGAGAAGAGGGTAAAAAAATACATAATTTGTTCCTGGAAAGTACTAAAACAGTAAATGTTTAACAGATTACAAATTTTTATTTTAATGCCTGTTTTCTCAAAATGTATTATTTTTCACTTTATGTACCTTTTTCTCAAAAATTACATTTCATATAATCCTCATATTTTCAGTGAGCAGGCTTTTAACATGTTTACGCATTGTAACGGAAGGATTTAAATACATCTTGCAAAACTTTTTAGATATGACTTTAAGTTATTTAGATAAATTGAAAGAATGTGGACGTTTTAAAGAATAACAATTTTACTAACAATGGAGAGGTTTTGAAAGAAGGGGAACAGCCACACGTTTTCTTTGTGAGAACTTGGACTTTTTCTGTTACTTATCTGCTATATGCTAGATATAGTGCGCATGCAAGAGCAGCGTTTTTATACCGACGTGGATTTCTCTAGGTATATGGATTATTTAATGACCACATGCCCATGCTGTTCCAAGTAGCCTGAAATGGTGTGAACTTTTCGCTTGCATTTGAAGAAAGTCCTTCTGGTTGGATATGTCTTGACTTATGATGATGAAGAGGATGGTAATGTTAGTAGCAGGTTTTCTTTGATGAAATAGAAAAAGGCCTGGAGCTTTGCTCACCTTACGATTGGTTGGTGTATTATTGTGATTTGGTTATTTATTGGCTGCCCAAAAGGCAAAAGAATGACTGATATAAAATGTGGGAGGAGTATGTAGGTATTTAATAACGTCATCCTCTATAAAATAACGAGAGGGCTGTAGGTGATGGATCTTATAATTCTGAACCATTGCCAAGAAAAGAGATTCAAAACGTCATTTTAGAAAGTCAATTAGATAATACCAGTTGATTCTCAAAAAGTGTGTAAAGATTGTGCGTGACTAATTTGGTTATTTTGATATCATTCTTGAAAACCAAAAAGTATTCGAAACCACGATTTAAGTTTTATTTAACTAAATTTCCATTTGCAGATTCTGAGTCAAATTTTCCACATTTATTCATGCAAATGCTAATAAATACTTTAAATTTAGAAAGAAAACAACACAGTGCTGTATCATTATTTAAAATTTATATTTTTTAGAAATTTGTTTAATATTTTGTAGCAAAAATATAAGTAAGTCATAAGAAGCCGTATACTCATTTTAGTTATTTAATTTCATAATAAATATTTCTTCCAAAATATTTCATAACAGTTTCGTAACATTTGTAAAGTTTATATGCAGTGTTTAATTTAGAAGTTTTTCTAAGAAATGTTTATTTTTAACTTTCCGCATTAATAGACTCTAAGGCATAATATACCAATATAATTCATAATCATAATATACTAAAAATCTGAACAAATAACAAGCATTTAGGCATTAAACTTTTAAAATTTAGCATAAAGTTACGCTGTAATTTTAAAACATATTGTGCAGCTTAAATGCTTTATTATTATTATTCATCTATATTTGTAGGCAATTCATTATTATTTTTTTACTTATAGAAACATATATATATATATATATATATATATATATATATATATTCATAATTATTTATATTTATTTACTTTATATATATGCATAATTATTTCGATTTACTTTGAAATGAAAATATCTAGAGGAAACATTTTACATTGCTCTCTTCAGTAAAAACTTTACAAAAATTGAAATAAATGCCTTGTCAATTTTTGAAAGTATCGTTTTTCCCGAAAATGAATTAAAATACGAATGACTTTGGTTTTTAATTTCGAAAACCGAAGAAAACTTCTAGTGAAGAAAAAAATAGATATGTAAATTATCAAAAAATATTTTCGAAGATAAAATATCCGTGACCCAATGTTGCGAAAATGGTTGAGAACATTCCCATCGATGTAAGAGAGAAGCTTTCAGTTTCACTGATAGATAAACGCATTGAATAGAATTCGGTCAAGCACTTGTAATTCAAATAATCCAACTGACAAAAGAAACAGTTTTCATTATGAGAAATGAATTGAAAATTTGTTACAAAAATTAAAAAAAACGCTAGATTCTCCTTCCTTTTGTAATGCTAGTTATTAAAATATTTAGTTATTCGTATTTTAACAGCAAAATATTAATTAAATATCTTGTCTAATTTTGTTCTATTTTGAAATAAGCCTATATTTCTTATTTATATATTGGAAGTAATAACAACTAATCGTGCACATAATTTTTATCAGTAATAAATGAAATTTTAAAAATTTCAACAATGAGTTTTCTGTTATTTTGATATACACATGAAATTATTTCTTTTTTACTGTCGGATTTATTACTTAAGTATTGATGTTAAGATTTCTAAGCAAAAAATTAAAAAAATCATTCTCTATTTTTGACATCTGACAAGACTAATAAAAAAATGGTTTTTTTTAAAATTAATTTTTTATCATATCTACAGTTAATACTATTATTCAATTAAAAATAAAGAACATGTATACTGCAACAAGTGTACATATTTAAATGTTTTCAATCTTGACAGTGAAAGGTTATATAAAATAGAAGCATTTTTATTTGAGTACTATACAAAAATAGATGAGTTACACTATTAGTTATAGATGTAAGTGTTTTTCTGTGTTATGTTTCAAAGAAAAATATGAATTTAGACAGTTTAAATAGTGATGAATGAGAAATCTGTTATATATGAGATTTCTGATTGAAAAAGGATTGCACATTAAAAACAACTGCAGTCTTTTCTGTACGTTATGAAGCGTTATAATTTCATAAATTTTTACATAAAAACTTTAATAAATGTGTGTTATATAAAAAAAATCCACAATGTATTTCATTATTCTTACCCTTTTCAAAGACTTCTTTTTATATCTATCGAAATATATTTCACACGTGCTCTTACTCAATAAGTTGCTTCACCTTATAACTAAATTTCATTAAAATTTTTATAAGGATATTTTTGTATTTCATACCCTTATTAATATTCATTGTTTGATTCTTTCTTGCCGTTTTCGTGCGATTGAAATTTCAAAAGAAGACGAGATTAGCAAATATTGACAGTAATGCTTCATTTCTTATGCCACAGGCATACTCTTTGTATTAAAATATGTGTGAAAATATTTATTTTCAAAGACAAGTTGGAAGAATTTTGATGTTCGCCAACTTTACAGTGTTATACTTGAATTTCGAAAAAACAATACACTCTGATTTAAGGAAAATGTATTTTTTACATATATATATTCTTTCTTCAAGTTAGTTTTTCATAAGAAGGCGACTTAATTTTTAATAAAGAACACATAAAAGTTTCAGAACATTATATATACATATTTATATATAAGCGTATACGCATTATATATATATACACTACACACACACATATATATATATATACATATATATATAAATATATATATATATATATATATATATATGTGTGTGTGTGTGTGTGTGTGTGTGTGTGTGTGTGTGTGTGTGTGTGTGTGTGTGTGTGTGTGTGTGTGTGTGTGTGTGTGTGTGTGTGTGTGTGTGTGTGTATGTGTGTGTGTGTGTGTGTATTAATATTGTGTGTGTGTGTGTGTGTGTGTGTGTGTGTGTGTGTGTGTGTGTGTGTGTGTGTGTGTGTGTGTGTGTGTGTGTGTGTGTGTGTGTGTGTGTGTGTGTGTGTGTGTGTGTGTGTGTAGCGAACACATGAGTATTTCAAGGAAAAGTCCGGTGTCGGAAGTTTACCATTCTTGTACCAAGCTCCTTTTAATTTTGTCGATTTTCGGGAACAAAACACAGTAAAAAACTAATTTTTGAATAAATAATTAGCATTAATTAATAAAAGTAATCGTTAATAACCAGTAATTAATTAATTTTTACGTACTATATACTTAGAGTTATAATCAATCGGAAAAAAAATCAAGGGCTTTGGGGGGGGACTGGACCCCCAGGACCTCCTCCCCTTGTGTACGCCACTGTATATCAATTACTTTTCAATCATTTGCCTATATACACTACGCGCTTTTCCTATGTATACCACCCAAATAAAATTAGTCGAAAGTATTTCAAAAACTCACTTCCTGTCATTTTAATGTTTTTTCTTTGGTTAAAAGTGTTTTTGCTTTTCATTGTTTGCATAGCACTCGATAGCTCCTATATAACTTGGCTTGAAACTATTCTCACTTCTTTTATGAATTTACGGAAAGTTAGTTCTCTGGTTTCAGTTTTTGATTATTGCTACTGATGGATTTTCAGTACTTTAGATCTTTTTCTTTAATATGTATCTTCTTATTCTTTATGTTTTAAAATATGCTGCCGGAAAATCTGATGTACAACACACGACCTTTGTGTATAGCAAACACTTTAAATTTTACAGATGTATTTTTTTTAAACTTTTAGGTATATTTGGCGTATAACACGCATTCCCTTTTTTAGGTAGACACCTGAAATGTACGTGTTTAATGCTCTTATGTTTTAAAGTCATTTATCAGAGATATTTTCATAAGCTTTTGAAAAAGAAAATAGTATACATCTTCTTTTCGCTTTCCGTTTATTGGATAAAGTATATAAAGTGAATAGATATTAATTTAAAAAAAGTGTGTGACTAATACTTTATAGTCTTAATTACTTTATATGCTTAAGACAGTGTTTCTCAAAGTGTGGGGAGCGCCCCCCTGCGGGTTGCGCGAGCATATCGAAAATTTAAAGATTTTTTTTAAAAAAAAAAAATAACCGGAAAGGTAAGTAAAAAAAAAAGGTTTCTTCCATAATAAAAAAAATACACACAACAACACTGACATAATTTATGTTTATTATCTGGCTTTTTTCCGTCATCAAATAGCTGTCTTTAATCCCAAAACCAAATTAAAGAAAAAAAAAACATTTTGTTTTATTTGCTGTATTTCCTCAATGAGAGATTTTTTTATTACGTTTTAACATAAAATATCACTCGTTAAAAGAAAAAAACGAAACCCCCCCAGACCCTGAGAAAAATTCTAAGAAGATAAACAATTCACCACTGTAATTATTATTGAAATACTGTACATTAGTTCTAGAAAAAGAAAAGGAAGTCATAATTCACTTTTCAGCCAGGCTGCATAGTACGTTTGCTAATCATTTGATTGACCTTCAATCTTATGGTATGGTTATTCAATATTAGTTCCGTCCCATCTTTTATGCGTTTGCTTTTCGCTTAGGGAAATTGCAAATAATAGAGTTTTACGATATATGGAAAAGAATTGATTGATTTAACATTTCTGTAATATTAGTGAAAAGCGTCTTATTTGCGTCCTTTATTATGGTCTTGTACTTTTGAATCATTTTAGTTCAGGTTTATTGGTTTTTTTCTCAAATCATCAAAGAATTGAATAATCCTTGAAAGAAGGTAAGTATACTTTCTATAAATTAAAATATTCACTAGAATTCAGATTTGTATCGTGTGCAGTAAAAATAATTATAAACAAATGAGTGGGGTGACCGAGTCCCCCCGCACTACCATTAGCGTTAGTATCGAGTACGCGCCTGCTCCCGGGTTAAAACATTTTGAAGTCTTCTCGCTTTAAATGTTAAAAAGTAACACAATTATTCTTCATCGGAATTTTATATTCTTTTTTTCATTATTTAACATTAATTCTAAATGCTATTTCTGTGAGGTTTAAAATTGCAGTTCTTTTAAACAGTTATTTACAATTATAGCATTTATCTAAAAAAAAAATCATTTTACATTTTTGTATACAATGTCGTTCACGCAGTTTTACTGTCCTTACAGTTCAGCCATTATACCAAGAATAATGTTTTATTTTTTAAAAAAATGAACTCGTGCGAAGAGTCGGTGTTTCAGCCAGTATAAGTTTATGCATCAGTACTGAAGAAGGTATTTTATAAATAATTTCTTATTACTAAATTTGGCCGCGGTAGCCGAGTGGTATAGGTATCGGATCGTGGCTTGCCTTGTCACGAGTTCGAGCCCAGTACCACTAAAGACCCGCCGTGTAGGGCAGCGATGCACGTTAAATCTGTCGAGAGCTGAAACGTCCTCCCTTTGGTGTGGTGTGGTAGTTAGGAGAGAGGGGTGCCAGCTCAGGTGTCGTCCACGTCACTTGACCATGGTTCATAATTACGTGGTCCGTCGTCAAAAGCCCTCGTGCAGCTAAACAGTGCGACGTTAATATTCAATCAATAGATCTTATTACTAAATTAAGAACTAGTTTAATAATTATTAGGGACTTCCACGGGCTTGTCTTGTAGAGGAAAGTTTTTCAAAGGAAGGTTTAATATCAGAAATTGAGACTTAAAGAGTTATTTTTCTATATTTAGCTGAGATCTATATTTTGTCTTCAAAGCATCAACCGCAGAAAATCCGGTTTAACAAAGGTAGGATGTTGAAAATGGTAATAGTATACGAAGTGCTTTTGTTTTCAGTACACATAATTCCTCATCCACCTCTACCCCAAATTCAAAGAGCGATTTATTACAAAATTGCCTTTTAATTTTTCACTGGATGTGAAATCTATGGAGATTTCTTCTTCGGAAGTTGAGAGCCTCTCTGGAGTATCTTGAAATAGATCCCTAATCCAGTCGTAACTTGCTACCAAGCTGTCTTCATCCATAAAATACTTCTTAAAATTCTTTGCCAACATAGCGAAATGATTTCATATATTTTAAAAACAACTTTCACATGTTGTTCTACAGATTTGTAAGTTTTAACACATATCGAGCTGGGGCTTTTTTCTCCAAAATTTACTTCAGTAGTGGTAAATCCAAAATTTATGTATTTTTGAGAATATCGCCTTGATTTAATTTTCGGAACCATGCTCGTTCGTCTGTGTACTTGTTGATTCTTTATGATCATCGAATGTTTGCTTACGACTTAAAATGTATTTATGATATTGTTTTAATCTACTGCCGTAAATACTTAATTACCATGAATTACAATTAACGTGTAAATTAAAAAAAATGTACATTCTCAAGCTGGATTCGGTAGCTATAGGAGTATCGAGTCGACCATAACTGACTGGAATTGTACGAGGAAAAGCATTTTTACATGTTTTGCGCAGACGTTCTGATAGGTTGCCCAGACTCACGCAAACGTACCCTATAATGCCATATGTGATGGATATGATAGAGAGCAACATTGACTAGACTGTTTTTCTAATGACATTTGTACTTTGAGAAATGAATGCTGAAGGAAATAAATCTTTAATTAAATATACCATTTTGCGATCTGTTCCAATTTAAAAATTAGAGAAAGAAAAATAACATAATAATAAGTAAGTAATATATATTTTAAGTAATTTTTTCTTAAAATATATATTACTTAAAAGTTACATATACACAAAATTTAATATACTTATCGTATTAATTTGTACGGTTTATAATTAAGATCGTATTGTAACTTTAGCGTCTCTATGAAAGTGCATTTTTATTGCAGTAAATACATATTGTTGTACAGGGGGAGGGGGAGCGACAAAATTTATGATTGAAAATTGGGTCGCCTGTATTGAAAGTTTGAGAAACATTGGCTTAAGCATTTAAAATTGCTTTTATGTGCTCTCTGAAGCAGATGTCGATAAAGTGGTGGTCCACGAAAAAATTTCGCAGAAAAATGTGGTACCCTTCGTAATGGTCCTGATAAAATGTGGTAAAAGTGGATTCTCTTTTCGGTGCCAATCTCAGTATGAAATAAATGTCTTGCAGTTACAATATTGGATCCAACTATCCATAATCTTATTTCAAGTAAGAATGAACACCCATCACACTAGCAATGTATAACGCTAAAAGTTTGATACACCTAAACCATTAATTAATTGTTTTGTTTATTTTATTATAGTTGATTAATAAAGCTTTCATAATTCAGTTACAATTAATACTTTTATTTTATTAACTAGGTACATTTTATGTGTACTTAGATCACAATTTTTTTTAAAAACTATATTTAAAACCTATTAATGGTCCGCGGGACTTTAATTATGATGTTTCTGTTCCTTGAGGTCAAATGTTTGGCGACCACTGCTCTAAAGTATATTAAAAAATAAATCTCTATTTTTAACGAATTTTCCATATTACGAATATTTTTTCGAGATTTAAAGATTTCATTAAATAGAGGTCCGACTGTACTATTACGATTTATGTTAAGATATGTATATACAATTTTATACTTGAATGCAAAATCTTAATGATATGCTGTCATTACATACAGATGGCAATAATTTGATGAAAATGCATTTCAATTGAAGCTAAAATTCTCCTATTAGTTTCTAAGAAGAATTTATATTAAATTCAATTACAAAATTTTCAACCGAGGGTTAATTTTATGCTTGAATTGTACAAATATTCTGATGAAGGAATTTGAAAGATTTGTCCTGATTAAAATTCCTACTCTTCAAGCATCTCTTTGAATATAATCTTCGGTTAATTTTGGGCTTAATTGCAAAAATTCCGAAGGAATCAGAAAGGATTATAATTATGTATGGAATACTAAACTATTTAACTTTAATTAAATGACTTTAATAGAAATTGTTTCCGGGATGATTCTCAAAATTTGGGATTTATTAAATGTGCAGCATCTAATTTTTACATTATTCCGCCTCGAAAAATATCATTGAAGAGGAGAAAATAATAATTCCTAAATAATGTACTGAGTCCAGATAAAGCATTATATCTGAATTAGAAAATATTACAGTGAATAGTCTACAATGAATTATTTTTGTGCACTCGAAATTGTGCTGATTGGACAGAAGATGTAAAAATATAAAACGTTCTCAAGATTTTTCAAATATTTTTCCCTTGTAGCACTGAATTGTATTAGCAGAAACACTACGATGTTTTTAGAGGATATTAAAGTATATATTTGCGATTCCATTTAAGGCTTGTTACGCAGTCAAGAAAAGAGAGAAAAATTGATGTTAATTTCGAATTCGTCAAGTAGTCCTCAGCCACAGCACTGCTGTGACATCTTGATACATCTGCTACTGAAAGTCCCATTTGATTACTTGTAGGAGGCAGGGCCGTCTTAAGACTTCTTGAGGCCCTGGGCCCCAACGCGAAAGTTATCCCTGCGCCCCTATACAAATGTATATGTCCCGCCTATTAACACTAAATTTAGACAGTACACAACATATATGTTGTCAAATACTCCTACAAACATTAAACCGAAACAAATAAATGTGCATGGCATACAATCACACAAACCGACTATCGTCTTTTGACTGAATGAGTAATGATGGTGCACGGTGTTAGGCATAGGCCTTTATATGGACGAGGTCATCTCATGTAGCCAGTTGAAGTGTTGTCTAAAATTTCCAAGTTTTCGAAGAATACAACAGGAAATAAAGGTTCGGTCCTAGGAGAGCCCACCCCCTTGGCGCAAATTATTTTGGTTGGCGATGATTGCGCCATCTTGGTAACCTTTCTTTGATACACTAGATATGGTGACACTAACTATTTGTGGAATTTTCGTATTTTGTAGGTGGGCATTTCGAATTTCATTTTGCTGTTGGGCTCCGGGATGGAAGTATGGAAACCTGTGTGAGTGAATATTTATTTTATTTTACAAAGGCCAGGCCATTGACCATCAGGTCATTAGGCAACGTTCTCTCCAATGCCTTATTACAATGCAGTTAAGATCATTCAGTGCAGAGCACTCGTCCAAATGAGCGGCAGTCATGTCTTGTCCAGTGTCACACAAAACGCAGATAGGTGAAGTCACTAAATTAAAACGAAACAGATGAGCACAAAGGCAGTCATGTCTGGTTAAACGTCTAAATTTAGCCACAGCAGCAGCACGAGGAGAACTTGGAATACCGTGGGATTTCTTACATAGTGTACTCCAAGGCTTATCACGAGCAACACGAGAAGCTGTAAGGCGAAATGATTCCCTAAAAATCCTTTTAATTTCCAGTTTGGCAGAATGAAATGTCAGGTCTCTGCGAAAGTACTGAAGGATACCCGTTCCCTTTTTTGCCAAAAGTATGCCCTCTCATTTCCCCAAAGACCACAGTGGGATGGTACCCATTGAAAGACGATCTTTCCTTTTATCTTTCCCAGGAGTTCTCTACAGTTCTGCGCACGTAAACAATTATTCTCATTATAGTTGGACAAAGCCTGAAGGGTAGAAGTAGTATCTGAAAGAATTACAGCTTTTTCACACACAATGGGGGGAAGACGAACAGCAAGTTGCTGAAGGGCTATATGTATAGCTTCAACCTCACCATCAAAGTGAGTTGTCAAAGGGTCGGCGTGTAAATAGAAGGAGAAGAGGTGACTAAAGGAATGATTGATTGCTTCGAGTTATGAATGTCCTAAATGTAATGATCGGCATGATGTAGCATTGTCGGCAATAAAACGCTTTCTTGGAAATCGTACCAGCCCCGCCGAAAGTATATTCGACCGTTACCTCGGAGAATATATATGGCGGTGCTCCTACGATCATTCGCTTAGAGATGAGACTTTTAAGACTAATTTTAAATTTGTTGTTATGCTGTACTCTCCACTCGGAGAAGATCAGCAGTAAGGAATAAGTGCGGTTTTTATATTTTTTATCTTAAATGTTTAATTTATGTATTGTTCACTTGTATTTTCATTACGCACCCTTAATTTTCACTTGCGGCCATTGTCGGGTTCGCTTGGCGCCATCTTGTTCTGACGTGGCGCTTTTTCCGGCTTGTCGCCAAGGGTGTGGGCTCTTCTAGGATTTTACCGAAATAACATTTGATCGTTGGAATTATTCAAACCATTAACTTATATAGTCTGAGTTAACATGACGAGGCCCCCAGTGTGGACCTGTGCCCGGGATTATGTCTTAAGACATCCATGATGGGAGGCTGTTGATTTTGTGAGGATTTATTTAGACGTCATGTATCATCTCGACCGAATTTTGACGAATCAGGAAACATCACCAATTGCAGTCATCCTTATTGTTTTGGTTTTCCACTATTGCTTGATAATGCAGCATTTGGCGACTTCTTTTGATGCTTAAGAAAAAGGTTCGACAGCAGTAGAATACATAAGTACCATTACTTTATTCGGTGTTAAGAATTATTTACTGGAACAATGAAGATAAGGATTAAATCGGATTCCAGACAAAATGCACTGATAACAAGGATGGTGGTACTTGCTTCATTTCACTCGATAAGCTAGTTATAGACGTCACCTGTAAGCAGGGGCGTAGCAATAATACGGGGGTCCCAAACTACAGGGGCCCCAACACATGTGAGGAAAAATTCTTAATGTATTAAGGGGCCCCCAAAAAGGGTGTACAAGAAATGTCGAACTCTGAACTAGTTACGCAGGGGCCTCTCTAAGCCCAATATAAAAACTCTGAAATGTTGAATTTTTATACATAAGAAATTGGGTACTTTTTTTAAAAAAAAACTATATCAAAATATAGTTGCTAACACAAATATATATTAAAAATAGTAATTTTACGAATTTGAAATGCAGATGTTTGAGGAACAGAAGATATATTTTTAAAAAAATATATCCTAAACTGTTGGAATCTTTAATACAGTGAACTCAGATTAATTTTTATGGCGTCTAAATGAAACATAATGAAATTTGAAGCAGTTTGAACGTTGATTTTGTTTGTTAATTTCCGATCTGGAGCAAATGATTAAAATAATCAGAATGCAAAATATAGCAATTATAAAAAATGTTTATTTTCTTATAATTTCTGATATAAAGACATGTTGAATATAAGCTACATTTTGTGCTAAGAAAATTAAATTATATCTAAAACATTTATTAATATATATATGACAGACATTATAAAGCATCTACCGTTATTAAAAATAATTTTAAATCAAGTTTTCATTTTTTAATCCTCTAATCTAAGAGTACGAATAAACAGAAAGGTTGAAATGAGAACTCTCTTGACTGTGAGAATGATGTTAATATTCATTTTTTTGGTCATCGGCAAATAGAAATATAAGACTACATTAGTAAAAAAAGAAAAATGGGATTCAAGGATGTTCAGACAAAACCCAAAGATTTTTTTTCCTGCGAAGAAACTGTTTTTTTTTTTTTTTTTTTTTTTTTTTTTTTTGCATTTTATCATGTTTCGGACTAAGTTGTTGCTAAAAGGAAAACGCAGGCCACTCCCATCTTCAAGCAATAAAAAGGAAAACGCTCTAGTTTTTTATTTGTGTTGTCAGCGAGCTGTTTCCCATCTCCTAAGGCACACCCTTTACACTACCGTGAGAAGTGTCACACAGCTGTGAAACTCACAGCGGAAATCAAAGCAATAAAAAAGAACTAGTTTCTAGCAGGAATCAGTTTTAACCTACACTGATAAATAGTTGTTTTAAAAAAATGGATGGTTCAATGAATCTATATTTTCTTAAGACTTAGAACTTAATTCCTCTTTATACTGTATATATATATATATATATATATATATATATATATATATATATATATATATATATATATATAGAATGCACAATTCCCCCAAAGTCTTCATATCTCAAATTACATTAAAATCAAAAATATTTCCTTCGACCTTCTAACGGCCAATTTTACCTTCCTAAAATAATCCTACACACATAATACATTTGTTTTTCTAGAAATCTTAATTACTGAAATAAATACGTTTTAATTCTTAGTTTAAATTAAATATAATTCTAGTGACCAGCAAGTTCAGCCACATAATAAAGTTGCATTTTACACAGCATGTGACAAAATTTAGGAAATACCAACCACTGACTAGCATTCTCTGTTGACAAATATTTGTTCTTTGAACAAATTGTTACGATAAAATAATGCTTCCACAGAAACTAACTAGATTATTTTATAATATTGTAAGTTGTTAAGCGTGGAAGTTAAAGATCAAACTAAAAAATGGGGTAAATTCGGATTTGGGTTCAATGAAGTCTTCTTTAGTGTTACAATTTTTAATTAATTTAAGTTAATTTACATAAAAGCATTCCTTAGTGTTAACCGAAATAATGGGCAATAAATTCGAATGGTTTTTCATAGCGACCACATTCTCTCTTCTCATTGCCTCCACTGAAGATCTTGTGATCACTACACAGCGCTTCTGCAGCTTGGAAAAGTCCATTGCAATAAATATAACAAGAGTGATAACAAAGTTAAAATATTTTTCAGGGCTATTTTATATAAAAACAAAGTTTTTTCTCTTCTTTTTTCGGTACTTTTATGTTTCGACCGAAAAATCTGAAAAAATTTGCGTTTCTGGGGACAATATACACATACAACTTTTTTATAAATGTGTTTTGTTAACATTAATTTTTTATCCATTTTTGATGCATTATAAAAAAAGATATTGCTGATAAGAAAAGACTACGACTTGTTTTGAAAGGTGATTCTGATAGGTTACCATCGGGAACATTTCGTTTGGCGTCGATAGTATAAATTTTGGCACTTTTTTCGCCTTCGTCGAAACTGAAAAGTACCAATTTTTCTTTTCCGAAGCATTGTTGTAATATGCGTATAAATTCTTTTTGGAAGACCTCTGTTTTTTAAAATAAAAAATAAATTTAAATAATAAAACTATCCCTTTCTCACTCTTTTTGTATACACTGCTCAAAACAATTAAAGTATATTGAAAGTTTTATATAAAATAAAGATATAACCGAAATTTTTTTTGCCGAAAATGGAAGAAGATAACCACAAATGGAAATTTTCTTATTTTCAAACTGTGGAGTATACTAATTTTGAGTTCAATGTCAAAAGCGTCACTTCAGCGGCAGTGAATGAAATTTGACGTTCAACTGAAATGGAGACAAGGATGATCGGCATTCAGTGACTGCTTTGTTTCGATGAGTACGATGTCTCAGCGAAGTCATTTAACCGATTCAGAAGCTTGGAGAGTTGTTGGTAGGTTAGAAGGGAGCCAAACTCAAGCCGAAATAGCGCAAGCCATTGGAGTGACACAAAGTGTGATTTCTAGAGAATCTGAAACCATTTTTTGGAGACTGGAAGTGCAGGCCGAAGACCAGGACAAGATCGTAGACGGGCAACAACGCCCAATGAAGATCGTTATTTAGTGTTAACGGCTCGGAGACACCGGAATATGAACTCTACTCTTCTCCAACAACACCTTCGTTCGGCTACTGGAACCACGGTTTCAACTCAGACTGTCCGAAACCGGCTCCATGATGTAGGTCTGTATGCTCGCCGATCGATGGTATGTGTTAGACTAACATCAAGACATCGTCGCGAGCGCAGGGAATGGGCAACAGAGCATGTGAACTGGAGGAGAAATAAATGGAGCAATCTTCTTTTTTCTGACGAGTCCCGTTTTTCTGTTCATCCGGATAATAGGCGTATTTTCATCTAGAGGGACCTGGCAGTAGGAATAATCCTGCGTTCATGCACAAAAGTGTCTGATTTGGCGTTGGGGTAGTGTTGGTGTATGGTGGCATCTCCATTGACGGGCGCACAGACCTCTACATCATTCGAGATGGACCTCTGACTGCTCGCCGATATAGGGATGAGATCCTCAGACCTATTGTAGTCCCTTACGCTGCAGCAATTGGAGATGACTTTATTTTAATGGACGATAACTGCAGGCCACATCGTGCTAACCTGGTGGAGGATTTCCTTTTCGAGGAAGGAATCGCACGAATGGAATGGCCAGCGTGTTCTCCAGACATGAATCATATAGAGCACGTTTGGGACGCTCTAAGAAGACGAGTTGCTGGTCGCCAACCACCCCCGTAAACTTTCCAAGAACTGGAAATAACTCTTTTGGAAGAGTGGGACAGAATACCCCAACTCGTGATTAATAGCCTCATTGACTCCATGCCTCAAAGGTGCTCAACGTTCTTGGCCGTCCGTGGAAACCATACCCCCTACTGAAAATGATTTCCTTTGAAGAAAACACCTATTCTTATTCTTTTTTTCTCATATGCGCAAATTGTGTTTTTTTCCCTTTTGTACACAAATGCGCAATAAAATGCATTTTTTTCTGCCAAACTTGTGTAATTTATTCTCATATAACCTACTACGTCTGTCGACCATGTATCAATCAGCTAAAAAGTTTTCCAGCCACAAGATTCACCTAAAACCGCAATATCATTTAATTATTTTGAGCAGTATATATGTATTCATTGCTTTCCATGAAAATTGACTGTTTCTTGCTAGCATATTTAAAACTCTAAACACAAATTATCTTCAAAGAGAGCCATTTTAATTCATTTCTGCTTAGAAAAACGAATTCGAATTATATGACACATAAGGATTAAGCTGCTTTTAATAGATCCGTTATGAAAAGAGATGAATGGATGGAAAAGAATGTTTTCAGGCGATGTTAGTTTGATAGAAGACTAAGCCTTGGCGAATTTTCTCAGAAAAGAGTTGTTTTGAAAATTATCTCAAGCGAAATTAATTATTTTACTCAAGTGTAAATATTTCGTGATTGCTATTATTAAGTTCCTCTTCTATTTTTTTTAGTTTTATTTGCAGTTAGAGATTTAAAATATATTAACTGATGAATATTTTTGTTCGTGTCCAATTCTTTGCTTTTTCAAGTAGCTTAATACCTTCCATATTGAAATACACGCCTGGAAGCAGTTATTTTAAGCTCTTCTAAAGATATGCTTCAAGATAATAATATTACAGATATTAAATATGAAAACTTAAATTTTAATGCTGAATGAATAAATATGCATTTTATGCATTTTAAATGTTTTATTTATCATTTTAATGAATAGGGACCACTCTTAAATATTATTTTCATTGACTTGTAACATTTTCGCCAAGTTTACGCACTTTCCAAAAAGTAAAGTAAACATCTGAATACTTAATACACATCTGCAATATTTTCTAATAAAAGTGAGAAAGTGATTTAGTGATACGTTACAACCGGTTTCAATTCAAAGAGGAAATCCAAAGGAGAATGAAAAATAATGATACAGTTATTTTGTCATATACTAAATTGAAGTTGTTTTTATTGTGAAAGTTATCCTTTCGTATTATTAATTTACTATTCACGTAAAAATATATAAATTTGATACAGCCAACTGATTCACTTTAATTGTATGATATGCTAAAAGTGATAAATTTAATAAATATATAAAACCAAAAAAAAAAATTATTGTTTGAAATTAAAATAAGAATTTTAAAAATTTAGTAACATTACATCATTAATATATATTTGATTATAAATCTTACAAAATTAGAAAATTATGTTACTAGACATCATTTGAATACCAACTAATATAAAACAATTATACTTGCGTATCCATAAATTTGAAATATAGATTAGAGTAAGCTGCTTTTTCATATTCCAAAAATGCTTCCAGAAGAATTAAATTTATATTCCTATTTAAATCATCTAGCAAAATAATGTTTATGATATATGAATGATAATATTTTTATATACCGTTATAAGTATAATATATAGGCACGAATTTCAACCAACTTCAAAGAAAATGCAGTTTTTAAAAAAATAAACTATATAAAATTTGAATCCCTTATAAGAATGAAAGTGCATTTTCCGGTGCCTTTAGAAAAAAAGGATTCACATTTTCTAATCAATTACAAATATGTTTTAAATTACTAAAATGTGTCAAACATAGAGACATTTAATTTTATTGCAGGCTAGATAGTATTCCAAATATAACCAAAAAAAAAATAAAATATTCGAAAAGTATTGATTTTGTTCTTAAAAAAAACTAGACTATAATCAGTAAATGTATAAGATGTATAGAAACTGTGTAGAGTTGGAAGAATACAGACTGCCCTTTTCGCAAAATTAAATGTCATCTTGCTTACAAAAAGATTTGCAACTATCTAACCTATATGCCATTTTCGAAAATAATTAAAATCAATGCAACCAAAAATAAAAAATACCTCATTTATTTGTGTACATGTTACATAATATCATATACACTTTTCCTCCGTGGAATTTTTGTATTGGCTTATTGATTTTGGCTTATTGATCTACCTATCCGAAAAGGGGGGTAGTTCGTACTATCAATTTAGTTTAACCTCACTTATTTGGTCCTCAGTCCGATATAGCTTTTTTGAATCCCTGGGCGTTTTAATTTTCTTTTTTTTAGATTTTAAGTTCCTTTCAAATTTTTAATATATTGTTTCGTAATTTTCGCATTTTGGTTTGGTTATTCATTCGTTCATTTTTAGGTACATCTATATATTTAAGAATACTTAATCTAAAATACCAATTTACTTAAATTCTCGATGCTTAATTTATATGCTCAATTATATATTCAATGCGTAGAAATACTTACTATATTATGCTTAAATGCTATATTATGCCAAGGTACTTGATACGAACTTTTGTTAATGATTGTCTCTATGTTAATAAAATCCTTTATTTTCTTACATTTTTTACATGAATTAAACTTAAAGATGCTTTAGCAACGCTTTTAATTTTTTTTCTTTTACCTTCAATTATTTATCAGCAAGAAGGTTGTAATATATTTTGAAGTACATGAAAAACATTGTATTTTACACCATATACAAATATCAGTTTTCAAACAATATTTCTTTCTTTTTCTTTCGCAGTCCGGCCCCTTGACGTCCGGATCATCAGCCCACCCCATCACCTGTCTGCCGGCCGTAAGGTGACTCTGGAGTGTGAGTCTACAGGCTCGCGACCCCGAGCAGTGATGACTTGGTGGAAGGGCTCTCAGAAGATACAGACCGGCAACGAGGTGATCTCGGATAACGGAAATCTTACCTTGAGCACTCTGTCGTTTGTCCCCACTGCAGAGGATCATGGGAAGAAGTTTACTTGCACCGCTAAGAACCCTTCGCTTCCTAGTAGCCTCATTGAAGACACCAGGACCATTACAGTACACTGTAAGTGTTTCATATTGCTAGTAGAATTGTGTACAATACTATTTTCCAATGTTTTTCAATTCCTACTATTAACTCACACTCTCTATATATTTATTTATTTATCTTCGTGAAATTTTCAATCGTTAATAAAATACATTTTAAAGCTCTGATTTGAGCTGAAATTTTATACATATTATTATCTTGGAGGACAATACAGTAATTTAATTATAACTAATAAAATTTAATTGATTGAAACTAATTATTCAAAGCATTACAAATTCAGCCACATGACATCATTTTTGGAGACTTAGCGACCATTTTGGCGACTTGCATCAAAACTTTAATTTTTTTTCTCACATTTTAAAGCGTTCCTTTGAGCTGAAATTTTCTATACACTATTGTTTTGGATAAAAATACGATGATTTAATTGTAATTAATTAAAATTAATTGACTGAAACTAATTATTTAAAGAATTACAGATACAGCAATGTTGGTTTAATTTTTACCGGATTCTGACGCCAGTTTAGATTCGTCTCTATAGTTGTAACTATGTAACTGCTAAAACAAAGAAAAAAGTTGGCATCGAAAACCTGTTTTTTAGCCAAACTAGCCAAACCTTATATGCATTGTTACAACAATGTAGACAAATCATGCTCTTTTTTCATTTCCTATTATTAGTTCATTCTCTCCCTATATATATATATATTTTTATACATATATCTTATTCAAATTTTCTAATAAAATACTTTTTATTCATCTATTCAAAGTAGGAATTGACTTAATTTGTTTATATTACTTGTTTCAAGCCAAGTTATTGCAAAATTGCTTATAAATTGATGCAGTAACTTACTCAAATTTTATATTGTGTGTTAGCGCCTGTTTTTGTCAGAATATAGAAACACATCATTCTGTAAAAATTAATTTTTATATCTGTTCACTCTTGTTGTCTATCTGGAACAGATAATGATATGCAAAGAGAAAAATAACACAAGGAACAAGTTAAGTATTAGGTTATCCCAGAAATAATGAATTTTTATACTTCCGTTTACAAATTTAATATACATAGGAAATATTTTTAATCTGAATTATACTTTTTTTTTGCTGTTCTACAAATCACTTTCAGTTTCTGCTCTTATTTTTCAAGTCTCTTCCTCTAAAATTAATTTGTCCTTGATGAAAAGTACACCAACATTATCATTCTGACTTTGTAGAATCAAACCGTTTTAAGAAAAAAAAAATATTTTTGAAGACTCTGGAAAAAATGGTAATCAGAAAGGTTATGTCCCAAAAACATTGGGGGAGATCATTTTTTGTTTGTTTGCTTGTTTAAATTCTTCTAGCTTTTGTAATATTACTCTCATTGTATGTGTGACCAAGTTTTCCTGATTTGAAAAACACACATTTCTTCTTGTAAACAAAAAGGGCCAGTTTTCCTCTATCACTGACATAGGTAACTCAGCCACTCTACTTGTGTACTAAGATATCCTTTATTGCTATTTGGTTTAAATTTAAAACTTCAGAGTGGACAAATTTGTCATGTCCAACCAACTGACCCCTTACGAGTGTGCGAATTTATCTACTTCAGGAAGCAAGTGCTTTTGAAGTGAAATCTTCCTTAGGTGAGATTTTCTTTTCCTATGACCTGCCTGACGACTGACAATTTTGTAAGCGACTCATATCTGGGATCTATATTCAGTCTAAAAATGTTCATTTTTTAAACTGACGTACAGGAAAAGCTCGCATTGACTCACTACGTGTGATTAAATTTGGAATATTTGGGAATTGACCATTTATGTAACTCTTTGACATTTCCACTTGCACCCAATATAAGTCAATTTCCTATTCCAATTTGAACTATTTCGTCTATTACTAGTTCCTTATCATTTACCAATATGTTTATTTAATTAGGCTTTTCACGATACTTCCTTGAAGCTGTTCAATTTTTAGGATGCATCTGGTCCGTCGTGTAAACCATAATGTCATTATCGGACAAAGCATCTATTCCATTCTTATGAATTACGTTGATAACCATTTCCCTTTTATTTAGGTTGTTATTGGTATGGAACTCATATGTTAAAATGCCAAATAGATTGCTTTGTCCTGTTGGAACTAATAAAATAAGTTTTAAATTGCGAACTGTACTTTTAAAACTTACGATAAAAATATAACAAAACAATTTAACTACTAGCTTTTAAAGCTGATGTTGGGGGTTAGTATCCTGCTACTACTTTAAGATCATGTAATTCACAATTCCCATTATTTGTGGGATGGCTTGATATTGTACTCTTTCTTTATACACTCATGATCATCTTTTATAATAGTTGTTTCAATGGAATACTAGAGGGCCATTTGCTTGTATGTTTTTGCAGAATCGCATCAGGAAAATTGACGTTTCAGTTAGAAAAACATAATTTTGTTACAGTAGAAAATTTAACTTTTTTACATTTACAACAACTCTAGGTTATTCTATCAATATGCAATGTATTTCAAGTTTTATAAATCCATTAACAACAGTGAGAATGTAACTTTTGAAAGTTTAAAATAACTTGAAAATCATAAAAACATTAACTCAAACTATGATCCTTATCTTAGACAACACTTATGAGAAAATGTCAACGTGAAATGAAAGACAAAAATTTCTTTAAATCAAAGCAAGGGAAATATAAATTTCCCTGTTTTTATACTAAAAATAATATTAACTATTATTTTTCTGCTTTAGATAATAACTGTTTTCTTCCAATTTCCTATATATTTTAACCTCTTAACTGTCACATTTTGCTCAATCTGTGCTTTAAGTGTCATGAACGGATATATCCGTCATTCTAAGGTATGATTCTTTGCATCGTACAACTCGTTTTAAAACGAAACCAATGGCTTTGAAATACAGTAAAATGACTGTAACAGTGTTTGCAAGGGATTTACTTACTTCAGATAGATTTTACTTAGCTGTGCCGTTTCTCACACCCCGTGCTTTCAGAGGATTTAGTTATCGTATTGATGTTAAATCCCGTAATGGCATGTGACTCGGCAGGAAACAAATAAAGTATGTGCATCGGTTCAGATTCATCAGATTGCGTATGTTCTACGTTCATGGCAATGAATGTATCCACAGTCTAGCTGTCGCTTATATAGTTGTTCAGGTAGTCAAGTTGACAATTTGTGTTTTTGTAGAAAAAATAGTAATCTGTCATTTTTAAAAGATGGATACAATGCCGAAAACAAGTGTTAAGAAAATAAAACATACAATTTTAATGCAGAATGACTTCACCTATGCTACTGGGCGGACAACAACACTTTAAAACGTTTGAAGTATCTCGTACCCTGGAAAAATCCACTCACTCCTGGTATGGACTGTGTGTGAAACAAACTCCCAAAGTTGTTTACAAACCCCTCTTACACATTGCTTCTTTATTATGCTATCAAACCAACAGCTCGTAAATCATACACAAGATAAACACATTAAAAGTTGTATCGGATACCATTAATTCACCTCTTCTTATCGTTAAATCAGATTTAAACTCATAAGTATTCTCGACTAATTATTGATTCTGTCATTAAATGAGTTCTTCTGTCAAATCAATGGCCTGAAACGAAACATAATTTTCGGTGTCACTTAATCGATGCAGATACTCCTTTTTAATTGCTATCGCTCTCTGGATCCCTTCTAACCGTTATTACATTCCCACTGTTGAGCTTCGTAATGGCGTCTCATTTGTCCATGACTCTGCCCTCATCAACTGCAATTCCGCATCTGAGAAGTAATTTTATTCTAATTAAGTTCATTGTTGGGATTAGATGTCTACCAATTACTCGTCTGTTGTTAGATTGTGATAATGTAGAGACAATCATTTTGTTGTTCGTTATCCCCCATGAAGATTGGACACGCATATTTTCGCAAATTGGTGAGATTATATATTCTTTTTTTTCGTTCATAATTCTGTGTTTTCGATGTAATCAGAAGGAAATGATGATTTGGATGATAATTCTTTCTCTCTCTTCGTATGAGCTTTTCAGTTATTCTAAGTGTTTGCCGCTTTAAATGTAATTGAGTTCCAATTAGTTTATGAATGTGAGTTACTACGAAATCATTTTTATCAGGATGTAACTATTGTATGCTGATTTTTTTAAAAACTAATTCACTTATAATTTTAAGTTTATTTTATACTTATGTCAGTTAAGACTTTTAATTATTTGAATTTTACGAATCATAAATGAATCAAATTCATTTTTAGTTATGAAATAATTTTTATCTTATTAGATTAGTGTATATAAAATATCTGGTTTTCTTTACGAGTGGCGTTTGTCTCCCTGTTTCCGTGCTGATTTCGTTTCAACATAATCTTGTTTACAATCGTATTATTCTCTGCAAATGTTTTCAATGAAGATTTTCTCAAAAGTGTCCTATTTTTGTTATGAGTTTTGAATTTTGTAAGGATATATGAACTAAATGGATATTTGTGTAATTCTTATATGACTACAAATTCGGTAATAATGCTGCAAAAGCTACCCGCAATATAAGCAAACATTTGGGGACAATACTGTTAAAAATCATAAAGTGCAAAATTTGGGGTTTGAAAAATTACAGTTTGGTGATATATTCCTACAAAATGAACCACTTGGAAGACCCAAAACATTTTGGAAAAATCCTACTATGAAATCATTCATGGAGCCAAATCCAATTGTACCTATTATGCTGCCAGTATATTAATGAATTGGATGAGACATTGGAAATAATACCTTCCTCTCACACATCACTTATTAGTTGTTATAGCCTAATAATTCTCCACAATTACGATCGGCTGCATATGTCATACAAAGTATTTGCAAAATTAAATGAACTTAAATATGAAACTTTTCAGAACCTAGATTATTCATCGGATGTTTCTCCAACCAACTTTCATTCTGTAAGCATTTACGACAGTTTTTATAGTGCAAGCCAGGGGTTCTAAACCTTTTTTTCTGCTGGGCCGCATACATATGTTAATTACTTCACGCGGGTCACAACATGAGGATAAATGGGGGGTGAGAAATGCTTTAAAACGAAGATCACATTGAAAATTTAAAGTATGAAAAATTGATCAAAATGTAATAAGTTCTGTTTTGCTCTTTTTAATAATTATATATATATATATTATTTTTGTCAGTAACACTAAATTGGAAACATTTAAGAAACACTTCTTCACAATTTCTGCAGCAGTAAACGGTATCATATTATTAACAATGATATATCAATGTTCATAGGATGTCTTTGTTACCATTGTGATATTACCATTGACAGAACACTTTATTTCTGTTGCAAAGATTATTCAAGAAAGCCTATTTATCGTCTCTTGAAAGAGATCGAGGAAAAGCGTCATTGGATGATTCCTGTTTATTGGTATTTTTGAAATACAGCACTTTCGTGACAAATCAAATAATTACTGTTCCAAAACCATCAATCAAGAAGATCGCTTGCAAGACATGAAGGATGGTTAAAAATTAGTTCCATCCATAAAAATGTTGCTACTCCACTGCTGTCTGTTACCACAAACCGTAACCGTTTCAAATAGAAAAAGAATATCAATTCATGCCCGTAGGAGCCCGACAGCAAAAAACCGAATTCATATATTTGATTTCTTGACAAAGAATTTACCAACAAATTTTTAATACCATGTTCTTAAATAAATACTTTTCTCAGAGCAATAGACAATGACCGGGCTACATAAAAAGGTTCAGTGGGCCGTAGATTGAGTATCACTGGTGTAAGCGGTATGAAAATGATGACAGTCTGAAAAATTTCATATCAGAGATTATTGATTCTAAACATCAGAATTTCTTCAAAACAGGCATCTATACATTTAAATGTCATTGGAAAAGATGTATTGAAGCACAAACACTTACACAAATTGAGTCTATTTTGATTAAATAAACAAGTTTTAAACAAAGATATGCTATTTTATATATTCACTTAAAAATCCGACATTTCACACGCAACAACCTAATAATGTTGTTTTATATATTAGAAGTGAGAATACATTTTATGCTCACATACATGTTTATTTGAAGATTTCTTATTTTTCAGAGTCCTAAGTCAAATAACCCTAAAAGAAAAATGAATTCTCCATGCCTCAAAAAACAAATGTATATCATTCGTACTGTTTTTAGACAGTATTTGACATTATAACACAACAAAGGGTTTATCATTTAAATTATTATAAGCATTTGATGTATCAATTTGACTTCAAAAATCTCATAATTATTAACTTGCATTTAGAAGTAGATGTACACCTTAAAAAACCAACTAACTGTTTTTTTATTTGAGTATGCAAGTACTAACAATTTTACTTTTTCAATATCTTATTGCATTCATGTGGTAATTTTTATAATCTCGTATATATTTTTAGTTTATTTAACCATCTATCAAACCCCCTTTACAGTAAAAATAATAAATAACATTACAAATATTAATTATTCCCGATGTAAATTTCACATCTCCTATAAGCTGTTAAAAAAACAAAGAATCCAACATTATTTAAAAAGAGTTAACAGATGACAAAATTCCAATATTTTTAAATATTAATAATAAAACATACATAAAAGATTAAAACACATTTTTGAAACATACAATTAAATGCAATACACATTTGAACTAATTTTTATCTAAAGCATCCATAACAACTTCAGGAATTAACCCCAGAAGGGTTCCTTATACAAACAATATGCCGTCCCAAGCGCCTATTCGAAAACGCAAAACCCAAATGACATCTCCGGACGACACCATCAGGTACTCCTGCTCCAGAAATAGCTAGAGGGAACGGGGAATTCTGCAAACGTTTGATCATTAGTCCCCCTCCGAAGAGTCAAGAATCTCATTCGATTCATAATTTCCCTTTGGTCCTGTCACAAACTCGCCTCTTCCAAGTGCTTCTCGCGGCACAAATTGTTCCCGCTGAAGCGGAAATATATCGCGTGCGATATCGGCTCATCAGCGAAATGAATATGCAACATATTACGAACTCTACGTTTTCGTGCGGTCAAGAAGGCATATTTTGGGGGCCAAAGGTTTAAGGTGGATCGTTATTGCAGTTCCTTGGCTTTCGTGGCAACTGTCTGAGTGTTTTGGAAGAATGATATGTTTCATTAAAGATTTGGAATGTTTTCAGTCGTGTCTTTTGGAATCTGGTGGCTTAGTATATTATAATTATTAGTATCTAATTGCAATTTCAAACTGTAATACATTATTAAAATAAAGCAATGCAAGATAAATCTTCATTTTATATTGAACATTTTAAAGTGAATAGGGATAAATGTGTTTTTTTCATTTAATATATGTTAACATTTTCGAAAAAAATTACTTCGAATCTCAATTTTAAGTTTAGAATATGAATTTATTGCATGTTTATGTGTGCAGCTAAAATTTTCATTTATGTGTTGTGAGGGGAGATGTAATTATAATACTGGATGTTTTTTACATTTATGTAATTCGGCTATCAGTCTTATAGTGGCTGCAATAAATTGGATTGGTAAAACCTTTTTGTGCATCCCAGCATTTAAATTTAAGTAGCGGTAAAAGGATATATGTGCAGGGTGTTTCTAAAAGAATATCGGAGTTTTAACGCTTTATATAGTATTCATTACATATATCATATTAGTATGACTCATATGTCGAATGAAAGAGCAATTGAAACAGTTTTGTTTGCTGGCATGTGTGCACGTGTGCGCGAAACGTATGCTAATTTTCCCCCTTTCTTGTCCATCAACGCGCAGGTAGAGAAATGGTGATTAATAAGCAGAAAGCGTTTTGTGTTTTCTATTTTTCAAAGATAGAATCTGCAACTACAGTGCAAAGGCCGTTCCGTATTAAGTTCGGTTGTCAACCTCCAAATGATAATAACATTCTTAGGTAGTATCATCAGTTTGAAATAACTGGCTGTCTTTGTAAAGGGAAAATACAGGATGGACAAGGCTGTAACTGGTTCTGCCCATCTTGATGCTCTCCAACAATGGCTATTTCCTCAGTCAAAAGAAAGTCAACCAAATAACTTCATTTGACAGCAAGATGAACCATCGCCTCACTGGCATCTCTGAGTACTCGATTGGTTAAATATCTCTCTACGCAACCAATGGATAGTCCACAAAGAGCCTAACATTAAAGCTTGTATCGCATAGCCTCCACTTTCACCTGATCTGAGGCCATGTGACTTTTATCTGTGGGGGGTCAATAAATGATTGTGTGTACCTTCTTCCGCTACCAGCTGACCTTTCAGACTAAAGACACAGAATAGAAGCAGATGTCGCAAAAATTACCTCAGACACACTAAAAAAAGTTTGGGATGAACTCGTCTATAGAATTGGATTGTGCCGTGTGACGAATGGGGCTAACAGTGAACATTTGTAAACTTGTAGGTAAAACTGTTTAGTTACTCTTTAAGGCAATGTATGAATTATACTTTTAACTTAAATGTGATAAATACTATGAAGCAGTAAAACTCCGATATTCTTTTAGAAACACCCGGTATATTCTCGGCTTTATATTCTTAGGAATATAGTCTACAAGCTTTAAATCACACAGAGTTTACAATCAGAAATTTTGCTGAGTAAGATTGTCTCTTACCCGCTTCAATTTTATGTCATTAGAATTATTCTGCAGATAACAAAAATATGTTGTATAAAAACCAGATCATTACGCATATTTAAATCTCTTATGTTTACTTCTGATACCTTTAAACCTGTTTTATAGAATGTCTCATGAATTTAAGCAAGATAAACTAGACTAACTTACATGCTGTATTTAATGTAATGTATTCTGCATAACTTGCATGAACAATTATTGATGGCGAAATAATGGCTCTTTTTTTAAAATTTCCTTATTTTTTAAAAATTAGTATATATTTTTCAGACAAAAACATTGGTCTGATCTAATACTTAAAAACAATCCTGAAATATACAACTGACTTTCATCTTTTTTTCTGAAGAAACTCTTATCAAGTAAATTGCTTAAAGTAGGTTTTCTTGCATGTAAATGAAATTTATAGTTTAAATAAAAAGGCATACCATAAACTCAAAATAATAAACATGCTTCCTCAGAAGCAAATAAAATCATAAAAAAATTAACGAATAAATAATCTTGATTTTTTTTTTATTTGACAGATGTATAAGTGCAATTCTTAAACAGAATAATAAATAAATAAATTGTTCCTCTTTGTTGGAAATTCAACAAAACACGGAATTATAATTAAAAAAAATTCAAATACTAAGACTATCAATTCAATTAGCAATAAAATTAGGAAACAAATTTGTTTAAAATTAAATTGTGCAATTTATCAATAACGTATGGAAGTAATATATGAGAGCAATTGAACTAAAATTTGCAACTTTAAAAAAATGCAAGATTAATTTATTCGCATTTTTATTCCCATAAAAACATATATGAAACACATACACTTCAAAAATATTATGCATCTAATTACATCTGTTTCTGGAGTTTTGTAAAAGAATTTGTAGTTAGATATGAATTCACACAAAAGAAATCAAAGAAATTATATCTTGATTTGAAGTGAGTGTGTTTCATATATATGTATATATATATATATATATATATATATATATATATATATATATATATATATGTATATATATATGTATATATATATATGTATATATATGTATATATATATGTATATATATATATGTATATATATATATATTGTAGAATTAAAATACAAATGAATTAATCTGATTTTTGTTTTGAAATTCAACTTTTAGTCTAATTATTCTTATATTATTTCACGTTATTGATATATTACACAACTTATTTTTATGCAAATTTGTTTATTCACTTAAGTGCTAATTGAATTGATAGTTTTAGTAGTTTGAATTGTTTTAATTACCATATTGTATGTTTTGTTGAATTTACAAGCAATATATATATATATATATATATATGTAATAATTGGCCGAGTGGTATATTTTTGTTTAGTGTTAGCCGAATTTCAGTAAAACATCTTCAGTGAACAGACATCTTTATTTTGAAGCACACATCAAAACTTAGGACAAATTTACGATACAATTTCACGTTCACGAGACAACTTGCGACGATTCTAAAGCATAGTGGACCGGAGACAAGCAGAAGTGACATCTTGACGGACACATTACAAAGACACTGAGAGCAGCTATTTACATTCTTACGTGACGCGGACAAAACGGAGAGAGATGAGAGCGCGATTACACAAGGTGTTTGGTTTATTACCAACAGTGCAAGCGTGTGATAATTACGTAATCGTAGTTCTGATTGATTAGAATGGGCGGGACAGGTATTTCTGATGGAATAATATTCATTGATTACGATTAAGTTAAGGGTGTTAGTTTCGAAGCAAATAATTAAAAGATTATTTCAATATTATTAAAATAGTTAATTAAAAGGATGCTAGAGGGAATTATTAAATACATACATATATATATATATATATATATATATATATATATATATATATATATATATCATGATTTTAAGACAGAATCAGATATATATAATGATTTTTAAGACAGAATCAGATTAAAGAGAAAAGTGAAAAGACGACCTTTATTCTTTCATTTGTACATCTGTTCTCACCGAGAGCAGGGATGAAAAAGCACGCCATGGTGGTGCTTTCAAGTGGATAACACTTGAAAAACATACGGTAAGTATCGCTGCTTTGAAGAGGGTGCTTGCAAGTTAATGCTGACATATGTTGACTATTAAATCTAACGATCTGGAATTAGACATGTTTATTGGCTAGGCCATATGTTCGGAAGAAATAAATGGGTGATTAGTTTGATACTTGAAGATGGAAACTGAGAAAGATGAGTCAAGAGCTAGATAGGGAATTTAATTTTTAATCTAATTTAATTATCCTTACATATATAAGTATATATACCGTAAAATCCGGCGTATAACCCGCACTTTTAATTCAAAAATTAAGATCGAAATTACTTAGGGGTGCACGTTATACACCGGGTATAAAAATGTGAGCTTTAAAAATAAAAAAAAAAGTTGAGCATAGAAAAAAGACCCGTATATGTATATAGAAATACTGTTTATTTGAAAGAAACTACACTCTTTATGAAATTAAAGTGTTGTATTTCTAGAGGTATGCTATTTTTTCTAAAGCTTGTAATAATACGTGGAATAAATGACTTCAAATCATAAGAACATTGCGCGCGTACATTACAGGTTTCTTCGTAAGAAAGGGGTTGCGAGTTATACGGCGAATATACCTAAAGATTAAAAATTTAAGTTTAAAAGTATGGGTGCGCATTATACGCCAGATTTTACGGTATATATATATATATATATATATATATATATATATATATATATATATATATATATATATATTAATATATATTACCGTTAAAGTGCGAAGTCCATTAATTCATAGAATACTTGATAATTAGATATTTCATGAACTAACTGCACAAGTCATTTAAAGTATATAAAGGTATTGGATTTTATGATTTAACTAGATATTCTATAGAATAACGCTCGCTTGCGGTAAGAAATACGGCAAGCGAAAACTATTTGAAATATTTTTGATTTTTTTAATCAATTTTAAACTGCTTATAGCTATTTTGCAATGACGTTTTGGTGTGTACACTTCATTCCGTTGCTTTTAAACAAAGAATTTAGACAGTACATTATGTTAGCGTTTTGTATTTTGGATTATTAACAAATATTTTTGCAACCTGATTTCAAGCAATGGTTTCTGCAAGAATGGAAGACAAACTTGTAAATAAGAAAGATCCAATGCGAGAGATATAAATCTTTATTAAACAAGTATGGGACAAAGAAAAAAAAGTGCTTAACTGGTTCATGAAAAATTATTAACTTTGCTAACAGAAGTAAACAGTGCTAAAACAGCACTGAATAATGTACCACGTGATTACTGGTTACTTCATCATTATGATATATTTGAAGTTCAAAAAGTTGAAAAGTTAACTGTGCTTGTAACAGAGGCAAAACATATTCTTTTTTCTCCTTTCTCCTTAAGTAATGTTTGCTATAAGTCATATCATCTACTTTTCCTTATTATTTAACAATTAATTATCCCTAATAGTGATAAAATGTATTTTTAGAGAAGTTTTAGCTGTTTATGATCAATTAATTTATGAAATAACTTTGTGAAAATGCTTTATTTGACTTCAATGGCCTATCAGTAGTTATTTTATAGAATAACTAGGTAAAGTATGAAATTTTTCATCTATTATATACTTAAGCTGACTTGTCTAATTATTTCATGAAATACCTAGTTGTTCTATTAAATAACTCAGCGTTTCTCAAACTGTAGGCCGCGACCCCCTTGAGGGGCTTGATGATCCTACGTGGGGGAGGGGGCGTGAGCATATTGAAAAGTTTAAGATAAAAGATTATTTAAAAAATATATTAATTTACTCAAAGGAAGCAGAAGATAATACATTCTAAACTAAGAAAAGTAACATAATGTATATTCTATGACTAAAAAGCTGCTTAAATTTTTTGATATTACTAATGCCATCTGTCTGACGATGCTGGATCGAAACCTACGAAATTCATTGTGGCAAGGCCTAGATGTACACCTGTCGTTAGTCTTAGCTTTGATCAACACTCAGGTGATGTCAGAACGTTTTGGCTCGGTTCCACCCACCTTTTGAGGGATAACTGAATTATACTCTTATCTTATACACATAATCCTTTAACACGCTATTATATATATATATATATATATATATATATATATATATATATATATATATATATATATATATATATATATAAAATAAAATTGAAGAAGTTCTAGAACCAACAGTGCTAAAGTAGGAAGAATTTGGAATTCACCAGACACAACAAATATATATATATATATATAGCCAAATACTTAACAGGAAGCAATAAATCTTAATTTTAATCCATCTAATTTTAATCATCGAACAATATAATTGTATTTCTTTTGTTCGAGAAAGAATTGCAAAAAACAAATTAATTCAAGAGTAACAAAAGTGTAAACTCGAATACAATGAAATCAAAGTTGCAAATGCTTTTATCTAAGCATTTTTTAAAGAAATAACAAATATTACGTTCTTCATTAACATTCTAAATTCCCTTTCCATTTGAAAATACATACTTTTGAAAAGTATTCACCTACATCTTAATTCTTTCTTTGAATATAAATCCACATTTTAATCCTTATTTCACTGAGATCATACTTCCATTTTAACCAAAGAATCGAATCTCTTTTGAACCAGGTTTCACCAAGTTTCGGGAATACGTTTAGAGGTTTGGCATAAAATCAGGTCGATAGGCTGTTTATGGAACAAGCATATGAATTCATGAATTTCAATTTAAATATATGAATATTTTTGAGTCTAGAAATCCAATGAAAATTACCTTGATATATGCACCCGTGTCAAGTTTAATAGATTTAACTTTTAAATGTTAGAATAATCGTAATCTATTCCTAAATTTTGAGATGGATATTCATGATACACACTCACGCAACTGACAGTAGTAATCCCTTCTGTAAATAATGATTCTTTAACGTGATCAGAAAAAACTATGAATCTTCTTTACCGTTGAGGTGAAGCATGCTTCTGTATTTTGACTTATTTTGAATGCTTAGAGTATTCTAAAAGTGCAAAATATCATAGCAAAATAGTAAAGGTCAAAGTTCAATAGAAGCTTTCTTGGCATAGATCGGAAAAATTTCCATGAACCACAGGAGTGAATACTGCTTTTAATATTAAAAGTATTTACTTTTATTAGAATTTGCCGGGTTTTGGTTTTTCAAATAAAATAAAGCAAGTCGAAAATGATTTTATTTCAACAACAATAAAAACAGTTTAAAATGTATACATGAGGCATATATTAATTCGTTATTATGATTTTAATGTAAGGACAATTTACGTACTCAGTAAATTGTGCATATCAAATAAAGGTCTGGAAAGTTGCCAAAGTTGATTGAGTGTGACTGCCCCAGAATACTTTACCGTAAAATCCGGCGTATAAAGCGCCTTATTAACACAAAAAATAAGATCGAAAATTACGGGTGCGCATTATACACCTAGTCTCTAGTTGACAGCAGTAAGAAAAGAGGTAAGCGTAAAAAAATAAATAAAACTTAACTCAATGGCCTAACAGCGCATGACGAACAAGGACTATTGTTCCCATCTCAGCATACATGGGCACTAAGATACAGAAGCTGGTGTTCCGGTCAGGTGGTCAATTTGTCACGACTCCCGCCCCCCCCCAGTGTTTAGTTCCCAAGCGTGCTTGGGAATTTATCGACCAACTAAAGGGATGAAAGGCTGATGCGAGCTTGCCGAGACGAGAGAAAGAACCACAGTTCTGTGGTGTGAAAGCGCGATACGCTGCTACTCGACCACTGGGCTTCAAAAAAAAATGTTCTATATATTTCCAAATAATATTTTTTTTTGAAGAAATGACAAACCTTATGAATTTTAAGGGTTATGGCTTTAGAAATATGATATGCTTTCAAAAGTCTGGGTAATACCTCGAATAAATGACTTCAAAACATAAGAACTTTTTTTACATGCGTACATTTCAGGTGTTTTGTAAAAAAGGGGGTACGCGGTATATGGCGAGCATACCTAATTTTTTTTAAAAAAATGCAGCTTGAAAGTTTGGGTGCGCGCGTTATACACCGGCGTGTGTTATATACCGGATTTTGCGGTATGTGCGAACTATACTGTAACGCATTAGCTCCAGATTTATTTAAATTTATAGGTAGAGAGATGGATCATATATTTTTTGTAAAATTACTTTTTAGTTTACAATTGTCAATCGTATGTTAAATCATATAACTATCGTATTTCTTGGTGAGTAAATGTACATACATAGACATTAGATATTTTGCGGCACTTCGGATAAACCTTTTACACAGGCTTTTGTAACGTCCAAGATCTGCCAAAATAATCAAGGATAATTTGATTTTCCTTTCCGCACCTTTTCACAGGGCTGTCACTGCTCTCCCTCTTCCCTTTCCCGTCTGTTTCTTTAAGCCTTCTGGGTGGGACTCTTTGACACCCCTATAATACCTGATTGGCAAGAGCATGGCCTTCCACATGGCACCCCCAGACTTTGTCCCACATATCATTTACTATTTCAGGATCAAATCCCGTCTGGCCCACGCCCATTTTGTAGTCACATGTCGAAAGTCATATGAAGCCATAAATCGACATGCCACTCCAATGCTTAGTACACTGTTCTCGGTATTTTCTTATCACGATAGTGGACAGTGGTGCACTCGAAGGGACCGGGGGTCCACCTGCCCTTCCCTAACGCCCTTTTTATCGATTGATTTTATTATATGTATATGTTATGTAAAATATAATTAAATATCTGTTATTAAAATTATTTTTATTATTTAATGATAATTATTTGTTCAATAAATTTTTAACTGGTTTTTTTGTTCCCATCAGTTGACAAAATCAAAAGAATATGTTTATTGGCGTATAAGGGAATGATACGAAAATGGTCGACTTTGGACCATCCACCTGTTCCCCTTGAAAAATTCATGTGTGCTTGTCTGATAATAGACCAGCCTGTACACACATGTACAGGCTTTTCACCTGGGATGCCGGGAAACAAAAAAAATGTTGTAGGCGGGTGGCTAAGTAAGAATCGACGTTATATAATACATGTAAGTGCATTGTGCACTCTTCAATCGGTGCAGTCATTAGGGAAGTCTTCACCCGAGTTAATGGGTGTGTAAATGACTGGGGTTTTCTCAATGTCTGTATGAAAATAAATGTTATATAAACGAAATTCAAAACAAATATCCATGTTTATTATTTCGTAGTAACGTTTATTTATCTGGGGTTATTGTAATATGTATACTGTTAAAATTGTCGATTCTCATTTATTTGTTTTTTTAGACCAACATGTCAGATGTTAGGAATTATTTTCAAAAGAGTTGGACAAAATAAAACGCACAGTGTAGAATGGTAATTAAACATTGAATTGTAAAGGGTCATCCTTTGATCTTATTTATTTTGAAATTATCCTTATCGCACTCTTGCCATTTTCTGTATTAGCAAAAATGCAAAGTGAGAAGATAACAATAGACTATAAGATAGATATTGACATTGATGTAATTTAACTTCTTTTAATGGGTTATAAGATTAAAATCATTGCTTTTTTGCAAGGCTGCATTGTTATGTTTTGTTTACTAGTACTTTTTAGTTTCTTTCACATATCTATTTCATTGTTACGGTGTAATATTTATTTAAATCTTCTTATTATTATTTTCTCTCTTCATGTTTTATATGTATCTATAATAAAGTAACTTAGTAACAAATATAAACCTAAATCCATGGAATGAAGAAAATTATTTTAATAAATGAAATCTAATGGAAATCCATAAATTTAATTTAGTTAAGTGAAGTAAAGGATTCATCTAAAGTTCAAACAAATTTTAAGGCACCGGCTTTCCCTTTTTCACAATATTATTGTGTAAAAGACATTTTTTTCCGAAACTAACTTTATACACTCTGCAGCCAATGAGAGGTATTTTCTAAATCCTGCACTTACCAATGAAGGGGGTCAAATTGAAAGTCTCTTTTGAACTCTGAGAACTAAAAAAAAATTTCCATTTCATGAAGAATCAGCATTCTCAAGCGATTTCCCATCTAACTCCCGCTCTACTTCTTCATTTTCTTTCCTCGAGTAAAGCAAGGCCTTATTTTTTCAGAAAGACAAACTTGTTTCGTTTCGTCATTCCACGTCACAGTACATCAGGTAGGAGCTACCGAGTTGCTTCGCGACTCAGGCACCTGTCAACTCCATATTCAACGAAAAAGAACGCTTATGTGATTGGCATAGCCCTTCTGGAAGTATCTTCTTGCTATTTTACGTGTCGTACGCTTGTTTGCATTATGTATCTACCATAATCATCGTAAATTAATTCATATTTGTAATCAACATGTCAGAAAGTAGCATTTGCAAGTGAATTTCAATTAATCTTAAGCCAATTTAGAGAGTTAGAAAGTGAGAGAGAGAGAGAATATCGTTCTACTCAAGTATTGAACTTCACTTCCATATAAATTGTGTAACGGATCCACGAGACTATCACTAATCCTCTTGGGGAAGTTTACTTCTTTTAAATGTTGTTATATTAAAAACTTTCTTTAAAAGAGTAATACACAGTCTATGTAAATGAAAGTTTATATTTAAGCAGCAACCTTTAGGTATAACATTGAGATAGAGTATAGGAGTTAGAAGATAAAAGTTAGTGATTAACGTACGGTATTGGAAAATTAGTCGAGAGTGACTCCACGAGTAATTACTCAATATTTAAGATTAATAATTGACTCTTTAGTCAATAAATTTTATTGGACTTAATAACGACAGGGGATGTTGAATAGTTGAGAAAAAATACGATTGTTCTAACCGTAACTAATCAAAAAGTTATAAACGTAGACTAATTATTTCGTTATACATTATTAAGTATCCTTTCTTCTAGTTGCTCCTATACTTTATAGTATTGTGCAGTTCCTAACCTGTATTGTTGAAATTTAGCAAAGGATTAATAAATTATATTTGTTCTGACTATGGCTGATCTTCATTCTAACTCCCAAACACTAATGAACGGGATGACCCGTTCCGTACAACTTTAAAACTTAACATTGTTTACAAAATTTTAAAAAGATACAGATATCGAAAAAAACGCATAACAAATTAATGTTTAAATAAAAGTTACAGTGATTGCAGCTGAAACTGATGGAAATCTTATTTAATGTTAATTGATTCCACAACTTCTTTACGTAACATTAACATATTATTCACCAGAATACCCAGATGAAATGCTCCATGTATTTGTTTTTATGTGGAACTACGACAAAGACCTAACTTTTTTTTTGTTCTTTCACTACTTCTCTACATGAATAACTAAAAAACAATGCATAGCAACAGCTGTTGTGAATGTTCACATCGATGACTTCCAGAGTACTTATGCTGAATAATGGTAGTTGTTTGTATTTGTCATACGATAAAAACAAGTAAAGAAACTAACTACATGGTTGCATTAACTTAGAAACATTTATTAGAAGGCTTCTAAAAGTTTTTACTCTTCCATAGAAAAAAAATGAATACTGAAAGGCTGAGAGTGTGTTTGTGTTCATTTTTAATAGCCTTGAAAGATGAATTTTTCAGCACTATTAGCTGCTTAATGTGTCTTCTCAGAACCAGTTTTTGTATAAAAATACTGTAGGTATATGTTATGAACTGGATTATACATATAAAATAAATGACTGTTCTTTATAAAAATCACTTTGACTATATGATTTTTTCGTAAACTTTGTAACAAAGTAATGTGGCTTTTAAACAAAGTAATGTGGCTTAAAAAATTAAAGAATATTGATACAAAGTAAATTTGTGCAACAATAAGAAGAAAAATTAATGATTACTCATCACACACACACAATCAATCTGATTCTTAAAAATAATCACGTTATGTGTGCATGTATTACTTAATAAAAAAATATTTAATTATTTACAATACTAGTGCATTCTTTGTAATATAAAACATTTCTGATCAAATCCTCCGAAATTTTATTTTCGACTATGTGGTAATCAAAAAAGAATTACAGAAATAAATGTCAATGATGATTTTATATAGAAAATTAAGTAAGTTTTTTAAACAAAGATGATTTGGAAAATAAAGATGATTAATTTTAATTTTTTTGTCAGGACCAATTTTTTTTTATTTATTTATTAGTTTAATAGAAGAGAAACTATTCCATATGTTATGATCTCTAGATTTTCATAAAAATAATTTACAAGAATACATTTTATATCTTCCTATATAATTGTGGGTATGAAAAAATACGCACTCATACTTTTTCCTCTCGTTTATATTTAAACAAAATGTTAATAATTATACTTATAAAATGCTTATAAACTGTATTTATCATATTTTTTAAATAGATTTCTTGTGTTGAAACTATGACAAAAGGATTAATTCCTATTTCACCAAAAAATACAGTTTAAAATACAGGACATGTAGTCTCATATTAGACCTTGGGAGCATATTACAAATACGGAGAAAGGAACAAAGATTAATTATGAACACACACAAATTCCTTTTCTAAAACATTTCTTAAATAATTACGCAGGCATATAGGTATATATATATGAAATGCTTTCTAACAAATAACCTAAATTTTGTGATAAATATTTTTATCATTCTTCACTCAATGTTCTTAATAATTCTTACTGATATAAAAAAATTAGAAATTTTGAACACCAGCTTAAAAAATGTTTTAAACTTATGAGAACATTTATACTCATCAAAAAGCTTTAATTTGCAATAAAAAAGTCTGCAGTTAACAAATTTATAGTAGCATAGTTTTAATTTTATCACATGAATGCTTACCATAAACATTATAATCTTGCTACAGAAATAATTTTCAGATATTTTCAATGAACAGAACAAAATGAAAGAAAATATAATCTCAGATATAATGTACTATGTAAATTTTAAGGCATCACTAGCTGAGTTACATTAAAAAGTGTGAATTTTTAATTGTATTCAAACTAACACACCACTTTCATTCAATTAAAAAATTAAATTTTCATATATGCATCTTATTTTATGTATTTGAATAACACTTTCCTTTGATTCAGCTATTTCTTATGCAAAAGGTCTGATACAAAGCTCACGTTTCTGTAATTCTTTAAGAATCGCGGCCTTCAAGTAATAAAAATTCGAAATGTCTCTCCTGGAACCATTCCCTGCTCTAGAATTTAAATACATATTTTTCGTAATTCACTGTTTCACTCGTTTATTTTATCAGAATGCGCATTTAATACAATTTAAACTGTGATGTTACACATTTTAATGGAACTTCAGAATCACTATTTTCCACGACTAATTGCCATTTCGGAAGGAAAAATTCATCAAGCCACTCTCACGTAAATCGTTATTTAATTACTGTTTTTGCTCGTTCGTTTCAGCCACGGACGAACTTAATGCAAGCAGAAACTCTAGATTAATTACTTTATGTTTTGCCCTATTGCTGGCATATGAGGGTTAGAACTTAACGATGTTATTTAAGTAGAATAATTAATGACAGAGGAACTGTGATTAGATTCATTTACTTGAATGAAGCAAGAGTTAAATAGAAGCTAAAAATGTAAATCGCAATGTACTTTTCTGCTTCTGATTTTTGGTCGTGGTGGAAGAGTGGTCATGAACGTGTGCTTGCTTCTGTCGTGTCCTAGGTTAGACATCTGGTTCACAGAAGGGCTACCGTATAGAGTAGATAAGGCTTCTACTCAAAGTCTTCAAGTTGGCCCAATATGGCAGTTTAGACAACATAATCCAACTCTAATCTAAGTTCGTCTTCATCATTTTATTGTGATTTAAAATTACTAAGGGTATCCCTAACAGTCCTCGCATAGCTTCATTTTTGGAAACTAATAAACAATTCATAAATATGTTTGTAGAATATTATTAAGAATATTAGGTGCAAATTTCTTACGTTATACTCATTAACTTCAAAGAAAAGTTATGAATGTTTAAGATATATTTCATGTGTTCAGTGTATTAATTTCACCATATTTCTATCCATCTCTTTTAAAAAAAACATGCACATTAGTGCTGCACTCGGGATCCCAAGGGTCCAGACCCTCCCCCACAGCCCTTTATTTTTTTTCTCGATTGGTTATAATCCTATGTATATATCAGGCAAAATGTAATTGTGCATTTGTTATAAATTATAAATTTAATTAATTAACCCTAATTATTTATTCAATAATTAATTTTGTATTGTTTTTATTCCGGAAAATCGACAAAATCAAAAGAATATGATGGGCGGCGTATTGGAGCATGATACCAAAATGGTGGACTTTCGACTCTGGACCCCTCCCTTGAAAAACTTTTTGTGTGCGCTACTGATGCACATCATACTACACGTAATCGTAAGGGGTGTTCAAGTGAAAGTGATTTGGGTTGAGCATCCATGAGATGCGTAGGGGCAGAAATGAGACAGATACAAAGATAGAAACAACAATATTTAATGAGTGAATTGTATATATATAAAGTTTGTTAGAAGAAATCACCCACGGCGCTTAGGCAGGCGTCTCATTGCTTAGGAAGGATACGAGAATTCCATCCACGAAGAACAATGTCGGTTGATAATAGAACCAGTTCAGAACTGAAGCCTTTATACCAGAGGTTTCCAAACTTTTTCCTCTCATAGTCCCCTTGCCATGTTTTTCGGCTTGGGGAAGACCATGCTTACCTATTAGTGAATTTTTGCAAATTTACCAATTTAAATGTTTTGTTGACAGCTGGGATATAGTTCTACTTTAAACGATTTAAATTTCTAACTGAAGTGAAGTATGGTGTTTAGAGCTTAAGAAAAACATTTTAATTAAGTTAAAATTTAATTAATACGTATAATAAATGAGCAAAAACATGCTTTTCTAGAGATGAATAAAGCTAGTGCTTCAATAACAATTTTTGAACATTTGCAATCAATTGTGTCAGGTTGAACCCTAAATCTCCTTGGTTAGTAGTGCCCAGAACTTATCCTTCCCCTTTCTTTTTTTTTTTTGGAGATTGGTAACCACGCTGAAAAAAAGTAATTAAAAATTTTCTCTTGATATTCCAAAATTCTTGATAAATGACAGGTATGTCTTTTTAAAGCCAAAATTGTGGACATGGTCTTTGTTTATAATAAAATTTATGCTGTCACATTTTAAATGAAAATTAATCTTATTAAAATTATTAAATAAATCTACATGAGGCTACATGAGGCTTACGACAGAATAAATGCAAATATAGCTGATATAAGTGAAGCGCTTGCAAATGCATCGATGAAGAAAGCTGCTGCTGAGGAAAAAATTATTGATCGCACCGTAAATTCTGTTTTAGTTAACGGTGATGGGACCTGGAAGACCCGTGGGCATACTTCACTTATTGGAGTCTGTGCATTGATTGGAGCTGACTGCGGGAAAGTTCTCGACATGGAAGTCATGTCCTCTTATTGCAAAGGATGTGACTCCGATAAAGGGCCAAAGCTTGGACCAAAATATAGTGCTTTTTTGGCTAAACATCACATTTTCTGCAGAAAAAACCATAGCGGATCTGCTGGAAAAATGGAAGTTTGCGGAATGCAGAAAATTTTTCTTCGATCAGAACAAAAACATGGATTAAAGTATCAGCGATACATAGATGATGGTGACTCAAAGACATTTTTGTCTATTGCTGAAAAAGAACCATATGAGGATAGTGTTCCCATTGTAAAAATAGAGTGTGGTGGCCATGTCTAAAAGCAAATGGGTAACCGCTTGCGGAAGTTGAAAGCTTTACGGGGGGGAAAGAAGGTTTCCGATGAGAAAACAATTGGTGGGAAAGGTCGCCTAACCGATGCTATTATAAGCAAATTGACGACTTTTTATGGCAATGCTATTCGTGCCAACTCCCATAATGTGAATGAGATGAGGCAAGCTGTCTAGCTGTGTGGGCTCATACATCCAGGACAGATGATGAGCCGAAACATTGGTTTTACCCAAAAGGCAAAAATATCTGGTGTAAGTACAATGTTTCGTGAATGAATTATGTGTTATGTGAATGAATTTTCTCACAAGAACACCTTACCAAAAGCAGTTTCTGAAGTGATTAAACCGTTTTTTTAAGATTAATCACACTTGAAATTGTTAAGAAGGTGTTTAGGGGGGAAAACTCAAATTGCTAATGAGTCATTGAATTTACTGATTTGGAAGTATAAGCCCGAAATTGATTTTATCAGGAATTAATGTCACAAAAATAGCTGCATTTATAGCTGTGAATACAATGATGGAAGTAAGAACAGAATTGATCTGATGCGTGCTTTAAATTTAAAAATAAATAAAACAAATGTTTTGAATTGTGTAAATATTGACAAAGTGCGCAAGTCAACGGCTAAGAGACAAGCTTCTAAAACCTCCTTTTAAGCTCGTAAAAGTAAAAAACTTAAAATACTCAAACAAATTGAGCAATGCAAGCTTGCAGAGGGCAATATTTATGCTGCTGGGACTTTTTAAAGCATACTGGTATGTTTAATTTTCTTTTTTGTTATTTTTTATCTTTAACTTCATTTTTCTCAAAATGAAAAATTTTGCCTTGCGCGCAGAATTTTTCAAAAACTATATATCATATCAATATGAAATTTCATACACATGTTCAAAATAAGATTTTTTATAACTTATACAAAAAATTTTAAACAAATTTTTGTATAATTTTGTTTTATTTGTGTTTTAATTGAATTTTTTCATAAAATTTTAAAATTTTCTTCATAATTGTATTTTAAAAATATTTTTGTTCTCTAAATGCTTTAAAAGTGTGTATAAGTTCAAAAAGGAACATTTTTATATCAAATAAAATTAATTTTGTGAATTTTGATCAATTCTGCTCTTCAGATTTCTGCGCGCTGTAAAATGCTAATTTTCATATTTTTGAAAAATTGACCAAATTTTATTTCTTAATAACTTTTTTAATTTTTCTCAAATTTTTTGAAAATTTGAAAACTAATATAAATATATATGATTATCATGTGGTAAAAACTTCAAAGTATTGTTTTGTTTCATTGCTAAGTTACACTGGTTAGAAGAAGGATGTTTTCTTCGAGTGCACGGATATCTGTTAAGGGTCCTATGACCCCTTAATTCATTGTTTCTTAAACTGTGGGGCACGCACCCTGGGGGGCGTGGTAACCCTGCGAGGGGGGTGCGAGCATATTGAAAATAAAAGGTTTTAAATTTTTTTTTCTGGAATGAAGTAAAGCAAAATGATTTCTGACATAATAAAAAATACACATTTACACTGATATAATTTATTTTTATCACCTGGTGATCATCAAAAATAAAATATTCCACTTCAAACGCTCATTAGCCATCTTTGAACCTATAACCAAATTAAAAAAATATGTTGTTTGCTTTGCGGTCAATATGAGAATGATGAGAATTTTTTTTTTACGTTTCTTTTAACGATATCAAACGATGAAAGATTTTTACGTTTCTTTTAACCCAAAAATATTACTTTAGCTGATCTTCGGACTTACTGGTATTGTTATCTCCTTATTTTTTTAGGGAAATTGTAAATATATATAATATATCTCTGTTTCATATTTTTCCATGTGAAAGAATTTTATAATATATGGATAAGCATGATTATTCTGAAACATATAATGCATAATGAAAAACGTTTTACACAATTATTTTTTAGAACATGCTACACTTTCCCCATGAACAATTTTGTAGTTTTGATTGTTGTGTAGTATGACCTATTATGGTTTATAAATGTAAATAAGCAGATTAAAAAAAATGGCATCTGTGATCCCATTGAAGGAAGTGAAAGTGATAAAGCAATTGAAGAACCTACTGAAATAATGCGTATTAATCAATCAAGATATATATAGCGAAAGTAAATATCAGAAAAGCGTTTGGCATGTAACGTTTGAGCTGATTTAAAATTTTCAAATGCTGCCTAAAGATCTCTATGAAGAAAACTACGAAACCATAATGTAGCACTTCGCCTTGTCAAAAAGACACAAGTTAGAAAATGTTCAAAATGATATTTGTAGATCCTCAAACACACCAAAACTACAAAAATGTGAACAAAATATGGCAGTTCAGCTGAAAAATAACGTTCCTGTGTTGTTAGCGAAAATTGTCTGTGATTTATGTCCTTTATTAAGGACACGCACATTTGTAACATTTAGTTTAGGTTTATTGGATTTTTTCTCAAATTTTCTAAGGAAAATTGAAAAGTCCTTGAAAGTAGGTAAGTATATTTTCTCTTAATTAAATTATTCATTGGAATTGTGATTTTTATCGTGTATAGTAAAAGTAACTATAAAATAAATTATAATTTTAAAACAAACTAAAAACACGCTTTTATAGTGAATCGAACTAAAAAGTAAAATATATATATATATATATATTAATTAAAAGTAACACATACAAAATTTAATACTTATCTTGCTAATTTGTTCGGTTTATAATTATGATCGTATTGTAGCTATAGTGCCAAAGGGCTTTATTATTACATTCAATACATTATTAATTTTAGGGGGGGCGATAAAAATTATGATTGAAAATTGGGTTGCCAGTAGTGAATGTTTGTGAACCACTGGTCAACCGGCATGATCAAGGCATCACAGGAACATAAATGCGCGCAATGATCACACAATTATAAAAGTAGCCACGTCTTCTAGAATTCGTTTGACGTCATTTACCACATTACAGGCATCCGGTGGTATAAAGAGAAACCATTTGAAGCAAATTGGTAGCAGGTAAAAAGAACCGACGCTTAAAACGGTTTCTATTGACCGCACATCAAAGGTAGTGTCATTTGGAATTTTGCCGACATCGGGCAAGCTGGAATGTGACCGACTGAAAGTATGGTACTCAGCGAAGAATGCCGTTTCAGTCTCAGTGCTGATGATCAGCGCCTACGCTTTTGGAGCCAGCCAGGTCACCGGTTCGATACAGCATTTGTTGTGCAGAGGCATACGGTGATTGCACGACATGTTACAGTCATCAAACACACCAAAACTACAAAAATGTGAACAAAATATGGCAGTTCAGCTGAAAAATAACGTTCCTGTGTTGTTAGCGAAAAGTTTCTGTGATTTATGTCCTTTATTAAGGGCACGCACATTCGTAACATTTTCTTTAGGTTTATTGGATTTTTCTCAAATTTTCTAAGAAAAATTGAAAAGTCCTTGAAAGTAGGTAAGTATATTTTCTCTTAGTTAAATTATTCACTGGAATTGTGATTTTTATCGTGTATAGTAAAAATAGCCATAAAATAAATTATAGTTTTAAAACAAACTAAAAACACGCTTTTATAGTGAATCGAACTAAAAAGTAAAAAAAAAAATATTACTTAAAAGTAACATATATAAAATTTAATACTTATCTTGTTAATTTATACAGTTTATAATTATGATGGTATTGTAGCTTTAGAGCCAAAGTGCATTATTATTGCATTCAATACATTATTATTTTCTGGGGGAGGCGTGATAAAAATTTTGTTGGAAAATTTGGTCGCCAGTAGTGAAAGTTAGAGAACCACTGTATTAATAGATAAAATCTGTTTTCCACGTGACTAAAGTTTCTTTTAAAACTAAAACCATGATTCTGTTTAATGAGAGTCACCAACATAGGCCCCCATTTACACCTCATGGACCCCTAAATTATTTTTTCACTGACTTGGACCTCTTGCAGGTTGTCATAGACCCCTGAAAGTCTATATAGATCACTTTGGGAACCACTGATTTATGCCATCGTCGAAGTCAAATCGTTAACCAATTAGACCGTCAACATTACCTTTATGGTTCACTACTTAGCCTTGAATTTTTAGGGCCTGTGTAAGTCTGATGTTTCCATTATATGCTCACGGATTTCTGGTTCTGAAGTTGTGGCACCAGGTTTTATCTGCAGCCACTATGTGCTGCACAATGTCGTCACCGTAATTCCTGTAGTGCAACAAATGTTGTAAACGCTGGCTCATTCCGGCTTACACCTTTCCAGTGTTAAAAACTTTATTACAGCTTGCTGATCCGATTTGGACGCAGTTGCATCAGTACCGGCCATTTTAAAATGAACGCCAGGTCCTTACGGTTGCAGTTATCGCAAATCGGTTTGCAAACGCGTGTGCGAGGTATATGTATCTTCACTTACCGCGTTTGTTTCATGGAAGTGCATTGAAAATAGTTCGCATGCGAAGCTTCGAATCAGTTTCATTTGAACACGCCTAATATATCAAGCAGAACATATTATTTTTCGCAATAAATCAGCGTTTCTCAAACTGTGGGGCACGCCCCTCTAGGGGGCTTGAGCATATTGAAAAGACGAAAACAAAAACTTATTTTAAAATAAATTATTCGTTTACAGAAAGTTAGCAAACGAAATACATTTTGACATAGTAAAAAAATGAAATACAAATTTATACTGATATAAAACACTTATAAAGTTCGTTGTTCAGTACAGATACATTTATAACCAATTTAACGACACTAAGTTAAAAAGTTTAATAATTAACATTGACCCCACGGGCCTGTCATATATAATATTATATACAAAAATTAACATTTATCTTGATAAATTATACGGTTTATAGTTTATTCCTTAACTGCCGATTAAAAGTTCGTGATTCGCTCCCCAATGCCACCGTTTATTTAATACGTAGGCGAGCGCATGTGGTGTATTGGTGGAGAGAAAAGTAACAAATAATCAAACCCTTTGTGAAATAAGTAAATCGTTCGCAAACACTATCAAGGTCCTATTATTGCATTCCAAAGTTTTCGGAATAATTTTATGGATAGCACTACATAAAAACGATCATACTTCGGTAAGACGTATATATACGTCCGGGACAATTAACGCTTTGGCTGAGTGAGACGTTTATTAACGTTGGTGGCCCACAAAAGGTTAAAGTCGTGTAGTAGATTTTCTGTCAAAGAGTATAGTACTTTAAAAAATTAAAAACATTATATTTAAGTACAGGGGGGGCACGATGAAAATTATGATTGGATATTGGGTCGCAAGTATAAAAACTTTGAGAAGCACTGCAACAAATACTAACATGCATATAACAGAAAATACTGTGTGTGAGTGTACGTGCGCGCACGCAATGACCAGATGAGGAATCATTTAGTACTTTAAATCCACATTTTAAGAACGTCCACTAAAAACATAAAACGACAAACCTCATGGCAACAACACAAAAATACAAAAGTGGGTGAAAATTTGCAATTATATGTCAGTTTTTGCAATCCAGTGTGACTCAAAAGAGAAATTTATTTTAAATATGAAAACATTTCTTAAAACTCTCACTAAATAAAATATAATTGATACACAAAAATTACAAACTATTCATTTCTTCTGTCAACTGAAAAAAAAACTTGAATTTATATTATAGTTCAGAAATCTCATAAAGGGATTGAAAAAATGGTCAAACTATTTTCAATTCTTAAAAAAATAGTTTTACATTTTTGTTTAGAGAACTTTAAAAAATTTCATTCTTAATTTGACTACATTATTGATTTTTAGAGGGTCAAGATTTTGATTTTGTGTTATATATAAATAATTATATAGTATTTATTTTATTTTCTAAATTACTTCTTTTCATACCTTTTAACATAGCCCTAAATTTGCGCAAAATCTTAATATGCACCCCCTTGAAAAGAAATCATTAAATTTTTTTTTTCATCTATAAAACCAAATATCGATTTTCCATTACAAATAATAGAAAAAAAAACCTTAGTACAATCTGCCTTGAAAACAACATTCAATTACCGCAATATCTGTCCGATATTTTAGCCAATATTTTATACCTAAATATCTATTACACATTTTTAACAATACCTTTGCTAACAAAATTCAATGTAGACTAGACCAAACAAATAGGAAACTATAGCTATGAGGGGTATAAGATGCTATTAGCATTTTAAATTATATAGTTATTGACTTCAAAATAAAACTTAAGTACATTATTTTTGGCATTTCTCAATTTCCCTACTCGAAATAGTTTATTATCACTTCAAAAGTCATTTCCCCATTTCTTAAACTATTTCCTTTGAAGAATTCGAAGTTCCATCTTCTCTTTATGTAAATACAGTCAATAGTACTTCATATAACATTCACGATAACATTCCTTTTTCCGTCTTCAGTTCCGCTAGTTAATAGTATGTGTACGTGAATAGGTCATCAATAGTTCATGCGTGAGTAAACTGCAAATATTTAATTCACATGAATACCTCATCATACATCATTAGTTTTCCTACAGCTCATACGTGAAATGAGTGTCAATATTCATGCGTGAACAGTCTGTTATTAGTTGTATTATAGTGATAGTATGTTATTAATATCATTTACATATATATGAGAACTGTGAAGTAAAATTAAACTAATCAAAACATTCATAAGTAAAGATTTTAAATAATGGTTAGGTATTTAACTATTATTGCAATCGTGTTGGTGACATTCTATGAAATGAAGTACACGTTTGTCAGTTCAAAGCGTACGACACATGTGAAATTTGGGTTGCTAACTTGGCGAGTTATCTTGAAATTCAGCATTGTTATGATAGTACGTAAGTACCAATGCTTATATTAATTATTAATAAATATTTCGGGAATAATCCAGATCATGGCAGTTTGTTTAATATTATTATTAAATCTAGTTTTTATCCACACCTTTATTTATCGCCAACTTGGCGAATTAGTATCCTCTTATTAAATATAAATCCAATGTAGAAAATTGAGCTGTTGGCATAATTTATTTTTCTTTTTTGCTAAAAGTGTAGGCTAAAATGAGATTTTACCCATAATTAATTGATTGATTTCTAAATGCCTTATGGTTCTTCGAATGTGAGTGGTTGTAATCAATACTGTATTATTCTGTTTTAAATTTAATGTTCCTGGTCCTTGAAAGTAAAAAAAAATACACTCATTTAAAATTCCAAAATTATCTGTACCACATTAAGTTGAATAAAGGGCACAGGATGATAGAATGCAATATTCCATGCAGAATGTTAAGTTTTAAAATATAACAGAGAGATATGTTACCAAAACATCTGTGCTAAAATGCATATTAAAACAAATTTGTGAGTTTCCTATTTCTCTCAGATTCACATATACTAGATCTGTTCAAAAGTTATCCAACCCTGAATTTTTTCGCGCAATGTAGAGATTCTAAAGTGCACAGTGGCAGGTGTTAACTCAATGCACATACTTGTAAATTTTGTCACTTCATTCCAGTGTACCAGTAGTTTCCTGTAGGCAATCGAGTAAGGTGCTGTTATACACGTTTGTCAGATTTTTATTTCTATGTGGATGACTAAATGACCTGAGCAAGGAAACTGTATCAAATTTGACAAGAACTTAGTGATTTTCTAAGTGAAGCAATCTGTAAGATTCTGTAAATGATTGGGGTCGAAGTGATGGTGATCACACAATTTAAGAAGGGTTTTAACTGATGCACAAAAGCGGTCCCACAGTGGTAGAGATTGACCAGCGTTCTGGCAGGCCACAAACCACTCAAAATGCAGCTGTTGTTGAAAACGGGGAAAATCTGATAATGAAAGATCGTCGTTTAGTCATACGAGAAACTGCCGAACAAAAAAAAATGATTAGTACAGATTCTCGATTAGCAATTTTGGGAGATCATGCTGAGATCAGAGTGGCTGCGAAATTTGTTCACAAGTTTTTTTTTTCGAGGGGACAAAAAAAACTCCGTTTTGGCGTTGCTAAGGTCCTACTCGACCTTAACAAAAATGAACAGGCTTCTTGCGATTTCATGCTGTTCCTGAAAATGAAAATGCATTAAAAGGATCAGGTTTTCAGAATATAGATGATATAAGGCAGAAAGTGATGGTGGAATTGACCACCGTTCCAAAAATAAGTCTTCCAGATGTGTTTTCGGCAGTGGAAATAATGCTGAACTAAATGTGCGAGAGCGTAAGATACCCACTTTGAATTTTATTAAGATCGTAATCCCGTAAAGTAACTAAGATATTTTTTCTGACAAAAGGTCGGATACTTTTTAAATAGACCTTGTAAAATCAATTATTCGCTTGATACTTAATAATATAGTTTTGACATCCTTCAAAATTTAAAAAAATGGCTTTTGGAACATGAGCTATTGTTATACCACTCATAAGATAGCATTAATTTGCATAAAATGTTTTCCAGTTTTACGGAAATGTATTTTTATTGAATATTTCTTTAATGCTAATAACTGCATTTGTAGTCTACGTAGAATTACAGTTCATTTTCATTTTTGTCTTATTTAATCGTTTGCCATTTTATAATACATTTTTTTACGTTTGTGTGTAACGGAGAAAAGTAAGATGTATAGAATTACATGTTTAAAAAAATAAATTGATAAAAAATGCAAACGATATCGATTATTCAATGCATTAGAAATAAATATATAATTCAAGAATATATATAAAATACACACATAGAACTAATCATTCGGTTGAAAAAATATTAAAAACTTTGTAATATAGTGAAGAAAATCTAGTTTACTCAAATAAGCTAATATTAATAATATGCAGTTAGGTTTATTATTCAGAAATACACTTACAAGTGTTATATACTTTGTGTGGAAATAAACAGTTTCACACATTAATTGAGTGATTTGTTCAGTGTCTTTTTTAATTTTTTTAATAATTATTAAAAAAATTTAAAAAAAAATAATTATAATTATTGTCACATAAAGTATTATTTAATATATTGTAAGGTTTAATTCATTTAGAAAGATTTTTACACTCTGAATACGAAACATTTGCTAATAAAACTTGTTTTTAAAATAATCTAAATTACAATTTTATGAAACGTAGTTTAATAATAAATCTTAGTTGCCGAAGTGGTATCCACTCTTAAGGAACTTATAAACTTATTATATTTTAATTCATGTTTTAATTTTTGAATATATGTTACTTAGAACAACAGCCTATACCTTATTCATAGATTTAAATCTTCATAGTTTGATAACTTTCCTCCTGCTTTTCAAACTGTTATATTATATTAGCACTTAGCAAAACAATAACTTATTTCAAAGCTTCCTGCTCAATGCTCTTTGAAACGTAAACTTCTTCTCGCGCATGCCACATTATACCTGAATGGTGTTTCACATAAAGAACAACAGCTTCTTTCTTCGAAATACATACAAAACTGTTCGGCAATCAAATGAAAAAAGTAAAACCTGGGAAAACAAACGTGAGAAATAAACAAGCAAACAAACAAACAAACAAAAATGCATTACATGCTCAATCAATAAGATGCACCCAGAACGCTAAAACGTGCTAACAACATAAATCTTACATCACAGTTCGGAAAACATACAAGCACCCCAGCCAGCCCTTCGAGGAAAAACGCATGGAGGAAGTACTCCAATCCCACATTCAGATTGATAGTTTTTACGTCCATAGCAAAACACATCCATTTCTCAGTCTTCAGACCTTGAGAAGAAAAATTACTTCTCCTTCAGCCGGTTTTCTCTTGGCGAGATTTCTTTTTTTTAATCACGCCATCCTTACACGCCAACCAACCATCTCATCCATATTTATACACCTGAAGCAAAACGAAATCGCTGAATAATCAGCATTTCTTCTGCCAACTGCCGGTGGGATCCACATTTTCTAAGAGTGACAATCTCTCTCCCCTTTCTATAATGAGGCATGCTACAGATCAAAGTCTAGTCCAGTGATTTATGCTCCTCAACCTTCTGACGGGCCTTATCCTTTTTTTACCATCCAAATGAATTATTCCATATAGATATATATATATAGGAATATATATGTGTATGGGGGAGGAGAACGAGGGTAAAAAGACAGTGTGTATGTGTACGTGTATGTGATTTTGTTTTTGACCCACTACGTACTCCCTCGTTCCAATATGGAGGTCAAACGTTCTAAGATGTCCCCGTACAAAAAAGAAAGTGGTAAAAAAGATGATTTATAGAGTTGTCGGAAGATGATTATTGCGGCATCTTGGTCTGATTTAGGAACCGCTTTTTTTAAAGAAAGTTATTTTGTTTTTTGGTAGATGTTATTGGAATTGCTGATATGTTTTTCCTTTTCCCTTTTTTAGGGAGAGGGGTTCTCTTCTTGTTTCTCGTAATTACTACTGCTTAGAAAGAAAGCAGAGAAGTTTATTTGACTTAGCAGAAAAAAAAAAGGATGGAAGAAATAGGTCGATGTATTTACTTTTTTTCCCCTCTTTCTTAAAAAAAAATTCAGATTATTGTCTATAACGAAGAGAAAGATTTGGACTTATTTTGTTTACTTAAAGCATTAGTTTTCTAGTTTTGGAACTAGTTTGATATCACGGGGCATGCGCCAAGTTGTTGTTATGTTCGCCAAGATGGATGATAACAGAACAATATGGTTACCTTAATATTTTTGCAGTTTTTTGGAATATTGCAAGTTTTCAGTACTTATTAATTAATATACATTATAAATTGTAATATATATTAAGTAATCATTTTATTAATAATATAACATAAAATACAATTATTATTATATGTAATCATAATATTCGTTATTTATAAATGATTTTTATTCTATTTATTTATAAATAATATTACATGTTATTTAATTATAATTTTACGCTATTTGAGTATTCTTATATATATTTTTTATAATATTACAATACGATGATTATTCTTTTTTATAATTTATATTAAATTATATTATGATTATTATTATATATCATAATTATTATTAAATCATACTAAATAAATATTATATAACATTACTATTAAATTATAAGATTATTATGCACTGCATAGTATCATTAGTTCATGTTACTTGTTATTATATTATATTGTTATTCATCTTTTATTTGATTGTGTGTGTGTGCGATCTTGGTTATTCTCAATATTTTTCTATATTCCTCTTTTGAATTAAATTTCATTGTATTTCTAAACAAAATCTTTAAAACTATCTTCCTGGCGATTTGATACCGCTAGGCCGCCATCTTGGATTCCATTCCAGTGACAACCGTCATCCTAGTTTTGATAATAAATTTTAAGGCGCTATAGTTAAACTGTTGTTTGCTAATATGGAAACCTTTCAAATATTTATAGTTGAAAAGCGTAAAAAATAGCAGTCTTTATCAACTTAGGCTGATTTTCATTAAAAAGAACAGATCATTGCTATAAACTTCCGTTTCTTTTTGTGGTTTTTTATTTTATTAAAGATGTCTGATGTATATTTCATGTGAAAGCACTTTCTAAAAAGAGTGTTTATTAAAATATATATAATGCTTAATTCTAATCATCAGCTCATAACTTCATAATCAATAAGCTCTTATGAAATCCTTTTTGTGCTCCGTCGTGGAAAAGGAAGAGAAAGTAATTATGTCTAGTCCTTATATTATTTATAATACTGTAAGTTTGTTTTCTTGCTGCTACAAATATAATCTTTTCTATAAAAAGGTATATTGTTACTTCATTTAATTGAATTATTTCTGGTTCTCAGGTCTTTTTTTGGAAGGGGGGTATATTTCTTTGAACACAAGATTGATATTGCCTTCCTTAATTTTAATAAGTATTTATTTCTAGAAGACTGATTCATGTGTTCCATTTAATTACTAAGCGAAAAATTACAATTTTTATTTTTGCAATATTAAAATATTAGAAAATATGTAAAATCTTCGTGTTTTTCTTCTGTCTTATTTTGTATGCTTGCAGTTTAAACGAAAAAAATGCTTACAGAACATATGTTTTTGTTTTTAATCTCCATTAAACATCTGCATTAAATGTAAAATTACTCTTAATATCCGTTAAGATTCCACATAGTATATTACTAGTTAACAAGCAATGTATTATTTGCTGTATACAGATTTCAAGAAAGTTCTTAGCAAAATAAGGATCTAACAAACTGATTTTAACGTACAAAAAAGTAATTCCAGTCTGTTATCTAATGTATAAGAAAAACGTGTTTTATTTATTTTAATGTTCTTTTAAGTATTGCAAACTAAAACAATGTATGGTTTTAAGGCAGAGGTCGACGGACTTTTCCAGGGTACGGGTTATTTCCAATATTATAAGGTACTACCCAGTAACATAGGTGTAGCCATTCTGTATTATAGTTGTATGCTTTCTTTTCTTAACACATGTTTTTGATATTTTACTACTTTTCTCTAAAGACTAATATTACTATTTCTCTGCTAGAAAAACACAAGTAACATAGAATTGTTAAGTTAAATGCTTGAACAACTATGATAGAGAGTGGCTGCTAGACCATGGAGTAGAGACGTATTTAATACAGCGAGCAGATAACATGCGAGAGTCTATGCATCTGGAACCAACGTATGTATCCATGGTTCGCTGTAGGTTCTAACGTCATTTGGGGATATGACATCAACTTAAGAACAAAATCCCATGGAAGCGTAGGGTAAGGGATGATGTCTCAATAGCCAATACCGTCCCAATGCAGGAGGAGCTGATCATCAGCATGTATTCTCCCTTCCAGATGGCTCGTGGAGAAAAATTCAATTCTACCGCTGATATCGCAGTTATAGCTTTCTTCTCCTACAATGGTAGTGAACGTATTAAGTGGCATCGTTCACTTTCATTGAATGTACATGCGTCGTATACACATTTATCGAATATTTTGCTTAAGTAAAAATGGTTGCATTGATTGTGAATGATCGATTCTTCAGTATCGGTGGAGTTGAAGTTCCATAAATGTATTTCTTTTAGTATGGGAGTCTTAGGTTATAATAAAGGTAATCACTATAGAATGTCTTAGTGGTCCACTGGTTGATCACGATCGACTTGATGCCTATCCCTGTCTTAAGGTTTTATAAACATGGTAATGATCTATGAAAATGAAATATGAAATGGAAACGTATTTGTCTTGTTAGTGCCGTAATAATTCAAACACCCAGTTCAAACAAGTACTAAACTGCGCTTGTTATGTTCATTTTCAATCATAGAAAAAATACTTCAGAATTGAAACTATAATTCTTTTTATTTTAATCCGATCAGAAAAGTGTCAAACAAATGTCTTGTTAACATGAAATTAAAAAAAAAATATCACATTAAATTTTCAAATTTTTGTTAGATTGTATTGAATACCACGCTCTGTAAATTATTGCTTCTTTTAAATAACTACTGATAATTCCACTAAAATGTACTTCATTTTTTAAAGAAATTCAATATGAAGTACCTTAGCTAAGGATTGAAACACAAGATTTATTTTAATTTCTTAAGATTTTTTTCAAAATAGTAATTAGAAAAGGTATGATAATAATAAGGACATTTCTTAGTTATTCATAAAATTAAGCGCTCCTATATTAATCTTTGAATGAAAGGTTTTCTTAAAAAATATTTCATTGCGTGTGTGTGTTGTGTGAATATATATCCATGTATAATCTGATTTCTCATTTCTTTTCAGATATTCCTGAACTTAGACTAGCTCTTGGAGCCAGCATACAACACACTGCCATCAAAGAAGGAAGCGATGTCTATTTCGATTGCAACATACGCGCAAATCCTTGGGTCCACGATGTCAGTTGGAGGTTTGAGGACAATTTGCTTTTCAGCAATCTGTCAGCCGGTATCATAGTCAGCAACCAGTCACTCGTACTGCAGAGAGTCAAGAAGGAACATAGAGGAAGGTACCAGTGTGTAGCCACCAACAGCGAAGGAGAAGGTCGGAGTGAAGAAGTCCAATTAGATGTTCAATGTAAGTAGTATCTACTTTAAATACTGCTTAGAGTATATTTTCAGGCTTAATTTTATACATGCACGAGATGGATAATTATAAAATTTTGGGTACTTACATTCTATACCATGGGTGGCGAACCGTTACGGACCAACGTGTCATTTTTTCTGAAGAAATGTTTAATGAGGTATAGACGCGCCGCCAAATAATTCGGACTTGTGTTTATTGAGGGGGGGAAGGCTAACAACTCAAAACTCGTTATTTACTACAAAAAATAATCTTACCCTGCATTGTTGTAAATGTTTTATTTATACGTGTAATTCAAATTAAAGTAACATTATTGTGACTTATGTTGTTGAAGGTTAGATTACAAATAACTTATTTTAGGATTGTAAGACAATGATAAACAAGTGTGCTCCCAGCCGCTTCACGCACCACATCTACCGATCTTAGTAATACTTCATACTGAACTGTTACTTTGAACAAAAATGCGTTCCGCGTGCTTAAAATATTGTGTCGCGTTTCGTCAATGACACGCGTGCCATTGGTTCGTCATCCCTGTTATATACCATTAGTCAGTTTCGTCAAATCACAAGACAACGCCACAAGTGGGTATATACAACCAATAATGGAAACAGTCCCACTCATGTTTGAAAATAGCATTAATAACGATGGTTGCATTTGCCGATGCTGCCTTTATCAGGGTAAATGTTAGTACTATGGGCTAACTTAATGTGAGGCCATGGTCACATGATAATGACAAACACGTAATTGTAGCCAATCAGTTCAAATACTCATGTGACATCAAAGTCACACGATAAAAACAACCATGTGTTTCCAGCTAATCAGTTCATACTCTTCGTTTTTGCCATATTTTGCCTTTTATAGAAACTTTCTCTTAAAAAGTACATATGTCTCAAAAATAATAACGCACTTTAGGTACACAAAATACATTTTATTTAAAAAAGTACATGAATAAAAAAACCTATTTTTTTAAATTAAAAATCTTTTTGGTGATTTTTTATAGCATTTGAATTTCTTTACCGAATTCTATAGTTTTAAACGTTATTCAATTTTTACAAATAGAACAAGTACAATTCATTCAATGTCTGTTTTGAATTCAATGAAGAACACGTATTTGTCTATATCTAGTGACCATCAAGAATTGAGTCCATTGCATACTAGATAATTTTCCCTAATTCGGTTGCTCTTCAGTGTAAATTCAAATGTCAGTTTGGGCAGAACAAATTTTGAGCCATTTTCTTAAATGACCATTTATAATGAATGTTAAAAGAAGATCGTTGACTTCAAAAATTAAATAAAAGTTTTTATGTGAATATGCAATAAGTCCCAGTAATTTAAACTTTAATAGCTCTTGATCTAATTATGGTCAAGTCCTTCAAGACAACCGTTTAATTATTTTAATTAGTTACCCGCCTAAAGGGAGTTTTGAAACTAGATCCATCCACCCCCAAACATGTGAAGTCCCATTTGCTATAAATACCGAGATCGGGAAATCCCGCACGCTTTTCTCTCTTCCGTCTTTGTCCTTAACCATGTAATTGGCTGCAGCCGGAGTGTGTGTATTTTTGTTGTGTTTTTTTTTCTTTGTGATGCCGTCACTATGTGTTTGTGTGTCTCTACAAGTTCCATGCAATAAACTGGATTATTAACTTTCAACACTGTCTCATCAATCCCATTAGTGTGTAACATCACTCATCATACAAAATGCATCTAACATACAGGATTCACTCTCCACCTGCCACACCCTGTCCATTCGTTGTTTCAGTATCATCCACTCGATACGACATTATAATTATTTTTATACATCTCCAGAAATATTATAAGAAGTATTTCATATAAAGGGTGTTTTTTTAGAGGTATAGAACTTTAAATTGCAATAAAACAACGATGTATTATTCGATTGACATGAATTTTTTTATTCAAAAGATAATCATGTGGCATTACATTTTAAATATGATTTCTGGCATAGGACTGCCACGGCTGGCTCGGATGTAGTCCAATCTGGACGTCCAATTTTCGATGACTTTTTCCAACGTTTGTGGCCGTATATCGGCAATAACACGGCGAATGTTGTCTTCCAAATAGTCAAGCGTTTGTGGCTTATCCGCATAGACCAATGACTTTACATAGCCTCACAGAAAATAGTCTAGCGGTGTTAAATCACAAGATCTTGGAGGCCAATTCACAGGTCCAAAACGTGAAATTAGGCGGTCACCAAACGTGTCTTTCAATAAATCGATTGTGGCACGAGCTGTGTGACATGTTGCGCCGTCTTGTTGGAACCACAGCTCCTGGACATCATTATTGTTCAATTCAGGAATGAAAAGTTAGTAATCAATGCTCTATACCGATCACCATTGACTGTAACGTTGTGGCCTTCCTCGTTTTTGAAGAAGGATTCCACCAGCCCATAAAGCGCACCAAACAGTCAGTTTTTCTGGATGTAACGGTGTTTCGACATACACTTGTGGATTAGCTTCACTCCAAATGCGGCAGTTTTGTTTGTTGACGTAGCCATTCAACCAGAAGTCTGCTTCATCGCTAAACAAAATTCGCTTATGAAAATCGGGAACAACGGCAATCTCGTTTTGGGCCCATTCGACGAATCTACGCCTTGCTTGATGATCGTTTTGATGAATTGCCAAACCAAACTGAGAAAGAATCACTTGACAGCTGTTAAATCGGTTGCCATCTTGGAAAGTAATGCCAACTTAAACTTCTATACCTGGAAAAAAACAATCTTTATATATACTTATTATTAACAGTAGTCTTTTAAATCATAATGCACACACATATCAGTTAATGGTTATTACATTACATCTGAAAGTATAACATTTAGATTGAGGACAATTTAGCTATGCAAGATGAAGCACTTAAAGCTGTGCATTTTGAAGCATAATTTTCTCTCTCAATTTTGTCCAGTATAAACTGAAAAACATAATTTGATTTATTTTTCAAAAATTTTAGTTTGGTTTTAAGAAATTTTAGCAGTTACATTACGTAATACTATATGATCAATTGTTCAAGCTATAATCTTTTATTTACGACTGAAATGTGAAGATATTTGCAAGTTTGATTTTTAATATCATTTAAGGATAATTTTTTAACAAAATTCAGGATTCACAAAGAAAGATGGATTTTTAATTCCATAGTGATTTATTCTAAATTTCTGGTTTACAATTAGAAGTTGTTACTTTGTAGATTGAAAGTTACATCCAAAAGTAATTATTCATAATTTCTTCAGGGGTTTTTGAGCAAGGGGCAATTAGTTAGCCTTAACTTGTATAAATCGTTATCAAAACTTTCCTGTCCCATTAAAAACGCATGAATCACAGCTGTCATTCCAAGACAAGTGCTGTTTTCGTTTTCTTGTTCTAGAAAACTTCAACAACATTCTGGAGATATCCCTCTTCATATTTTTCTCTCAGCCGATAAATATATAAATAAACAAATAAAGTTTTCGAAGAGAGGTTTTGAGGACTTCAAAGACAGCTATGAGTGGATGGCAAAGTGGGTAGCAGTTATCATAGAGGTAGTTAAGGGTAGTCATTAGTTTTCCAAAAGGAGTGGAACTGACAACAACCTCGAGTTGAAGTTTCAACACTGAAATGTTCAGATTAGCGAAACGTTCTTTTTTTGTTTGAAGAGGCAGCACCAAAAGATAAAGTGAGCTGTTTAAAGTTTTAGGTGTACTCGAAGTAGTTTACATTTTTTTTTGTTTATTTGTTTCAAACAATACAAAAAAATTCTTACTTCTCTTTTTGAAAATAGAAGTGTAAAAAAGTGCATTGAAAGTGCTAAAAAAAGAAAAGGTCTTATATATGTAGCATTGTATTTATACGCCTTCAGCCGATTGTACTCAAGTAACCTTAGAAAGTATTTTGTATGGTTAATAAATTAACTGTAGGGAAGCAAGTGAAACATACAATTATGATTTACATTTGCTATTTCAAATACAAATAACCCAGTGGTTAACCCAGTGCTTCTCAAAGTTTCATTATTTGCAACCCAATACTCAATAATTTTCATCGCGCCCCCTTCCCTCTTCTTATAATAACAATGTATTTAATTCAATAATACTATAATTTGACGCTAAAGCTACAATACTATTTAGTGCAAGTTACAAGTGCCAGCGGCGTATATAAACGTCTCACTCAGCCAAAACGCTAATATCTCCAGACGTATATATACGTCTTAGTACGAACTTTTTGGTGCAGAGCTATCCATAAAATTATTCCGAAGATCTTGGAAAGTAATAAAATGACCTTGACAGTGTGAAGGATTTACTTAATTCCGAGGATTTGCTTATTTAGTCCTTCCTCTTCCCCCAATACATCACATACGCACGCCTACGTGGAAAACCTGGCATTGGGAAGCAAATCACGTGACTTACTTTTAGTCGGCAATTAAGGGATTAATTACAAACCCTACAAGAGATCCTACAAGAGAACCCTACAAGAGAGACCTATTATCGAGAAAAATGTTAATTGTGTGTATAATTTTATATATGACCCCATGAGGTAATTGGGAATTATAAACTTGTCCTCAACTTAGTGTTGTTAAAATTAATTAAAAAATAAAGTGTGCAGTATTGATACTTTCAGAAATGTATTCTAAAGGTGTAAAAGTGCATTTTATTTTTTTATTACGTCAGAATGTATTTTGTTCGCTTACTTTCAGTAAATTAATATATTTTTTTTAAATAATCTTTTGTTTTCGATTTTCAATATGCTCGCACCCTCCTTGTAGAATTGTCATGCTCCCCGCGGAAGACGTGGCCTATAGTTTGAGAAACGCTGGATAAAACAATTAAAATATAAAATAAATTTGCTGTGAGTGAAGGGACTTATTAAATTATATTTTTTTATATTAGTTATTCAAAAACACTTTATTGTATAACAATATTGTAGAAATCCCTTTATGCAATATTTGTACAATATTTTTAAAAATAAAAGTAATTCGATTAAAATATTCATTCAATGTGAACAAATTAACATTTTTGTGAGATAAAGGTATAGAAATAAAATTTTCTGTCCTTTAAATTGCCTTTGCTTGCACAATTCAGAGTGCAAGTTTCTAGTAAATAAATGATAATTTATGAGATTTTCTTGTTATTAAATGGTGGTTGTCTTAAGAACACAAATAAAATAATCTATTAAAACTTAATACAAAATAACTTGGTGAAATAAGATGATATAAGGCTATTGGTGAAATATCTTATGGTTTTCATTGATGTTGAGTTATTATCTTGGACGACGTGATGAATATAATCACCAGCATGTAGATAAAGTTCATAAGCCCTAATAACACTATAGTGTCCGAAAAGACTTATTATGAAACCCTCAAGTCCTCCATGACGCATACAAGAAATTAAAGTGAAATGAATAATTCAATCTTCCTTCTATTACTTTCGGAAATACTTTAATATCTCAAAAAAGTAATGTAAATAATTTAGGTAATATTAAAAAGGCGAGGAATTCTTAATGCATTGTAATTGAAAAGAAAAATCTGTTCATGCAATTATTAAAGTTGTTAATTGGAAGTAATTACGGTACTTACATATTATCGCAACCGTATTGGTGAGATTATATGAAATGAAGCACACGTTTGCCAATTCAGCGTTACGACACATGCGAAATCGAGGTTGCCAACTTGGTGAGTTATCTTGAACATTGACATTGTTTCCATAGTACGTAAGTGCCTTAATTACAAATAACATAAATTAGAATTATGTAATAAATGACAAAATTAAACAAATGGCAGTTAAAACAAATAGAAATACAAAGCATATTGGCACAAAGAACATTAAATATTTATACCAAAGATATAATTCAAATCTCGTTAAAAAAATTACCTTCATATATCTTTTCAGAAATAAATAAAATCTATTTGATTTCTATACTTCAAATATACTAATTCATATAATAAAACTGCTTTGAAATTAAAAAAGTACAGCAAAAATATACATCAAAATAATTAATCAACTAAGTATCAAATTAATGCACTACTGGTCAACCCAGTTTGAAACACCAGGAATGAAAACAATTAACACATTTTTATTAATTATTAATATATATCATAATAGAAGAAAATATGGTACATAATGTAGGCAATTATTGAGTATATTAATTCTCTATAAGTGGAGCAACATCCCATCGTCAGCCAAGGCTTACTGTGCCCATCTCAGTTTTCATGATCTTGAGCACTGAGGTGCATGAGCAAATGTTTCAGCCAGGTAGTTAGTCAAACGCGATACCCTTAGTGTTTATTCCCCTTCAAGCTTGGTATTCCTTTATAGACCCCTGAAGGAATGAAAGGCAGACAGATACGCTACCACTCAGACACTGGTCTTAGGTATATAGGGTCCAAAAGTTCAAAGGGTTCAAGTATGCGATGCACTTAATTAATCGTCGCAGCTGAAGAACAGCGATAAGACATTCACACTTGCATGGACAAATGTTTTCAGTGGGTGAGATATATGTAGAACATCATGGCTAAGGTCATAGGCGAACACCCCTTTGACGAGTTAACATATAACTTAGCGGGAAAGCAAACAGTTTTGCATTAACTTGATGAAAGTTGATGTCTCCAAAGAATTGAGATAGGTCGCAGTAATCGGAAGGTCAGGACATGTCGGGAAAAAAGCATGCTTATGTTTTCTTTCTGAAAGATGACTTCTTCGATGCTCTAAGAGGAGGTAGCAGGCTTAAGATCTTATAAATGTTAAGTTGGCAGTTAATATTACAGACTGCATGGACAAGAGGACTTCAAGTCTTTTACCCACTGGCTCTCCATAGTATCACACCAATGTAGGGTAAATGTGATGATATCAAAAGCAAGGGCACATGTGTTCTCCTTGGTGCCCCTGAAAACGGATGCGTCAATCAAGATGCTAAGTAAAATCATGACTCGACTGAAAAGATGACGACTTATATTTATACATCCAGTTTTTCCACTGGGTACAACACTTTCGCAAAGCGTCTCTGGGCAGTAGTGTCAAATGAAGCTGCAATAATGGTTGAGCGTTCAAACAGTTCATGCTGCTCCAAATATCAGTCACACTGTTCATGAGGATACTTGGCATGCTGCAAGCAAAGTCATATATTTCTTCATTGCATAATGTGTCTGAGCGATCATGCAAAATTAATCTGAAGACATGTTTGTCTTTTGGAACATTAGGGGCAGAAGACAGTGATATCCTTGGAAGTTTTTAGAATTCCCCTCCTGAGAGAGAGAATCCATCGATTCTATATTCGTATGCAAATCACAATGATTCCAGCCAATGGAAGTGGCAATTTTACGGAACAATAGAACCTTTTTTACTGAAATACACTAATCAAGCCTCTATTTATTTCCGGCACATGCTGGTAATCATTTATCCTTTTAAAATGACGCATAACACAATTTTCTCTCAAACGATTGACATTGAAATGCGATTTCCGAACGAGAAATCCCCTACGTAACATTCCTTTTGTGCAGAGTTTGAGATGCAGTTCAACCCTTGTGTCTCCTGCGATTCTGCTTAAATGCTAATAATTAATATATCCCTGTATCGTCTTCTTTTCATGTGGATTTAGTGGTTGTGTAGTAAATCATGCACGTTGTGGTAATTTTTAGAATCAGCTGGGTATTATGGATCTATTTTATGTAATTCATTCTAAATTATCATTTTTAAATATAGAATATGTGAGTACATACACTTGCTCATGTGTTCAAAGAAGTTATCTTACGTATACTTAATTTAGGAATATATTTAACATATTTTTAACGAATTTTTCGATAATACAATAGTTTCCAAAGTGGTCCTTATAGACCCCCAGAGGTCTGCGATATTATTGAAGGGGTATGTAGAAAATTAAAATTGAATTTGGGGTCCATGAACAATGTCAAGTGGTCCACGTAAGGTTTAATACAAAAATAAAAAAAAAGTTTTTGATCCAATTTTATTCTTATGAAAATTTAAATAAATAACAATTATTCACTTGGGTATTTCCCACTGGGCGTTGAACACTTTTGCGCGTGGATTAAATCTGATTCAAACACAGAGGAATCCATAATAATACAAGATCATCTTATTGAAATATCCACAAATGAGGGACTTAAACCAGGAAGAACAGAAGTTGTTGACGACTCTCCCGTCTTTCAATGTGGTAGAACGTGGATGCTGCAGTGCCGTAAAAGCCCAATGACACACAAAAAAAGAAACCGACAAAATCTCGACTAGTGCTCGGGAGGATTTGTGATTGTTATTTACAAGCATTGTTACTGACATAAATACACTCATAACATCTCATCAAGTTCCTCCAAGTCATTATCTTTTTTTTATTTAAGTTAACTTCTTATGGTACGGTAGGGGAAAATTTTCCGTTACGCGTTACCAGTTACGGTTACGCGATGAAATTAAGATAGAAATTGAAGTTTCGAATTTCCCCACGTTTTTTAAATACAGTTTTAAATAATAATGATAATAATAAATTTGTTAACTATATATATAATATTACTTTAAAATGAAACTTAATTATACAATCTAATACATATAAGCGGCAACAACTTCAATCTTTCATAGATCTTCGTAGATGGTTACATTTGAAGATCTACGTAAAGTATCTCAAAGTATGCTGCACGTAATTTATAATCGATGGTTTCACAGGATAGTTCATTTGGTGAAGATATTCTCTCTCTTTTCCTTGACAAATAATCAAATCTCAAGTTTAGGTAGTTCATTAAAATAGTCACAACCGAAAGCATATAAAAAAAGTGATGTATTTCTCAATGTGTGGTTGTACAGTCAGAAAACAGAAATGAAAAATCTTGTGACTGATTACGATATCACAAGATAATAAAACGTACTTATATCGCCAACCATTTAAAAATTCTACTAGTATCCAGAGGTATATTTTCTTTACATTTAAAATGATTGGCATTATAATGAGCCATTATAAAATGTTATGTTTGTTTATCAAGTTATAATATTTCCAGTGATCATCTCTTCGCATATATTTTACGCTGCAGACTTTAAAAAAATTCAAAAGGGCAAATACTCTTCAAGCTTCTCAAAAATTTCTTTGAGTGCAGCTGCATTAAGCTTAATTGCAGGCGTCTTACAAGAAGCATAGCAGATTCTTTGGACAATCTTCGCCAAGAACACCAAATAAAATCTCGCCAAAATTAACTCCTCATCGGTATCAAATACTAAAACGATATCAGTGTAGTCTTCCGTGTGGTGACTGGGGTAGAATAGTCCCAACATAAGCTCATGCGCGTCGTAAAGGTGGCTAAAATGAGCAGAAGTCCAACCTCTCAGGGCTCTGGCAACCCTCAATTATGACAAGTGCATCTCTGCACTTTGTCATACACGACAACAACAACAATGCACATAAGCCAAAGAAGTTAACTTCTACTGCATGTTCACACTGATACACACATATATTTTTTTAAAATTTTATTTGAAAGAAAAGTTATAATTTCAATAAATAATTCTGCAACATTTTTTTTTTATTTCTACTTTTTAAATTACGCATTTATATAGCTTTTGCACCTGGTGGTCCTTAGGAAAGTTTTGACTGTAAAAGGGTCCGCGTGGGCTAGCGTTTACTATAAAAATTGATCCGTAGGCACATTTTGACAATAAAATGAGGTACATGCATTAAAAGAAGTTGGGGAACCATTGCGTTAATACAACTGTTTTTTAATCGAAATGTGACGGAATTGCGTATTCAATTTTCAGTGCTGTATATATATATATATATCCACGCTTTTATTTTTAAAAATTCCAAAGGGAAAAGGTATTATTTGAATGCAGCGCGTTTCTTCGTTGAACAAGAAAATGTAGAAAGAAATTTCCAGAAGTGCTTTTAACTAAAGAAACACGTACACTCATTTTTATGCGAATAGATTTTTTCTTAATAAAAAAGATATTTGTCTGTTATTTTTATGAATTCCGAAATACTATGATGACGTAAGATGCTCAAATGTAGAGGAAAAAGAAAAAAGAGATCCTTTCGATGTATGAATTTTAAAATATTCTCCATTCAAACGAAGATAACTTGTGATTTAGTATTCTAGAGTTGGATCTAAAACACAGAAAGAAAAATTATTTACTTCCTTGACATTTCAAGAATTCTACATAATTTTTCTCTTATTATTGTTTTATACATCCGGAATATATAAAGAACCAAGAGGCAATATCTGGAATGTCAATGAGAGAAAATAAATAGCCCAATAAATTATTTTCACAGCGTAAAAAAATTATTTTATTTTTATAAGAGGGAAAAAAGGACTCCTAACAAAAAAAAACAACAGAAAACAAGAGTTGAAAAGAGTCGTCAACCTGCTCTTAGAATAAAATATAATATAAATGATGTATTTTTATGTTGTTGTTAAAATTTTGAGCAAAATTTTTGATACTTTTTTTTTAAAAAAAATCCTTTTTTTTAAATAAATAACTATTCTGAAAATTTATGCAAAACAGGATTTAATTGTTTCATTCTTGGTATAATTTACACAAATGCTAAATCATTTTTTTATTCTATAACTTAAAAGTCATATTTCTACAATTACCATACAGGTAGTGCGACGTTTAATAGACCTTAATGTTATACTTCTCATTTTAAAGCTTACTTTCAAAACAATAGAAGCTACATAATTGTGCTAGTAAAAATGATTAAAGTGCAGAGTTAATTTTTTAACTAACGTTATTTAGAGCCTCCTAAAACTCGATCTAACAACTGTAATGGCACCAAACTTGTTACGAAATCAAATGATGACATGAGAAACAGGATTCGGTGGAAAAAATAGTTCCAAAAATGTTCGATATGTATATTTATGGCAATGATACTAAAAGTATCGCAAAAAAAATCATAAAAACATACACAAAATAGTACTATATACTATATAGTACTATATTTTAGTACTATATTTTATAGTACTATATTTTATAGTACTATATTTTAGTATTTTAGTCGTACGATAAGAGCTAAAAATTCCTAAACAGCCTCAATTTAAAGCTTAAAAAATTAAGTTTTATGAGCAAACCTGACTATTTTTAGCTTAAGTTAGTATCATTATTATTTTGTATATAAATGCTTCGTGTTTCAAAACTTTTGTGAACATATTAGGTTAAGATAAATCTGAATAAACTGACGTCTTAACAAAAGCTATCAATAATATGCAAAACTATTTTTTGAATTAAAAATATTATTTTCCGTCATATTTAATAAAAATAGTGTTTTAATGTAGAACATACATTGGAAAATAACATATTAAAAAATTAGAGCTTTACGGGTATAATAAGTGTTTGTTTTATGACTTCACAAACTTTAAATGTGTTTTTCTCAGACTTTCAATTTTGAAAGTATAACTGTTTTCTAATCCCTAAGGCTTTTTTCCTGTTCAAGATAGAGCATTAAATTTTTTTGTATATACTCCCAATTGTATGTCCTATAAAACTTAGTATGTATTTAGGGCTGAGATCGCTAGTCATTTTTCTAAAAAAAAATTAAGTTGATATTTTAAAAATTTTCGCGTTTTTCCAGGCTTTTCTAGAAAATTAATTATTAAAAATCGACAAGGGAATAGATTTTCAATTCCATACTAAATTTTGTTTACGATAACCTAAGAAACATAAATAACTTAAAATGAGTAAAAAATTTAAAAAATTGAGTATTTTATAAAAGCTTGAAAAAACTTCAAAAATTCCTAATTTTTCAAAATTTTTAAATAATGGCTGGTCAAAGTGATATTTTACTTATAAAAGCAGCTTAATAATACAATTTAAATGTAAAAAATCAATTGTTTTTACTGTAACTTTCTCCAATTTTTTTTTTTTTTTTTTTAAAAAAGGGTACCGTGTAGTCTTAAAGTCTAAAATTGAAATTATAAAAAGCCCAGCACTTTTATCCGTATATTACTTTTTTATTTATATAATTATTATTATTACTATTATTATTCTTAACTCAAGAGATTTTTTAACCATATGCTGGTACCTGACATATTCCTCAAAATTCGACGAGCAGTCCGATACCAAAGGCACAATCAACAACATTCAAAGAAATATAATTTAAAGTAGCAGGATATATATTATGGTGACACCCAGACATAGTTGTGCCAAAGTCACAAAATGAGTAGTACTTTGAATGTACAGTTCTAATTCTACTTAGGTAATGCTGCAAAAAGCCATGACAAGTGGCTAGTCTAAAACAATCATCATTGATTGCATAGGCTAAGTACCAGATTGCTTATTTATTCAGAAGGGAACGACATGTCTATCCAGATAATTAAAATGCTGCCCATTTCTGTTTTCTTCTAGTGTATTTGAAGCAATATTATATCAATAACTACTTATAGGTAACCAGCTTTCATAAAACTTATCATTGATTTTTTTTGCAGTCGCTCCTGTCTGCAAGAACGGAGCTGTTCAAGTCTTCGGTGTTGCCAAACAGGAGACACTAAACATCACCTGCGAATTGGAGGCCGACCCCACGGATGTTCAATTCCACTGGGCTCTCAACAATACGGTAGAAAACATTGAAGTTAAAAAATTCATATCTGAAGGCACCTCCAGTACTGTCTTCTACACCCCGCGCGATATGCTGGGCTACGGAGCCTTGTTGTGTTGGGGTAGCAACAACATAGGAAGACAAAAGGATCCATGCGTGTACAGGGTGGTACCTGTAGGTGAGTTTTAACACATTCGATTAAAAATTCTTGGTGTTTTTGTCTTTAAATTATAGTTTGATGATTCACATTCACAGAAATGATACTCACTAACCATGTTATTTAGCTCAGTGATATGTATTGTGCACTTTCACACTGTTAATATATGAAATTTGTAAGTTTGCCATGCGCGAAAATTAAAAACCTTCACAAGAAGCTGAAAGAAGACTTCTGTTATGGATATGTCAACATAAATGTAAGTTTACTTTTCATTGCTTGTTATTACTTTGTATGGTTTGTGTGTCTCTTTTCCGTACATTTAGAAAAATGAATATAAATAAAGAGTTGTTATTTTTAATCACGACGGTAAAAAAGTGACTTTTTTCGTATTATTATTTAATGAGTACTTTTTGATTTTCCCACATTTACGTTACACATGACTTCTTTAGAGGATGCCGCGTATGTCGTTAGCATGTGTAGCAAACAAAAAGATTGAAGCTAAATGATAATGTTGACTAAATTATGGCTCTTACATGACCTCATACTTTATGAATTTTTTTAAAAATTTAAATCTGTTTTGATGAAAGAATTTTTGTAGACTTACTCGAACCCGATATGTATACGCAGTTATTTCACGTTTATGTTTTCTTAAGGTATCCGACTACGTTCGGAACCGTGATTTTGCAAAGCGCATAGATGGATAACTTTCAGGATATTTAGTGTCACCTAGATTAGAATATATGCATAAAATTGTTTTAAGGACATTTTGACAAAACAAATATTTAAATAGAATATTTTGGCAAAAAATTAACTTAGAATAATCTTTTTTCCAAATGTTCTCCTTTTGTGAAAATTGCGTCTATTATAATAATATTTTGCCTCTATATAGCTCAGACCTCTCTACAGAGGGTCAACAAGAATTGTTGAAATATATAACGTAGAAGTGGGTCTATTCATATTTTACGACAATAGAGGGGAGCAATTTTAAGAAAAAAACGCCAAAAATTATTTCAATGGGTGGTAACTCTGAAAATAATGTGAATTTTTCAAAAATTCTAGTTGAATCTCTGTAGAGATGTCTGAGCTATATACAGGCAAAATATTATTTAATAGAAACCATTTTTCACAAAAGGAGAACATTTGGAAAAAAAGATTATTCTAAGTTGATTTTTTTGCCAAAATATTGTATTTAAAAAATTGTTTTTGTCAAAATGCCCTTAAAACAATTTTATGCATGCAGTCTAATCTGAATGACACTTAATATCATAAAAATTTTCCATTTATGCACTTTTTTAAAATGACGGTTTCGAACGTAGTAGGATACCTTAAGTCAGGATAGAATAACTCAATCACTACTCAAAATAATTCACTTCCACACTCATATATATTTGCTAATACAAACACGACTTCATTACACACTTTTGAAATATACTATTACTATACGCTAATTAAAATCTTCAATAAAATAGTAAACTCGCAACAGGCCGCATACCTTTGTTCACTGTGTTTCATTCTCGAGTGTGTGGCAGTAAACACCACTACACCCTTACATACCCGCTCTTTCAAAGCGCCCTCTACATTTGTGTTCAAACAAAAGTTATTTGGAAATTACAGCTACGTCTTTTTAATTTTAGATATTTATAAAAAAACACATTTTTATCCATAAAACTGTACTATTTCAATAGAAATAAAAGACCGAAACAAATTATTTCGTTAACTACATTACATATCACTTGAATTGAACTTATAAATCATTATCGTTAGATATTCTGTATCATATTCAGAATCAAAAAAATTAAAACTTGTAGTTATTGTTCGGTACTGGTAAGTTATGCGTCAAATAGTTTCCTTATCATGATAAGAAAATTCAGAAACGAGATTCAAATTTAAAAAAAAAAAAAAAAAGTAATACTTTTATTTTAATTATTATTAATACTGACATCCCGTACATTGTTTTATATCTCAAATTTTATTTGAGTAAATTCATTTATTTGTAAATATATATATGAAATCTAATCATTTAGCATTTTACATGTTTATATATGAATAAATTCCTCACTAAACAGCAATTTTAAAAATATATGCATTTACTTTTAGGAAAAACTGATTGTCGTTTATATAAATGAAATCAAGTGAATATATATACTTTTTTATTTATTAATGTAAATTTTACTTAACATATAAGTTACATTTTCTGCATTATTTTCATGTTGTTTAACAAAAAAAAAATCAAAATTGCAACATACTGTCATTGAACTCTACATGGAAATTAAATTACATTGAATTCATGGAAGTTATTTATATTTCAATGTTTAAATTCAATACTAAAAGCTTATCTTAAAACCAATTTAGCTGTCAAATCAATTCACATTTAGGTCATAAATGTTTTACTTTTGTATCTTAAAATAAATGTCGTCAAATACTTATAAATA